>CM074286.1:18181938-18849438 GCA_037194245.1 Opsariichthys bidens | reverse complement strand
CTCAACATCTATTTGGTTAAAGAGTGTGAATCTACAGTGAAATTTCCTGCTGTTCGGACAACAGTCATTAGCAAGGCCTGCATGCCGCCACACATTTATAATCTGCCTGTCCCATGCAAACACACAGATCGTGCCTCCAGCGAATGAGCCGTACTGCAAAACCAACCTTTCCTCACTACCTCGTTTGGTTTGGCACGCCCACGGGCCGTCCATGGACTGCATGATGGCTGACTGATTGCCCAACATTTTTACAAATGACCAGAAATCTATCTATCTATCTATCTATCTAACTTATTTCATAACTTTTCAACAAACCTTTGTTAGAAAGTAGTAAATTCCTTTGAATTTCAATTCATTTTAGTTCTACTGTGTCTTTAAATTCAAATCCAGTTTGCTACATCAATTAGAATTCAAGAACTGAATTGGAATATAAAAGGCACATCTGATGGCACACAATATTGATGTTTAAGTGGGCTGCCCATGGCCTTCTCTTTCTCCCCGTCTCTCTGATTCTCTGTTCTCAGGTGGCTGTGCTGCAGAGGGCCGGTGCAGACACTGGCTGTATTCTGATTTATCCTCCGTCTCTCTCTACAGGCAACAGGACACCTTGAGGGGAAATACAAACATCTGACTTACAAGGGCCACCGTACAGCAGACGACACAGTGACTGAACTTCCCAGCATACATTCATGTGCCTCTGATCACGGTTCAAAAGATCACCGCGGCTTAAAGGTTAACGTTTGCGTTTGCTTTCCGGAACATGTCAGGACATCTACACGCATCTCTAGTCATCTCAAAAGTGCCTCTTTGCAAACAGGACAGTAATTCGGCAGTGACTGGACATCTTTACACAGCAGTTTTCACAATAAATTCAATGTGGTAGCAAATTATTTCGAGATTGTTAATCTTTCTTCAATATTAGAATGATTTCTGAAGAATCATGCGTCATCAAAGACTGTTTTGTTACTTTATATTGTAATAATCTTTCAAAATATTACTGCATTTTTAATCAAATACATGCAGTCTTGGTGAGCATAAGAGACTTCTTTCAAAATGATTACAAATTTTACATTGCACCAACCCTAACTAATTATATATGACGTCTTAAAGGTACAGAAATAAAAACCAGTAGTTTAATTCTAGTTGTGAAACATTACATAGCCTATAAAGGGAAATAAACCTCAAAAGTGGTTGTTGAGGTAAGCATCACTGGTAGTAAGAGATCTTCTCTTGTTTTGCAGTGTTTCCCACATCTCAGGATGTCAAACAACTTCATCCCTGAGTTGAGAAGACCAGAGCAGAAATGGACACAAACACAGTTGGCTGATAAGTGGGCTATAGGCTAACCAGCTCTCTCTCAAGCCCACTGGTTCTCCTGAGATTGCATCGATCCGTATGTCCATCCACCCATACGCTTTCCTCTGCTCTGCACTCATCTGGGAGAGAGTGATCGCTGATCTCCATACTGTTCATTAAGCTCCTCTCTCTCAGATGGGAGAAAGGCTTGTTAACTCTTTCTTATGACCTTAAATACTGTAGCTCGGACACAAGGGTGTTTGGGGGAGACAGGACACACACACACACATACACATCCCTAACCAGCCTGGCTGTCAATAGTTGTGACAGTGGGATGGGTGAATGCCTGTGGGAGTTCGTCTGGACAATATACTGAATATTCATAATATATTTGTGATGACTTTTCTGGCAATACAAAATTAAGCATCATCACAATGATTTTAATGGTTTTATTTGGTCATTAATTTTCATAAAGACCATGCCATTAAAATAGGTCTTGATCCTGATATTGTAACATGCGAGTGTGTTGTTATATTGGTGCGTATAAATTAAAATGATTAAATATAATTGAAAAACACTGTTGTAACCATTTCAGAAATACAGATATATATTGAGATTGTCAAATACCTGAAAAACTTCAAGATATAATTGCTTTATCTATATTAACCAGCCCTGGTGTGTAGGACCAGGAAGCTAGACCAGCTATAAACAAGACTGAACATTATTCCTGAACTGTTGATAAGGGCCTCTGAGTGTTGGATTGAGCTCGGCCCCTGGACGCCGCTTCACCGCGCTGTATTCTAATGCTCTATCTTTGTTCTGTCTCTTTGTTTCAGTTTGAGATTTTTGAAGGGGAAAACGGTCACAGACACAATACGACTGAACGGCTTTGTTTAAAAGAAATGATTACTGGTTGTACCTTCAACTGAGGACAAATCACAAAATATCTGCAAGAAATTCTGGGTCCATCTTGGACAATAACCTTGACAATCGACATTGCTGTGAAGGTCATAGGTGCAAAATAAAATAGCAATTAAATAAATACATATTTTAAATGTAATGATGTCAATAAATAATTCTTCTGCCAGGTAATATATTTGATTAGCAGACATAAATGTTGACTATAGACTGTAGACATGACTATAGGCTTCGGATAAACTGTTTGAGGAGTCAAGAGAAGGCAGTGCCTCCTCAAAAATTTGGATGAGAAAATATTACAAAAATAAAAAAACACAAATATTACAAAATATGACATTAATACGTGCATAAATCACTCCTTTCTAGAGCAACACTGTCCAACAGCGACTCCAGCAGGTTGGAAGTCCGTGTCTCTCACGCCTCCTCTGAGCCCATTGAGTTTTAATAGACTCCCTAAAGCATGCAGTGGAGTTAATGGGGATAACTGAGAATGAATGGGGGAAAGTCACGAGAGAGGAGGCAATGATTAGATATGATTGGTTGTGATTGGATACAACTGGTTTGTGTGATAAATCCTTGGGAAGACTAATTAAAAAGTAAGTAAACAACACCCATCTGGATATAACTGTTTTATGTCATGTCAAATTCAAACTTGAAAAAAGTGACTTCACCTCATTTCAGAACACCACTGCACTCCATTACCATGTTTAGTTATTATTATTATTATTATTATATAAGTGTCACGTAACGGTAATTGTAATGAGCGCACGACAATAGAGAATCAAACAAATAGTCTTGATTTTAGATCCACTATATATATATATATATATATACAGATAAAAATCAACCTCTAAACACAAGATCGGACAAAGAACAGAAACAGAACAGAACAGTTCCCTGGTGATTGTCAAATTGACCAGAATCAAGAATTCCAGAGAGTCATATAATAATAATAATAGTTATTATTATTGTTCAATTTTTACTGCACGTCTAATAGAATGTCCGCAATACAATACTCAGATTTTGATCTTATCTTTGACATTTTTTGGGCACTTCTATGCGGCATAGTCAAAAATGTACAGCAACTCTGCTCTGATAATAACTGACAAAATCCTGAGGCACCTTTTCCTGAAGAGCTGTGTTTGATGAGTAAGGCTGAGAACTGGAACACACGGCATACGTGATAAATCAAACGAGCCGCACTAGAGAAGGAGAGCAGTGGATTTCTGTCAGGAAGAGAGATCATTCCTTTTCTACTTGAGAAAAGCACAATCAATCCATTATGAGCGCGCGCTCTCTTGTAAATCTGGGATTTATGCTAGCACGTCTCAACTCGACTGTGCTCCAAAGTAGCGTCTGATTTACTGAGTCGCAGCATCAAAATAAAGGGCATAATCACTGCGGGAGAGAGCGAGAGAGAGACTGCGGAAGGGCGATTGAGACTGCTAATAGATATGTTTTGTAATAGACACTTGGCATAAATCAGCTCAAACAGACGCCGTTTTGTCAGGCTTGGCGTAGGCCGATGCAGTTAGCTAGTCTGCTCGTTAGGACATCCGTTAGTGTGGCTGGAGACCTGGCTGACGCCCAACAACTCATTACAGAGGTCGAGGAAGAGGAGGGAAAGGACGTTGAGCTCTTCCTTGCCGCTCTCATCTCATGGTTTGTGACGGATCCTGACAGCCGCCTTCCTCTGATCAATTAATTTAAAGCACTTATTCATCATATGGGACTCTACAGAAAGCTGTCTGGGAGAGCGTGATTTCCGTAGCATTGACGCTAGCTGAATCCTGTGCATTAAGGTGAGCCTATGGGATTGGCAGACCTTTCCAAAGCCATCATAAATCAGGCTGGAAAACAAGTGTAGCGGAGAGCGATAAGCTCTGTGCAGACAGCTTTACCGTGCACGAGAAATGGATGAGACATACACCTGGATCAATGTCCGGTTGGAGGGAAAAAAGTCCACATTTCTAGATGTCCATTGGTTAAAATTCACCAGTGGCAAAATCCCCTGCACCAGATGTCCAATTGGTATTCTTTGAATAACTCCGGGTTACAGTGTTTGGCTTTGGTGCTTTAGGAGGGAAGAAAGTCAAAGTAAGACCAAAGTAACCCTCTTTCCACAGCTTTACTTATGGGAGAGGCCGTATATCTCAGTGAGCAAGGCTTGTTGAAATGTACAAACGCTTTAAAAATAAACTGTAGTACCACTGATTTTTTTTTTTTTTTTTTTTTGTGATGGGAATGTTTAGACAGTCTCTTCTTGGAACGACCATTCAATAAAATTACATGGAAAATGTATCAGATTAGCACAATAAATCTGTAAATGGAATGAATAGAAGAGGTAGATCAGATGCAAAGGCAACACGCTCCCCAAATTTATTACAGAAGTGTCTCTCTGAGATATAGACTTCCTCTAAAAGTGCTGTGGCTCATGGCCCCTGCTTCTCCTTTAAACAGGAAATGAACGCTGGTGAGTGGTAAGCACCTCTCAACAGAGACCAGTCAACACTTATACACAAAAGCACACGACCAGACGATTAGAATCAATCTACAGCCTATTTTACAGGGGTCATTTTCTGTAGTATTTGATCATTTTTTTCTTCAAAAAGAAATTTTTTGTCATTTTTTTGGCACCAAAAATCTGTAATTTAGTTTCTTGTGGTGTTTGTGATTCTTCTTCTTATTTAATAGGGAAGAATGCGATTTTGGATGCAGCAATAGGCTCATTTAGAAATTATTCGTTCAAAATCACTGATTCATTCAAAAACAAAACTACGGACTGTCTTCATGAGTGATTCACTGAATCATTCACAACAGATTAGCTCAAATACATGGAATCATTTAGTCAACCGATTCAATTCAAACCAGTGTTTCATTCAGGAACTAAATCCAGTTTTCCATGACATGCCACTTTTCAAGCAGCTAGAACGGCATAAATCTCATAAGAATGGAGCTGAGAGAGGCGTTCTACAAACACACATCCACACTGCTGATCAGTAGACGAGTTTGTTAGACCTAGGTCCGGCTGACATTTCATTCCTGTTCTGTAAGCACAATTTACAGCTCTCCTGCATACAGGGCTTATGGGCCAGACACAGAGGGGCTCAAAACATGTAAGACCTGCAGCCCTGCAAAGACCCGGCCCAACCTTGGAGCAAAGCTCAGGCCAAGACTTTGCACCTTGTGTCAGACTGCTTCATTTTTAATGTCTATAGAGAAACTGTAGGAGGAAGATACGTTCCAAACAAGAAATGTGCTGTTGCAACTGTGGTACTGAATTAAATGTAGAACTACTGAGCTAACTGCAGCACGCTTTCAATGCCTGGACACTGTTAGCTGGCAGTAAGAAATGTAACATTAAAGTTTGAAAATCTCACATTGACAAAAACTGATGGTTGAATGTAAATGTGACAGAACTATTATAAGGAATATGAAAACTGTACTGACATGGCTGAATGAAACCTGATTACATCGCTGACTGGTCTCTGTCCCTGTAAACCCCAACAGTGAAATGAATGAAATGAAATAAGTTTGTTTCACTCAAATAATAATGAAAGTTCATTGTACTTAATAGAAAAAGCTGCATGAACTCAAAATATAACTGTAGTAATGTGAACTTAATATGATTGAGTTCCTTTTATAAGGAAAATAAATGTTGAAATGAAATGTTATTTTGTGTGTTTTTGCACAAGATTAACACAGGGAGGCATAGGTTAGTGTACAATGTTGTGTTGCGAATTACAGGGAGTTCTGTTGTTAGATTTGTAAGGTTACCATTGTGGTGAAGAGCCTGTGGTTAGGTTGGGGATGGGCTGCAAAACTTTTAAGATCACATATAATGTATGTAATTTGACTATATACATGCAAGTATGTAATGACAATCTCTTCGATAGTTACAAATAGCAAGCATTATTTGCTATCTAACATTTAACAGAGCTCTGAATGTGATGCTCATTTAAATGAACTCTATGTAATTAACATTGTGTTGGAATGGGTGAGGCTGAGAACTGTGGGAGTAATAGGATGCCGATGACGTGATTGTTAATGAGAAGCACCTGTACACCACACTGACCCTGCTCTGCTTCCATGGCTCTCGGCCTCGCCCCACTTGTAACAAAACTGTTAAGTTCTACTAATTTAGAAACATGAGTTAGTTTCCCTAAATGTTTTGAGTATTCTGAACTTATTGACTTTTACAGTGGGCGTTCTACACACATACGTGGCTGTAGAACTTACTCTACGTGCAGAACATTACACTTTTCACTCGTCTTTTATGTTTACCAAGGCTGCATTAAATTGATTAAAAATACACTTCATAACAGCATAATTGTAAAATGAACCATTTCATATTTGAAGTTGTTTTAAAATGTAGTGTCTTCCTGCTATGGAAGAGCTGAATCTTCAGTGTCACATGATCCTTCAGAAATCATTCTATTATGCTGATTTGGTGAAACATTTACTATTATTATCAATGCTGAAAAGAGTTTCTATACACAAAACATACATTTTTTTATGAAATCTCAATGTGTAACATTTTCTAAGAAGATACCTTCTACATATACAATGTTTGTTTGAAATGTCACATTTCTGTTTATAGAATGCTATAATGATTCCAAATGCAGATTGTATATGCAGCCTTCCAGATTCTACATATAGTACTTTTACAACTACAATGTTTCTACATATATTCTACATATAGAACTCCTACAGAATGTAGGGATGTTTCTACTCCCATTCTGAATGATTGCAGTTGTTTTTTGCATCCCTGAAAACTCCTGGAAAGGTGTCAGCCTCACGGGTGCAGTGTGCCAGAAGTATTCTGGGTATTTTACATTCCAAAAAGTGACGCGTTTGCCTCTGGGCCTGTGCTTCCCCAGAAGCCTAAATGTGTTTCAGAAGCCCAACGGTCTTTCATGTCTAATACCATGATATTAGTCTCAAAGGAAAGCTAAACTTTCCCAGCACAGTGTCTAATCCAGCTTGCATTGGGGAGGAGTGGGGCCTTCGAAAAGTGTCTTTCTACATGCTTGTATGGAGTTAACTTTTCTGACTGAAATTTACCATTACCAGTTAAAACCACAGTTAAGGGGTGTAGTAAAGTTGTGGACAGTCCACAATAAAACTGAGAAACAACCTCAACAGCATGTTAAAACTCACAGAGCGTTCAGCTCGAACGCATCTGCAACATCAAGGACAACAGGCCAACTCTTTTTACTGCATGTAAGACCAATAACAGGCCTTTAATTCTACACTCGCTGATTTAATTTGATGCGCTTCTTAACGGCGGAGAGCCAATACCTCCAGGTATCATCCCAAAGTCTCATTCATCATTTCCGGCTCACTCAACAACACCAGTTTGCTATAAGGGTCCTGACGGCGTCCTGAGGGAGGCCCGCGTTTGAGGAGGTGCTAGATTGATAAAAAGCCTCCCGAAGATAATATCATCGGCACAGCTGGCTAAATCTGACAAGAAATTCCTCACCCGCCCCTGTGAAGACCACGCTATTCCCTTCCCTTGATTTTTTGGGAAGCAGGTGACAGAAGATTTGCACAGGACAAACTAGCTTGTCACCAAAGGACAAGCCAGCCAGCTGTTAAGGTGTTGGGAACATGACATATCACTATGTTTTACCTCAGATTAATTCACTTATTAGAGCCAGACCCAAATCACCTGTCACTGTCAAATCACATGTCACGGCGTGGAAAATGTGTCAGGTACGTCCGTGTTTCACACACATACACACATCTTCCCTATTACCTCTCAGAACTGCTGTCAATACAATAAATGTAAATCTCCCCGACAGACACAGAGGGCTGCCGCAGTCAAGCTAACAGGAACCTCTTGCATGAGAAGGAGAGAAGGAGAGAGAGAGAGAGAGAGAGACTCCAGCAGCCTCGGGCACACAAGCGCACCTGTTCATTGACAGTTTACACTGTGATTGCTTGTGTATGCGATATGAAAAAAGAACTCAGAAATATTAGCTGTTTATTTGTACTGTACTTGTCAGAATATGAATTTGTCAGTATTCTGCAGTTCCTTGCGTATAATGCCTCAGTGTGGATGAGGTGGGCATTATTAGACAGGAATGTGTACAGTACAGTAGCAGGAGGAGGGTGAAGGGCTCGATTTGTGTCTCTCGGGTTGGAGGAAAGCATGAAAATCAGCCATAATGTGTGACTACTGTGGATGAACAGCTGCCTGACTGCTTGATTACTGAACAGACTTGAAGGATCAAAACACACACACACACACACACAATTTCCCTCTCTGTCCTCTAGTACCCATAGTAAGGTGAATCTCAGAAATAAAGGTCAAAGGATGCTTTATAATATAAATTAACTTAATTTAAAAAAAGATATAATATTCAATAAGTACATTTGTAAGGTATAAATGAAAACATAAATGGTTTACATTATGGAAGTACATGTTTACTGAATTAGTTTTGGAACTAATTGGAGTATTGGAGTTAGTAAAGTGTAGTATTTATTTTCATTTTTTGTATGCAAATTTGCATTAAGAAACAAGAATATTGATGGAAAATATGCTTAATTGTCAAAGATAAAGACACAATGCAAAATAAATAAATAAATAAATAAAAATAATGCAAAAGACTCAATCTTAATAGTGCAAATGTAGTTTTCTTTCTTTACAAAAAATATAATCACATTGTTTCCTTTTTAAAATATGTAACTCTGGTGTGATAAAAATTTTTTTTTTAAAAAGTCGTACATTAACTAATACTATCACCATTCAAAGGTTTGAGGTCAGTAATTATTATTATTTTTTAATTAATCAATAAATTAATAGTTTCTTTTCAGAAAGGATGAATTCAATTGAAGTCACAGTAAAGAAAATTACTTTTTAATTTCAAATAAGTACTGTTCTTTTGAACTTTTTATTCATCAAAGAATAATAAAATGTATCACAGTTTCCACAAAAATATTAAGCAAGACAACTGTTTTCAACATTGATAATGATAAGAAGAAATGATTCTTGATCAGCAAATCGGCTTAGAATGATTTCTAAAGGATCATGTGACACTAAAGACTGGAATAATGATGCTGAAAATTCAGCTTTAACTCACAGGAATAGATTACATTTGAAAAACTATCATAATAGAAAACAGTTTTTCAAATTGTAGTAATATTTTACAATATTACTGTTTTCACTGTATTTTGATTATATAATCCTAGGTGAGCTTTCAAACACCTTAATAAAAAAACTGACCCGAATGAATATTTGTCCTACTACTACTAAGTGAGCTGCACATCACAGCATTAACTGCTCAGAGAAGTGTAGAATTGCATGTGCAACAGTTTGCGCTTGGTCTCTCTGCAGCACATGTCAGTGCCAGAGACTCATGTTTCTAAGCTCACCTCCTAACATAATACCTCACTCCACGGCCAATCAGACGCTTCTGCCTGTCACCGAACTGTCAGACGGAGCATGCAGACAGATTGGCGAGAGGCTGAAATGGCGACACAGACAGACAGAGAGAGAGAGAGAGAGAGAGAGAGAGAAGAAGGAGGAAGAGCAGCTCGCCCCGGCAGCAGACGCCAGCAGCCCCTCCAAACTACACAGTAATACAAATCTTTATTTGGTCGTGAGATGTTGACAGGTCAATTGAACAGAATGAGTCTAGTTTATGATACAGTTGTCAGAGGCGGTTAGGCCCGGAGTCTGTTTATCTGACTACTCGAGATATTCCCACAATCTCTCTCTCAAACCCCAGCACCTCGAGGTTAATTACTTCACCAATTTGAGTAAATGGCATGCCATAGTCCCATCTGTCTCCATTAGTTCCCCACTATTTCTCAATTTACGAGGACGGGGGTCAAGGCGCCGGGTGCAGGAGGGATGTAATAAAGCATGCGATTTTATGTTTACACAAATGCGAGAGCCGGGGCATAAATAACAGAAATGTATCTCTCAAATGGTGAGAGCATTCATAATAATGCTGCTCTTTAAAAAGCCGTTTTTGAGCCATTCTCCACCAGCCATAGAGAATGAAAAACATGCAGCACTAAAAACTAACAAGCCAGTGAACAGTGGTAATAAATATATGGGCTGCGGCAGCACTCTAACAGGGCGGAGGGGCCATTACGGCTTCGGCGGTCTGTACTCCAGTGGTCAGGTCTCAATACGCCAAGAGCTGGTCACTAGGCCTGTACGCTCGTTACGGGGAGCACTATGCTATTTTTAACTTAGAACGGTTATTTAATATATTTACACCTGCTAATTATCCAAACAAATGAATTATAACAGAATCAACAAACATAAAACAGAAAAATATCTTAATACATTTTTGCACAAATTTAGAAAAATTTAAAATATATAATATTCTTTACAATAAGTCATTAGTTAAACATTAGTTAATGAGCAATACATTTGTTACTGCATTTACTAATCTTCGTTGACGTTAGTTAACGAAATTACGGTTGTTCATTGTTTGTTTATGTTAGTTCACACAGCATTAACTAATGTTAACAAGATTTTAATAACGTATAAGTAAATGTTGAAATTAACATTAACAAAGATTAATAAATGCTGTATGAGTGCAGTTCATTATTAGCTCATGTTAACTAATGAACCTTATTGTAAAGTGTTACCATAAAATGCTAATGCAAGAAACATATTCTATGCAAATATGCAAATGATTTGGGTCTCATCAGAATTTGCCCTGTTTTATCAATGAAAACAACAACTTTTAAAAGTAAACTTTAAAATAAATGAGACCTGCTTTCATCTTTTGTTATCTAATGGATTTTTAAATGTGTCTTCAAGGGATAGTTTACCCAAAAATGAAAATCCTCTCATCATGAGCGTACACTGGAGGAATTGTTGGTTTAACTTAAAAAAGTAAGTTCCCTGGTTGTCTTATAATTTTGAGTTCATCGAAATTAAGTTGATACAATGAAGGCGATTGGTTTAATCAACAGAAACTCTAAAAATTATGTTCTCTGAACTGCATTAATCATCAAGTTGATTTGACAAAAGAAATTTGGTTATTTACAAATTGTAGTCGGTTACTGACTCCAAATTACATGACAAAAATTTTTAGTTAGTAACGTAATTCATTACATCACACATTTAAGGTAATACATTCTGACCACTTTTTTGACCATTACTTTTGACCAAACTCATTCATCACATTGATCAATATAAAAAGATGAATTATTTTATTTGTTTACCTGTATATAATCTGACCATTAACAGACATCAGAGAACCATTCACTTAATTTGATTTATTTATTATTATTATTATTATTATTACTGACTTAAGTTTATGATTGATCTAACTTATTAACCAAAAGGTTCAGCTGACAAAAAAGTTGGGGAATCCCTGCATTACATGTAAATATGAAATGACAGGAATTTCTAATATGTTTGAAGAACAAAAGTCTTCCAAAGACAGTGATACAAGGTTAAATGACTCACTGAGTGATGATTTGAATAATAATGAATGTGTTTGTCCAGAGCTGATAAGATATGCAGTGTTGCAATGCTGAGAGAACGCTTATTAAAAGTGAAATGACTTTTGCAAATCCAGAGATCAAATTCTCTCAGTCTTTGTGTGCAATTCAACAAACCTAGAAGACCCTCTCTGAACACATCTAATTTTTTTTTTTTTTTAGGAAGGAACATTTAAACGATAGTCAAGAAGTAGTAGAGATATTTCTGAACTATTTACAATAATTTAACTTACTTATAATACCAAATTATGAGGTTGAGCTACAAATAATTCGTATATGTCAGTTTGACTGAATGAGACGTACAATTTCCTTCATGTTCTATTTTCAAACTTCAAGACAATGGCATAAGGCTTGGTATTTTACTGTGACATGGTATCACAAGAATATCTATGGCAAGATTTCTTTTCAGTTGCTGCATTCTTTTCCTCCTGATTATTTTTTCTTTTTTCCCCTTGAATGAAAAAGAACAAAATATACTGCGCCTTTATGATCTGCTCTCCCGATTTAATTTATGATATATACCATTAATAATTCACTGGAATGCACTAAGAATCTCTCTTTTTTCCCTCCCCAAATCCTCACATCTCTTTCCAGGTTTATTTTCATGCTTTAAAATGTAGTTGTCTCCCCTTTTCACTTCTATCCCTACTTACTAAATTGTATTTACAAAATGCAATATTTGTTATCTCTCAAAATGATGGAAAGCACTTAGGAATATTATCACTCAATGCTAAATCTAAAGAACATTTTTGATCGAGGCAATGTCTAATATTTAGATATATATTAGTACAGTTATATTAACCCGTCCGTAATATTATTGCGGATTGAATCAAGCTTTTGGGTTTATTCATTCATAGAGCGAACCTTCCGCTGATTGTTTACAGTTTAGCAGAAGTTACTCCCATAATTCATGCAAAGCGATGAAAAAGGTGGTAAATGTCTAACAAAATATGCTTTCATCACATTGAGTATCTCTGCCCACAGTGAAATGTCACTCCTGTATAGTAAACATCAAAAATGTTCTGATGTCAAACTGATCAGCATTTTCACTTACTTCGTGGACAAGATACTAACTGACTTGTTGCATCGCTTCAAATATCGATCATTTGTTAAGAATAGAAAGTTTGTGAATGTACGTTTTTTTGTAAGTACAAGGCGAAGACGTGCAGCATATTATGATAAATCTAATGGAAAGATATTAAAACGGTTACACAGAAGTGGAGAAGAGCTATCGCTTTACGACACACCGCATGGCAGGGGTGTCCTTCATCTTTCGGTGTGTGTGCGCGTGGTGTGTTACAGGGAGTGACTGGTAGGGCAATTAATTTCATCGCAAGGTAAATGCAGTCTCCAGATTTCCCCTTCTCTCTTTCGCACACGTTATTAGTCTGGCTGTGTCTGCCTCTGCCTGCGTCCCAAAGGATCCATACATTCAGCTGTTAAAGATGACCTTGCCAAGAACACTAAACCACTAACTTTCCTGCTTTCCCGGTCTCTCTCATTCTAGGCTCTTCAAAACGACGCCGTAACAAAAGAGAGGCTTTTAAAAGTGAATTTTATTTGTTCTGAAAAATACTACCAAGGAAAAAGAGAGAAAGCTCTCCTCCACCCACGTCCAATAGCACTCGCACTTCACTCTGTCCCAGATTTTTGGAGGTTGCCGGAGTTTTTCCCTCTCTCTCCGGCTCTAATCTTTGTCGTATGCGTGGGAGAACAGAAAGTCGCTGGATGCTGGATGGGGCCTCCATGTGTAAACAACAAAGCGACTGTCATTTAATCAGGGGCCCTTTAAAGAGTGCGGCAGCGATGCCGGAGTGGGACTCCGCTCGCTTTTCCCTTTTCAAGGACAATTGTTCTTTTCGCCCTCCGCTGGCGTGCGACTTCACTTTCACGTAAACAACCCGTCATCGGCAAAACGCTCGACGCCAGCCGCACTTCAGCTGTCTAGCTTCACTTTGGTTTTGCCGCCTTTGTTTGTGAATTATAAATCTAAATCTACGCAGAAGGTTAAGCATCTCCTTATAGTGTGTCTATCGTTCCTTTGACATGTTTTTAGCTTGAAAGCACCAACCGAAGACACGTCCTCTGCGTGGGAATATGATGCGCGGCTCACCTCGCGCGAAAGCTCTCGCAGAAGGTAAATTCCAAAAAAGTGAGTGTGGGAAATTACTATTTGTTTTCAATTTCAGATCAAGCAGATTTCTCTACGGGGGACGAGAGAGTATTAATGTCGACGAGGCCGCGGCGTTTCCTCCACGGCCCCGACAGGCCATTAGTCTCTTCTGACAAGCCCGCAACCTGCCACACACTGCAAAGTAATGAATTGGGGGGAAAGATAAGGAAATAAAATCATCCTTAATTTCTCAGCCTGCCTTTGTGTAAACTAATATTTTTCCACCCCAGCGCGTTTGATATGTTTGGTGCTGCGGTTGCCAAGCTCAGCTTCTATGAAAGATGATGCCGAGACACTCTGGGAATGAAAAGAGGTAAAATATGAGAGCGTCGCTCGCTGACGTTCGGCCTGCCGTTTCTAATATGGCACACAATGAGAGACGGACAGGATGGCCTGTGTGTATATATGTGTACTGAGATTCTTCACCTTTAACAAAATAACGTTCCTCTCTCTCTTTCTCTCTCTCTCTCTAACACGCACACACACACACACACACACACACACACACACACACACCGACAGTCTACGGACAGCAACTCTGCAGTATAAACACAACCAAAGCGCATTAATAAACAATCACACAGCAAAGGAGAAAACACAAGCGTGCCTTAATTTGAAAACAACTTAAGCGAGCAGACAGGGAATTGGTATTTTGGTACTGAAAAATCATATAGTTGTAGGTAATGGACTGTTTGCATTCAGGGGCAGGAAGGCAATTACTTAGAGACTCATTAAGGTGGCAAATTTGTTAATGCACTGCTAAACGCGCACTAACCAACCGCCGATTTATGTTAATCTCCGTACAGCTGTTTCGCTAGCAGGGGAAAAGTGTTTGTCCACAGCAAAGCAAGATCTCAGACCCTGAGAACAGAGCAGATCATGAATTCTCTTCAGATAGCAGGTTTACAGAGACTATCCGGAGATTTAAAATATGAAAATATGGTGACCAGTTGTGTTTCTACTTCATGCAAGTCAACTTCAAATTTACAGCTTAACATTCTACAAAAGGTTTAGTCCAGGGATGCACCTTGCATTGATATTATATCAGTTAACAAATGATATTACAGCTTATATCTATAAAGAAATATTAGATATTTGTGCTCTTTTCATCCATGTTTTTCGTTTAGATTACCTTTGTCGTCATTTAAAGTTAGTCTTCAAAAACCCTTAAGGAAATCTCAAAATTCCAATACATTTTCATACTATATATTATAATGTTGTAATGCCTAAATTGTAGTTTAGTGTTTTTCATTGATTGCATAAATCACATTTCCATATAATTATAATATCAATCAACTTATCAATTATTAGCTATCACATGAAAATAAGTACTGGCTTATCCGTTTCATGCATCCCAGAGTTTCATCTAGACACTAAAAAGCCTGATTCAACAAGGAACTTTTTGACACTTAAGTAACACTTAACATTCATGAATGTCATCACATTCGATGAAAAATATCTTTCTTATGATTATTTTTAACAGTATTTCTCTGGTTTTATGATAAAAAAAACACCAACTTTCAAATGTAAACTTTAAAATCAATGAGACTTGCTTTGAGATGTTATCTAATGTATTTTTAAATGTATAGTTCACCAAAAAAATGAAAATGTTTTCATCATTTACTAATTCTCATTGCTTCCGGTCTACTGTCAAACGATCATTCGGGATAGGGACATTATGGCACATGATGTAGGTGCATTGTGAAGTTTGCTCAAAAGCAAAGCACGGAGGACGGCCGCTTCTCAAGAACGCTTGTATGACAGTAGATCAGTAGCACTAATTTATAGTTAAATACATGAGTATTTTTCTTTTAAATTACCTATCGTTTTGCTCCAGAAGACATTGATTCGTTCACTGGGGTGGCATGGATTACCGCTATGATTGTTGTGTGTGGTTTTTTAAGCATCAAACGAGTGGCAGACATTCAATGGCATTATATAGAATCACAGACATGGATTATTTTTCTTTGTTTATCTGAAGAAAGAAAGTCAAGTACATCAGGAATGGCATGAGGGTGAGTAAATGATGAGAGAATTTATTTTTGGGTGAACTATCCCTTTAAGTGTCCAAATGAAAAAAGAAGAACAAAGAACCTTTATTTATTTAAGTGACAGGTGCTGTACAAGAACATACTGTGAACAACAAGTGTGTCGTTGTTGTACACTGAAAAATATTTGGTATAGAAACAATTTTCACTCAACAATTTCACAGACAATTACAAGAAATCGGCAAGTAACACAATTGAGTTAAAATTCTAAAGCTGCAGTCTGTAAGTTTTGCCTCTTTGTTGCCATCTCTGTTTTAAACTTGCAATTGCAGTTGTTTGCAGAATTATCATCTTTATGTGGGTTGTGCCTCAGCGCGGATGAATCTGGTGTGTGCTGTCAGTCACCACATCGGTGTACTTTACTTCATAATCACAGACTCTTCATCTTGACCAAAATAAGAATTTTCACCAGAAAATGTCATCTGAATAAGTAAGTAACTTTTGTTCTGACCAAGTGAGGGAAAAAGCATTACAATAAATCTCTCCGTCAATGATGATTAAATCTAACGATCGCTTCAAACTGTGCAAATTATTATTGCTATTCTTTGCCCTTAAATTGTTAATATTAACAACATCAGCATTGCGTGACTGTGTACTTAGTGTGTATTAGTGTTACCTGTAGATTTCAATTTCTGTAGCCACTCTGCAGTCCAAAGTCTTTTGCTTTTGACTTCGGGTGAATATTCATTGTTGTCAGTGATGATTTTCATTTGGACCTTTCTGGATTACAAGCCGCCATCAAAATGAATTGATAAATTATTGCAGCTGCTGTGAGAAAAGGCTATAAATGATCTGCCACCTGTAGCATCCTCCACATGCGATATAGCCTACTAACTGGGACGTAATGACGCAAAGACGTTTCCCGCCGAAACCTACCAGTACCATTTGAATTAGAAAACTTTATTACAAGCTTACCGCTGTGAATCGGGCGAAGATAAGGAGATACTTTTGAACATTGGCTGGTTATGTACTTGCTCAAAAATTGATTTTGCATCATTTTTAACCAAAAAACGTTACGGACAGCAGCTTTAAAGTAAAATAAAATAAAATTTCTTGTAAAATGTACTCAAGTAATCTTTGTTTTATTTACAACTTTGCATGAATTTTAGCTATGTGATCTTCATCTGACCCCAGTCCTCCTCCTGGCCTCATGTTACCATGCCTCTGTGTGTCACCGGGTTTGTGTGTAAATGTGTGTTGCTGAGTGTTGACAGTGAAGCTTGAGGGAGTCATTAGTGACCCCAGCATGCTCTGCCACACTAAGCACGGCTGATTCGTCCACCGAGACCCCTCTAGACCATCTGCCCCCTCACCCTTCATTCAGACAGACTTTCCACAGCAGCAGTCACACATCATCAAACAGCAGAGAGATATTATCTACAACCCCTTTTCAAATTTCTGATCATCCACTATCAATTTCAAAAGCATCAACTGCTACTAACGATAGTAAAACAACAGAAAAGACAAACTGCAATAATACTCAGAAGTCATTCTTAGTGCAAATCCTCAAGCAGCGTGAAGCTCTGCAGAGAAAGCAAACGGTCTCGTGGCAATTAATGAATGAATCCGTGCTCATGTCTCAATTAGCAAATAATTAATGGCTGTGTCAAAACAAATTGCTGGGCTAGAGAGCTGTGCTCGTTATTAACTTTTACCAAATGGGTGTGCACCGATGAAGAAAACAAACTTACAAAAACAGCACAGTTTTCTTACAGCTGTCACATCTCACTTATGACACCGAGAGGGATTTCAGGCGATACTGCATCTTTCCTCCTTTAAAAATGTCTAATAAAAAAAGAAAAACAACTTATACTGAGACTCACAAATCTGAACATCAGAAAACCAGCAACTTAATTTACATATATTGTTTTAACTGTTACACGCTGGTCGTATAAACACACGGAGATGAACGTTAGGAGGAACAAGGTAAACTTTAATAATCCAGACAGGCAAGATCCAACAGAGATGAAGCAACACAACCATACAACGAACGAGACCGGATAACGACAACCGAACTGAACTTATATACACAGAACACAAGGGACTAATGAGACAAATGATAACAGCTGCGGTGATTAGAGCGTTGTCCATGATGATAGATTGTCGCGAAAAACACCAACAAAGGAAACACGTGACTGATGAAAAACAAAACAAACTGAAAGTCTATGTGGTGATCATGTAACATTAACAAACACTACTATTCACAAAGAAACGATTATTTAGCAAGACACATTGATTATTTTGATCAAAAGTAAAAATGCTTTTATAACGTTACAAAACATTTCTATTTCAAAGAAGTACTGTCTTTTGAACTTTCTATTCATCAAAGAATGCTTAAAACAAAATATATGATGGTTTCCACAAACTTATTAAGCAGCACAACATTTTCAACATTGATGATTGAAATGTCAGCAACATTAGAAATCAGGATCATGTGACACTGAAGACTGGAGTAATGATGCTGAAAATTCAGCTTTACCATCACAGGAATAAATTACACTGAACAGAAAATAGTTATTTTAAATTGTTATTATATTTCATATTACCAGGCTGTTCCTACTGTAATTTTGATTAAATAAATGCAGTCATAAGTGTGCATTAAAATCTTACAGACCCCCAAGTTTCGAATGGTAACATAAACATTTAAAACATACAGTATAAATAAATAGTTATGAACCTACCATAGTCTAAACACATGGAAACACAGCAGTGGTTCCTACACTCAACCAAAGCTGCTCTATGAGAAACACCAAGAGAACCAGCAGATGGAGCACAACGTTCTGCAATCAGATCATCTGAGAGAATGCAGAATCATAAATGGGGGAATATACAGTACCAAAAGTGGCGGTGGGAAAATCAAGGATGCATTAGGAAAAAAGGAGGTGCAACTCCATTCAGGTCCAGTGTTTCTACAGCCT
This sequence comes from Opsariichthys bidens, assembly GCA_037194245.1. NCBI lineage: Eukaryota > Metazoa > Chordata > Actinopteri > Cypriniformes > Xenocyprididae > Opsariichthys > Opsariichthys bidens. The sequence goes on along the minus strand of CM074286.1, from coordinate 18,830,608 downwards.
GCCTATAGCTGCAGCATTAATGGCTTCTTAATGTATATTCAGCAGGCTGAAAAAAGGCTGTTATGTGCTGCTCTTGCTTGAGGATCTAGTTAAATGATTCAGAGGGAAACTACGGCTTTCATTTAGACTCGTGCCCTCCAGTCTGTTTATACTGGTCGATACACTTGTCTGAAGAATATAATGGATTAGCACATCATTCAACACAGCCGCGGCGAGGCAGACTGCAGGCGACCGGGAGAGAAAAGTAAATTACAGTTAGCAGCCGAGCTAGGCCATGCCCTGAGCGAGGAAACATCATATCAGCTCTCGCAAACTCCTGCTCCAGCATCCAACAGACTAGAGTGCACGAAGAAATAAAAAAGGAAGGAGAAAAAAATAAGACAAAAACCTAGTAAGGCAGGTAAAACAAAATCTTTCTCCAACGTCTTCACATTTGAATGTCTGGACCTTTAGGAGGCAATATGAACAAAGTAGAAATATAAAGACTTGCATCACATGACTTAACCTCTTGAAGGACACGGACACATCACATGACGTATCATTATGTGAGTGGTGCCAGCTCAAAAACCAAAACAAGATGGAAGAGAGGAATATAAGAGAAAGCAGGAGGAACATTCAGGAACATTTTGAAAACATTAGGTCGCGTGTCCACCAAAGCGCTTTCAGAATTGAGCAGCGTTTTTTTCAGTTGAGACACTTTGCTTGCCATGATACGGAATATCCGCGTGTGTTACTAGTATCTAATTTCACATTTTGTTTCTATATAAAAATGTCAATACAATGTAAAGTATTTGTTCTGGCTCATTTTTTTTTATTCTTTTGTTCCGTTGTTATGCTTCCTGTTGTCATCTGTTGATGTTGTACAAGCAGAATGAGGTGATTGGTTGGTGTTGTGTTTGTTCTGCCCCTCCTCCACTGTGATTGGACAGCTGGGTAAAAAGTGACTGTGAACGTTGAACGTTCTTCAGCTCTCGGCGACCGGTAAATAACGCAGAGCGCTCAGCACTTCAGTGTGAAATAGACGATCAGCGCCTCATTATGCTCTTGCTGTTTTAAAAACACGGCATTCCCTTTAAAAACAGTCGGAAAAATTTGCGAGCAGCTGGATAAAAATGCTTTTATGGAAACATTGTCATTTTTAGATATAAACAGCTTCACAGTCGTTTTAAACACATAGTATCATTATATCTGTTAAATATATTCCAGTTGACAGAGAAGTATGCAAAAGTTTATTATTCAGATATAAACGCTGACGTCCATATTACTGATCAAAATAGTATAAATCACCTTTTGAAAGTAACTGGGTGCTTCGAATAACAACCGCATCGATTGCATTGTTACGCCACTAGGTGGCAAGAAATTACTGTTAAAAATGTATATATCACTGAATCATTATTTCAGAAACAAGTGAAGTCTTTATGTGTCTTAAGTCATTATTAATAAATATTATTAAGTCTGTCTGAATCTCACATGTGTTCAAGCATCTTATTTGGGTTGAACTTGCTTTACAATAAGGTTCATTTGTTAATATTAGTTAATGTATTAACTAACATGAGCTAACCATGAGCAATACATTTATTACTGTATTTGTTAACCTTAGTTGATAAAAATACAGCTGTTCGTAGATTGTTCATGTTCACAGTGCATTAAATAATGTTAACAAATACAACTCTTGATTTTAATAATGTATTAGTAAATGATGAAACATTAACAGGGATGAATAAATTCTGTAGAAACTCAGTTCATGTTAATGTAGTTAACTAATGTTAACTAATGAACCTTATTGTAAAGTGTTGATATTAGCAGTGTTAATTTTACAAGTATAATAAACACAAAAAAGACTGTTTGAGTTGAGTATTGAGAATTTTTTCCCCTTGCTACTATTTGTTATTGGTAATTTAATCATTTTAATGGAACCAGAATCGTTTGGCAGAACCAGAATTTCTTACGATTCCCAACCCTAATCTTGGAATTCCAATTCTTGACACTGGGACTTCAACTTTAAGTTCTATTAGACCAAAAAAAAAAAAAAAAAAGTAGAGAGAACCTATTATAGTTTTTATTTATATCATTATATTATATGCACTATATATCATTTTTTTTTTTTAGATTTTCTCTTCATATTTTAATTTTAGTTTAAGTTTAGATTTGTTTTGATGTGTGTTTTTTATTTTTTTATTTTTATTTTTATGTAGTTTTTATTCATTTATATTTCTGACACTGGCAGACACCAACCAACACTGACAGGCAGCAATTCAACAAGTTTAACTGGGCGAAAACAAACTCCAACCAACAGCAATAGCGGTAACACACTGATCCGACAAAACCCAACGAACGTTTCTGTTACCGTTGGTCAGCGTCTGTCGGTGAATTGATCCTTTCGAGGTCGTTCAAACAGAATGCGTTTTACATTTAAAGACGAAATGATGGGAAGTAGAATGAAAAAAAATGAAACTGCAAGGTCTAGAGATGCGTTTTTAAAAAGTTGAACTTATTTTAACTTGAGCACTGCATTTTTAGAACACTGTCACATGTGTGAGACTCTGATAAATGGTCAAACAGGTTCATCTAGCACATTAGTTTCCATAGGAGGGTAAAATGCAGCAGAATGCAGAAACACGTTCCGTGTGAATGGCTTCTAATGCTGCCTATGTAGAGGGTTCAGAAGCCCTTATTAGGATCCATGATGGTTAGGAATGCTGTCTTAGAAGGTAGCTCACTAGGTTTGGAACAGAGCTATTGTCCTCTCCATGGCATTTGATTTATTCTCAATTACCTAACTGTCCAGTATAGAGACATGGGAAATGTAAATGAATACTCCATCTTATCTTAAGAGTGAGTTTGCTTTTCCTGTAGGAAAGAAACATGGTTGAGGCTTCTGGAATCTCCCTCTCGCTCTCTCTCTCTGTTCCATTAAAGGAATATCGATTGAACTCCGCTGCTCGCTGCAACAAAATGCCATGAAAATAAGAGAACTTAATATAGCTATTCATTTTCATTGAAAGAAAAGGTTGAACACACACCTTAACATTTGGGAACTCTCTTTTCTTGGGGAAATGAAACTATTAGTTTGTGAGCTAGAATTAAATGTAAAGCTATAAAATCACCTCAGCTTTATATGCCAGGACAACAATGTCATTCCAAACTAAAAGACAGAACAATGCGTTTCATGTCCTTAGTCAAGTGACCTTTTGTGAAATGGTCGACATTCATGGCCTAATTCCAAACCGTAGGCCATATCTGTATATCTAACATGTCTGACAAATAAAACTAATTTTTACATATTTACTTCTCACTATTTTCACCCAGGAACACAAATTAGCAGGAGATAACAGAAGCCTCCGGCAAAATATCTCTAAAGTGACAAATTTCATGGATCAAACCATGTTTTGTATCAGGGGCTGAGATACTTCAGGTCTCAGTGGTGTGCAGAGTGATCAATGCTGAGTGATGTTGCAAACAAATCCACAAAAATCTTTTCATAATTAATGACCCGTGGCTTTGAGAGGAACACCAGTCCAGCTAATTGAGAGTTGTATTACTGTTGCACTCTAGAAAGAAGAACTTCCTGTCTCTCAGGAAACATAGCTGACTGATGATTATGATGATTATCCTTTGGAGAGATTTTGATTGGCTCGTACACATTAGAAGCATTAAAAAGCTCATTCAAATAACAAGCCAAATTCTGTGTTATTTAAATGCGTTTTATTTTTGGTATATTATCACCTACTTTTTAATTTCATCGTAAATGAAATAATTGTAGATAAATATTAATTCTAACAAATAAATAAATAATTAAGAATAAGATGCAGAATGTCAATTTTCCTATTTATATATGACATTGTTTTTTTTCACATTACATAAATGAAACTTTTGTTAATTTGTAAATTTAACCTAAACTAAAACACTCATAAAACAGAAGCTACATCTTAAACAGACAGTCCAGAAAACGCAAACAGGCTCATTGGAAAAACGTACCCGTGTCAACATTTTTGCAAAACGCAAAATACGTACCAATCCTTACATATCACTGCAGTTTCAGAACAGAAATGAACATTAGAGGCAGTCAAACAGCAAGCACATTTAATCGTTTTCATACACAATTATGATTACAGGGCCAGATTATAGATTAATAAAGACTTGATTTCACACGGCTCCTTGCTCAACAATGTTATGACCTCAAAACATTGACTATAGTTTGTAAACGAATATATTTTGGAGTTTGCATCACTTACCCAGCTCCAGATGTTCCGTTTTACTAATATAACAAGCTTTCCCGTGTAGCTCAGCTGGTACAGAATTGTACTTGCGATGTTAAGAGCTCGGGTACAAATCCTGTGAAAGACGAGTCGCGGTAAAAGAGCTCAAAGACAAGAGTTCAAAATCAAGCTAAAATGCCATGGTTTCCATTGTGTTTTTATGTCACATTTGCTTTCATTAACACTATGGGGTAGGTTTAGGGTTAGGGTTAGTGTAGGTGTATGTTATTAAACTTGATGGAGCATTAAGTTTTTAGCGCCACTCACCAGACATTTTCGATTCAGAACTGCAGTTCCAACATAATGAAACGTTGCAATATTCACATTCATCTGTTCAGGAAAAAACTAAACACGCATTTAGCGCGACTCACTGGATATTTCACTTTGAAACTGTTGTGAAAAATGCACGATACAACGTATTTTGGTAAGGATGTAAGGATGGCAGGCAGATGGTAAGGTAAGGATGTAAGGGTGAGGATGACATTGGCAGGCAGATTCCAAGGCCTCCCCAAAAGAAGAGCCATTTGCACATATTTTGCAAAAATGTTGACACAGGTATGTTATTCTGATGAGCCTGGGCTGAGAAAATGAAAATTCTGCCATCATTACTATATATATTTCCAGTCAATGTAAAAAAAAAGTCATTGGCTACTGTCAAAACTGCTAGATAACCCACATTCTTCAAAATAAGCAGAAGAAAGAAATTCATACAGGTTTGGAACAACTTGAGGGTGAAATGATGACAGAATTTTCATTTTCATTGGATGAACTAACCTCATTAAGTACATTCAAAGCCTTATTTTTCACCAGTTGACACTTCAACAGAACAAACAGTTAGGGCTTTGCTGATTCTACCTGTACAAGCCTATAGCCCAAGAATCATCTGCTCATTTTCATAGAAAACCACACAATCTATGCCTGAAGCCGAGATGTTACCACACTGATCACCAAACCATCCCGTGGGATTCGTCCTCCTCTGAAAACCGTGAGTTTATCTACCGTCTAATGCATTTACAAATAGATTGTCAAGCCGCTCTATTCTGTATCTTTTTATTGCATGTCAAATCTGTGCGTCTAGAATAGGTGGAATCTTAATCTCTCCTCCTTCGATATGCAACAGCTCTATCTTACTAATGAAAATGTTGTCAACGCGTCATCGTTTGCTTGCCCGGGCTCGGCTGCCGCCGCGTTAATGTAAAGAAGATCGGATGATACCACGAGCCTTTCAAAGCGGAGAAAAGAAAAGAGGCAAACGGATGAGCAGATAACGTACATTTTGCATCAGTAACTAAAACTCTGAAACTAAAACAGTAAAACTAAAACTGAAAATATCTTTTCTAATGAGATTTTTGAATTCACTATTTAATAAATATTAGCATGAAAAGCACAGCGAAAGTTGAAAGTATACCAGGTCGTTGTAGTCATTCTCATCCTTGTGTCGTTCCAAACCCATTAGACTTTAGTCCATCTTTGACACACATATTAAGCTATTTGTAATGAAACCTAAGAATTTCAATGGTCCCTCCATTGAAAGTCCATGCAACCACACCTTTGAAGATCCAAAAAGGTCATAACGGCATCAAAATGAATCCATTTCAATCGAGCAGTTAAATCCAAGTCTTTAGAAGAGATATGACCGCTTTATATGATGAACAGATTTAATTCATATATAAACAATGATTGACACACATAAATGGATCACATCAAATATAGTAAAAACAGAAGCTCAAATGTACACCTGTGTTTACCATATTTGATGCAATCTACATATGTGCTTTGATATTAAAAAGTCAAGTTATGAAGAGAAAATAAACCCCTAAATTAAATCTGTTCATCATATAAAGAGATCATATCTTTGTTTATTAAAGACTGAATGATTCTAAATGACTCAAATTTTCATTTTTGAGTGAAGTATGTCTTAAACAAAGATAACTTGCCTGCAAGATTGAGAATTGCACCATGCAATTTCTTTTGGCCATGTGACCGGTTGCCTGATTTGCATATATATATTTTTTTTTGAGTAAATCTGGTTTTAAAACAAAATGCAAATAAACAACGCTATCAGCAGACACAATTCATTCATAGTGAATTCCTCCCTTAACGTCTGTCCTTAAGATGATTACACCAGTGCCCTCTGGATTGTGTATCAGACTTTGTGCCTTTTGGAATTCTGGGAATTGTAGAAACAAAAAAGTCTTCCAGAGGGGGTAAGGATGACATTGGCAGGCAGATGCTTAGGCCTCCCCAAAAGAACAGCCATTTGCACTTAAATGAGAGGATTTGTGGCCTGTCACCCCATTACCAATACACCATATGTGAAACCATGTCTTTATCCCACATTATAGAGGTGGGAATGAGATCTCCTTAGACCACTTTTCTATCTCTCTCTCTCTCTTTCACTTTTTAGTCTGTCTGTCTCCTATTTTCTCATCCTTCTGTACAGAATATTTCAGGTTCAATTCGCTTGTCCGTAAGGGATAAGTCAGACATGACACATTCTGCTCTCTTGCATGTCTCCCAGTGTTAAGATTTTTAAAAATGGACTTGGGATCAAACCTGCACAGAGCAGCGAGGACACGCCGCCTGTCTTCGCTCGTGTCTTGAGAAATTAGATAGGTACGGCGATCTTAAAGTGCTAAATAGGTCATTTTCTACACTAGGGATGTGCGATTCATCGAAATTGAGGTTAGATTTTGGCTTCCATTGATTATGAAAATGCAATAATCGAGTTAAAACGATTATTGTGTCCCATAATATAACATGACTTTCGCAAAATGACGTACTTTATATTAATAAGAGTTATTAAAAGCACAAAAGAGAACTCATGCTGTTCCTCAGGTGGCTTTCAGTGCATGTGCTTCAAGAACACGGTAAGATATTTTTGGTGAAATCCGATGGGATCAGTGAGGCCTCTATTACCAGCAATATCCTCAAACATCTCAAGAGCCAGAAAGGTACTCAATGCATATTTAAAACAGTTCACGTGAGTACAGTGACGAGAATACTTTTTGTGCGCCAAAAACCCCCAAAATAATGACTTTTCAACAATATCTAGTGATGGCCGATTTCAAAACACTGCTTCGAAGTGTTACAAATCTTTTGCTTCGAATCGGTTGATTTCAGCAGTTTGATACGCGATCCGAATCACTGATTCGAAACAAAAGATTTGTAAAGCTTCGAAACTTCATGAAGCAGTGAAATCGGCCTCTGATTCTTGATATGATCAATCACAACAAGGCATGTTAAATGCAACTGCAAATGGAAAAACAAGTTTGGAGAAAGTACATTTTTTCAGATTATTTATTTATTATATTTGTTTTATTAATGATGAGTATGAGTGTTTCCTGTAGCTTTTTACTGAGTTTCTTGTCAACCCTCAGTGTCGTGCGAGTTCTTACTACACTGGTACGTGACACAAGAAGGATGAATTAAAATGATTAAAGTTAGAGTAAATATATTAATATTGTTACAAAAGATTTCTATTTCAAATAAATACTGTTCTTTTAAACTTTCTTCAAAAGAATTGAGAATAAGAAGAATGTTTCTTGAGCAGAAAATTATCATATTAAAATGAGTTTTGAATGATCATGTGACACTGACCAACAACCCCAAACTTTTGAACGGTAGTGTAAATGATGGACTGCTCCCCAAAAAAAGCTATTTTATGGCTTCAGAGCACCAGGCAAGTAGCACACAAGACTACTTTTATAATACTTTAATGGCAATTTTTTGGAGCTTCTCAGTATAAATCATTTTCCTAATGGAAAACAGAAAGTTAGATATTCTGCCAAAGAAGAAAGAAATTTATTCAGAGTTGGAACGACACAAGGGCAAAACCAGGCTCTTTTGGTTACTATATCGTTAATACTTTATGCAAATTACATCTGCTGTGATTGCTGTGTTGTGTTGCTGTTGTGCCATTCTCCACATACTGCCAAAGATGGACTGCCCTGATTGACAACAGTTCATCCGAAAGTTGCTAAATACTAAATACACGGACATATGTAAATGTGTTATTGATTGTGATGTCCTCATTTAGTTTGATAAAGTTTTGTTTTCACAATTTTTCACCATTTCTTTTTCACCAGTCGTCACACTCTTTTCAAAAGAGCAAAGAAAATCCTGTTTGCACCTGCATCCAAACACTCACTGCCATTCACCAGACCTCCGATCACTTGTAGTGCAGCCAATGATGCGTTTCCTGTTCAGCTTACAGGCTTTGTTTGATGGATGCAAAGGTATCTTAACGTGCCTCTGGCCCACTGGCAGATACCAGCTCCGGCATCCCTCTTTCTTAATGTATTCACAACAGAACGGGGCAGGAAGGATGGGAGAGAGATATCAGACAGTCCCAAAACCTGCAGCGGGGAGAGGTACGGATCGCGGGACTGCGCTCATTCTTCACCGACTACTCTGACGCTCTTCTGCTGTTTATTTTCGTCCGTTATCAGCGGCATGGCGTACGATTCGGCCGGCTCTGCACCTCCTCTCCAAACTCTACATATTGATTCATTACTAATTATCTATCGTGCGGGCCGGAGAGTGTGCCGTGCATCATCGCAGGTGTTACTCTCGATAATGGATGGATGAAGTTATCATCCTTGTACACAAAGTGGCAATGACATTTGCAAAAAATCCTCTAAGCAAATTTCCCCTCTTATCTGCTCACAGTGGCGCTGTGGAGGTGGCGGCTCAGAGCACCATCATTAAGTCACAATAATTAGCTCTCATTTGTAAAAGCTTGTGTTCATAAATACAGATAATTGTATTAGCAGCATTTATGGGGACATTTTCAGGGCATTTTTAGGGGAGCGATGATTCAGAGCTCTAACTCTCTCTAGCCAACTAAAAGGAGAGATAAAGCACCACATTAAAATAAATGATCAAATATTGGATTGGAAAGTATATTGCATGTATTCTAATACTAATATATAGTAGTTCTGTCTTTTGAAATAAAACAGTTCAATGCACGCGTGTCTTGTTCATGTACATTGTAGACACACCATGAGCACATTAACATATAAACACCTACGTCTGCATGGTAACAGCTGTTCAAAATCTTTGCCCACCTCGATGACCATTCAAACTACAAACAAGGTCATTTAAATACTGAACACTTAAAAGTAACAAAGTCTAAGGGTCAAACAGAATGCTTTGAAAAATAAAAAAAATGACTGTTGGTGCAATAACAATGTAAATGGTCCTCAAAAGGAAAACACTATTGAATACGGGCCTTTTAAAATGTACGACACTTGATTCAGCCTTGTTTCAATTCTTATAGCACTTGTTCTCTTCCTTCCCTTGACTTTCTCTCTCACCTTTCAGTGCTCAATGATACTCTTATTTTCTAAAGTGAGAGATGGGAAACGGGCCGGTATACACGCGGTCCATGACTCTGTGCTCCCCTCTCTGAGAGGGTCAACTCTCATCTATTATTCCTCATGGCACGAGTCGCAGGGGCTCATCAGCCCTTGTTATATCCTTATATGATGGGTTTCCCGCTTCTAATACATGGAGGAGATTACAAACGCATTTTTCTCTTTTGCAGCATCTGGGTGGATGTGTCACATTAAGGTGTCACCCTGGCTTCTGATAAAAAGGTTATTACCGGCTTTATGGCCCTGCCACATAGCAAGGGAGCACACCTTATGTGTAATGAAGAGCATTTTTCTTTATAGAGGCAAACTGTAAGTCGCAAGCAGTGACTTTTTGTCTTCAAGCATATTTTGACTGTGCAAAAGAAGCAGAGACAACATTATTATATTACAATTACTGCATCTATCTATCTATCTATCTATCTATCTATCTATCTATCTATCTATCTATCTATCTATCTATCTATCTATCTATCTATCTATCTATCTATCTATCTATCTATCTATCTATCTATCTATCTGCCTGTCTGTCTGTTGTTCAAAAGTTTTTTTTAAGTCTCTTATGTTCACCAAAACTGAATTTATTTTAAGACAAAAAGCAGATAAAAAAAAAAAAATCAGCATACAGCCTGAAAACAAACTACTATATTTAAACAGACTTGTGTTTTTAAATGTCTATTATCAGTCTGTCATATATCTGCAGATGTTCTTGGGCGTCCTAGCGGTCAGTAGCGAATACTCTGGTCTGCTGGCATTAACGCTTCACCTCTCAACCCTATAGCAGCGCTAGCGGCACAGAGAGCCAATGTGAAATATGAGAGCCCTTCCTTCATCTGTTCGCCACACTCTCTTGCTCTCTCTCTCTCTCTCTCTCTCTCTCTCACTCACTCTGGGCCTCCAGTAAAAAAAATGCATCAATTTTCAGCACCGGCACGGCTCTGATCTCTTTATAACGTTCAAGATTCAAGCATTAATTAAAACGCAGCAGTATATCTGACGATGAAAATCTTTACATAGTGTTTCCTCGACCCTGTTTGTGAGGCGATGGCAAATCTTATTAATATAATCACGTGTGAGAGGGTCTAGTGCTGAGAGACAGACCTCATAAGTGGTGAGACTAATAAGAAAGAGAACAAAGTGTTTGAGTTCTGAAAACTGACACGAGTCAAAACATTGTATTAAAGTTGGTTACTGTACTACAGTAATGAGAAAATGAAAAGTTTTTTGTAATTTTAGTGTGAAATGTCTCTCTACAGTATATATATATATAGAATCATCACCATCCTAAAATGTTTTACTGAATCAAAATATTGCATTCCTCTATTACAGTAATGAGAAAATGATAAAAACAGATATTATTATTATATTCCGTGGCTTTTTTGTTCATTTTTAAATGTGATCTGGAATTACTTTTCTGAGCTTCACCCAATAAGAAAATTAAAACGTTCAGAAACAAAGACAGGAAGCCTTTCGTCAAATATTACTGTTGAGAAATACCAGTAAACTACATATGCCATATAAACAAATGCTTTTTTTCAGTTTGATAAAACACCCTACGATTAATCTCAAACTTCTGAAATCGCAATTATCAGCGCAATCAAATCCTCACTCGTTCTGAGTGAGCTACCGCACTAAACAGCCATATTTCCAATCCGATATTCCCGTTCCTGATCTCCGTTAAGATCAAAGACGGGCTAGGAAAGCTTGGTGTCAGCACTCTGGAGATAGTATCGGCGAGATCTTCCGCCTGACATTAATAACGGCGGGCAGACATCTGAAATGAGAGGGGCCGTATCAGTCTAGAGATGAGGGGAAATCTGGGCATTGTGCTTATCAAAGAGTCCTTTAGAGATCGGTGATACCGGCCATGCTAACCCATGCGCTGCAGACAGGTGTATGCTAACACGTGTCACAAATGATCTGACACGGAGTGTGAAAACACGGCCTATTTAAATGAAATCAAATTATCGATACATAGTCTTGCATGCTATAGTAAGGAGTCTCGGTACAAAAACAACAAGACCACAAGAGAAAAAGAAGCCCAAAGTGTGACACCTTTTCAAGGACACTGATTTTGGTATTAAAACATGAATTTGAATTTGCTACAGCTGAGCTGTGTGAGTAAAGAACATACACACACTTACTGTGGGTCCATTAGCATTTCGCCAGGATGGTTCCTTGATGTGTCATTATTGAAAATTGTTTAAAGTGAATATACAATCAAATTTCTTTCATATGGTTAGAGCTTATACTATCATTCAAATGAAAAGTGGCAAACAAGTAGATGGCAATGCATATTAATAGTAAATACAATAGAAGCTAATTGATTCATTAAAACATATTTAATATAATTTTTTAAAATACTTTGATTAAAGATGATGCCATAGTCAGAGCAATAAAGTCCAAAAAAATCCAAAAATAGGACTTCAAAATTATTATTTTTTTTACTTATAAGTCATAAGTGAACAAAGTCTATAATCAAGGTTACAGATCTTGCTTTGTCTCTTAAAGGTGCGCTTGGTTATGATTTCACTTTTTTAACTTTAGTTAGTGTGTAATGTTGAACTGTTTGAACATAAACAACGTCTGCAAAGTTACGATGCTCAAAGTTCAATGCAAAGGGAGATATTTTCTTTTAAAGAATTCTCAGTTTAAGGACTACAAGAAACGGCTGGTAAGGACTACAATGAGCTTCTTTCAGGGTTAGTGACATCACTAACATTAAAATTTACATAAACCTTGTCCCAGAGAACACGCAACAAAGGGGTGAGGCCATGTTGGGCTGCTTTAGAGAAGAGGAAGAGTTGTTGTAGTAAAGCTCTGTTGTTGTTGTTAAGCAACTGAAGCGCGAGCTTTTAAAGCCCCTCCCTCTTCTGGAAAGCGGCTGGGAGCAGCAGCTCATTTGAATTTAAAGGGACAGTTTTTGCTTACACCCAAATTTGACAAGCTATAATAAATAATCTGTGGCTGACACCAGAGACTGATATTACATCTTGTAAAAGGAGCATTATAGGTCCCCTTTAAAGGACAGCTGATGACACTGAGCCCTTATTTTTCAGATCCTACAACCACCTGTGATACAGAAACCGGCAGCTGAGCCAGTCCAAGGAATGTCTACTTTTCATGACCCAATTCATTTTAATTGGTAAAATGAATTGTATCCTTTTACTCAGAAATATGACACACTGCGGAAGTAAAATGGGTTGCAAACGCAGCTTTATTGAGTCTCAACTACAACATCACATTGCAAATTTTCTGAGGCCTGCAAATGTTTTTTCTTCTCCCTCCTGTTTTGTACTGGTTTAGAAGTGAATTGAATAGAATGCACTCAAAATGTCATATTCCAACATTTGCTCACACAAAAACCCATTAGACTTTCTTCCTTCCATAAAACACGAAATGAAACGTTCAGCAGAATGTCCAAGCCGCTCTTTTTCATGCATATGAAAGGGAACAGCTGTGGTCAGCATTCACTGTACAGAAAAGAGCATTCTAGATAACACAAACTCAATTTTTATGAGAGGAACATGACAGAATTTTCATTTTAGGATTAATAAAGTGCATAAGCTCTGTCAAATGGATAAATCCAATGACTGTCTAAGGTGCAAACATCTAAAGACAAAAGGTTCTAAAACGAAAGGTGTGGAAAAAACCTTCTAAAGTTCCCTGACCTTGACAATGTGCCGCCAAACCATCTGTTCTTCAGTTAAAACACTCCCACTCCTACAGGCTCTGTGTGTCTGCTTTCATAAACTCTCTCTCTTTCTCTCCATCCCTCCTTGCAGTCTACTCACTTAAGCACAAAACAGCGTCTATTGTTCGACAATTGCCGTGCCAGACTATCTGCTGCACCTCTAATTTTTCAGTCATCCAATTATTAATGGCCTTTGTTGACTTTGAGATTACTGCTGATACTTCCTCTTTTCCATAATGTTTCCAGCTTGACATCAAGATGGAGAAGGTCTAACGCTGGTTCCCCAAAGGACGCCGCCCAGGAAACCTTGACATGCACAAAGACAGGCACGCGGACGAGCCTGCCCTGCCGAGAACGATAAGGTCACCTGTGGGATTGCTGAGATTATCTCTGTCAAGCACTCGGACGCAGTGCAGTCAAATGATGCATCATGCAGTCATTTTCAGCAGGAAAAATCAATTTCTTCACTAGGTCGCTATTTGCTTTTCAAAGTGCCCTTGTAGTCTTTGGCTCGGAGCACTTATCAATTTAAATGTTGTGAATTAATAATGTTTTTAAGCCGCGTTCCTTGTATAAGCAGGGAAACGCTTCCACCCGTCACTTTTTTGCCAGTCCCATGTGGGCGACGTGTGGCCGGTTATTCAATGGCGGAGATAAAACCTTTGAATAAGAATAACATACAAACCATCTAAATATGGAACAGGTTGTTTCTTTTTCTTTTTATAAATTTTTTTTTTTTTTTTTTTTACAATTGCTACCACAAATAATTATGATTTAAATTCCTAAACAAATTACAAAAAGTTCATACATATAGTTCTGCATTTTTGTGTCCCATTATCAGTGGTTCACTAATGCGTGGTTATATTGTTACACATAAAAGATGTAAATTAATAAATTACAAGAGCAATAATATTACAAAATACAAAACTAATTGCATTTTCAGTCTATAAAAACGCGTGTTGAGTGATAGAAAATATACATACATGTACACACACACACGTGCAAGGATTAGGGTGAAGCAATAAAAAAAATATAAAACCATCTCGAGATTAAAGTCTTTATAATGAGAGATTAAATTTATTAAATTTCAGAGAAAAGAAGTTTAAAAAAAAAAGTTGAGAATAAAGTCGTATTTCGAGAAAAAAAACATTACATTTGGGAAAAAAGTCAAAATAAAATGCAGTGAATAAACATTACATTTTGAGAATAAAGTCATTGTTTTGAGAAAAAACTCCTTTATTTTCGAGATTAGGGCCAAGTAATAATAATAAAAAAATAAAAACCACCTTGAGATTAAACTCATTACAAATACAAATTCCTGACATTGTATTTAGATTTTTTTTCTTGAAATTTAATGAGTTTAATCTCCCATTATAATGACTTTAATCTCGAGATGGTTTTTATCCTCTTCTGTACACATATATTACACATCTTGAGCTGCAGATAATAGTGAGAATTGGACCCTAAACTAAAATGTCGTACAAAATAAGAGAACAATAAATAATAAAAGTGTATGTTTATTTATATTACTCAGTACTCATTTAGGAAATTATAGTGGATTATGACACCCCGATGTGAATGGTGACTGATTCTGCTTCTAGTTCATTCAAGAAGTTAAAGCCCTACAAGATGAGCTAATTAAAGTTTTAAAATCTCAATCTTTACTATTTAAAAACAACAAAACAGGCTTCAAAGGAGAGTACCACAGCCAGCACACAAAGCTTAATTGTTCCAGAGGGGCATGATGGGATATGACAGCTCCTCCATGACTGTCTCTGAGCTCAGGGTGAGAGCGGGAACAGGAGGGGCAGTTCTGGGAGCGCTGTGGATCGCGGGTGGCTCAATTAAACATGACCTTCCTCTGCCCCTGTCTCTCGCTGCACCGCCACAGGCTCACATGCAAATGCTGACCCTCGGCAGCCACAGCATCATAAATAAAAGAATACTTATTATCCATTTAGTAATATTTCCAAGTAAGTCTACCTTGATGGGCTGTTCTAACGGCCAGTGAAATTATTCTCCATTGTTTTATTGTTCAGGGCGTAGTTGGTTATTCTGAAATTCGGATGGTGACAGTATAGTATTATTCATAACAGTGAATAGATTAAAATAACTGAATTTTCAGCATCATCAGTTACTCCAGTCTTCAGTGTCACATGATCCTTCAGATCATTCTGATATGCTGATTTGCTGCTCAGATAAATAGGTATATACACATACATATATATATGGTATTTTATACCAAGGTAATGATATAAATTTGTAATTAATGCACCACTATTTGATAGATCTTGATATATATTTGCTATGAAATTACTTAAAAGTATGTTTTTTTCCCCCCAATTAGAGAAATCAGATCACAGTTCATTAAAATTTCTTATGTCTTCCTTAAACTTTGGGGTGAAATATGACCCAGACATGTTCTTGACAAAGATCCACCCAGACGTCTTCACTAGCCATGTCAAAAACATTCAAAAGCATTACTTCAGAGGATAAATGCTAGAGACACTGGGGGTGGGCGTGGGTGTGAAAAATCGAGAGTAAAAATCAAGATAAAGGATGGTCTGAGGGCAACTGACTCACAAAGATGTGATCAGACGTTCGGCTAGAAGTTTATGCTAATAGATTCAATATTCCTCAAGTCTCCCTGGCCGTAGCGGAGCACTTGGGCGGCTGAGTGATGGGGAGGAGGGCCGAACGTGAGAGAATGTGACGGTCGAGCCTCTGGTGGACACACGCACTCCCCCGTCACCTTCACCACAGCAGATGTCTACATTCAATCCCAGCACCGCCTTTCCCCGCGCAACCTCAATGGAGACGGGGCAGCAGGGTCGGAAAGCTGACTGGCTCTTTTATGAAAAAGACGCCCACAACGGGAAAAGGCAGTGCACATTCCTGGAAGCATTCCAGATCCGTCACTATTGCCAAACGTAGAGCGGCAAATTCCTCCACCATATGGTACATTTCACACGGCCTTCGGATGTCACTGTGCGTACTGTACGACAGCTAAGCTGGCGGTTATGGAACAGGAACGCGGTTAAATCTAAATCCTACGAGGCAGATGAGACCTCAGATGGTCGCTTTATTCCAGATGTATCAATTTCCTTGGATATCTAGTCCATGCAAGTGCATATGCTGTACTGGCAGGGGTGCCGGCTGCAAATGGCCATATTCCAGAAGCTAATATTCTTTTGGCCGGAATAATGCAATTATTATTTTCCTAGCCATCAGCGTAAGCACACGGTGCCATCTGTTACACAAAAGCAAACATACACATCTCAATTACAAAACAGACAGCTGCCCGCGTGCGATGTCAGCGGCGCACGAATGTCGGGGAATGCGCTGACCCGGTGACAAGGCCCTTTTCAAAAGCGGCTTTCCTTTGCGACCATCTCGAAAACTCAATAAGAAAATCCCAAGTGGTGTGATGTTATCGCCGCCTCTCAATTTGTGTCGATCGTAAAGACAAATCTGGCCATTAACCGGGGAAAGATGGTCGTGCATCCATCACATATTAATTATTGGAGATGAACTAATCACCCGGTGCAGAAGCCAAGCAGAGAGGGATGAAAAACTCAGGCAAGTGAAAAATTTGGCGACATATGCCTATTTACATACAGAAGCTAAATGATAACAGCTATTAGTGCAGCAAAAATGGATAAACAGCCATCTGTTGAACTGAATAATATGGATGCAGATGAAAAGGGGTGTTATTTTTACTGTCAAACACAAACCCTTGTTATCAGCCGAATCTGAGAGCAGAGTCAAAGACCATCAAGATAAGAGAGTGAAAACAGGTCCGCACGCTTCAGTTTGGGCACATTAACTGCATTATCAAACAGCAGAGGGCAGGTGCAGCCATTGTTTAGCATCATGGTAATGTCGGCCATACAAGAAGAGAAGCTCGCACTCGCTGTAAAAATCTACTGGCTTCTCCGGTCTGCACACATTAATCTAACACAAGGTGGTCAACGGCCATGAAGGGAAAAGCAATTTCGCATCCTTCGCTCGCTGACCTGAAGAGAGCAGAGAGGAGGGGACGGATGGACAGACGGGAGAATGTAGGAAAAACACTCAAACTGGACTTAAAAGAGTCACAAAAGCTCATATTTCAGCTGGAAATAATGTAGGACAATATTTGATTTTTTCCATTCCATTTGCTTTGGAATATGGTTTGGTTTAGGTTTAGTTTCATGTAATTATGTATATTTTAACGTTACTACTATAGTAAGAACATGTAGCGTATTTACCAAGGACACTAAAATGAAGTGTTACCAAACGTTTAAAGTGGACCATTGAAATAAAGTTTTACGTTATTGTTTTATAGTTATTTTACATAAGCCTACCCTGTAGTGTAACACATGTTACTTGTAGTTACTGTAGTAATAACTAGAAATTATGTATACTTACATGCAATTAATCCTAAACCAAACCCTCATCCTAACCCTAAACCTGTAGTAAGTACATGCAGTTAATTATTATTAATCAGTACTTAAATGTATAATTACACTGCAATACTGACACCTTAAAATAAAGTGTAACCAGGCATTCTTCTAATTTGCAACTACGTGTCAACTACAAGTAAAATAACCCCTGTTTTCATTTTACTAACACAAACCCTAACACCTAAACCTAACATGTAGTTGCAAAGTTACTTAAAGTTATTAGAATGTCCAAAATGGACCATCGAAATAAAGTCTAACCAATCATAATACAATGATAAAACATTTCATTTATGATAATAATAAATATTTAATACTAACTAACCAATTATATGTGGAGAAATTGATTGTTCTCCTCTGTATAAGCTGTTACCTAACCAGCTTAAAGTAAACTACCTGTACCCAACATGTACAACCTATCATCAAACCCAACCTGGAGATTTAACCACTCTACAAAACATGCCATAAACCACACTGTCAATGACTATTGTGCAGTTGGCTTGAAATCACAGTAAGGTCCAGCTGATGTCATTACGGGGACAGTGAACTCCATGACTGGATGCTTTCTATCTACTTTCAAACGGATTGAAGAAGAGCTCGATTTAGAGATTAGTGCTCCTCTAGTGCTCTGCGAGCCCGCAGTATCTGTCTGAGAGCAGAGCTTGGATTTGAGCAGCTGAGCGCTCGTATGATTGAGCCGCGGTGCTAAAAGGTCAGGCTATCGACTGTGCCTAGTGTAATGGCCGCAGTATGGTTCAAGCCCTGAATCTTTAATAACCTCCATCATTAGCTCTTAGGAAATCAGAGCTCGCACAGAGCGGTCTGAAGAGATCTATTGGTTCTTACCATCGCAATGCAGAGCTGTAACTTACAGGGTTACAAAATGCAGGGTTAAACGGCTGTTATAAAGCATTATGCTAGATTAAAACAAGTTCAAGGAGAAGTGTTAAACATGACTGATAGCACCACTACATTAAAGCTGTTCTGACCACATTACATTTATGTTACTGCGATTGTTATTTCCATATAGATATAGATATAGATGCAGAAGCACGTTAAAACAAAAGCACAGAAAAAACAGACTTACAGTATAAATTCATATTCCCTGTATTATCCAAAGTTTAGTTATCAAACACACATTTATAAAAAGATAAGCTTTCCTGGTGATTACTTGCATGGCTGGAGATGTGCATTAACTGAGCACCAAAATCTAATTTGAACAAATGTTAATTAACGACTCAGAGTGCCAAAGTTAAACAATAAAGCTAGCATATATATATGAAAATCATACATTCTAGTCTATTTCAGATAAACCACAAAAATGCATAGAATTGTCAATTCAGAAAAGCTCGCAAATTGCTCATCCAATTAACGATGAAAATAATGAACTACACCTTATAAATTTGTGGCCTCTAGGACAGATTAACGAAGAAAAAGGTTTAGCAATTAAGATCAGGAGAGTTATGGGATAAGCTTAACCATGTAAGATAATAAAACCTACTTAGACTAAAGACTTTACAAGCACTTTATCAGCAGGCCAACCTAAAGATAATACCACAGAAAAAGAGCAAGCCAAATTCCAAAAGCCAGGATTTTGAGCATTAATCAATTATTTGATAAAAATCATCTATCAATTAATGCTGAATTAATTTCGAGTTTGCTTTAGCCTTCTCTTCTTAACTCATATCTCAATCCTTCTATCAAGCCGAATATTTTAATAGTCTTTTACAGCCACTGTTGCTTTTATAATTTAGAAGACTCAATATTTACAATGTCTAAATCTGACAGGTCATACAGCTGCGCTTGAACCCGATAGAAAGCATATGTTCGAAATGGAATCATAGCACACTACGTAGTATGCACTGTATGTCTGCTATTTTTAATCTGCGTATTCCATGCTATCAGTTTTAGTTTTGATTTCAGTCTGGTTTGATGGAGTTTTAGTTTGTATTTCATTATTCTCTGGTGCTTTCCTTTGTTCTTGTCACTAGTTTGACTCTATGGTAACTTATTATGTTGTACACCTGTTCCTAGTTTAGTTTTCATTGTTCTGTGTATATATAAGGCCCTTATACCGCATTCCAGACAGATTGGATTTTGGATTTTTCATACTTCCTTCTAGGAAATAACATCTGGAATGCTCCTCACATAATGTCGCCATGACATAATGAGAGTATATTGTGTTTTTGAGTCAATTATGGCAAAATAGAATAAAAATAGCATAAATAGCTTTGAAAACAGCAGACCAAAAACAAACAAACAAAAAAAAAAAAAACGAAGGTAACATTACATGAACTCAAATGTTAAAGTTTATTTTTATGCTCATTTTCATTGATATCAGGACGCGCCAACATCTTGGAGGTGACGTCAAATGACGCGTCTCGCTGAGGTCGGGGTTGAGCGATGCACCCAGACTTAATATGCAAAATGTCAGACTTTGAGTGTTTCAGATGTTATTTCCTAAAAGGTGGTGGGAAAAAATCAAAATCCAATCTGTCCGGAATGCAGTATTAGTTTGTTCAGTTCTTTTCCTTGGGTTGTTTTACTGCCATGTGCTTTACTACTCCTGTGATTTCTGCTGATTTGGATTGTGTTCTTTGTTTTGTTATTAATAAAAGTGCTGCAATTAGATCCCCTTCTCCTCATTTTGACTGACCCGTTGTGACACATGCATATAAAAAAACAATCAATCAAACAAAACAAAACAAAAAACACATACATACTGTGCACAGCGTACATACCGCATAATTCTTTCTTTCAAAATATTATGCAAGGCATTTCATCATCTCAGAAATGTGTGATTAATTTGCATTGAATCCAATTTTGAGTATATTATCTTAACTTTCACACTGAAAAAAAGGGTGTTCATCTGTCAGACTAGAAATGAAAGTTCAATTCGAGTACATTGCATATAGTTTTATTATAGCTTATTTTTTACCCACGTAATCTATTTTTTGTTAAATACATTAGTTATAACAACTTATACTGTATACAACATTAAAGATTTACGTTTGTAAAACAGTTTTGCATTATGCAATGATAAATATTTACAGCAGTATGATCACATTGCATGTTATATTGCACGTCAATTATCACCTAGCAAAAAACTAAATAAAATAAAAAAAATAAAATAAAAAAAAAAAATGAATAGAAATTGAGAAAAAAAAAGAAAAGATAAGATATTAAAAATTAAATTTGTTAAGGTATGCAAGGTTGTGAGATAGTATTTTTCATGAAATGAAGAGTGTGTATTGTACTGAATTTTTTTTTTTTTATATATATCAGGTATATATGGGTACTCTCTTATATATATTATATATAATATATATATATATATAGTTTTTATTGCCAATTTATAATTTATACCTTTTTTTTTTTTTTTTTTACATCATTTCATCAAATGGGGGCTTTCAATAAAAAAAAAAATGCCTATGTATGCCTAGCCATAATGCACTCCAGTCGTCAAGACGACTCACCACCAGTTTGCATGGGATATGGATGACCAGAGAGTCAACACACACCCTTTTTATTATAGTAGGACTTCTTATCAAAACTTTTTTTCAAAATGATGTCGACTTGTATTGATCCCCGGTACAAAGAATTAAAAGAGTAAAAGTTTAGTGGAAGTGAGTTACTCTTGGTTTTTAGGATCCAGCAGGTTGTAGGCAGTGGCTAACAGCAGCAAAGAATGCTGGGATGGAAAATCTCTAAAACATCCATGCTTGCAATCAACATTTCAAACTGGACAAACATAGTGTTTTCAATTGAATTCCATTTTTCAGTAAAGATTAAAAATCGAGATTGGCATCACCTTCCATCACCAACCACTGGTTCCTTATCCTAACTAGAAATGGTAGGTCAAATCGAGTGCATTGCATTGTGGGATACAGTACTCCATGCAGTGTGCTCTGGTTGTATATTGCCCATTTTGGACCCTCACATACTGTGCGCTCTATATAAGCAGCATAGCACTTTCATTCAAAATCGGCTGTAGTCGGTCCTCCTGAACACAGCCCAAATCATTCCTGATCTCTCAGATGAAAATGAATTGAACTGCTGCAAACTGTTACAGTCACCGGTACAGAAAGCATCTTGAAATCACCTGTGCAGTTTAGATCCCTCATACAAGGACAGCAAGAGACGATTCTGATGATTTGTGTGGATTTTTGAACCTCCGGTGAACAGAAGCTGCCTGTTGTGCAGCCATGTCTGGTTTGATTGAAGCCTGCTAGCACTCGAGATGGAGCTCAGCTAGACAGGACCGCACGAGTTCTGAAGGTCACTTTCTCACTGTCTGACCTCGCCGATCTGTCTGTTTATTGAAAGGCCCTGGCTCGAGCCAACAGGAGCGGGGAACACGCTAGCATTCCAATGAGAACATCTCTCTGGCACTTAAAATATGCAGTGATGAATGCCGCAAATTAAACAGCAGCTAACAAAACCACAGGAGTTTATCTAACACTAATTTGTCCAGATTCTCTTCCGCACCGATGAACGAAAAGAGCTGGGAGAGTGAAAATCTCAAGTGCACTCACCTGTGAAAGCCCCAGGTATATGGACACCGTCTCTGAGATGTACAAAAACCTCCCCTCCTTGTTTAGTGCAAATACAAATCCATCTAGGGACTGTGGAAGAAACAGAAAGAGAGAAAAGAGAAGAAACAAGTCAGGCAAGAGTCTCACAAATAGCTTATTCCTCACAGCACAGAGAGAGAAGCCATCAAGCCCAGAATTGCAAACAGAACCGCATCCCATGTGGAAACGGCTGACAGATCATTAAAGAGCAACAATTACAACGTCAATTAACAGCTCCGGATCACAGACGCCTCAACTCTAAGGGACGGTGTGAGCAATACATGAATATTGGCCAAAACGCACCTCACTCAAATGAATGAAGGCAGGATAATAATAAAGGGTTTTTTTTGCCAAATCAGATTTGTTTTTCCAGATTTTTCCAGCATAAAATCATGCTTACACTACGTCCTAACGCCATACGTATTCAACTACTTAAAAAAGGGTAGCATGTAGCTGTAACTGTAAAAGACCTTACACTTTCTTTCTAGGTTGACTATGGAAGGCGGTCTGACGGGAGCTAGATATTTTATTTCATAACATATTATAACGTGTTAAAGATGGATATTTTTCTTACATAAACGCATCACTTCGCGTCAGTAGGACTTTATTAACCCCCAGAGCCGTGTGGAGTACGTTTATGATGGATGTGTTTCAAACGGGTGGTTTCTGTGCTCTGGCATTTTAAAGCTTAGGAGCGTCTGAAAGAAGAAAGTCATGTACACCTAGGATGGCTTGAGGGTGAGTAAAGCTTGGGGTGATTTTTAAGTGAACTAAACCTTTAAGTACTCACCCTCGTGTTGTTCCACACTCATCTTTGAAACATAAATTAAGATATTTTTGATGAAATCCAAGAGGTATATGACTCGTCCATAGAGAGCAATTTAACCACCACTTTCAAGGTCCAGAAAGGTATTAAAGACATTGCTAAAATAGTCCATGTGACTGCAGTGGTTCAACCTGAATGTTATGAAACGTTGAGAATACTTTTTGTTGCAAAAAAAAATTAACAACGTTATTCCACAATATCTTCCCTTCAGTGTCATTCTCTTATGCTGTTCAGTGCTTCCGTTTCTACAGATATTGTCGAATAAAGTCATTATTTTTGTTTTGTTAACATACATACTGTTTGTTTTAATATAGTAATTGATTGATTTAATGTATTTGTTAGTTAAGATTACTACAAATTCAGGTTTTCGTCTGTCAGAGGAATATTTTGATAATATTTCATTATGATACTTAATATTTGTTGAGGAATTGTTGGTCATATGTAAAAACGTAATCTGTCTGCTAACATGACAATGTTAAAAACATCTTGATTTCTGTAAAAGTTATATTACACAGTCCAATTTAAGAAACACAGATGAAAATCTTCATAATAAATATGTATATGTGTGTGTGCGTGCTATATATAATATATATATATATATAATATATATATATATATATATATATATATATATACACACACACATTATATATATATATATATATATATATATATATATATATACTATACTTCTTATAGGTCTTGCATAATGTTAGTGAAAATTAATTTTTTGTTAATTTTTTTGAATATTACAGTTTTTGGTGTCTCATGACAAAATATAAGTGATGGTAGTCAATGTAAAAAGCACATTTTGATAAAAAGAGAAAAGTTTCAAAGTGACAATTGCTAAATATTAAAATTCCAGTGAGTTATGCTAAAGGTTATGCTGTATTGTGTTTGAAAATAAAATACTACCAACATTAAACCCTAACCAATAGTGTTAACAAAAGCAAATGTGAGATAAAAAGACATTTGCTGAACCAGCCATGCATTTCAGAGACATCTGAAAACGGAGTTTAAAAACGCTCCCCATCCTCTCTAGCGTTTAGGCGTTTTCTAAAAGTCGCGCAACTTTACGCAACTGTCATAATGTTTTGCCACGCAGGACAACAAATGTGAGTAAATTCTCTGTCATCATTGCAGGGGATGTAATGCGAAGATTCTATAAAGTGGAATAAATAAATGCTTCATTCTACAAATGCTTTATCTCGAGCAACACTGTTTAAGTAAATAGCAGTCACAAAAATCCAGGCTCGGTATAATAAAAGTCACACGACTAAACATGCGTCGTTTTCAAATACCTCCTTTTTGAACATTCACACTACAACATGAAAACGGCATTTTCAAAAGTATCCACTTTGGAGAACGTTTTCAAAAAGCTCAGTTTTCCTTGACAAAAACGCCATCTCATTGTGGATGGAAGGCCAAAATTTTCAAACGTGTGGACATGGCCTTAGCTTGCTACCAAACAAATTTACTACATGCATAAAACTGGTTTGTGTCTGTGTGTTACATACAATGTATTTGAATTGACAAAATTTACGTCTGTGGGATTTTTTTCTTGTTTTATCCTCAAAAACCCACAATTTTTGATAGCAATCTTAGATATCAATCACACCTGAGCCATCATTCAAGTCTGTAGAACAAACAATGTAGGATGCAGCCATTTAATATGCAATACAGCGTTTAGCAACACCGCTAATGATCACAGACACCATGACCAACACATATTCTGAAAAACAAAACCTGATTCATATCAATAAAAGTCACACTCATAAGAAAAGAACGAGGCGTGGTGAGTTCTTAGGGATTCTGGACTAAGGCAAGCAGATATCACTGCTGGAGGTGCTGCTGTTGGGTCTCCAACAGTCAACAATTAAGGCATTGAGGTCACATGGGTTAATTACATATTGTCCCCCACTGCCTCAGATAATCCGTAGGGTGATGCACCCCGGGCGAGAAAATGGCAGAAAGGAATGAAGAGAAAAAAACAAGGTATTGTGCACAATGTCACAGCTGATCTGATCACCTTTTTATGAAAATCAGGTTTACACAGACGGGGTGGGAGAGCATCCCTTTCTCGTTTATTTCTGAGTTTAAAGCGGCATCGGCAGCTGGCGAGAGAGCGTGCGGTCTCTACTCGCCGATAAAACAGAGCAGCCTCGGGCTATTTACAGCGTGCTGATATGCAGCTGACAACAGCACGTCCCACGGCGGCCCGCTAGCGCATCACTTCCTCCCCGAGCACGCATCTGCTGGAGGTGATGTGTTAGACTTACGCTTTACATTACACTGCGCTAATGCTAATACTGTCCCATTATATGGCACTTTACATTTGAAATGCTAATATGCCAATATAGATGCGTTAACATAAATGCAACGCTAACAGGGATGCTTATTTACCTTACTTAGAGCAACAAAAAGCTTCAAGGGACTATATTCTACACATTTAGCATTTAATTTTTCCCCTGAAGTCCACTTATAATATCAGTCAAGGTTCCTTGCACCTAAATGGTTGTAAATTAGCTTTAGCTGACCATGTTTTAGCCCTCGCACTGAACCTCAGGGGCCATTCACACAGAATGCGCTCTTATTTTCCATCTGAGCTATTTTTTTTCCCTATGTAAATATGCTCAAGACAAACATCTTTGTTACATTTATTATGACTAGCTAGCCTCTTTGCGTGTGAAAATACTGATATAAATTTCACGGTGTTGTATTGGGCTAATACAATACGCTAATGGTTGTCTCATCTTAAACGTGACAAATTTGGAAAAAGACATTTTTATACTAAATATATATACTATGTAGTACCATTGAAAAGTAATATTTGAATAATATTATTACAGTTTAAATCTATCTATCTATGTTCACCTTATGTAATAAACCTTTATAAATACATTATCAAGTAAACTGCACATATAAATATCTAATAATCACAAATTCAATGATTTGTACTTACTCAAAGAAATTGTCAGCTTTACTTGAATTTCTTCTTCTTACAACTAAATTATTATTTGTACAAATTACGCAATATAGTTGTGTGGAACCACATGAATTCAACAATTTTTTTTTTTTTTCGGTGTATGTAATATTTTGTAATATTCTAAAAGTATTATATTAGTAAAAATATTATATTATAAAAGTAAAATATTATAATATTATATACTGTTTTCTATCAATCTATCCATCCATCCATCCATGTTTATAGAGCACAAATACTGGCCTTCCATTTTCCTCCATCCCTGTCAATTCATCTATACACAGAGAGACCGCCGTACAATGGAGGGTCTCTCTTCGAATTCATGACCTGCAAGAGATTTCTCAGGCTCTGACATAGCCTCCAACATCCCAGAAGACGCAGCCCTGGCTGTCAGGAAGGACCCACAGCAGTCACCTCCAGCCAGTCTACAATCATCTCCACCCTTTTCGCCTCTGCTCTTCCTTCAAATGCGTGGCATCTGTGGGCCAGGTCTCTGAGGAACACTGCGTGCCTCCGCCTGGCTCCCCTCCATGATAAACGGCCTCTGTTTACAGGCTAACCACTGTGTAAAGTGCACAATAAATCACTAGCCAGACAAACTTCTGGGGGAGAAAAGTGTAACATTAAGATGGGCCTTTTTTGTCATTTGTTTAAAGCAGTCATGCCTTGCAAGCAGCTTCTCTCTCTCTTGTTCTCTCTCTCTCTGTTGTCTAAAGTGCTGAGAGAAGGAGGAAAACGTCTCACAAAAGGGAAATGAAACTCTGTAACGGTTTGGAATCTGCACACTTGACCAAAGGCAGGAAAAGCAATAGGATCTAGATTAAGATTAAATGTAGATGAAATACGTGCAAGTCAAGCTTCTTGTGGTTTTAGTTATTCACAAATAGAATTAACAAGAGGCAATATTAATTCCGCCTCATTAAATTAATTGAATTTTCATTTAAATGAAAAACACTGCATCAAGTTTGTTTTTTTTGCCTCTTTTTTTATGAACACAAAATCTAATTTTACCCCATTTACTTTTTTTTTTAATAAAAAGTAAATAGCTTCCTTGGTTTATTGTAGACAATAAATCAGTGTGAATTATTTTACGTTAAAATAGTTTTTTTCCTCTAATATTTCATCAAAATGATATATTCTGAGAAATTTCACTCAGAAATATGTCAAATCAATGAAATAAAAATGCTTTTATGTTGATTTGAAATAATACATATTCTGGTTTTATTGTGCACATTATTCAACAAAATGAAAGATTAACAACTTTAAAATTAAAATCTAATTTTTTTTCTGCCTCTGAAACTACTTTTTCCTCTGTTGATGTAACCAAAGCCCAGGACATGGAAAATAATATTTACCAATTACGTTTTTCTTGTTGAATGTCCAAAGACATTAATATTTCATATCCCAGAAATAAAATGGTTTTCATGTTGACTTTAAATAATACATGTTCCTGGCCTTATTGTGCATATTATTCTAAAGATTTTTTTTTTTTTAAAAACCATTTTAAAAATGAAATTTCTGCTTCAGAAACAACTTTTTCTCTGTTGCTTAACCAAATAATATTAACCAATTATGTCAAAACCATTCAATGGCTAACCTATTAAATCCTAATGTATAAAATAATGTCACAGAAATGTCACATTACTCAAGTAGCACGCATTGACAAGGCTGTTTTGTTTGATTTTACTTTAAAAGTCTTGTGTCTTGTCGAATGGATCTTTGCTTCACTATAAGTAATTGTTAAATGGTACAACTATAGACCACAATCCCTTAAACAAGAACATACCAGCATTTCAGTGTCACAACAGTAAACATGGTCTGTAACTCAGTAGCCTTGTGTTTTCTCTAACAAAGGACAAATATACGTGAGCTGAAGGACATGCAAGCTGGTAAACATCAATCTAGTCGCTGCACCCTGGCCAGAGCCACTGCACGTCCACATTAACACACACAGCGGACACCAGGCGAGCCCAGCCTCATTGACTATTAACATATCATTAACTATTAGGTCAGACAAAACGAAGAGAGAGAGAGGCAGAGAGGAGCGGTGCAGCTGGCGATGGGGGAGATGAACATGTGGCACAACACCATCCCTCCATCCCCTCCAAACTCCAGCAGCCTCCATCATAAAGAACTACAACTGCAATTAAGACTTCTCACAGGCTCGGCCAAACCCGGACATGTGGACTCACTCTCACAGGTATCGAGCAAAAAGACACGTGCAGTGTAAATGAAGACCTAAACCTCTCCACAATAAAGTAAATCAAAACTTATTCACTATTA
Organism: Opsariichthys bidens; assembly: GCA_037194245.1. NCBI lineage: Eukaryota > Metazoa > Chordata > Actinopteri > Cypriniformes > Xenocyprididae > Opsariichthys > Opsariichthys bidens. The sequence goes on along the minus strand of CM074286.1, from coordinate 18,802,172 downwards.
ACTACGAATTTTGCCTCAACACAGTTTACTGTTAGTAAGGGAGCTGTTGAAGTGGTTAAGTTTAGGTATGGGGTAGGATTAAAGGCATGTATTGTCATGTAGAATAAGGCATTAATAAGTGCTTTATAATTACTCATAAACAGCCAATATCATAATAATATGCAAGCTAATAAGCAATCAGTTAATGGTAAGAATTGGTCCCCAAGCTAAAATGCTACCAATTATTAAAATTGTCTTAAATATAATATTAGAATATAAATGAACATATTCATATAATTTTTATTTACGTAGTTATATTTTATATGTTATTACTAAAAAACAATCACTAAAAATGATACGATCAATAAGTCATGGCAACTTTAACTAAATAAAGTTAAGCCATTTCAACTTGTACAGTCAAGTTGATTGTACTTAAACATTTAAGGGAGCAACTGAACTTTTTATAAAAAATAACTACAATAATCCCATCAGTATTGGTTAATATTGGTCAATTTGTATTGAAAAGGTTACTACCGCACAATTAGGCAGCTTCAGCGCTTTCAGTTCTGGATTGATATTGGGTAATATATTGACAAAATATCAATTATTATTATACAAGCGTTCTCTTCAAACTGTGGATGGCCCATCATTAAAAACGGACGCAACTGACTCAAATTTCAACCAAGAGAGGCTGATAATAATAGACAGCGTGAGCGCGATGTGGGGGAAAAGTGACATACGGACAGTAAAAAAGGGCCAAAGTGTCTACATATGTGTGTATGTGTGTGAGAGAAAGACAGATGAGAGGTGTTAAAAGAGATCTTATCAGAACTTCTAAATTGCCACAGGAGCCGTGAGAGATCCTTTTCACTGGAGTCAATTTTGAGGCTGACAAGCCATGTAGAAATGTGCAAATATGGATGCGCGGTATTGATTTCTTTATTGAAGGCACGAGCACGGGAGATGCTCAAATCACTCATCCTACCCCTCGCCGAGACCTCTTTCAAATAAGAGCGTCGTTAGATTGCTCATTTTATATGGAGGCTTAGCGTTGGGGGAGGGGGTCTGTGGATGTACTCGACATGGCATATTTATTGGCCTGCTTCACTCCAAATGACCTACTACAAGCATCCATTTAAAATAGGTGTGAGTATCAGATCCTGCTGCTTGGTTCTCACTCAACCTTTTAGCATATCCTCAATTCTCAGGCACAAAATATATCAGCATCTACACTAGGGAACTATAAGCCTTTGAACTGTTCTGGTCATGGTTCCTCTTACAGGCAGCATGAAAATCAAATTTTACAATTCTTGTTTACTTTTGTTTTGTTTTTGTTTGGGTTTTTTTGGAAAATTGCAGGTTTATTTAATACAAATTATTTATCCGAGCACATCATTTAAAAAACAAACAAACAAACAAAAAAAAACATGCATTCTCATAATCTTTAATCAAAGATTAATCCATTTAATATTTTTTTAAATAAATTTCTTCTCTGATGATACGTTTACTATAGCAGGAGGGCGGGGCAACCTGTCACTCATATAAGATCGACCAATGGCAAACCAGAACCATACAATCAATTATAATATAATATAATATAATTTTAAATGTATTATTAAATGTATTAAATATATAAAATACATTTTACATTGTTTGAAAACAGAACCGAATTGGACTGAATTAATATGGTTTCTGTTATATAACTAGGTTTTAAGTATAGGTATTAAAGAATATACGCAAAATAAACATTTACTAGGATTCCAGCATTTTTTAAATATTTTTTTTGTCATTTCTTTCTTTCCCTCTCTCTCTCTCTCTCTCTCTCGCTCTCTTTCTCTCTTTTCTTTCTTTCCTTTTCTGTCTTTCTTTCTTTCTTTCTTTCTTTCTTTCTTTCTTTCTATTTTTCTATATATCCCTACCAATTTCCCGTTTCTTTTAACAAAAAGTGCTCCAGTGTAAAACAAAAAGCGTTGCCGTCTCTTTACACACTGCCTACTGGTCAGAGTTGTTGGACAGCGGACATATGAAATCTAAATTAGAATACATCACCAGGGAGGATATGACAAAAGCACTCCTGGAACAGAGGAGCGAAGGCCGGCTTTCCTTGTACAAACTACCCCACTTTTAGAAAGTTCCTTCGGGTGACTAGGCAACAATATTGTTTCGACTTCCCTCCGCGACAGGATTTAATTAAGTGATAACAGTCACCTTCAGGTGATGACACAGGACAATAATATCTGGGCTCAAGGAAAATGCTGAGACTGGCCAGCACGTATTATCATGAGCAAAGATAGAGAGAAAGAGAGAGGGAGAAATCCGTACTTTACAAACACGTCTCGGCTTCATCCAGGTTAGACTCGGGAAGAGGAAATATTTTCAGAGTCTAATCTGTAGAGTTAAGGGGGGGATTTAGCTCAACCCTAAGAGGATTAAACATAATTTGAATGCTTATGTGTTTAAACACAGGCTTAATAAAATGATATGACGTCAGTACAAACAAATAGTGGGCTTGACTTGATTTGGAGGAAGAACTGCCCGTTAAGAGATGACACTAAACATATGCACACACGAAAAGACGTTCCTCATAATACTTATATAAAGTGACACATTTCTGACTGAAACAGAATATTTAACAAAATGAAAACGTAGGAATTGATTTTATCCATCAGAATGCTAGGAGGTCTACTTTCTGTAGTTTTGTTTTAAAGAACAACTGAATTGCTTATTTAATCTAGGAACTTTAAGAAACAAAATTTGGATTGGATATTAACTTTAAGCTAGCATAAAATCAAAACGCGTGTCGCATGTCTTGGCATGTGAATTTTAGCGACGGTCCTGCCATGTAACCTCAAGCTAAAATGGTTTAATCCTGCAGGAAATGGAACAAAACAAAATCTAGAATTATTGCAGGGCTGAAAAAAAAAACGCAATAATGAAAAACAGAATCAAAGACGAGTATATTATGGAGGACAGACAAAAAAGCCTAGAGATATTCACTGTAGCCTGCCTGAAAATTATTCAGCAAAATTTCCTCTGAAAGTGATCGCAATGACTGAAATTAATTTTAATGACATTTATTACTAAAAAATAGCCACATATTCAATGCTTTCATCAAAGAAACTCTTTTAAGAGCACAGATCCACTTCGTACTTATATGTGTTGCACTGGAAATATATATTTTTAATTCATAATTAGTAGACACAAACACTCAGGCAGCAAGCTGGAAAGATTCCCTCAAAATACATAAGGTCATTAGAATGCAAGATTGTGATCTATTCAAACAATGATAACGAGTTCAGTCTCTTTGAGAAAGTTAGTAAAAAACTTTTTCTTTTTTTTCTGCCAAATTTGGCCTTTTTTAAAAAAGAAAAGGAAGCGAACTTGTCGCCGCTGTTGTTCTGCTGCAATTTGCTATGCATTCATGCACAATACATAAGAACCATAATAATTCAAAAGTTTTGTTTTGGAGACCCAAGGCCAGTCCAGACGGGGTACGGCGGTCCTGCAGGTAATGAGGACCTTCACACAGACAACACTGATTGCATTCTCCTGCATGAAAACCTTTAACAATGACTGCTCAGGAAGCCCTTCAATATGGACAGCGATCACACACACACACACGCACGCACGCACGCACGCACGCACACACCTCCGCGATGCCTCTTAAGAAATCGCATAGGGCCTGACCACCACAGTCTAATTATGCTAATTGCTTCAATGCCCTTGCTTTATTTATGCATGGCGTCTAAGATAAATAAGAGAAAATTGCTTTGGATCTAACTGTATTCATTTTAGAATGCAAACTAGCCTGTGTTTGTTATGAGATTGCTGATGTGTTTACCCCTGAAATTCTGCAGGTAATTGCAATTTTGATTGTACATTTATTTTTCCCACTGACAGTCCCAGGACTGCGTCTGTTCTCAGTTTTTATAATTAAATGCTTTGTAATATTTAAGCACACCGAATGGAAGAAAAACAGCACACATTAGAATATTTTATCCACTAGACTGAATAGCTCGCTCAGGGGGATCAAGACACACAGGGAGAATGAAAATGCTCAAATTCTGGAGGTTTTGTTGAGGTAAACATTAAAATGCGGAAATTGGAATAAAGGGTGAGATATATGCGTCTCGTTATTGGCCTGAGAGTCCCAGAGAAAATAAAACATAGACCGTTCTGGTCCTAAGGCCCAAAACAAACTCTATGCAAGGATAACATCTTCACGAGCATGATTTCACATGTCGAAATGCAATTGATAATGCACAACAAATGCACGGTGCAATTCTAAGTGCTGCCACAAGGGGAGCTATAGTTAGCATTAGCATTTGGCATTGATGATTGACTTCCATGATTTTTACTTTCAGGTCATCTTTCAGGTTTCATGGTGGATTCACGTTTTCATAATTTAGGAGGTTTGCATTTAGTTTCACATTGGTCTCAGATGCTTCTAAACTATTTTAGACTTATTAAATTAATGAGTCTCAATTTGCAACTCATTGCTGTGTAGAGGGGAAAAAAGAGATTATGATGTTTTGTTCCTTTGTGTAAATCCTGTGAGGACAGCTTCGTCTTCATGGAGGATAACCTCAGAATTTAACATAATTTATCTGGAAAATACATGGCTGAGATTTTCTTGTTTCAAATCTTAGATCTAATTATAATAAGTATAATAAGTTCAATAACAGACCCACGTTCTTCTATATGGAGAGTTTTCTCTAAGCGTATATGCTGTATATCAAGAGCATCATAAATTCATATAATTATAATTGATTGGTCCGAGTGGAGGGAGAAACCAAGAAACAGTTGCCATCTACTTTTAATGAATAAACTCATCTCTCCCTCATGCAGAAGAGTGACCGCATCACACACAGTCACAGTTACAATGGACTGAGTTTTTCCTCTGCCGCGGTCATCTGAGGTAAATCATTTGCTGTTTTTCAAACCTTTTATTATGAGGTATGGATTTCACCTCCGTGATGGACCTTTTGAGTCTATTTGAAATGCTCAAGACTGTAACGATGAAGGATTTCACCCTGATTAATCAAAACAAGGATCTTTCCCACCCACGGGCCAATTACAATTGGCCTTTGGACAAGTATAGGTCTACATTTGAAAGTTTGACTCGTCAAATCCCATTCCTCATAGAATAGCAATCAAGGATGTTACTTTATTACTTGAAACGCATACATAAAGAACCGGACAAATGGCTTGGCTACAAGTTTGGTGAATCGATAATGACTTTTCGGAACTTGTCTGGATGAAGCACTTCTATTTCAAATAAGGGCTGTTTTGACATTTCGGTAACATTTTATTTTAGGGTTCTTTAACTAGTTGCTTATTAGCATGCCTATTACTAGACTACTGGCTATTTGTTATTACTAATAAGCACATATTAATGCCTTTTTCTGTATGACCTTATTCTACATTCTTAATCCTACCCAATACCTAAACTTAACAACTACCTTACTAACTATTAATAAACAATAAGTTATGCGTTTATTAAGGGACAAGTGATAGTTAATAGTTTATATGTGTTCCCTATACTAAAGTGTTACCGAAGTTTCTATTCCTGAAAGAATCCTATAAAACTGTATTAGGCAGCACTGTTTTCAACATTGAGTAGTCACCAACCAGTCATTCCTACTAAACAAATTCACTATATTTTCCAAAGTAAGACATGCTGGCATTATCCTGTCATGAGTTGCTGTCAGATTTAGCAGACTAATTACGGTTTCCCTCATTCCACCAATCACACATAAGCCTGGTGTTTTGTTTGTTCAGATGTATTAGTTTATTTGATTATCCTCAACAAACCTACAGTCGCAACCAACCTAAATGATATTTGCTTTCTGAAAAGACAGCAACGAAGACGCAGTGAATTCATTGATAACCTTATCTCATTAAGTTTACAATCCTGTAGCATTACCATTAAAAGCAGCAGAGGGAAAATGGTTATGTTACTTGCTCTGTTCCCCTGCTAGCGGCTGACAAGTGCGTTGATTTATTTATTGTATTCGTGCGTTCCCGTCTCATGTAAAGGAACAAATGCGGCGGGCACGGGAGTCTCCATTGACAGGCCTTTTGTATGTCGCCATAAAAAATGAGCCACTTACTTACAATACATCCATAGGAAATCAGATGCAAAAAAGAATCGGAATGGGAAGTTCTCACTTCTACAGAAAGAGGATACACGAGGGAGGGAAAATCAATAGAGAATAACTCCTTTTCTCTTGCTGAATTTAAGATTCAGCAAAAGTTTTGTCTAGGGAAGTTCGCCTGATACAGGTCTGCTGGATGAAACCGGCATTAATCATTCCAACAAGTCGTACATTTCTATAATACAAAGACTTCTCGGCGGAGCCCCCCGGCCCACCCTGTATTCGCACACAAACCTATCACTCAAAGCCGGGGTTACTGAGCTATACCCTTAAGGCGGAGATAAGAAATCGCCACGGTACCGTATTCGGTTAAATCACTGTAGCCACATTAGGCCAAACGGAGGGAGGAAATGGCAGGAAGAAAAGGCACCTCTTCATACCGCCTGTGCCCAGATGCTTATCGCCATGCTGAAAAAGACATTTGTCTTTTGTCTGGATTGCCCTTGACACATCCTTAAGGGAAGGAAGTCTTGAACTTGTCTTTGTTTTGAAGAGCCCTTGGACCTCCATGGTTTAATCTGGGTTAAACGCGGCCTGATCTCGCGAGTATTTCCCCACGGCTTTGATAAAGTGCGCACCAAATCCTTCCACTTTTCTGCTTTCATATATGAACTATTCATTGGGCCTTCTTGGACCAAGAGGGATTACTGTGGCATTGAGGATACACCAAAACTGTATCACGCAATGGCCGAACACATCTCGATATTTCTAGTTAACCGATATGAATCATTCACTATTTGTACAGACTCAATCTTAAATCACATTAAAGGGCAATATTTCAATAGATGTCAGGGTGAATCTCACAAATCTTGCATTTTAGTCCAATATCCAAAAGATAAAAAATTATATTTTGCATAAAAAGCCTATTTTTTGGATCATTCACTTTAATTGTTATTATTGCTATTTTTTTTTCTGTTGTCTGTTTTTTGCACTGTGACATTATTTTCATGTCAATTAGGCACATTCTCATTAGTGTGATGCATCAGAATACTTTCATTAATCATTATTTACAGTAAACAAACCCTGTATTTTTTTTTTTTTTTACAAATACAACAAATACTACTATATATTATAAATATTTACATTTTAAATATTTAAAATGCTTAATTGTCATAAAAATAATGTCACAATACCAAAAACACCCTTATTTAAATAACATTCAGTCTCCACAAAAGCAGCAAAACCAGAGGCAGACGGAGTCATGGATGAGGGTTTTGGTTTGGGAAGTATATGGGTATTTATTGGTCTCAGTTCCTCCGAGAACACATTTAAAGCCACAGTAATTACACCCAAAGCCACGTTATGAGCCCATAAGAAGCACACTAAAGACTGCCTGGTGCTACTCGCATGTGCCATAATGACAGATACAGGAGGCGTGTAAAGACAAATACACATACGCTCACACTCGCGCTGTCAGGTGTTTTACGTGAGGTTGGGTGCGATCAAGGTATACGCCACATGGTCCTCTAATCACGCTGCTTCATTAACGATATAAAACAGCATGTTTTACAACAACTTCACAACATATACTACAGATGTGGCGGCAGTAATAATCATGCGCAACAAATTCCCAGAATGCACCAACAGCAGTTCTTTCCTGTGTGCAAAAGCTCTATATTTGAATCAAAAGAGTAGTTATAAAAGACTTGTTAATAAGAACAGCGAGCCTTACAAGTCTTTCATAGGGAAAGAAAAGAGAGAGTGAGCTTGAAGTATACAAAATCTGAGGTATTCCCAAGGGGAGAGGGTTCCACTCTGTGATAATGAGACATCCCTGTGGGACACCTGCACGCAGGGCGGAAAATAACATCTGTATCATTTACAGGAAATGTGACTACAAACTCGAACAGGAATTTTTGTTCTGCATATAAGCAAACAGGTTAACGTCGTGAAAATCATACTGCACATTTTTTTATTCAATACATAACAAATTACAACTTTTTCTCACCTGTTTCACATTTTCAGTGCTATGTGAAAATATATATATATATATATATATATATATATATATATAGCTAGTTCTGAATTTGTTGAAAAGAAATTATTGGGTGTGTGTTGGCCTAATGCATTTCCTTGACTTGCTCTGAATGATGAACTTCAAAATAGTACTGTGACATAATATACCACTATATGGGGAAATATACCTCCATCCCAGTCATATTTCACCCAAAAAAGAAAATACATATAAATTAAAAAGTACATTTTAAAAGTATTGAAAAAGTGTTGATTTTTAAGACCTTTAAGACTTGACTGCATTGTGAAATGATTAATTAATAAAACAATAAGTAAAAATTGTATTACCGTAAATGATGTATTATTAACAAAGTTCAGGAGGAACACATTGAAATGATCTAACTAATCATCACATCACTCCAACCAGCAGTCCGCAATCAGGAATCAACATGTCTACCCGATCAGCCGACTCATGTTTCTCGACAGTTTTCAGCATCCCTCCACCACCCCGTCTCCTCACACTCGCCTGGTAACTTCCTAACCAAAAACGCACTCTGTAGAGTACTCTGTGTTCGGGCCAAATACCGAGCTCGGAGCCCTCTCCTCGGACAGCACGTCAAATATGCATACTAATTACTCTGATTATTTGTAAGTGTGAACTCGTGAATAAGAGAAAATGAATGAATGAAACTTATGCGAGTATTTTCATGAAAATAATGTCACAATAATAAAAAACAATATTACATTTCTTTCCATGTTTCATCATAAAACATCACACAAAAACTATAACAACCCACCAAAATAAGTCTTCGGCTTTCAATCATGCGGATGCTTATGACAACTTGATGAATTACTGCCGCATAGCGATGCATATCGAGCTCGCTGGTGTTTTTTAAACACCGTGAGGAGTTGGTTGGCGCTTCCGCTTTGGTGAAGGCTCAGCATCGGGTGTCAAAGGCGAGGGTGACTCCTACTTATAACAAATGTAGTGACAGGTTACGATCAAGGGCCGCGCTGACATTCTCTCTGCAAAGGTCAATGTATGGCGAAGCCGACGATGAAGAAATGAGCGTTCTGCCATCATTGCCAAGGCAAAAGGTCAGACACAAGCTGATTGGTGATAGAACTATCAAATTAACCAATCAATACACGGCTGGGATGGGAGGAAACGGGCCCTCCAGGGAGAGCGGACAGACTGGACCAAATGCCAAGATGTCAATAGCTCTGCGCCAGTGAGAGCCTGCACAGGTTTAGCAGAGGGAGGGCTTTCTGTCTCACACATACACACAAACATAAAGATTCCTCCACACACTACACAAAAATCATTTCAATTAGTACGCTCACACATCTGACGAGCCTAATAAATACACTAGCATGTTTCTCAAAGAGACGTACTATATCTAGCATGCTACATCCAACAATACGATGATCATGATCATATTGCATGAGTCAGGATACAAATAAGCAAAGTAATGATGATGTTTCATATTTTCTCTTTGTTTTGTAAATGTAGACTTAAAACAGAGCAAAATCAGGCAATAATCAAAGCATCCTCCTTTAATGTCCCATCTCAAAACTAATCAGATTCATTTCAGCAGTGCCTTACTTCTTTTTTTAGCTAAATATTTTATCCCTGCTGTTCATTTCAACGTTTTTGATTAAGTTATTATTGCATATACGGGACAAAGACAAATCACTGAGATATTTTTGTGCTGAATAAATATTATACAATGGACATACAAAGTCTACACACCTTTGTTAAAACAGCTGGTTTTAACAGGGCTGAAAATATTCCTAAAAGTCAAATCCTACATTAAATCAAGATGTGCCAAGCTGATTGACTCCCATCCAAACAGAGTAAGAACAGACTTACAATAAAATCAGCGGTATGTACACTTATGAGGGTTTTCTCTCTGAAATATGTCACTTTTGTTAGTTTATTTGCCAATGTACTGTAGTTTTTTTTTTTTTTTTTTTTTTTTGTCAGTAGCTTGTTGAGTAGCTAACTACTATTTCCAATAGGTAACTGTTGTTAAACTACTTGAAAATATCAGTAGCTTGCAGCTTGTGACGTCACACTTCCAGAGAGACGTCCCACCTGGCATCTGAATGACAAAAACCATTCTGAGTGCAAAACCAACAGCATTAATGAACCCCTTCTGCGAAATCCATCTAGACAAACAAATAACATCAAGAGTTGCTGAAACTGAGAACTGCCTGACAGAGCATCAATTTCACCCCGAGCCTTTCTCAAGGAACAGCTATAGAACAAGGAAGAAAAAGAGACACAAGGACACGAGTAGGACATCGGAATGAACGTGTAGTCTCTTCACTCGGGCACAAGAGCTTGTAATCCTCTTCTACATTTACTGCAGAAGCTCAATATCACTTCAATTCTCCCATGAGTGCCCGGGTGCTTTGTACCTATCTGCTCTGAAGTGGATCTATTCACATATTAACCGTTTATTCTTCCACCCCTCCAAAATACAGGCTCCCCTTTAGACCTGAGGGGCCATTGAGAGATGAGCCCATCTGGGAATTAATTGAATCGCATTAACAACGTCAGTCAAGCACACGGGTGGCAGCCCCTTCGGGCCAAGATGTAAGTGTGATGTAACCCCATATACACATCCAACAGCCTTCTAAAACAAGAGACAAACTAATTTAATAAAACAAACTTATTGATCGTATAGATCGATAGTGGACATCAAAAACATACCAAACTGTGTCCAAAACCATCAGTGAATTTCATATTCTCTCTCATCTACCATCTTACTTCCTCTAGTTTGTGTTTTCTAGCATTCCTCCACACGATGTGTACTTAAATATCTCGAAAATTCATCAGCCATTTACTCATCCTTCAGTACGGCACACATTACATCGTCACGTTACATCGTAGATTGTTGCCATGCTAAAGATGATGACCCATCACGTGACATTTATGTGTTTACAGGTATACATCGAATATGTTGCAAAGAATATGGCCGTGTTTCCACCAGTTATTAAGATGCATTTTCAGTGATCCGATCACAAGTGGTCAGCTGAGGCGCTTTAGCGTTTACACCTGGTATTAACGTGTTCAAATGCATTTCTTGTGACCGCTTGTGTTTAGATTTCGTTGAGACACTCCCCTCTTATTTCGTCACGCTCTACATCACTTTCGTGGTATTGCTGAGTGTGGGACATGAGAACTATCGAACGAACGACGAACTATCAACTGTGTTTTGATCGTAATCAGTGTGTTTTTGTACAAAGCTGCACAATCTGAATACCTTGTTTTGGGGTACTTGCTTACAACACATCCCATAATGATTAAGGCTGATTTATACTTCTGCGTGGGACCTATGCCGTAGGCTACACGAAGGTTCAGTGCAGAAGTATAAATCACATGTGTTAGACCAGTAGGTGGAGAGTAGGTGGTCTTTTGTGGCTGTTCGAATGCATTCGACCACATTTAAACTAAAAAAACAATCTGGTAGAATGCATTTCTGACTAACTCTGAAAGTGGACAAGCTCAAACATTTTAGACCCTATTTACACATGTATTTAGCATCATCCACTTGTGATCGGATTAATAAAAATGCATCTTAACCCTCCGGCGTCGATGATATATGAATATTATAGACAACAGTATTACAACAGTAATAGAAGAAAGTGGACAAGCTCAAAACATTTTAGACCCCATTTACACCTGTATTTAGCATTGTCCACTTGTGGTCGGATTGATGAATGCGCATCTTAACCCTCTGGGCTCAACGATATACGAATACTATAGAAAATCGTATTATAAAAACAATAGTGTTATAATAGTAATAGCTCTGGTTCTGAATGAGTGACCCATATTTTGCCGCTCTCACGACACTTAATACACATCCTGCTTTCTGCAAAGACATGTAAAAAGTGATATTAAATGTACAAAGAGTTAAAAGGACATATTGCCCATTAGAAATTTATTACAAGTTAACAACCCACAATAAATTCTGCTGTTTAAACCATTGCGGTGTTCTGAGAGAATTATTCCCCTCGTGTGGTTTGGTCTCCGAGTTTCCAATTCCAAAGCCCTGTGAATTGAACAGTTCAAACTTCCACATCAATTAGACCAATAAGCATGATCAGAACGGTGCGAGGAGAGGCCGCCTCACGCTTTCTGCCGGGACCGTGTCAATTTCGGACTCAATTAATGATTCTTTCAAGCCTAATGTTCATGCAATTGGTATTCATTAGAGGTGTTGTGGAGAAACCGTACACACATTTCCATTACGACGCCCACACGAGGGGAGATGCTTCAAACGCTCTTCATTTGCATGTGTTTTGCTATTTGTAAAGAATAAAATACTGTTTAAGAGAAAATAAGACAATTTACTGCATTCGTATATTCCTCAATTAATACAAGTTGTATAGTTTAAATTTAATCAGACTGCGAACGAGATAAAAATGTAAATAATGAATTGAGAGCTTGTTTGAACTGAGATTGTTTTGGTTGGTTTTTTAGTAGTTTGAGTAATTGTGTGCAACTCTTTCTGTGTTGGATGATGTTTAATTCATGAGTTTCAATAGTCAGCTAAACTCCTGAAAAAAAAACAAAAAAAACGTCCACACAAACAATGTTTATGGTTCAGTTTATCAATTATATAAACTAACAATATCACATTATTGATATCACTGGGTAGTCATCAACTGAGATATTCTTTTAGATTAAAAATATTAATAATATTTTAAATGAAAGAGAATAAAATATGCCACAGCTGTCAATGCTTGTAAATTCAGTTCTTTATATCGGGTTATTCTGGATATAGTATGCAATCTGTTTCTTCTTAAATTACAGAAATGTCTGCTGTGTGTCACCAAAAACAATATCAGCATCTTAAATTGAAAACAAATTATGTTACTTGTCTGTTACTTTGCAACTGTTACAGGTGTAGTCCAGGGAAGAAGCGCTCGACAAAGGAAGTCCATTGCATATGACTTTTAATGAGACCAGGAGAAATGCTACACACCACAAAGACTGAACAGGAACTGAGGGACTAAATACAAAATGAACAGGGGAGCAAACAAGACTAATTAATGACAAACACCTGATGACAATGAACTAATGATGACTAGACGAGTGGCGGGAGAAAACCAAACAAAAGCAAGCACAATGTGAAAAATAAAATAAAAGAGTCCACACAAATGTAAACAGTACACATCTTTTTACATTACACATTTTTTAAATTAAATAGACTACTTTTTAGATTTCTTTCTTCCCTAGCGTGTGTTTACCACATAGAGAAAAAAAAGATAATCTTGTACCGTATGATTGGGAAATAAATAAATAAAAAAATAACATAAGACGAAATGTTGGAGATTTTGTTCATAAGCTGATGAAAAGGTAAAAGCAATAATGATTAATTATTAATTTTTAAAATAATAATCAATTAAAACAAACATTTACAATTTAAGTAAATGTAGTTATTTTAAAAACCCACAAAGATGAAATATTTTATTTGTTCACGCTGTGTGGCCTTAGTTTTCTGTATCATTGTATCCTTTAAGAAATAGATATAAGCAATAGGCTGTTTAAGAAAGTTCATTTTAAAAGATAAAACAGAAATTAGGGAGAATCAATTAATTACGACTTTTGTGAATATTAAGTAATCATCAATAGATCAATAAAAATGTAACTGTAGTCTGAATCACTATTCCTTTGGTCATTTTGTCATGACAATGCAGAATTACTCCAACAATAATCTCTCTGTCTCTCTCTCTCTATCTCTCTCTCTCTGTGTGTGTGTATTTCTATCTCTCTTGTTACATTATGCTGAGACACTCTTGCTAATAAATCTTTTTAGCTAATGCATTCCAGATGGAAGCTGCAGCGGCCTGCTATGACCTTCCTAAACCCTTCCAAAATTCCTCCCCCTGCCCGAGCCCACCCATTTATCTGCCTTTGATTGAAATGCCATCAGTAACCTTTGACAACAGTGTAATATCATTAGAGAAGGGCTGTTACTCTCACAGGACTCTGGTGGCTTCTTCAGCCCAGGACATGAACGTCACACAGAAGACTCTTCTCAACATCCTAATAACGAATAACTAACAACAATTATGGGTCTATCCATGTCCATCTTTTATGACCAACAGCGACTAATGGCTTTTTTTTTAATGTAACTAATAATGCATTTTTTTTTTTTGTAATTAGAAAAGGTCTAATTGTCTAAATGTTTAAAAGATGTAAAACATTATTGGAGTACATTTTAAGAAAATATGAATAACTTTTAATTCAATGTGTTACTTACCATTTCTTGGTAACTGTTTGTGAAATTTACAAGTACTTTCTGAGTTTCAATTGTTTCTACATCTGAATACTATACAGACTAAAATTAAACCGTTCTCCAATAATCTTTGCTTAAGCAAATCTCGTTCAGCACAACAAAGAATGTTCATTTTTAAATAGTTAAAACAAAATAAATCCTGTTCAAAATTATAAGCATAGTGCAACTTTGTGCTTGTTAAACATTAGTGGAAAATCTACATGATGAACTACACACTGTACCTGTGTGAACTAGAAGAGAACCGACTTTATACATCACCAAAACACCAACTGATTAATAGACACTGAGCAAAAAAGTTAGTGTAAATGTCTTCCCTTTGTTTGTAAGTGTATCAGGAGGAGCAAGTGTCCTCTGTGATGGCGGTAGGATGAAGGTCTTTGTTTGACCAGTAGAGGGCCCCTCATCAACAAAACACACACTTCACAAGACCAAACTGCTCAGCCATGAGGATATTTCAGTCAGATTGTGAACAAAAACCCCACTGGAAATGAGCACTGAGAAAAATAAACTTGTTCTAAGGAGAGGTTACGGGTCAAAGGAACTTCTATCAGATTTCTGCTCAGGGCCATTTGTCAACATTGATTTTAATGTAGAAAACACACTGAAAGCCCTGAATGACACTCTGCTTGTGTGTCACTGAGTGAAGTCACTGCTCTGTCATGAAGGTGATCGGAAGAAACATAATCCGCATGTAAACAGTAGCAAATAGACACTCAAATTGAATCATTGGTACATACATTAAACACATTTAGCTGTGGTACTCATACAGGCAACACGATTCAAGATCCATTAACAGCATTTCCCGATCTTTTTCAACTTCTACTGCTCATTTTCTGTTCCCTTCTCTTATATATTATGAATAAAATGCCAAAATGTCCAAATACAGCTAAACGTGCTCAACACACACGTGAGTTTTTATTTGAATGCAGTAGCTACATTTAACACTTTACTGTCTACAATGAGTGTGTTACAGGGTCTCATATCTTTTTCACTGTCTGATCACGATCTGTTAAAAAATGTGGCATATTCAATATAGCTTCTGTCAAAATGCCACTACAGTTCTGGTATTTCAGTAAAACCCTAATGAATTAATACTTTCCATATAGATTAATAATATTAACATAAAATATCCCAGTAGTTTTACTCTTTCAAACATTGTATGAAACACTCATAGTTTTACATCTCACCAATTCTTGTTACACTATGTTTGTTTTTTTTTTATCACAGTGGTAACTGATATTAAACTATTTTACTGTAGAAAAAGGGTTTGTGGGTGGAAACTATGGATGGAATGGCACATTTTTGTAAGGTAAGAGAAGGAACTTTTGTCCACAGGCTGAATGTACAGTAAACACTGGTATTGCACCTGAACAGCATCTGTAGAAACGGACTGGCTTCAGTGCCTCAATACTGCAGCCAAAACTTCACCTCAGATCTTTTATTCTGGTCATGAATCTTTAACAATACCCATCTGCACACACCCACAAACACACACACACACACACACACCCACACACAGTTTTGACCAACAAAGCCCCACCTGCCTCTTCCTTTGACCTCCATAGGAAAAAAATATGCTGGGGCATGTGGCTCCTGCCACAGCTGAGATTTTGCTGAATTGCAATTCAAAGAAATTCACAAGTAATACGTATATATATATATATATATATATATATATACAACCTACTATATATATTAGTAGCTAGAAAAAGTATGTGAACCACTTGCAGAATCTGAAAATGTGAATAATTATAAGAGAGATCATACAAAATGTATGTTATTGTTTATTTAGTACTGTCCTGAATATAATATTTTACATAAAAGATGTTTACATATAGTCCACACGACAAAAAATTGCTGAATTTATTAAAATGTATTCACCCCCCCGGCTCTTAATGTGCTTGTTTCCTTCTGAAGCATCAGTGATTGTTTGAACCTTTTTTAATGGTTGTGTCTGATTCCCTCAATTGTCCTCAGTGTGAAAAGATAGATCTCAAAAGCAGTCACTGCTGGAAAGGGGTCAAATATGCAAAAGATGCTGGAAAACAGAAGAATCTGCAGGACCTGGAGGATTTGCTCAGTCAAACAAGGCACTCAAGAACAACCATCACAAAAAAAAAAAGGTAACGACACACAGTATTAAGAATCAATGGTTCATAAACTTTTAAACGGGTCATTTTTATAAATTCAGCTGTTTTTTTTGTCTTGTGGACTATATGTAAACATCTTTTACTATATACACTATTATACAAATGAAGTGTATAAAATGATACATTTTAAATGTGTGTGTATGTGTAATAAATTTATACTTTTAAAAGCATTTCTCAATTCAGATTTAAATGGCACACATCCCTCTGCTTTATGTGCAGTGCTGAGTTACAAACGTTATTAATTAAAAAACACATTTAAGTTAATATAATCGGACAAATTTTTGATTACTTTTGACTCATTTATAATTGATATATTCTATTGATATAAAAATACAAAGAAAAAAAACTACCATTCTTTGTCGTCAACAACATGAAATGCATTAAACTATGTCAGGATGGGGTTCGTGATGGAACTGCAGAGGGGTTGGGAGTTTAATGAAAAGCTATTAAGTAATTAAATAATACAAATTTAAAATTAAAATACATAATTTTACTAAAAGATTACAAAAATATTTTATTGTTTACCTGCCCATCATCACATGATCATTAACTGACATCAGAGTACTTATTTGTATTTATTATTATTATTATTATTATTATTATTATCAGAGGCTACCTCAAGAAAATATATTAGGGTAATCCCTGCATTGCATGTAAATATATTATGTAAATTTGTACAATTTATCGTGTTTGAGACCAGACGAAAGCCTTCCAAAGACAGAAATACATGATTAATGACTCACTGAGCGATAATTGTTCGACAGGACCAGATTAGAAATGCAATGTTGAGAAAACACTTATTAAAAGTACAACGATTCGTGTAAATCCAGTGATCGGCTTCTGTGTGTCTCTCAGGTTTCAGTGACAGACTCATGACTAGAGGCTGGTTTCCACAAAGCCCAAAGACCTTCTGAACACATATCACTCAATGAATTATTTACTGTCATTGTGAGAATAAAACGTAATCATGTCATCAATGAAAAGTAACTTATTGTGAGTATTTTAAAATGTAATATAATGTAACTACAAGTACTTAATTCTTTAGAATCTGATTACGTAATCCAGAATACACAAAATCAGTTAGTACCCAGCACTATGTGCGTGTAGGTCACAGGACTGAGTTATAAAGAACATCCGTGTACAGTTAGGATGTCTCTTTCACTGAGACCCGGCAGAGATTATGATTCCGGGGCAGCATGCTGCATTTGTCTTCATTTTGTCAGACTGTCTTCATGCCTTATTATTAGTGGCTGTCAGAGCGAGAGAGGATGGGTGGGACGCAGAGGCCGCGCTTGGTTACACACACACAGGGGCTGAAGGAGAGGACAGGAAACTCCTTCGCTTTACCCTAGACCCACCCTAGACAGCCTCAGATGCCCTTTTAAGATATCCTATAATGCCTTAGTCACACAAATGAAGGTCAACGAAACTCTGGCTCTCCAGCGGTTTCTGCACGATCGAGGCCACTCCCCTTGGAAACAGTTATCCATTTTTTATGGCCTGTGAGAAATGCCTTCAGTTTGTGATTCGCTAACGCCCTCGCAAACAAATATACCATATGGCTGGCTAACAGCATGGAATATTTACTTACTATATTCCTTCACTGTTTGGCATGCGATTTGTGCTGTTACTTATGCAGGCAGGCGCCGGGTGAATAATGACTGCACGTCTGCGACACAGAGTTGATTCCAGCACTCAGGTGGAGAGAGAGACAGACTACAGCTGTTACATAAGCAAAACAAGAGACGTTTCAGTGGCCACAACACCACCGAATACACAGTTAGACTGAGGCCCAAACTGATCGGGCTCAAAATAGCAAAGCCGATCTTATGTCTGTGCCACTAGTTGCACCAAACTGAAATACAAAAAATAATAACTTTTCAAACAAGTTTCAAATATTTTAAACTGAAATTACAGACTTCACCTTTAAAATACTTCTATCCAGGTTAAATATGCATGCGCAGTTGGTGGAGTATTAAGAAATCTTGTTTGGAAAAAAAATATTAAACTCGCGATTGCATTTAAAAAAAAATAAAAAAAAATATACGCAAAATTATATATGAACCTTTCTTTGTCATTAACTGATCTCATGAATATCTAATTTGACAGCAGTCGATTTCTATAAAGACCGATCAAAAATGTATGTTGATTGTCTATAGTCAGGAAACAAATCTATTGCAAAATTCAAACAAAAGGAGCATTCAATTTATGTCCACTTTGAAGGTATAATTTATACCAGAAAAGAAAAGTAAATGTGGTCCGAATAACATCAACAATATTTTATAATAACTAAATAATAAAATATTTAATTGTAGGGAAAATAAATAAATAATGTATCGAAATGAGGGTGAGAAAAGGATGCCAGAATGTATATTGACAGCTAAACGAATGGAGATAAATAGGCTTCAGCATACAGTAGCAGCAATCAAGCCTATTAATCATTGTTTACAAGAAAGTGTTTCCCACAAGCAACATTTACCTAACCAGCAGTGATGATGTCCAAGAAACCAGTGTTTTTGTAAATGCTTTGAAATGTCAAAATTGACAGCATGAGTTATTATCCGTTTCTTTATTATAGACAGAGCAAAAGAAAGAGAGAGGGAGAGAGGGAGAGAAGGAGAGAGAGACTGTGACTGCCATTAGATCATAAAATCAAGCCCCAGGGAAACTCTGAGTCACTACATGACTGCTCACTACCAGCTCGAGTAAAAGACAGACCCAAAGAGAGATGGAGTGGGAAAAGACATTTACTTTTAAAGAATAGTTCCAAAAATGAAAATTGTCACTTTTACTCACTTACCCCTCATATCATTCCAAACCTGTATGACTTTCTTCTATGGAACATTAAAGGAGAAATCCAGAAGAACTATTCTTTTCACTGGAAGCGTCTTGACTTACAAAAGAAAGCCCATTAACCAATAATATAAACCACAGCTTGTTACTCTCAGGTTGAAATGAAGCCTCACTGTTTAAAGATCAGCACATGAGACGGGACCCCGGTGGAAAGGCAATAAAAGCTCTTTCCACTGGTTTGTTCTGCAGAGCCACCATCAAACGCAATTAAAGCAGAGCATTCCAGCACTCTGAACCGACGGGAGTCTCCCATTCCGACTCTAACGAGACGGAGATACTTGCACTTTACAGTCTCTGGATGACAAACTCAGAGCGCTATAAAACAGCATGCTAAAAAACCCGAGCACTGCAAGACGAGGCCTGGAGGCCACATCCAACCTGCCGTTCTGTTTGCCGTCTTACAGCGCTCAGATAGATCCTTTGCTCTTTGTTTTTGATTCATTTATTTTATGTTCAATTGACTTCTTTTTTTTTTTTAAAGAAGTTTCTTATGCTCACCAATATGTTCTGTATATTATTATATTTTAAAATGTAATTTCTTCCTGCGATTGCAATATGCTGATTTGGTGTTCAAGAAATTATTTTCATTATCAACATTGAAAAAAAATCTTACTGACCCCAAACTTTTGAACGGTAACATACACCAAATCTCTCACTGAAAGATGCATGCAATATCAAGCGTGTTTAATGAGGCAATACTCATTTTAATAAAAGGCTTGATAATTAATACATTTATTAAGCAAGCATCTGGCTTCTTTCTTATATTTATGCTTTGTTTTTGTTGGGAAATAATCTCTTTAATTATATTTGTCTCATTTTTTTAATCCCACATCAATGTTTATTAGATTATTAAACCACAGGAAGGGAGATTAAAAGTGCTTTATGTTTTTTTTTTTTAACTATACAAGCATAAAAATACCATTATACGTTTGCAGAGATATACACTCACCTAAAGGATTATTAGGAACACCATACTAATACTGTGTTTGACCACCTTTCGCCTTCAGAACTGCCTTAATTCTACGTGGCATTGATTCAACAAGGTGCTGAAAGCATTCTTTAGAAATGTTGGCCCATATTGATAGGATAGCATCTTGCAGTTGATGGAGATTTGTGGGATGCACATCCAAGGCACGAAGCTCCCGTTCCACCACGTCCCAAAGATGCTCTATTGGGTTGAGATCTGGTAACTCTGGGGGCCATTTTAGTACAGTGAACTCATTGTCATGTTCAAGAAACCAATTTGAAATGATTCGAGCTTTGTGACATGGTGCATTATCCTGCTGGAAGTAGCCATCAGAGGATGGGTTCATGGTGGTCATGAAGGGATGGACATGGTCAGAAACAATGCTCAGGTAGGCCGTGGCATTTAAATGATGCCCAATTGGCACTAAGGGGCCTAAAGTGTGCCAAGAAAACAGTCCCCACACCATTACACCACCACCACCAGCCTGCACAGTGATAACAAGGCATGATGGATCCATGTTCTCCTTCTGTTTAAGCCAAATTCTGACTCTACCATCTGAATGTCTCAACAGAAATCGAGACTCATCAGACCAGGCAACATTTTTCCATTCTTCAACTGTCCAATTTTGGTGAGCTCATGCAAATTGTAGCCTCTTTTTCCTATTTGTAGTGGAGATGAGTGGTACCCAGTGGGGTCTTCTGCTGTTGTAGCCCATCCACCTCAAGGTTGTGTGTGTTGTGGCTTCACAAATGCTTTGCTGCAAACCTCGGTTGTAACGAGTGGTTATTTCAGTCAAAGTTGCTCTTTTATCAGCTTGAATCAGTCGGCCCATTCTCCTCTGACCTCTAGCATCAACAAGGCATTTTCGCCCACAGGACTGCCGCATACTGGATGTTTTTCCCTTTTCACTCCATTCTTTGTAAACCCTAGAAATGGTGAGAAACGCGTGAAAATCCCAGTAACTGAGCAGATTGTGAAATACTCAGACCGGCCCGTCTGGCACCAACAACCATGCCAGGCTCAAAATTGCTTAAATCACCTTTCTATCCCATTCTGACATTCAGTTTGGAGTTCAGGAGATTGTCTTGACCAGGACCAAATGCATTGAAGCAACTGCCATATGATTGGTTGATTAGATAATTGCATTAATGAGAAATTGAACAGGTGTTCCTAATAATCCTTTAGGTGAGTGTAGATTACATACTTTACATACTTGTTTCTCTGAAAAACAATACTACAGCCAGTCATTCTACTTCTGTGTCAGAATGTCTGTTTTTCTTTTGGTCTCTGTGATCCTGCCCACTGCTAATATTTACCCAATAGTATTTTGTCACCAGGGTTGCCAGTTGGAGGAAAACACAGCTTACTGCTGCCATGGAAGCCAGCAAATGAACTGGGTCAGAGATTGCATATTCGGATACCCTACTATCCATCCATTTAAAATGCTCTAGGACCAGAGGTATATTAAGACGTAGATAAATCAACTGATCAACTTAAAGCTCATCACCTTCCATTGTCAATTGACTGTTACTGTTGAGTGTCCTCAATTTGGCAACCCGCATTAGTGTTGAGTCTAATATTTGGAATTTGGACTGCAGTACCTATTTCAACCACTAGCTGTCAATATTACATATTGCACCTTTAAGGGGAAAAAAGTGCAAAAACCTTCACTTGAAACAATTATACATATTTTTTTAAGTATTAAAAGCAGAAGCACAAGTTTTACCGACATGTAGCAACATGCTACAAACATCTAGATCTGAACCTCACAGGGATCACAGTGTCTGAGCATCTTATACAGTAGTTTACACCAGGGTTTAGTGTATCATAAATGTACATATCAGCTTAATAATGTAGAGTGGATGTGTAATAACCTGCTGCCTTTGTGCTCATGTGATCTCTTGACAAGCTGTTAAAACAGTACATGGGCATTAATCTTGTTTACAAGTACGCCATTGTGCACACTGATTGTGTCTCGGGTTTGACTGTACGGCAGGTGATGGGAGCGAACGAGAAAAGAGACAAAGAGAAAGAAAGAGAGCAAACCGACAGCATCCCCTCTCCTGTTTGTCTTTACAGTGAAGATTCCCATTAATCCACAAGCTCACAAGTTATAATGAAATTATTCAATGGGATCAAATTCCTTTGGCGCGACACAATGAGGAACAGAGAATTGAGAGGATTAATTTCCACAGTCGGATTTGCGCGCACTATTTGGAGATGGAGGTTTACATTTCTCCCCCCTCGTCATTAGAAAGTCAGACACGCTGTTCAGACAGACGTGTCTCCACTAACAGCGCATCTATACCGCAAACGAAACCATCTACAGTCGATTATAACAGGAGTGTTTGGTTTTGTCGCCTCAGGACGCTCGCTCTCAGTTTTTATCTGCACTGCAACAAAGATGTGAAACAACAAAATTAGAACACTACCATTACAATAAACACACTGTCTGTACAGATTCATTAAAAACATGAATGATCCCGGTTCTAATTCCTCTTAATGATTGTCATTAACAATTAAATACTCTGTAGCAGTAAATATTTGAAAGGGAAAAAAATGCAAGCAAATTTCAGTGTCACGTCTGTTTTGTGGTTCTGTTCAAGTTTGTTTTCATGTCTTTTATTTAGTTGTTTCCACAGTCATGTTTTTTTTTCTGTTTGTCGTGCGATTCCCTCGCCCTCATGTGATTTTGTCATGTGGTTCCCTTGTCTAATATTTCATGTGTCATGTTTTCGTCAGTTCATCATGTTCAGGTGTTTCTTGTTAGTCCTTTTTTTTTATGAACAGCCCTCATTCCATTGTTGGCTTGTCGTGTATTGATGTTTTAAACTGCTGTCAGTGAGTCCAGTCAAGTCAAGTCAGATCCGGATCACGTTTATTTCCATGTGTATCTTACGTTCTCATTCAAGTTTACTTCAGTCATTGTCTTTTTTTGTTCACCATGGATTATATCAACAAACTGCACAAGGGTTCTGGTTTCAGCTCACCTTCAGTGAGATAAACGGATAAACTGTTCCAGAGCCAAATGATGAGATCATTCTGATAATTATCAAATTCATGCAAAAGCTTGTTTAGAATAACTTTTTAAATTACATTTCACAGTCTTTTGTGATCTAATAGCAATAAATACACCACACAGATCATTTATTATAGCTTGTCAAATTTTCACCTTTTCACCTATTTGGGTGTGGGCAAAACACGCTGTTTTTGTGCGTGTCCCATTAAATACAAATGAGCTGTTGCTCCAAAAAAGGGCGGAGCTTTAACACCTCACACTTCAAAG
Source organism: Opsariichthys bidens (assembly GCA_037194245.1). Classification (NCBI taxonomy): domain Eukaryota; kingdom Metazoa; phylum Chordata; class Actinopteri; order Cypriniformes; family Xenocyprididae; genus Opsariichthys; species Opsariichthys bidens. The sequence goes on along the minus strand of CM074286.1, from coordinate 18,778,512 downwards.
CTGGAGAATCTCACGCAGCCAAAATGACGATTGTCAGTAAACCGGGGTCGGACACTGATGGAGAGACTCAGGAAGAACTTTTAGAAAGCATCTGGATGTTTCTGAACGTTTATGTCACTAACCCTGGAAGAAGCTCGTTGTCGTCCCTACCAGCAGTCTGTTGTAGTCCTTAAACAGCAATTTTTTAAACCAAAATATCTTCTTTTGCATTGATCTTTGAGCGTCGCTGTATGCATTTGATTCACTAAAAACAGCTGGCTCAAAAGAGTCATTTCTTCTGGTATTCTTTACTTTAAAGTAAAAAGTAAATACCACAAATACGGTAATCTTTCAGTACTTCAATAATATAATAATTTGCAAAATATAAATATCAAATAAATTCAGTAATAATTTAATAATATTAAATTACATTTTTTTTTTTCTGAACATGTGCCATGGGAGTGGCGTGGAATTATTTAAAGTACCGTGTAAATACTATACTACATGAATATAGTAATTCAGTACCGTGGTATACATGGCGTTAGCATTTGATACTATGACTGTACCATGGTACCACCAGTATTTTTCATGGCTACCATAAGTAGACAGAGAATACCATGCTGACAGTGGGAACTCTACCGAGGGAAATACTGTTTCGAATGCCTGGCTGGATTTGGAGAGAGGTGAGTGGAGGGGAGGGTGTAGTTCAGCAGTTGGAAAATTGAAAAGCAACGAAGGACTAAATGCATTCGGCTCTGAGCTGCCTATATTGAGAGAGCGTTCCCTCGATGACAAACCTATCTTACACTCCAGACACTGTACATTAAACTAATGTAATATATCTTAATGTTATAAATATATGTATCCCATATTACAATGATATTCCATATCACAGATATGGAAACAATCATATTGGAGCTGAGATATTTCTAAATCTAACACTTAAAATTTTAAACATTAAAAAACATTATTAGAAAACAAATTTTAAAATATACACATAAAACTTAAAATATTATTATAATATAATATAATATAATATAATAAAACCACAATACACTTTTTAAATGGTTTATCTAAAACTCAAAAATTAGTATTAACTTGAAAGCAATATTTATATAAAATTCTAAATAATGTTGCACAATAACACATGCCAATATACAATGGGACTGCTTTGTGAAACATGTGTTTGCCTGAGATTTAGCTGAAGCGTGTGTTTAACATTCACATTTAGCTTACAACTGAGATGCTGTAAAACATTTATCCAAATACAGAAACAAACGCTGCTCACATTTGGAATACTGTGACATATTCAATTTACAAATGCTAAATTCATAAAGAGTTGCTTGCTGGTAAATGATAATAGAGACAACATCCTCTGTTCTGTTCTAATTAAACTACTTAAACACCCACACCACAGCGGTGAGAGGAAAGACACCATGTTGGCAAGGGAAAACAACTGGCAGCATATTTAAATGATCACATAAAAGTATGCGGTAGACCTCAGGAATGACTCGAGTGCTGAAACGTAAAAGGAAGGAGGAAATGAAAGATTAACAAAAAAACGGGAAAAAAAACTAAAGAAACAGATGTAGAGAGCAGAATAAAACACAGGATAAAACAAACGCATGGTGTCCTAAAATTCAGTAGCTGGCCAACGGATTGATATTTTAATTTGTTTCTGTGTGTGAAACAAGTAGGGATGGAGATCATAAAAAAGACCAATTCCATTGCAATTCCAGTTCCTAAATGTTTCCTTTAATGATTCTTTTAGTACTTAAATAATTGTTCCTATAGCCGGTGAAATGTTTAATTTTGTCAATGTTAAAATACTTCTTTCCCAGTTTTATATGGCAAAGACAACTGTAAGTTAGCAATTTATAAAAAAAAACACTAAAAACACTGCTGAGAATATAGACATTCGATTCGGAAGAGGTTCTGAATTCCCAACCCGAGCAGACAGAGAGAAATAGACAGAGGAAGTGGCTCTTTTAGGGAAGGTGCCGCACGCCTGTTGAAATTCTGCAGGTATTTCAAGGTTGTTATCTATTTCAGATCAACAGTGTGGGTCAGGGTTCACGGCTGCCCGCGTTCCCCAATCCTCCGCAGACCTGTGATTGACAGCAATCAGCATCTCGCCGGCATCACTCGGGAGACAAAGTGAGGGTCAAGACAGCGGGCGATTTGGTCTGTCATTTTTAATTATCCAAATGATATTCACAGACAAAACCTCTCCCATCCATCAGGGCAGGGCATTACCATAGACAATGTTTGTTTAAAGACTGGCCTATAAAATCAAACAATTATGAATGCAGACAAGCCTTGCTATTGACTGCATAAGTAATAAGGGTGGATCTATCCCCCCTCCACCTTCTCCCTGTCCAAATTCCCACTGCTAATGAACCAGGAAACGCAAGCCGGATCATCAAAATTCCCTGCTTTGCACTGCCCACTGACCTTTCCCCCCCCCCCAAGATCCTTCGGTGACGTCCGGTCAGGTTTTATTGACAGAGTCTGAGCTGAAAGTAAAAGTCTGCCGAATGCAGACTATACTGTTGGCACATTAGCATGCGCTCTAACAGAGCATTAGCATGTATAGGCGTGTTACGGCATTCTGTACCAAAGTATTTGACATCACCATCCAATCACAAAGACTTCAGAAGACGGCGCGGGTCCGTGTGCCCATTGCGAGGGTCTCGAGGGCAGATCGTGTCCGGTCGTCACCTGTTTCTGCGTTAACTGAGAGTATCTGTTCCACCTGCCACATGTGCTCACGTTCTACCTGTGGCCAGAAAACACCTGCCACCCAGTGACAGGAGAACTCAAACGCACCTGCACACAGCTGCCACCTGCAGCTACACACACACCTACAATTATACACACCTGCAGACACAAGCAGCAGCTGCTCCTGTCTGACTGCCATTTCTCACCTGCACACACAAACACACACACACACACACACACACATTTACAAATATACACACACACAGAATTAAAAAGGCGATGGATGGATGGATGGATGGATGGATGGATGGAAGGATGGATGGATGGATGCTGATTGGTCAATATATCTCAAAGGTAAATACAGAGGCCAACTAGCCTTTTTGAGCTCACTTCTCAAAGTGAATATAGTCATGGCTGAAGGGGTTGCACATGTTCTCTTTAGCTGTAATTAATAAATGTCTTCTTGAATCCACTGCCTAAACATTTGTGAAATGTGAATGGGTCGCTCTCAGGAGCTCAGTGAATTCAAGCATGGATCTATGATAGGTTGCCACCTGTGCAATAAGTCCATTCATGAAATTTCGTTCATGACTAAATATTCCACGGTCAACTGTTAGTGGTGTTATTACAAAGTGGAAGCAAATGGGAACAACAGCAACTTAAGTCACAGAGCGAGGTCAGCACATGCAGAGGCACACAGAGCGCAGAAGTCGCCAACTTTCTGCAGTCAATACAGCTACAGACCTCCAAAATGTGTGTGGCCTTCAGATTAGCTCAAGAACAGTGCATAGAGAGCTTCATGAATGGCTTTCCATTGCCAAGCAGCTGCATCCGAGTGCAATGCAAAGAGTTGGACGTTGTGGTGTACAGCACGACACCATTGGACTCAAGAGCAGTGGAGATGTGTTCTCTAGAGTGATGAATCACGTTCTCTGTCTGACAATCCGATGGCCGAGTCTGGGTTTGGCGGTTGCCAGGAAAACGGTACTCCCCTGACTGCATTGTAGAGTCAGGAGTCAAGGTGGAGCCTTGGCCCCTTAGTTCCAGTGAAAGGAACTCTTAATGCTTCAGTATTCCAAGACATTTTGGACAATTTCATTCTCCCAACTTTGTGGTTTGGGGATCACCCCTTCCTGTTCCAAAATGACGGCGCACCAGTGCACAAAGCAAGGTCCATAAAGACGTTGATGAGCGAGTTTGGTGTGGAGGAACTTGACTGGCCTCCACAGAGACTGCGAACCAAGCCTTTTCGTCCAAAATCAGTGCCTGATCTTGCACTTCTAGAAGAATGGTCAAAAATTCCTATAAACGCACTCCTAAATCTTGTGGAAAGCCTTCCCAGAAGAGTTGAAGCTGTTATTGCTGCAACTCCATATTAAACCCTACAGATTAAGAATGGTTTATATTATAGAATATAATGTCCAGGTCGGACGGGGAACCTGTGCCTGTGTGCGGCAGCAATGTGGCCCTGTGGTGTCGGCGGAGACTGTGTTAACTGGCTCATCCTTTGTTAAGACCTTACAGACTCATCAGCCAGTGGCACATATCCAAACAAACCGTCCCATACCGGTGTGATCATAAGATCTTAAACTAGATGAACTAGATTAAATATTTTGACTGTTGCGATTCCAAATCGGTTTAATGACCTGTAACTCTGCCTGAGTATCGGACAAGTGTTCACTGTTGGCCAGAGGAGAACTGGCCCCCCGACTAAGCCTGGTTTCTCCCGAGGTTTTTTCTCCATTTGTTGGAGCTTTGGTTCCTTGCCGCTGTTGCCTTTGGCTTGCTTAAGTTGGGGACACTTGCTTGATATTCAGCAGTGTTTTTGATATGCCTGCATTGGCGCCGTTGTATGTGAACTGAGCTGAACCGGACGATTACGTCACTGTTTTCTGCAGTGCTGATATACATAAATTAACTAGACTAATAACTACTGATATTTGGAACGGAATGAATCAATAATACATAGAATAAGCTGCACAATGACACCATTTTCTTATTAATGTAAAGCTGATTTGCCACAATCTGCATTGTAAAAAGCGCTATATAAATAAAGATGACTTGACTTGACTATAGTGTGTGTGTGTGTGTGTGTGTATATATATATATATATATATATATATATATATATTCAAGACCTAAAAGTTTCAATGAAAGAGATCTAATTGTAATCAAAATGTATCAAGAGTACCATGTCCTTTTCTTAGAAACATGCCAATAACCTCTACATAAAACAAGTCTCTGGTGTTTGTTTGTTTGTTTAACAAAGTTGTTGCAGTCACAGCCACTCATAAGATTCCGTTTCAGCTGCCTTAGAAGGCAGCTGTCTATCTAGTAGAGAGCAAGTCAGCTTGCTAGGTTTCAAAGCAGAGTTTTAGTCTCACACCAAAACACACAACAGTCATCCTGTCAGAGTTCATCTCTATATCAGATCTCCTCTGTCCAAACTGTACAGCATCCAGCAAATGAGGTGAGATGCAATAAAGTGTGTGCTTGAGGAGGGTGCAGGTAGCAGCATGTGGCTTGTACACCAACAACACAGTGAGAAAGAAAGAGAGAAACAGTGAGAAAACTAGATCGGAAGAGTGTGAAAACTCATCCGTCGTGTTGGACGGCAGTAGAATGGATGATCTGTCAGGAAACCATCCAGCACAAGATGAGATTGAGCTGGATCTGTGTGTGCGTGTGTTTGTGTGTTTATGGATATGTAAATGCTGTTCGCATTATGTTATGCAAGCTAGTGAACCACAACAAGAGGGGCTCTGACATGTTTGCTTTCAACAGCAAATTAGTGAACGAAGGGAAAGCTATGGAGATCTTCCGACAGCTGATGTAAATAAAAGAGCTAAAAGCAGAAAGCACTGACCTCAGACACGCTCACAATGTGATCTCAACCGCTCCGTGATGGACATCACAGAAAACACGTCTGCCTTGCTTTTTACAAATCTATGCGCTGTGAATGCGAGACAGACCTGGACTAATAGAGATGGAGATCAGCTAAAACCGCAGCCAACAAAGAACAAAAAACAGAACTAAATAAATAAATTCATTTAAAAATGCAAAAAATAAAAAATTCAATTCTTAATGCCTGACTTAGCGAAGGATACAGGGAATTTGGGATTTAATTAGTGGCGTTTAATAAGGTTAAAATCTGAACATACTGAGAGTTATGGATTTGAACGAACCCCTAACCCTAAATATTAACTTTTGAGACCTTAAATCATGCAGGTTTTGGAGGAAAGGTGTGCTATTCATTTTCAAAGTGACCGGACCTGGTAGAAACCAGCCAGTTCCATAAACATAGCCATTATGTTAAAGGGTTAGTCATTAATTTACTCTCCCTCATGTCGTTGTAAACCCCTAAGACTTTCCTTCATCTTCACAACACAAACGAATGAACACACAGGAATGAATCTCATTGGTTACGCAGCATGTCTGAGCTTCCGGAAGAGGTCTGTTCTTGTGCATCATTCAGGTTAGGTTGAGGCGAGCTTCTGTTTAAGTTCGCCTATCAATATTTACATGCAAGTAAAAGCCTGAATTTAATCTATTCATCATAACAAGCGATTGAGTCTCCATTAATATGTATTAGTTTACTCTTTTTATGAACTTTTTGAAGTGTCAAAGTTTCAGTCTATGGAAGGAAATCTGACAAAAAATCTTAATTTATGTTACAAAGATTTACAAAAGTCTTAGGGGTTTGGAACGGCATGAGAGTGAGTAATTAATGACAGAATTTTCACTTTGGGGTGAACTAAAACTTTAAGACTGTGTCTTAAGAACTACTTTGACCAACTAGAAGTTAGTAAGGGGTAATCAGTTTTACTGCTCTGTATCAAATTAGATCAATTTAAGTTTTACGTATTAAAAAAAAAAAAAAAAATGGACTAATTTGTATGACATTTCTTAAATGTTTGCACAGTTGCCCCCAGAATCGGTTGAATCTCAATCTGCTCCCTAATTCAGTAGTCAGGGCACTGATCAGGGAGTCGGCCATTTTAATGGCTATCTCAAAAACCTTCGAGCGCATTACCTAGGACTAAATTGAACTGCTCCCTAAAAAGTCACACAATGCACGGTGAAAACCAGGGAGCATTGACGCTCACCATGTTCACCTAATTGAAATTCTAAAGCACGAAACATAAAATGTGTGTGCTAACTCAAAACACACAATGATAAGTGATAGATGATTTGAAAAAAAGTTAATAAATTACATTTGAGCATAAACATACTTCACTAAACAAGTAGTAAATCTAGCTAACATTTAAGAACCAATTTACGGCTGAAATGTTGCACGTATATGCAACAAAGTACTTATCATAATGCAATACTTAAGTTTGAAAAATATCAGTTCTGCTGTTGTTCATAAATACCAGTAGTGAGGTTTTACAATGAGGCCGTTGTCATGTTCTGTCATCAGTGTTCCAATGTGTAGTGATCCTGGGTCCATACCAGTGCCCAAATTCGTGTACTCGATATACTGATTCACAACCAATGGAGCTTATTGAGGCGCACCCATAAAGTCATTAAACAGGCACTCAGAACGAACAGCATATAAACTGCAAAACCACATGAATTCTACATCTTGGTCAGAACATTTTTAAGTTGCAGTTCATTTCTGCACTAACGGAACTGTAAAAATAAAGGGTTTTTTTTTTTTTTCCAAGGAGCAGAAAAATCTCTCCCATCTACATCTAAACAATACTTAAGAGAAAAGGAGAAAAAAATAATAAAATGAAATAAAATAATGAGCCATACAAAATAAATCAAGGGTGATTATTACTCTACATTAAAAAATTATCACAGGCATATCTGTGTGATCTAGACGTTGCCCTGTAATCTGTTAAATATGCTCATGGGCGCTGTTTCCTGCGTAATGGTGAGCTTGTTAAGAATTATTTTTTTTGTCCATAATAATGTTAAAATAAAAAGGCATTTGAAATATATTGCAAGAACTCCATCCGTCTTTTACAAACACACACACAGTTTGGCTTGAAAATTCCCCACTAAAATTAAGTTTTCATTTACTTTTATGACATTCTTTCTCCCATACAACACAAAACCAGACATTTCGAAGAATATTTATTCTGCTATTTTGCATAAAATGAAAGCATATGTTGAATGGGACTACTGAGATAATGATGTTCATAAAAGATGTGTGTGACTGCATACGTTGATATATGAAATGGACTAAAAATGCATGATTCTATTAGTTGTAGTTATTAATAATAATAATAATAACGATAAATAAAGTAGACATCTGATGCATTACTATAAACAAATCCTCTGAAGTTTTATGAATAAAAATAGGCTGAAAATTTACCTTAAAACTGTAGCTCAAATCTTTGCCACATCTTTTGTTGTTGTTGTTCAATGAAAATATGAAGGTGAGTCAATGATGACTTTTTAATTTTTGGGTTGACTATCCCTCTAGAACTAACGGCCCGACAAATTTAAAATGGACACATGTCGCTCAGACAGGGGCTTGACGTCTCTAAAACCATCTACATGTATGAGAGGAACTTGACGTGTCGAAGATGAGGCGCTGTGAGGTGAAGAACACCCTCCCCGTGTGTTATTTTCTTTCTCTGCCACCTTCTACCCGATCTCACCGAAGAGCCAAAGAAGCGTGATGGCGATTCCTGTGAACCGCGAATCAACCTGCGATTACAGCCGGTGACAGCTGCACACAGACGGGCTCAAAGACACTGCCTCGCTCCGCCTTGATGTTATGCAAATGTAAACAGCTGTCATTTCTAAAGCCGCCGTCTTTGCGCTTTCCTCCGGTGTGAAGATCGAAGGGTTTTCAAAGTGTCTGTGTTTTTTTTTTTTCCTCTACTCTTTTTTAATCCAAGCCCTATTATCACAAACAAGCCAAGAACAACAAAGACGACGCTACAAAACAAACAACAAGAGAATGAAAGAGAAGAAAGTAAACAAGGAGTTGATGAAAGATTGAGTGCTGGAACTTGAAGCTGCGAGACATATTAAGAGGCGTTTGGTGTCCTGTCACCCGGGCGCTCACCACAGGTGCACCCAGACACACACACACACACACACGCACACGCACACGCACGCACGCACGCACACACACAGGCAGTAATTAAGGCTCCCTGTCGATCAGTGTCTCTGAACGCTCTTCATTCTTTATCACTAAAACACATCAAAAACCACAGATAAGCAATAAACAACAGCGCTGTTAATTTGTTCAGTGAAGATCAGAAACTTTCTGACATGCTGTCTGGCACATCCCTATTATGAATGCAAAAACAGCGGATGCCCAAAAGAGAGCGATATGTGCCCACATAACAACAGAAAGCTCCACAGAAATGGAACGCCAGCCATTCTGCACCTTCTCCATCCTGTTGTGTGTTTGTTTGTTAAGTACTTTGGCTAATTTGACTATGCTTTCAAATACCAATAATACTTTAGTACTAGTTTAAATCTATTTCCTACCAAAATCAGCACAGAAAGTCAGCAGGTTCCATCTAGATGATTCTCAACCTTTTTGACGCCAAGGCCCACCATTGTGTAAAACAATATTTAAAGGTTCCATGACTTTTACAGCTGGAAAATGATTATGGATAAGGATTTTTTAAAAGATATATTTACTAAATTTCTACCTTATAAAATAAATTGGAAATTATATTAATTTAGCTCTGAAAATCACACTTTTCTGTAATATAGTATATCCAGGTTTTTCAAGACTAGTTGTATTTTAAGCAATTTTGAGCAATGTTGAGGCCCCCTGGTTGAAAACCCCTGATTTAGGCCTACTCAAGTTTTACAACATAAATGCTGCTCAAATTGCATAAATTCTTGAGAAACAATGATGGAGTGAAGATCATTCAGGCAAAATCTGATGTAAACTATGGATTATATACCGTTTAGGCATAACAGGTTAAGTGAATAACACTTGTTTCTCTCTTCATCAAGGTACCTGTTAGTGGGTGGGATATATTAGGCAGCAAGAGAATATTTTGTCCTCAATGTTGATGTGTTAGAAGCAGGAAAAATGGGCAAATGTAAGGATTTGAGTGAGTTTGACGAGGACCAAATTGTCATGGCTAGACGGCCGAGTCAGAGCATCTCCAAAACTGCAGCTCTTGTGGACTGTTCCTGGTCTGCAGTGGTCAGTATCTATCAAAAGTGGTCCAAGGAAGGAATAGTTGGCTCATTGATGCACGTGGGGAGCTACTGTAGCTCAATTTGCTCAAGAAGTTAATACTGGTTCTGATAGAAAGGTGTCAGAATACACAGTGCATCACAGTTTGTTGCGTATGGAGCTGCATAGCTGCTGACCAGTCAGGGTGCCCATGCTGACACCTGTCCACTGCCGAAAGAGCCAACAGTGGACACGTGAGCATCAGAACTATATATGTGCACTAACCATTGAACTATGGCTCTAAAATAGAAATGCATGACAAAATATTTGGACACCTAAGCCAAAATGGACAAACATCATTGCATTAGATAACAAGATATCAAACCAAGTGCACAAGTATTTTTTAAGCCAAATTATTCACAACAATAATAAAATATATCTATATAAATATCACTTGTGTTTGTGAAGTGCAGTCTTGAGGAGAACTGACTTCATATGTTTAAAAATATTTAATCAATTAAATGTAAAAGCAAAATGGCTAAGTGTAGAATTGATTGCTTGCAGATGTCACTGTATTCAATATTTTGTTATCTTATGCAATGATTTCAGGCATTTTAAGTGCTCTGGCTTAAGGGCTGTCCAATCCTGCTCCTGGATGGCCACTGTCCTGCAGAGTTTAGATCCAACCCCCATTAAACACACCTGAACCAGCTAATCCCGGTCTTACAAGGCATACTTGAAACATCCAGGAAAGTGTGTTGAGGCAAGTTGGAGCTAAACTTTGCAGGACCAGAAAGTGTTTGGACACCCCTGGGCTACAGCATGATAAAAACACACATTCTCTCTCTGATGATTTTGAAGCACTGCTTGCCTGATGCTGGCAGTGGTGGTCCTAGACTTCTGGGGGCCCTAAGCAAAACTCTGTAAGGGGACCCCTGTCAATGCGTTCATTAAAACCCCAAAATGACCCCAGCCCCTTATTCTGTTCTTTCAGAGCAGTTTCACTGTCAACAACAGTGAGATGAAAGTCAGTCATTACATAAAAAATAAAATGACAAACAATAGGATAAATACAATATAAAAGGATACAAATGAAATAAACAATTTATTGGCCTACCAATAATAACAACCAATGTAAACATTAAACTCTGTATAGTCTTCACCGTATTAATTAAATAAACATTCTTGTTAAAATGACTTAAGATGTTCAGTGAAGAGCAGTGAATGATTCTCTCTTTGTCTTTTGCTCGGGTTCGATGACACAGACAGCAACAGGTTTATTAGGCTGCTGTCACTTTAAGACCAAACTAATATATTGATATACATTCGATTACTTTTATAACAACTGTTTAAGTGAAAACTCGCCAAGATGGGCATTATGACAAATTTGTGTGTGTATTTGTCCATTTAAGTGCACACCGAAGCCCAAAGAGGCCTCAATACTTGTCCGTGTTTCACTCTGTCTGGGGTCACACACACAGAAAGCTGCCTGGGGGAAGCACCTCTTTCACAGCTCAACGCGCTTTTAAAATATATATTTTTTTAGTATCGAGCACGTCTGGCAAGAGACTGTATATTAAAAGTCATACTACATGATTTGACTGATTTGGGTCTTGCGTAAGGAGGCCGACAGTGCACCGTTTTAAGAGAAAGGAAAGGAATCATCTCATAATAGTTTGAAGCCAAAATCAAAACTAAAATTCTATTAAATCGCATCCCTAGTCATTAAATCGTCTTTGAGAGCAAGGGGGCCCCCTGGTGGTTCGGGGGCCTTACGCAACTTGCGTACTTTGCTTATAGGGACGACTATGGATGCCAGTCAAGCTCGGTTCATAAAGCAGCTCCCAAAATCATAAACATGTGAGATCATAAACATTTAGCCGCTTTGTAAACTATCCATTAACTCATAGCTAATTTCCTGATGAGTCTTATCTCCCATAAAGAACAGACAAAGGTTCAGTCTCACTCTGTGTGCTGTGTCTATGACCATACACAGCTTTTGCCCTTCACAGGCAGCTAAGCTCTCATCTGCCTTAAAATGAAACCCTGCATCTATAATTCATCTCTTGCTAAGCATGATCTGGGTGATATAAATGCTATTATTTAGCCGGGCGGAAGCGTGGAGCGCTTTGACAGAGGACTTCTGAGCTCTCTGCTAATGACCTAGCGCTGCTGTCGGAATCAATCCGACCCGCTGCCCACGCAAATGACAATGCACTGTGGGAGTGGACATAACGGTCATTTCTGTGGCCCAGAGCGCCGGCACAGCCAGTGCTAACACCACCGGGACCGTAACGCCCTCGGGGCAAATAGAGATGCTACTGGAGGAAGAGTAGGATGATAAAAGAAAGGAAAAATCTTAAAGGTACAGTAACACAAATAACTAGTTTTTGTTGCGAGAAACCTTGTAAAATACATATCCTCTGTTGTGATATTTACCTTCACCTACCTGCCACCAGAAATGGGCCTTTTCTAAAAAATATACTGTTTTTTGTATGTGAGCTGGGAAAGAAAAAGACAACACTGATATTATTATGCCATGACATTAAATAAAAGTGAGAAAGCAGAGCGTCACAACAGCTGCCTTCAAACAGACCTGCATATTAAAGCAGCTAATTTAGTATCTTAGTTGACAAAACTGGGTGCTCAATGTGTTCAGCAGATTTGTGCATAAACAAAAAAGCACAGTGTTCTCTGTGCTGAAATCTGGCCACTGGGTCACACAACAGCATAAAAAATAAAACAGGAGAAAGCAAGAAATCCCCAATTATTTCTACTATACATACTTGTAAAGCTGTCACACATTTTAAGAACATTACATTTTTGCTTCATCCAGCTAAGTAGCAACATGAAAACAAAAACATACAACATTTACAACACATTTAAAGGGTTGGTTCACCCAAAAATGAAAATTCTGTCATTAATTACTCCCCCTCATGCCGTTCCACACCTGTGAGGCCTTCGTTCACCTTTGGAACACAAATTAAGATCTTTTTTGATGAATCTGAGGTATCTGACTCCTCCATAGACAGTAATTTAACCACCACTTTCAGGGTCCAGAAAGGACCTAAAGACATCCTCATTGGATCAACAGAATTTTCCTTTTTGGGTGAACTAACCCTTTAACTTCCACAATATGATTGATGCAATAAAACAATAAGAAAAATTAGGTAAGGCAGGACTTGATTTGTTTATAATTATAATGGTTGACATGTGACTGCTGCTGCAATATATCATTGGTTAATATATTTTCCCCACGTTATTGGGCTTGTTTGCAGTATGCATTATATTTACCATTACTCTGTGAAATTTCACAGGCAAGTCTAGTAATTTTTAAAAGTAATCTGCACAATTGGGAGTTTTGCATGAGGGTGAAAACTTTTCTATGAAGTGTTTGCTTGTTTTCAAGTTTTTGAATTTCAAATTTTCGCGAATTTGCTGTTGACCAACAAAAATCAGCTTTTTTTTTTTTTTTTTAAGTGCCCCATACATCACAACCTTTAGAGAGGAAAAGTTCATTTAAGGTGTGTTCACATTTGATACTATGTGTTTGTTTCGCTTAAACCAATGTCTGGTGCAATTGCTCTGTTAGTGTGGTTCATTTGAATATTTATGAACCTTGGTGCACACCAAACAAGCGGATGGCAATTGTTGAAAAGATGGGTTTCGGTCCGCTTTCAAATGAACTCTGGTGATGTTTGACTGCAATATAAAAGCAATAAGGAGCAAAGATATGTAAACGAACAAAAGAAGGACATGATGTCACAAAATGTGACCCTAAAAAGGACAGAATGCTCAAGCATGCCTGCTTTTTCTCGTTATAGGAGCCACGTTGCCCATCACGGTTTGGAACATGCATCAAAAGATCTTCGTTTGTGTGTTTGACTCCTTTACGCCATTTCTAAGCTCTTCACGAGTTCACAGCTGGTGAAAATACCGCGGTGAAATATTACCACATTTGGCCCGGCACACAGCGTTGTTTTGGACGTTCGGTAAGTTCTGCCGCAAAATATATGATCTTTAGTATAAGTCTTAAAAATGATTAGTGTGAACTAGAACCAAAAGAACTGAACTAGTGTGAATCCATTTGATAAATCCTTTACAATAAAGATGATAAAGTAAATGGGTTTGATTTAAATGTCATGTTGCTTTTATGTTAAGGCATTTTAATTGACATAACCTTACAAAACTATAAAATAATACAAAAAAATTATGAAAATGTTTGACATCTTCCTCTTCTACCACACTCTCCACATGTACAAGTCTCCTTGACGTGTTTATCTCAAAACATTTAGCATTAAATAGTTCATAAAGAATACAGTGAAGTGATATGAAACTGCAATGTTATCAACAAACCTGGAAATATTTCATACTTCAATATTAACGAATGAGAAACCAATATCAACAAATCTGAATGAAGAATTCAACCCTACTGTCACAGCATTCAAACAAACAGTCAACAAGAACCAAATCCATATGAAATAAGAATCAGGATAACTCTCTGTAAAAGTGCACATATGCGCGAGTATCCATGCGTAGCGTCCGTTTGCAGGTGAAGGCCGGTTAGCAGCTCTTCCCCCACGTCCTCTTTATTAAACGCTATCAAACATGGTTTAAGCTGTCTAAAATTAGCCTCGGCGCTCAACAACTAATGACTGCCTTGCATCCATTATTAGTTCATTTTCTTCAGATCAATCACCAGCCGAGCATGCTTTTTTTAAAATGTCATCCTAAAACTTTTCACAATCAATTAAGCTGAAGATTAATGGGGACAATTTGCCAGGAACAAGTCCTTCCTTGAAAAGGCCACGCCTCGACAGACTTCCAGCCTGGTATTGGTGTTAATTATAAATTTCCGCTTTGCTGTCACACACTTAACCTGTCGTAAGGGAATAGCACTGGCAATCTGGGGACCGGCCAGCCGCTATATAAATATTCCTAATCCGCTTTTTTGGACACAGGTGACTGGTGTAAAATGCGCTTTTCATTCTGTGTCATTTAAACGAATTTGAAAGGACATCAGTGCTGGAGCTAAGCATGGATAAAAAACGATTTTTTTTCTACTCTCCGAGGTGAAAAAAGAAATCGCCCTCCCCCTCCTCTGGAAACACCAGTAGACTGAGGAAGTGTCATCCTGTCACCAGCTCAGAGACACCACATATGTCTTAAGAAAAACAAACCACTAATCTCTAAACACACACATTAGTACATCTGTGAAGGATTTCATTCATCCAGGTCATTGGATGCAACAGCCTACCTGCTAATTCATCCATAAATTACTTATGGATATTTACGAATAACGAATTACCAATTGTCATGCGTCAAAGACAGACAAACTTTCACATTAGATGGGAAACTATAACATTTTCTCACACAGAAAAATGCTGCAACTTACTTAAATCTATTACTAACAACTTACCTATTTTGGTCAGAATATAAATGGACACATTGGGCGATTTCATATTTTTTTCACTTCCAACAAAGGCAGGAAGATTACTGAGTGCTAGTAAAACATAAAATCAAGTGCAATGGATTTCCAACTGGAATTGGTTTTTATGTTTTATATATATATATATATATATAAAAACTAAAAAAAATTACATAAATATATTATTTTTCTATAAGCATTGCACAAATGGCATTAAATAATTTGAACGGTCATCATTAACGCATTCATTCAGCATGTAATATTCGTCAAAATTTCAAGTAATTTTGACGAATTGCGTTTTGGTCTCTACTTTAAATGAAAAAATCTTTAAATGAAACTCAGGGCAGAACAAAGTCAATACAACATGACTTGAAGACAACATAAAATGTGTTAGGAAAAAGGAAAATATAGCACCAGCCTTAAGATTTTTTCAGGGTGTTTTGGATCTACAAAGGTAGTTTTAATAGTATGCATCTCATCTTACCTGCAGAATGTGGCTGCCAAGGTGAGGCTCAAAGATCTCCGAGGCAACAGCGCTGGGGCTCCGCCTCCGCTGGGACCCGATAGCTGTGGAGAGAAGCACACAGTGTGAGTGCACTCGCGTCGGCATGCGCACGCACGTTTCCGCTTTAAATCCTAAAGAACTTGGACTTGGAATCTGCCTTTGCGATTTTAAACAGATACGGTAAACTGTTAAACAAACACTTCTGCCCCAATAATACTAAGCCCCCGGTACTGTAAATACACAGATGCAAATCAAAGCCTCAGAACGGATCCTCTCTGCATATTCAGCCAGGCTCGGCGCTACAAAGCCCGCTGTTTATAGCAGGACTAATATCGCCACATCCATTGAGCTGCAAAGCACCCAGAGAACAGTGCCCTCAGGGCATTTTTTCCAAGTTTCCAACTTTAAAGTCGGCTCAGGCTCTGCTAAAAAATGGCCTGGGGTGATTTCAAACTTAACAGACCTTGTCCCACCAGAGCTCATTATAGAGAATTTTATAACAAAGTACTCTGTACTTAATTTTCCAAGCCTAGCCAGGCGTTCGGGTAATGTTGCTGAATTAAGTGCAATTAATGATGTAATAAAGCGCTGAACGGCCATTAAGGATTCTCAAGGACCAGCAGCAAACAACACTCTGTCGTTCAGGGAGGGCGTAACGGGGACAGGAGGACGTCGTGCCCCGAGTGAGCGTGCGCGAGAGGGCCCGAGACCCAAATGAGAGGCCTCTGTCCTTCAGAGAGCCTCAAGCTGGGTAAACACACTTCTCCCCTCCGGTAATGCTTTCAGCGCTAAGCCCTGTGTCCGCCCCGGAGGAACATTCCTGCCACAACACGAGCGGGAAGGGCAGCGGGGGGAGAGACAGCCGGGCTCTCAGTGCCGTCCCTGGAGCGTCAGGGTCAGTAGTCGCCACTGTGGGTGGAAACGCAAACAATCCCGAGCAACAATCCGGTGGGACACTGACATAGAGGCTCGCAGCGCACAGCAGAGGGAGCTCTTACGCCCAGAGGATCGCACAGAAAACATGCACACACACATACCTGCACATCAAACACAGTGCTTTCATACACGCGCAGACAATGCAACCTGGCTCACAACACACATATGCATCATAAAACACTAGGGCTGTTGCTACAAACAAGTCTGTCTGATGTCGGAGTTTTGTTTATTTCGTTCAAGAAGACTTGACAACACAAACAGGTCCAAAACTGACACTTAAACAGAATGAACCATAATGTCAGTGGTTTAAATCAAATTATAAACCTTTTTTTTTTTTACTTTTTTTTTTTCCCTAAAACTCCATTTGGTAATATCATATGTGGAATATTCCTCACATTAAGCCATAACATTCATAAATAAAAAAACACAATTTTGAAAAGAGACCTGAATTGAAAACAGCAGAAAATATGCCCTAGCAAAGAAAGAAAGAAAGTATAATAAAATAAGTCCTGCACAATAAAGGCACTGAAAATTATACAAGACTAAAAATAATAAATAATAATAACAAAAAATGCCCTAATAAGTCCCAAGTAATATAGTAGCGGCACTGTAAAACAAATAAATAAAATAGAACAGAACAGAATTGAACCCAGTGTGAAAACAACATTTAATGTGCTCCAGCAGAGATCACAACCACCAGCAGTACAAGTCGACAAAGAAAATACCAAAGTTAAGAGGTCACTTGACCATTCTCAAATTATCCTCCTCTCTGTACTTAAAAGCGACATCTCCAGACAACAGCTCTCATCACACAATGATCCTCGCATGGAAATCAGCCACACGTCCTCCAAATTCCTTGACCTTTAGGAGCTTTGCAAACTATGAACTCTATGGTTAATATTTCATAGATGTTGAATCACAGATTAGTTTATAGAAACAAGAACAACCAAGTGAACAGAGACTTAATCTGGCACAGATTTTTTTTTTTTTATTATTATTACCTTATTATATTAATATTATTGGTATTTTATTATTATCAGGACAAATATTCCCTCACTGCATTATTATACATTATACTCAAGATCACAGTTATGTCACTGAAACTATTTGCAAGCTGTAAATGGTTAGTTCATCCAAAAATGTTGCATTTATTCCCTCTCATGTTGTTTTCGCATGTCATACAAGCATTTGAACGTTCATATTTATGTTCATCTTAAAGCCACCTTGTCTCTTAGGACGACTTGGATTTGGATTAGAACCCTCGATTCTTTATTTTTGATTATTTTTCTACGATGCCTTTATGATATTTTTTGTATCTTGTAAGTTTTAGAGCAATGGACTACAAAATGAGGGACAGGTTTCATAAACAAAATAACTTCATTTGTGTTTGAAAGTTGAATAAAAATATTACAGGTTTGAAACGACATGAGGACTGAATTTACAAATTTTGGTGAATTATACCTTATAAATACAGTAAGCCAAGTCTTGGATAAAACTAATTCTATATTGTGTTTAAATCTACGACACACAGGTTGCATTTTTATATTACGATACCTCGATATACAACGATGTCGCTACACCCCTATCTATCATACCACACATGCACAACTTTGACATGAAAAGCATTGCAGACAGATTCATGAAAGGGTGATATTAAGAGGTTTCTAGACAGTAAAAAGCAGGAAGTAGATACGATAAAAAGAGAAAGCGGCAAATGTAAACATGTTAAACAATTTTCTTCCCTGGTTTACTGGTACACTCAATACTGTCCAACAGCAAGACTGTGTGACTGTCGCCATGCCTCTGCACGGCTGCCCGAACAGCCAGAGAGATGAATATAATTGCATATTGATCTCAGGAATTATGCTCTATTAATCTGCTTCATTTTGCTCGTGACGCAAATGATATATGAATAAAGAGCTTGAGGGAGCACAGAGGCAACATAATGTCTGTCCTGCAATGATTCTCCATAATACATCTCCTCTAGTTTAGCTCCCTGCCATGCCAGATTGAGCACATACAAATCTATTACTTTGGAAACGCGAGCAAATACATCACGCCTGACCAAATAAGTCCTGCACAATACAGTAAAGGCACTGTAAAAATGTACAGAATCTGTCTATTGAGTGAGTACTGCTAGACTGTCAAAGACATGCAGGGTGATGATCCCATTCGGAGTATCGCAATCCCAAAGACGCAATATTGCAAAGTCCTTGACGGCATTTCGCGAACATGCAAATGGGCAGACTCCGTCTGATACAGACTAATGGCATTTTATTATGAGACAATATTGCTTTCCGTTTGACACTTTCAATTTGTAATGCTAGTCTTCAATACCCGGCATACCACAAACAGCATTTGGTGCAAGACTGCAATAAATGCAATTTGTTACTCACCACAGTGGCAGTTTCAAATCGCTTCTGCTATTAGAAAGTCAATTTAACTTTCACTTTTATAAGTCAACATTATTGCTATTGTTAATTTATTTCTCATTGAATGGAAAATTGGCAGCAAGGCATCAGACTGTCATTTTAAATCTGCAATAATTTCTTGTGAAGCTTAGACCTCTTATTCCCTAGTCCTGGATTATTGGAGCTAAATGGCGGTCTCTGGCTTCACCAAAGGCTCAGGGGCAGGTACTGTTACACAAATTGCCAATTCAATTAACGGAGTGTAGACGCTCAACTGGCAGCTGGCACACAGGAAGGCTATTTTGGCAAGTGTCAGGCCTAATTCATCAAGCTGTCAATGCTCTCGCGGTCGGAAGCCACGGACAACGTCAAAGCGCGAACGGCACATGTAATCTGGTGCAACTCACGTGCTAACAAATGCTAACTCACATGCTAACCGGCCACACTAAGCCCGTGGCGGTCGGGGATACGAGGCCTCTGGGGTCTAACCAGAACCGTGAATGTGTTTTCAGGGAGATAGGGAATATCAGTCAAGAGACAGTCTCAAAAAACAGGTTTAAGTCTTAGAATCACAGGAGCAAATTAATAACAGGTATAGAACATAAACAGAACTTTTTTTTGTGGCACTGGCAATGTCTAATTTTTATCATGCGAAGAGGTTAGCCAATCATAACAACCATGAAAAGTCATTTGTATAAATAATTCTAACTTTTATAGTTGCAAAACTTATTTTTAGGGTAAGAGAGATGGTGGAAAGTATTTACTAAATTAAGGTACTGCTTTTGGTGTCCCCAAAACCCTGACTACCATTAAAAATGGAACTTAAAATTGAAAAGAAAATGATAATAATTTAGGATATGGCCACTTTAAAGTAAACATACAATATACAGCCCATTTTACTCAGAAGCATTTCCAGTTGTAAAACATATTAAGGTACTATATTATACAGTTTTATATTAAAGACTTTTAGTCTAGTTAGTAGTAAGAAGTTAGTTCAAGCAAACTTGGCTACTATTAAAAGTGAAAAAATAAAATAAAAATAAATGATTAAAAACAAATAGTAGGATATGACTCTCTTACTGCATGCATGTCCAGAAGAAAATAAATATTATAGTTAGAGTGTTTTCAGACTGCAAGCAAAAACCTGATTTCTTTGCATATACATATTTTATCCCGCTGGTTTTTTCAAATCTAATTCATATTTTTTCACATTTGCAGGTGGTTTGAAATGTGATTCCAATCCGGTTTTTACAGATGCGTCTCAGTCTGGATGCTCTGGCTGCTCAGATCGGATTTCAAATTGTCTCAACATGACACACAACCATGACATCAAAACCGGTGGCAGAAATGCCGGAAGTATTCACATGGTATTCAAATGGTATGTCCAAAGATTTCGGCCAAGACTACAGCACAACATCACAATATATACCAGTCTGAGTCGGAGCTCTACATCGTGACTCAACAGATGATGCACCTCCATTTTTCCTGCATCCGTTTTGAAAGCCTTGTCACATTTATAGGTACGCCTACCTCATTAGCAAAGCAAAATATGCAGTCTGGACACACAAATCTTATTTGATCACTTGCAATTAATTACACTCTTACATTTCGATGAAAGATGAAAACCAACATTTTCTTTTGAATAAATCATGCACATTAAGAACAGGAAACTACATGGGGTCATATCTTATTTCATGGTGACTTACATTTCTACTTGCACTGATTTAAACAGAACAATGTCAGATTTCTCCCATGCTTCACACGGTTCGTTGGCTTCAACGTCTGCACTCATTAGACAGGAGTGAGACACGTCACGCCGTAATTGATAAACCTCAAGGTGCTCTACGATCAGGACTGAACGGCCCATCATGCACACGCACCCCCACATCTCGTGCACTTGTGTAGTTGAATGTAAAAGTGCTGCCAGTTAATGAAATGATGAGACCAAACAGACCACAGCATGTCATTAGCTTATTCAGAAAATTATAGACTCTTCTTGTTTCATTGTTCGGTCGTCTTTGAACACAGCAAATGTTTCTCAAAGAGGAAGGCGGAAACACAAGTCTGCATTTGAGAGAGAAACTCTTCATCGCAAAAGAGCCAAGGTGATATTCACAAGATTATAAACAAAACAGCAGTTTCCAGAATACTGAGAAATCAGGGCAAATGAAAATTAGAGTTCGTCGTTTCACTGAATACAAACCCTTCATCAAAGTCTACATTAGGAGGATTCAATTACAACACCAAGAGACCAAAAATCTAAATTTTATTTTCAGAAAAGGTCCAATCAAACTGTACACTGTTTCAGAAGCCAAATGGTCATGTGGCCATAAAAAGAAGCACTTCTGAAGTTCAGGCATATTCATCAAAAATGTGGGCATAAATAATAGTTTCGTAAATGTTTAGCCATCTCTAAGCCAGAGGTTGCTTGTGCAGAAACTCCAAATATGCCCTGCCATAGAAGTAGATAACACACGTCATTCCAGTAAATCCATATGAAGATCATACTTTCACTGTAGCTGAATAAACAGAAGATTGAAACGCTTTGATTAAACATGACTAATAAACACACGACTGCCTTATTCTGCATAAGAAGCCACATCATCTCCGAGAAGGCTGCTCAACTGACGTTATGAAGTGAGTTTGGAGTAAAAACATGTAATTAAATGTTGCCTTTTGTTGAATGGATAAGCATTTGGAGCCATACTTCACTGACAAGCTGCGCATAAAAAGTGATCGCAGCCTTTTGCGATTTCATAATCGCACTACGATTTCAATGTGATTTTTCGTATCTTGCGCTAGTTGAAACAATGCATAAAAGAATCATTTGAATTCTTGTAGCCGAGACTTTAAAATGCAGTCATTAACATGTCAACTGCTCGATAGCACAAAATATTCTTTGTATTGATCTATCAAAACATTTCACCCGTCATAAATCTATATTTTCTTACATTTCAAACTGTAAGTCAAATCTCCAGTTGAATATCCTTCCCATCCGGTGTCCTTCAATCCATAATCTGTTCCTCATGTTTTCAGAGTCCAAATGTCATTAAATAATTTACTTTATCTGGGATAATGACAGGGCCGGATCGTTCTCTTTGCGCAGGCCTCTGAATAAGTTATGCCCATGAAGATGGAGGTTGAAACATTTGTTTTAATTAGTTTCTTTTAACGTCTTTGACTGGTTTAAGTTTTCATGATGATGTGTTCAATAATCCATGCTCATCTTTTCTCCTCATTTATATCATCAAAATTTAAGCCGCTTCATTCTGCGCTAATGACGCCTCGCTCATCCGCTGTCTCTCTCTCTCTTTCTTTCTCTCTCCGTAGCTCTGCTACAAAACCTAGTGAGCTGCCCACCGACTGCTTTTAAAAGACCCTGTGAAATCAAAAATGAGTTTTGTGGCTTTTAATCCATTTCTGCCACTTTCCTGATACAACAGGAAATACACCAACACAGAAAAGCAAATTGCTCATGAATGGATTTCACGGGGTTCTATGCACCGCCCAAAAATATGTACAGTACACACACAAACACACATATACATACGCACATACACACCGATCAGGCATAACATTATGACCACCTTCCTAATATTGTGTTGGTCCTCCTTTTGCTGCCAAAATAGCCCTGACCCATCGAGGCATGGACTCCACTAGATCCCTGAAGGCGTGCTGTAGTATCTGGCACCGAGATGTTAGCAGCAGATCCTTTTAGTCCTGTACGTTGCGAGGTGGGGCCTCCATGGATCCGATTTGTTCAGCACATCTCACAGAGCCTCGACTGGATTGAGATCTGGGGAATTTGGAGGCCAAGCCAACATCTTAAACTCGTTGTTGTGCTCCTCAAACCATTCCTGAATCCTGAAAAAGCTTTGTGGCAGGGCGCATTAATCAGACCAGGCCACCTTCCTCCATTGCTCCGTGGTCAGTTGTGATGCTCACGTGTCCACTGTTGGCTCTTTCGGCAGTGGACAGGTGTCAGCATGGGCATCCTGACTGGTCAGCAGCTATGCAGCTCCATACGCAACAAACTGTGATGCACTGTGTATTCTGACACCTTTCTATCAGAACCAGCATTAACTTCTTGAGCAATTTGAGCCACATGAACCAGCCTTCGCTCCGCACGTGCATCAGTGATAGACTTGGGGAGCTGGTTCACCATCGTTCCTTCCTAGGACCCCTTTTGATAGATACAGACCACTGCAGACCAGGAACAGTCCACAAGAGCTGCCGTTTTGGAAATGCTCTGACTCGGTCATCTAGCCATGACAATTTGGCCCTTGTCAAACTCACTCAAATCCTAAAAACTCTTTATTTATTGGCAAGAAAGATGCAACAGCTTAACAAATATAGCATTCCTGTGAAAAACAAATCAGTAATCAAATGTAAAACCCATGCATAGTCTTCAATGTATAAATTAAAGACAGATTAATCCTAAACTAAAAACTAAAGAGCAGTGAGTGATTTCTAAAGCTGGGAAGAGCAAGAATATTTTTTAACATAACTCCGAATGTGTTTGACTGAAAGAAGAAAGTTGTATACACCCAGGATGGCGTTAGGGCGAGTATATTATGGGATAACAACTTTCATTTTTGGGTGAACTAACCTTTTAATATGCGACCTTAATATTTAATCAACGATATTTGCCTCATCTATATATATCCCGATATATATATTTTTCAGTTAACTTAATTTATGTATTTGATACTGTGTGATTTTATATTACACAGGTTAAATATGAAAAATATAATAATGCCCCACAAATTCAAATGTTCTGGCACTAGTCAAGGTGATCTACAACTCAAAATCTTTGTGATAACAATTACGCTTTTGCATTCATGTATTTATCTGCAGCATAATTAGCTCTGAAACAGGAAGCCATAAGATCAATGAATAAAAGAGTCAGTATGCATCCAAAAGCTCCTAAAAGCCCCATCACTAGTCTGTATGCGCTTAGCCTCAATGTGACTGGTATTATCTCTACGCACTAAAACACACGTACGGCACGGAAACATGCGGCAAAAGTGGAAATCTCCAGCTCAGTTGCTACGGAGATGTTAGATTACACCTTGAAGAGGCGCTCAGTGAGGAATAATTGTCTATGGAAAGCTTGTAGAGGCTCTGAAGTCCCCGCTGAAGTGATTTGGTATTTTATCATTGTGCTATTTCCTCTCATCACGAGCAGAAACAACTGTGTCAGATACGGAGATAAGAGGGCCGAGGGAGCGCGGGACACAAGCTCTCCAGCTGACAAGCACTGTCCACTCACGATCCATATCAAAACCAACGGTGAGGGAGAGAGACAGCAATAGAAAGAGCGTCATCATACTCACAGCTCGCATTATCCTCAAACCAGAGCCATTTCAAGAACAAAACCCATTCATTTTCACTGCTGCAGCAAAAAAAAAAAAAGAGAGAGTGAGAGAGAGCGAGAGAGAGAGAGAAACCCAAAGCTAGTATAACATAGTGAGTGTACACCTGCTGTTTTAACTGGAAAACCTTGAGAACACTGAATCACAGAGCTGGTCATTTGACAGAGTGACTAAAGATAATGGTGAAAGACAAGGCTGAAACCATGCTGTAATTTTAAAGCCTGTCGCCTGTCAATGCATTTCTGTTGAGTCATTCAACATTCCTGCAGACAAAAAAACACTTAAACCATTGAAAAGTGCTCAAATCCACTCTAAAACCAACCTATGGACCAGCCTGACCTGGCTAGGAGGCTGTTCCTACTTCAAAAGTATAGACATCCTGTTTATTTCTTAATAAATGTACCTGAACTTATTGTGCTTTTAATAATCATCCATCAAACTGTAGTAACTTTTTCCACCTCTGAAACAACATTGGTTTTTTTCTAGTGTAATCAAGGCGATGTGGGCGGACAAAAACAATTAGAGCTGTCAATCAATTAAAAATATTAATCAAATTACTAACATGACCGGCTGATTCATTAATCAAATTAATTTTGAATATGAAAATTTGCTGAGAAAAGTCACTAACTGAAGACCATTCTAAAATTACATTAATTATTTTTTCAAATATTTTTTTTTAAATACATTTTAATAACAAATGATTAATATCATATAAAAGGCGCACATTCGACCGTCGTATAAATTATTAGCCAATAATATTAAATCCATATTGTTTTGAAATTACCATTTGCTTCACAATAACATGCACTAAAGAATCGTGCGCCAGGTCAGTTTGATTTCATGGTGACTAAGTCAAGAATGCTGCGCTATTTCTCATTCTCACAGGCTGATGTCCTATTCCGACACCTCCGAAATGCATATGGATCTTTAGACCCTGAGAGTCTGGGTTGCTAAATGCAGCTATCGATAGCTCGCTCTGACGAGGAAAGGCAAAGGAGGACGAGATATTGACATTGACCAGACCTAGCAAGGTCAAGTTCAGGGGGCACCGCAACTGAATCAATACCATGGGATGAGCAAAAGAAAATAATGGGGGGAAAAAAAGCCTCATCTAATTTGGAAATGCATTCATTATGGCAAACCGCATTAAAGCGCAAGGCAGGCTGCCTGCACTGCCCTCGAGTGCAGCCATACAGATAAACAATCCATTACCAAAGTGCAGCAGCAGGCTTCTCTTAATAAACCCAACCGAACCCAGCCAGGCCTGTAGGACGCATGCTGCGGGACAGCAGAGAACTGGACGAGATTCAGACAGCTTGACTGCTTACAGACTTGTGCAGTGGAAAATAAGCTTTCATAGTGTTTTCCTGCAAAATTAAGCATTCCGATTGGTGGATTTAGGTTTGCTGAAGAAGCCCCAGAAATACTGAAGCCCTTGGTCAGCACTTGACTATTAACTTTGCTTACACTGTTTAATAATTCGTATGCTGATGATGCTGAGGGAGAAATTCTCAGCATGAACCATCCAGTCAAACGGAATACAATATTAAGACATTATCAAAACCTCAAAAAAAAAAAAAAAAGAAAAAAAGAAGAATGAAAAATCGGACTTTTAGACTTTCCTTTAGTTTTGGAGCGTTTCTTTGTGCTGGAACACATAACGGCAGATGTCATGGTTGAGGTGTGTTCTGTGAGAGGCTAAGGGAACATCAAGGCCGCTCTATGTACCATGAAGTCTGTGTTTTCCAGACACTTTCCTCTCACATCTCACGATTGAAGCATTACATGCATCTAACAGACAGGGCACTAAAACCTGCCTGCCTCAGACCGCCTCACCACACACACCAAAACATGTGTGCTGAAACGCCGCCATGATGTCCTCTACGGATGTCCTTCACTTCAACACATTCTACCTGGCAAAATGCCCAAGACTGAGACGGTTAAGATGATTCTGTGTGAATGTTCAGCCATGGAAAAGAAACAAAAAGCACAAATGAGATCACATTAATATCTCAATTGTTTCTCCTAAACCGCAAATAGATTAAATGCAAATTCATTGAGACTTTTGCTTAAATCTTTAGCTTCTAAATGATTTCTCTTGTGAAAAAGACTCCAGTTATATCAAATGCATCTCATCTGGAGTTCTCAAGTGATCTCAATATCTCAGATAAAAAAAAGACAATATTGGCTTAAATAATGCTCCTAAAACTGCTCAGTTCAAATGAGTTCAGACCAATAAGATTTCACTCTGAACGGGACTATATGAGTAGAAGTGAAGTGACTGAAAAAATGTCTGTCTGTCTGTCAGTCAATCTAAGTGTATATACAGTATAATATATATATATATATAAGTCAACTCCTGGGCAATCGAATTTTCAAAGAAGGGACAGAAAAGTGACAGTATATGCTGGGGAGATCTGTCTTAACGTACAATGATGCCTGGAAAAGGCGGATAATTGCTGTGTGCAATGAACAAAAGGGGAGCAGACACGAGACTCAGGCGTCATGCTATTGAATCTATATCATTGATGATTACCTACACATTCAGACTGCACAGAACAACCTGTAATGCCACGGCAACAGGAGTTGTCGTGGAAACAGACCGGCAGATGAGAGAGAGAGGTGTAGAGGTGGAAGACTGTACATGAGCCGCGGCGCTCAGACATTGAAAGGCTGATGTTTCAGTCTGCCAAACAACATAATGAGTCGTTGAGGCAGAAAAATATTAGCACCAGGGGAATATTTGGAACGTCTCTGGGAGAGAGTAATTAGGAGCTAACCCACAATGACATGATCCAGTGAGGAGAAGAGAAAGAGAGAAGAAGAAAGAAAGAGAGAAGTCCCATATACGAGCCTCAGATTTCAGTGATGAATTGCAGTTAATGTCATGATGCTTGAATCAAACTGACCCAGCCTGCCTTCAGTGACTCTTCACTCAAATGGACATCTGTAAACAAGTGAAGCCAAAGCGTCTCGATCGCCCCCAGATGGTTGGATGCCGGAAAAGTCATAAACTGTGTCCTTTCCATGTAATGTAATGAAACATGAGACAAACTTTTTTTTCCTCCAAAGATGGTTTCTGATGTTAGTTAAAGTGTTCATTCCTGAAATAAGTTTGTTTTTAGTTAATTATTTGATGTCGTGGCTCCACTTCGCGCTTACTACTGTGCAGACTTGGGCTCCGAGTTCACTATGCGCAGACTTGAGACTCAAGATGTCAGTGCCATATTGGCACACTGGCAGCTTTACTTACTACAGTGGAAGAGAATGAGAATGCAGAATACTTACTAGCACGGCATACAGACAGAACGATGGATGGATGGATGGGTAGGCTGTCATGCAGACAGACAGTCAGACAGACATGGACAAACCAATAGCTAGAACGATGGATGGACGGATGGATGGAATTTTGCAAACAATTTATTCCAATTGACCGTTTGACCTTTTAGTTACTGTTGCTATGTCCGACAAGCCATGCCGCTCTCATGCCACAGATCATGTTCTCATGAAGTGAAAAGTACATCGTAAAGCAATGGACATTGACAACGCTTCGACAGACAAGGCAGAGCAGGTTACTTTTGATATCAAACAAAGTTTCAAATTTCAAATATTGTAATTTTTTTAAAGAAGCTTTAACATTAACCATACAGTGGCTCTTCAGATCGCTGTAGCTCCTCAGTTCAAGCGGCTCGTGGACCAACCATCTCTTCATACTAGTTCATTTATAGCATCAAATAAACATGAATGGACTTCAGAAGGAATGTTGTTTCGTTCGCGGAGAGACGTGAGTGCCCACAATTTTTCAAGTTCAGCAACATTAATCTACCAACTCCGCTGACTGCTTTGTCGGACAAAATGGCGGATTCGGGGTTATGATTGGTCAGATCGCCTGTCAATCAAACTGCGAAGGGTCAAGTGACTTTGCCATTAGCATGATGGTAAGCTCCAGGTGCAATGAGAATACAAAAACAGCACTAGTAATTTGTACTAAAATAGTCAATTTTCAATTAGATTTTAAGTCTTGTTCAGCAATACTCTACTATATTGAATTAAAATAAGTAGTGTTGTAGCTAACACCACCTAATCCTAATCAAGTCAAGAACAAGACCAGTGTGTGTCGAGACCAAGACAAGACCAAGACTTTGAAGGGTTGAAACTAAGACAAGACCAAGGCAAGTCGAGACAGAGTCAAGACCAAGACCAGACTAGTGCTCGTCAAATTCATCTGAAAGACCCACATTTACTGCCTATTTTAATTTACTGCCTACTGCTTTTTAATCAGTATTTACAATTTGAATAGTAAGACACTATATAGAGCTGTTACCAATCAATTGAAATTACCAACAACAAAATTCATCTTTACACTGCAGGGCAAAGTGCATAATATAAATATCTAGATCTTATACAATTACTTTTTTTGCAATACTATCTTGAATATTGTGAGCATTTGTGTTAATTTTGGTGACATTTTTGATTATTGAAATTAGAAATAAGTTATTGATTGCATTTGAAGCAGGAAGTTTTACATCCAATCAAATTAATGATGTTAACAAAGAAATCAGACAATCCAATGGCAATTTAACGATATCCTCGCAGTTGTGGTCTTGACCAGTTTTGAAATAAAATCCTGAGTCCTTTTAGTCTGAGACCAAGATGAGACTAAGACAAGACCAAGACCTTCAAAAAATTATCTTAGACTGGTCTCGAGTACCACAACACTAAATATATTTACAATAAACATTTGTTACACTCAATGTTTAAGCAAAGTAAAAGACTGTGATTAAACTGTCCAAGTCGGTCAAAAGAAAGTACCATGGAAGGCAGCCTACTGTACAGTAGTACAGTAAAAAGTGTTTCTGCGATTCCTCAAAATGCTGTATAGGTAGGCAAACATAGGTCACTAGGTTTTGGATCAGCGTGTGTATTTGAACAGGATCTGTACCTGTGGAAGGACCAGCAGAGCAAAAGAGCAGCAATAAAAGTAAGCTACAGACAAAGGGGCCGGTATTTGTGTTCATGTCCAGGTAGACTCTGAGCACGTCAGGTGCACCTCTGGGATAGTACCTGCACGTAAAAATTAATGAACTCTGTGCTCCTCGCAGCACTGCTTCACCAAATTGCATTTTCAGCCTCACAACTCCAGGACATGCTGGGTGGTTTGATGCTTTCCCAGCTATCCATCTTTCTGCAGAGCCAATTTTCATTTAAACCTAATTAGGGGCCTGAAATGAACATTATGCATTAGATAAAGCATCGAAAAAGTAGAACTATCCTCAGAGCATGATGGGGAAAAAATGGGGGGAAGGGAATATAAAGGGAGGGAGAGAGAAAGAGATGGAAGTGGTAAGAATTAATTACTAGCCATTAGGGTACAAGTCATCTCATTGCAAATGTTGAGTTAAATGGAGGAATTAGTTCCTCCGTTGTGTTAAATACTCTGCGTTGATTTAGTACGCTACAACTAGTTCATTATGTAGATGTCAGCGTGGAGCTAGAGGTGGACATGAGCATGTTCATAACAGGTCTGTCTCAACACATATTAAGGGGGATTTTACTTATTGTATTACATTTATCTAAATCTACCAAATTCAGAAATAAGCACTTGTATGGATTAAGCAAAATCAGCATACATTGCTTTTAAAGACAATGATGTCGGACAATTTCAAAGTTGGAGGAAAAAATAAGATGGAGTTTTTCACCCTACTGCAGTACTTCTGCCTACGACTTCTGCTGTGACCTTTCCAACGTGATTATGTGGTGTGTGGCGTATCGCAGAGCTACTATAAGATGAGCATTTGTGGTTAAAAAGCATGACCGATCGTTTCACAAGAAAAGACCCTTATTCCTCAGCTGGGATCGTATATACAGCCTCTGAAGTTGCAATGAAACTGAAATTTGGACCTTCAACGCCCTGGTAGCCACTGAAGTCCATTATATGGAGAAAAATCCTGGAAAGTTTTCCTCAAAAACCATATTATATATATACAAATACACTCACCAAAAGGATTATTAGGAACACCATACTAATGCTGTGTTTGACCCCCTTTCGCCTTCAGAACTGCCTTAATCCTACGTGGCATTGATTCAACAAGGTGCTGAAAGCATTCTTTAGATATATTGGCCCATATTGATAGGATAGCATCTTGCAGTTGATGGAGATTTGTGGGATGCACATCCAGGGCACGAAGCTCCCGTTCCACCACGTCCCAAAGATGCTCTATTGGGTTGAGATCTGGTGACTGTGGGGGTCATTTTAGTACAGTGAACTCATTGTCACGTTCAAGAAACCGATTTGAAATGATTCGAGCTTTGTGACATGGTGCATTATCCTGCTGGAAGTAGCCATCAGAGGATGGGTTCATGGTGGTCATAAAGGGATGGACATGGTCAGAAACAATGCTCAGGTAGGCCGTGGCATTTAAACGATGGCCATTTGGCATTAAGGGACCTAAAGTGTGCCAAGAAAACAACCCCACACCATTACACCACCACCACCAGCCTCCACAGTGATAACAAGGCATGATGGATCCATGTTCTCATTCTGTTTAGGCAAAATCTGACTCTACCATTTGAATGTCTCACCAGAAATTGAGACTCATCAGACCAGGCAACATTTTTCCAGTCTTCAACTGTCTAAATTTGGTGAGCTCGTGCAAATTGTAGCCTGTTTTTCCTATTTGTAGTGGAGATGAGTGGTACCCGGTGGGGTCTTCTGCTGTTGTAGCCCATCCGCCTCAAGGTTGTGTGTGTTGTGGCTTCACAAATGCTTTGCTGCATACTTCGGTTGTAACGAGTGGTTATTTCAGTCAAAGTTGCTCTTCTATCAGCTTGAATCAGGCGGCCCATTCTCCTCTGACCTCTAGCATCAACAAGGCATTTTTGCCCACAGGACTGCCGCATACTGGATGTTTTTCCCTTTTCACACCATTCTTTGTAAACCCTAGAAATGGTTGTGCGTGAAAATCCCAGTAACTGAGCAGATTGTGAAATACTCAGACCGTCCCGTCAGGCGCCAACAACCATGCCACGTTCAAAATTGCTTAAATCACCTTTCTTTCCCATTCTGACATTCAGTTTGGAGTTCAGGAGATTGTCTTGACCAGGACCACAACCCTAAATGCATTGAAGCAACTGCCATATGATAGGTTGATTAGATAATTGCATTAATGAGAAATTGAACAGGTGTTCCTAATAATCCTTTAGGTGAGTGTATATATACACACATACACAGTGTATATCCAATATACATGTGTGTGTGTGGTGAAAAATAGGTGAAAAATGGTCAAAAACTAAAGTAAGATCTTGACTATCAGTAAAAGTGGGTTTAAATTTAAATTATAATTCAATTATTGAATTAGATAATTGAATTATTAAAAATAAAAATAGAATTAAAGAAAAAGAACTGCAAAAAACAGTCCAATGGACTTCAGTTCAAATCCAGAAAAAGATTTGACCAAACCGTATCAAGCATCATCATGATTTAATTAAGATCTGCTATCAGACCTATTTGTTCACTCCATTATCTGAAAGCCTTTGTAAACCATTCCCTTCAGCTCTATTATCTAACCTGTGTCTGATAGCATGTGGTTAGAACTGTTCACAACTAGTTCAAGTTCAGTTTATTTCTTAAGCACATTTAAAAACAGCAGCAAGGCTGACCGAAGTGCTTTACAATAAAAACAGAATAAAAACATGGCAGACAGAAAAATAAGATCACAGAACATAAAAAAACACCATAATGTATTAAAAGTAAAAAGAAGAAACAAGATACGAAAAAGATTTAAAAAAGGACTCAGATAAGTATTATAGTATTATATATTTATTTTATTTTTTGTCATGGCTGGTTAGGGATGACATAGGAGCCAACTACTACCCCATATTCAGTATTGTGAGGGACCAACTACTAAAATATAAGAATCAACCACTGAAAGAAAAAAACATATTGGTCAAGCACTAATTTGAGGAGGACACATCTCATTCAAAGAGTGGCTATGGCCCTGCCCAATTGTTTCTGTGTTTAACCACAAATGCAAAGCAGAAGATGTCGCCGCTATCACGGGGCGGCAGCACACTGTGGTAAAGCCACAAGCAGCGGGTCTTATCGGCCCATCCTCTTATCTGCCTCCTCTCCACAACGTTCTTAAGATCTCTTCTGCTGAAGACAGTGTAATGGATCTCTTCTACCGTCCTCTGTGTGTGTGTGTGTGTGTGCTCGCCCCTCCTCACAAACTTGCCCTTGGCAGAGAATTAGGTGAGGGAACGGGTCAATTTCACATGTTGTGGTGCTTCCTCAGGAAAGCAGCGCTGGCTTTGTCCTCCTCGACGCCTTGATTGCTTTTGTGCACCGATTGCTTCTTTCACAGCCACCTACCATCAGCACCACCACCCCCCTCCAAAAGCCCTCCTTTTAAAACCAGTTTAAAGTATTTTGTCTGGGATTGCATTAGCAAACCAGAAATTAATCTACCATTACAGGGAATATTGAAGACTCTGAAGCTTTGAGGGTGGCAGCAATAAAACAGTTTAACTGCTCTACTACAATCGTGATTGGTCAGAGGCTGCCAGTGAGTGTTTTATCATGTGCTAAAGAGGAGGGCGAGAGAAAGAAGACAAAATGAAGGCAGGAAGAAGCAGCAAAGGCTTCGCTATGAAACCGCTAACTGAATGTAACATGATACCCCATGAATCTCACTGGCTCCACATGTAGCTGTGGTGCACAAACCTGACACTTCAAAAACCAGTTAAATAAGAGGGATTTTCTAGCAAGCTTATTCCATATCAAAAGCATGTATACAAAGTCTAAATTCACAATTAAAACTTAATTATGACCAATATTGTTTTGCTTCCACCATGATTCTTCAATGTAAAACTGCAGACTCAAAACAAAATTCACTTTCTCTCATAATTACCACACTGTGGTGGTGTTCACCTTCCTTCAATCTGTAAAACTATCATTTTGACAGCACAAGATGGACCTCACAAAAAGAAACCGCTTCATGTTTACTGAAGACAGTCAAGAACTGGGTTTACCTCTGTGAAACAACACTCTCCCTAATAGCACATCAAAATGTTCTTTGTTGGATGTTATTACAATACTTGGAAGATGTTTTACCACATTTTGTGGTTTAGAATAGAATGTGCATCAGATGTTTGCACACAAATATAGCACTTAAAATATAGAATGCAATGCACTGCCAAGTCTTGTACGCACTGGCTACAGAACAGGTGAATATGGCATTAAGCTTGGGCAAAATTCATCTTGTTGAAAGGAACACACTTCACAGAGCATTCAACGGCAATGACAGATTTTTAGCCCGTTCACCATGAATGAGCGTTTGACAGGGGCTTTGGGTCTCACAGATGGATTGTTGGGGCGAATCCAGTGAGGTTTGAGGGGGCTGACTGGGGTGATGTAGGTGGGCTTCCATTTACTGCAGTCGGTGAGGCAGTCCAGTGGGTCTTCTCTGCCTCAGCAAGAACTCGTCTTACACACACACATACACACACACTCTGAGGTGCTGAGGTAATCTCCCTTCCTCGTTAGTGGCGTGGAGGAATATGTATGTCAGCAAACGCTGTCACCGATGTAGCGTCAGGGCAGCGTGGCCCGCCACATTTCTCAGCTGACTTTGCTGAGTAATGAGCCGAATACAAACGCGTTTCACGGCTGCAGCTTCCACTGAAGGTGTTTTCCATGCAACGTCTGACTAATCACAGCAGAATAACTTTTTACTTACTGTATCTCGGCTCGAGGTTCTCACGGAGGTGTTCTGTAAAATGCTTTTTAAAGTGATCGTTCTCTCAAAAATGAACATTTTGTCATTATTTTTTCTCATGCAAAGAAAGTCATAAGTTTCCAATGTTATAGGCCCCATTGACTTTCATTGTACAGACAAAAAGTTTCTTTTTTTCCACTGAAGAAATAAGGTTATGAGGGCCAGTAAATACCAGACTTTTGGATAAACTATCCATTTGAAGTCATCGTTAAATCAAATCAAATCAAATAATATGCATCCTTGGTCTCACTTTTCATTTATTCAGCCCTCACAATAAACTGTTGCGGAAAGCGTGTTAGCTTAGCACGAGCCGTTTGCAACTCACTGAAGCAGAGTTTCAGCATAACATGAGGAGGGTCTGTATTTTAAACAAGCCTCAGATGAGTTCAAAGGACTGCTTTTGAAAGCACCGTTTCAACAGTTTGCTCTCGAGCAGCCGTGAGGCCAAGAGCTACAGCCTGGGCTAAACTCAGTGTTTAGAAGCGTGAGACACTCCCTCATAAAGCAGCTTCTAATTGTGATGATTATGAGTGCTGGAAGCAGATAAAACATGTCATTGTTTTTGAGTTGGGTGTTGGTGAATACACACTTTCACGAAGCCCGTTTGACGTTATTTGATGGTGGCACAAAAAATACCATGCTTTCATCTGATTCCTGGGTACATTACAGGTCACAGTGAAATGTGAGAGAGTGGATCTAAACAGCTGATCACAACAAACCACAGCTGTTTAAAGCAGTTTTAACTTAAAAAGGTTGATGGATTTACATTCAATTAAACAGATGGAAAATGGAAGATAACTCAGCAACATCGGTGATTTAATTTTTATATGAGTGAATCTCACAAAAACACATATGGCCAGATTTCACCGCAAAAAAAAACCCCAAAAACTTTAACGACAAAAAGTCATAATATATATTAAAATATTTATTCATTCAATCATCTATCCATCCATCCAGCACATTTTCTCAACAAATATGCACTGTGTTTAGATAAGTATTTCTCAAAAATCTCAATGAAAATACTAATTACAATAATATGAAACAGGCCATTATATAAATAGACAATTAAATAAAAAGTACTGTAATACCATGTTTTTTCACAATTTAAATCATAAACCATGATGCTTTGAAATTTACATAATACATTATATGTATTATGTATTATATGTATGTATATAATAATATTTCAATAAATGTTTAAATAAAAATAATGAATAATGATTTTATTCATAATTTATTATTATATATATTTCTTTAACTATTATCATTTAAATGGATCATTAGTTAACATTAGTTAACTACATTAGTTAACATGAACTAATAATGAGCTGCACTTTATTAATGTAATTTCAACACTTACTAATACAATATTAAAATCTTGTTAACATTAGTTAATGCACTGCGAACTAACATGAACAAACACTGAACAACTAATAAAATAATTAATCGTTTAAATATTTAAATAAAAATCATTAAGTTTTTGCATCACAATAACGAGAGTGAGATTTGTTTTGTGCATTACAGTGATCAATTTGGAGGGGAAATGTTCTCAATTATCATTTAAATGATGTCACACTGCAAAGAAATGGTCCAAGAAATACGCTTTTATTACCTCATTTCTTTCTTATGATTTGAGGGTGAAATACAGACAGGTTTGGTGAGATTGATCCACAGGGGTCCATCATGCATACAACCCTCTTTTTACTCACTGTAAAATCCATGTTCTGCTCTTGGACGCTGGCAGCTAATAAAACACACTGCATTTTAGAGATTTGTTTGGTCGAACGGTTGGAAGAAGACAAACTGCAAATGTTTACCAGGTTCCCTCTCGAAAGCGAATGGTCGGCGCTGCCTTTTGAAGTAAATAAATTCAGCTTATTTCCATGTTTGCACACACCCTCCCGTCTTGTTTGCGCTCGGACCAACAAGTGCAGTTTACACCAGATTTACATTTAAAAGGGCCCCCCGCGTGCAATGTAAAATAAGTGTTGATTCGAAGAAATATCAGCTGTGAAATCGATTGAGGCCGCGCGGAGCTCCCGAGCGGGTGCGCCGCGGCCGGCCTTGGCCTTTCCAGCCGCACACACGGGCTACTTCAAAAGCCAATTAGTGTGATTTCACATTCCCCGGCAGCTGAATAATTTCATGTAATTTTCAGGCACGCTGGATGGAGGCCAAGTTTGTTCGAAAGCGCATCGCCCCCTCTGCTGCATCCCTCACCTCCGGATTCCTCCTCAGCCCCCTTGTTTTTACCCGTGTGCTTTTCCTTATGCATTTGGGATCATTTGGAAATCTTGTCGAAACGCGGCGCACTTAATTACACGCGTATCAGCACATACACTGTCTGTGTTACCCAGTTCTGCTCCCACAGGGCCGTGGTCACTTGTGGCCTCACACACACACGTACACACACACAAGCTCCTCACACTAATTTCATCTTAGCGCAGGGCTGTCAAACATCTCCCCTGTCTGAGTACTTTTAATCGATTAGCTGAATGTCTCTATAATACATCAGCAGCTGGCAGGCAGAGGGGATTCGGCGGTGAGACAGTTTAATTACTGTACCTGTGTACCAGCACAATAGCAGCCGCTACACTGACGCTACAACAGTGGCGATCTGTTTCGCCCTCCAGCCCACACACTCACACCAGATACTCGCTGTGCGCAACACAGATATGATAATACATTAGAAAACTGCAGGGTCAATCCAGGGCCATACTTACTTCCATACTATATAGTAGGTGAGATTCTTAAGTGTGTATCCTTCATCTATCATCTTCATCTGATAGACATCCCATGAAGCCACACAGAAGAGAATTTATGATTGGCAGGGCAGAGACGCAACTAAAGCCATAGGTCACATGACAGTGACAACATGGCAGATGCAGTACGTCACAATTTCATTCATACTATACACGTTCAATCTGTATAGAACGTAATTTTTTAATGGTTGTGAGGTTTCAAACCAAATGTAGTAATTACTAAACTATATTCAGATGCAGCGTTCGTTTTTACTACTGAGCTCTCATTGACAGATGTCTCATACCGCTAAAGAACATTTCCAAATGATTAACAGCATATTCCAGTAGTTTCTTTAAAAAACAAATCAGTTCTTTCCTTTCTAAGTTGGTTTGCAATTCTTAGTTGGTTCAAAACTTGCTGGCCAAGCTCGTTTAAGCTGGATTTAGTAGTCTCCCGTTCCGATCAGTTAAAAAGTGCCCAAAGGTCTTCTAACACCAGCATATCAGGCCAGCTTAATTGGCAAGCAAAGAGCAATCCACCTTAGACTGGTTTTAGTTTACCAGTCTAAGGTGGATTGTCGCACAGAGCCTCGACTGGATTGAGATCTGGGGAATTTGGAGGCCAAGCCAATATCTTAAACTCGTTGTTGTGCTCCTCAAACCATTCTTGAACCATTTTTACTTTGTGGCAGGGCGCATTATCCTGCTGTAAGAGGCCAAAGCCACCAGGGAATACCGTTTCCATGAAAGGGTCTACATGGTCTGCAACAATGCTTAGGTAGGTCATACATGTCAAAGTAACATCCACCTGGTTGGCTGGACCCAAGGTTTCCCAGCAGAACATTGCCCAAAGCATTACACTGCCTCTGCCGGCTTGCCTTCTTCCCATAGTGCATCCTGGTGCCATGTGTTCCACAGGTAAGCGACGCAGCCACACACGGCCATCCACGTGATGTAAAAGAAAACGTGGTTCAGTAGACCAGGCCACCTTGTTCCATTACTCCGTGGTCAGTTGTGATGCTCACGTGGCTCTTTTGGCAGTGGACAGGTGTCAGCATGGGCACCCTGACTGGTCAGCAGCTATGCAGCTCCATAGGCAACAAACTGCGATGCATTGTGTATTCTGACACCTTTCTATCAGAACCAGTATTAACTTCTTGAGCAATTTGATCTACAATAGCTTGTCTGTTGGATCGCTCTGCACGTGCATCAATGAGCCAAAGTTGCCCGTGACCCTGTTGCCAGTTCACCACCTTTCCTTCCTTCCAGACCAGGAACAGTCCACAAGAGCTGCAGTTTTGGAGATGCTCTGTCTCGGTCGTCTAGCAATGACAATTTGGCCCTTGTCAAACTCACTCAAATCCTTACGTTTGCCCATTTTTCCTGCATCTAACATCAACAATGAGGACAAAATGTTGACTTGCTGCCTAATATATCCCACCCACTAACAGGTGCCTTGATGAGGAGATAAACAAGTGTTATTCGGTATATATATATATATATATATATATATATATATATACAAACACACAATACAGTACGTTTTAAATAAACAGTCTTTGCTGCTCATAAAATGTCTTTGCTGGATACACCAACGTGGACGCACCACTCCTGGAAATCAAGCCAGAAATGTCTTAAACAGATAATCAGCAAAATACATGTGAACAAAATCGAAATTTGCACCCCGTCCAGCTTCTTCCTGTGCCAGAACAACACTACGTCCTGAATATCCCCCATTCTATAAATACATTCTCAAGTCAGGTTTATTTTCTCCCCCTCTGTGACTTTGAAGCATAAATAATGACTGACTAAAAAGGCTGAATCATTTGGGACGACCGCCAGTGATTGATATGTGTAGAGACCATGAGCCGACTGCACGAGAGAGAGAGAAACGACAGTCCATTTTAGAAAGTGTCTACCGAATTGATTTAACAAGTTTAATGTGTGCATCAATGTGGGCCTATTACTGGTTGTAAGCCTCAGTGATGCTATTTGTTCGACTGGCAAAAATACTGCTCTTTAGAATGAGTGTATTAGGTCTAAAATTGCAGAGAAAACCCCATTACAACTTTATTGCTGGTAAATTGGAACCAAACGTTGTCTGTATTTCAATTATTGTGAGTTACCCGGGAAATAAATCGATTTTGTATAGGCTCAATCACATAGACAGTGATGAGAAATGCTTTATTACACTCTGGCAACCCAAGGCTAGTCTTTTGTTTTTCCCCCTTAGCAATTTTCAAGAAATTGTCAATTAAGGACTTTCTCGCCTCCTTTGGCTTCTAGGAATGGCTCCGTCCATGGAGGAGAAATCACTGAGCGTTTTGTATTGCGGGGTGTTATTCTCGCCGCTTGTTGAAGTTTTAAATGCTAATGTAGCCCCTCCTCCGGCCCTGTGCCACAACAAAACTCGCCCACTTCGACACGGTGGGTAATCATTACCTGATTCTACTACATCATCTGAGTCCACAAACCACCACAAGAGGCAGCACACAAAGAAAATGCCTGCGTCTACCCACAATGCATTTGTGGAAATAAAATAGAGTTATGATGACATAAACTAGATTCCAATGTAAACAATTCACTATAATCCAAGGAAATGTACACATTTTTAATCACTGTTGGGGATTACTAACCTAAAAGTAGTGATGCTAATAAATTAATAACTTTTTTCCAGTGAGTAATGGTGTGATGCAATGAAATGCTCTATCAAAAAAAAAAAAAAAAAAATCAAATACACGGCAAATATTCTGCAATCCTGAATAGCTTTGATAAA
This sequence comes from Opsariichthys bidens, assembly GCA_037194245.1. Taxonomy (NCBI): domain Eukaryota; kingdom Metazoa; phylum Chordata; class Actinopteri; order Cypriniformes; family Xenocyprididae; genus Opsariichthys; species Opsariichthys bidens. Next base: position 18,738,759 of record CM074286.1, on the reverse strand, counting down.
GTTAGAATCATTTAATATATAATGTAATGCAATGTAATGTAATAAAATGACGCCTCAAGACAACTCGTTTAGAAAATTTCTTGCTTCATAACAACTGAAAAAGCAAATGTTTTCATTTGAGACATTCTCAGAAACAAGCCCATTTCTAAGCACTAGTGGAACTGTGAATGAAGTAGTCAGATGATACACACAGAGGAAGTGGTTTATATTACACAGACCCCGCAGACACAGCGGCAACCTCACATTCATGCAATGCAAATTCAAATCAACAAACACACAGAGAGAAAAAAACTCACTATGGCAGAGTTTAATTAAAGGATCTGCATAATTTGAATCCTTTAAAAAAAAAAAAAAAAAAAAGAAAGAGAGAGAGAGAGAGAGAGAGAGAACGGGACAGAAAGACGAGATCAGTGCTGCCTTGAAGTTGATATCATTTAATGACATCAGCTCTTTTACAACACTGTCTGAGGCGGCAAGCTGCCATGACACACGAACGACGCGGGAAACGCTGATCTCGTCTCCGTTAAGACGAACGCGGGGGTCCCTCGCTCTCATCCTCACAATTAACGCTTACGGTCTCTGCTAAGATGCATCTTGTTGGGATGACGTCCAAACAAAACAGAAAGGAAGAAAAGAGAAGCATTATTAATCAGCTGAACATGCTCCTCTGACCTGCTCAAAACAATGTGAATCCAGCCTGAGGATTTACACACGGCATCTCGCCGGCACACACAGTTTCCTTCGGCTGTAATTGGCTTGGCAGCTTAAGAGCTGATAGTAAATGAACGACTGGATGTGTAATACTGCTGACACGCCGCACTGCTGTCCTCTAAATCTATGGACATACAGTGACGCGTCTCTACTACAGCTAAACTATACTCTCAAATCATTGGTTTACAACGCAAGATAACACATACTGAGTATTTGTTTCGTTTTTTTAGATGTTACAGAAACTTCCCCCTCCCTTTGAATCTCATTTAAAGTCTCGAACTCTGTTTTTCAACATTTGTTATTCTAAAGCTCTTACATAAAGCATGGGAAATAAAATATAATGAGTTTGCATTTTTTTTACTTACTAAAACTTGAAGGGTGTAATGTCTTGTAAAAATAAGAACCGGATTACTGAACACAAACCCCATCTGCAGTTGGCCCCGCCCCAAACTCCCCATTGGTTAGATTCTTGTCAACTGACGTCATCAAGGTTTGTGGCAAGGTAACAATAATGTGAGAGCCTGTATTTAATCTGATCAAATCACATATTTTATGAATGTACAGGTGGTGGGAGAAAAGTAAAAACCCTCAAAAATAAGAAAAAGAAAAAAATAAGAATGGAATGTAAAGAAAATGTAATCAGAACCATATTGAACCCAAAGACATTAAAAAAGTCCAGTCCTACATCATATCACATCACAAAAGCTACATGTGTTGCAAATATTATATTAATGTTCAATACACATTCTAGCACTCCACCATTCCCCGGTTTTAGAACATCCCAAATGTCTACACATATTGTGTACACAAGTCTTATTGATACACATGTCAAACTTTTAAATGAATCTTCCACAGTGTCTTAATTTCTCAAAAGGATGCGTACAAAAAAAGTCCAAGATAACTTTAGTATTGAACTAATGTTAGTTAGCCTGTGATTCAATAGACTCTAAACAAACACACTTATGCGGTGCCACATAAAGTCTCTTCAAATCTATATTTCATTACCAGGCCACAGGAAACTCAGGAATTCCAGTTAATTGTGTCGATTTTCACATGCTCTTATCTGACACAGAAAATGTAAATATTCAACAAAAAGAACGAATAAACGAATCTTGGGTCGTGGAGAACTGATAAAAGGTAAATGAAGTAATTTTCTCGGAGCTCCTGTCCAACAGAGATTTTCAGAGCAAGGACGTCGCAGCAATGAGAAGTCACTGTTATTTCTAATTACTTAAAACAAGCAACAAATTCGATCAAACGCTTCTCGCGATTCAGCGAGGGACTTCAAACGTGGGCTCCCATCAAGAAGCTACTCGTGGTGAGAGCGTCTGCTACCAAAAAACAATGAATTTCATGTTTTATTCATGCATACATATACATTCTCATTAGTGGCGGCCACCGTGTGAAGACAGATAGTGTGATTGAGTGGGGAGGGGGGGAGGAATGCGGTGCTGTCGAAGGCCTTCGGCGATCTGTTGATTGACTGGGCTCCGGTCCCAGCGGTGGTGACCGCCAGGCTTGGTGATGGACACACATTGGAGAATGAATCCGAGCTAGCCTGCAGCTGGGTTGCGCGTCTGGACTCCTTAGTGGGTCCCCAGATTGACCTAATACAAGCCCACAGGCGAAACAGGGTTCCAAGTGTGGTACATGACACGCACAGGGCACAGGAATGCTGGGATATGGTCCTGAGGAGAGTATGCTGGTTCTGTCTAGATGGTAAACCTTGTTCTGCTAGGCAGAGGGAGAACAAACATGTTCATACGACCGTGTACAATCAGAATTGAGAACACCTTTTGAATTACAATTCAACCGAATTGAAATTGATGTGGCAAACAGGATGCTGATTTGAATTTGATTGTAAAAAAAGTAGATGCACAATGTAGTTTTTCGTCCACTAGAGGTCACCTATTCAAAACAAAGGCATAGCTTGATGACGCCAAGTTTGAACATTCAAATTTGCTTTTTGAATTTGAATTGTTTAAAAGTGACATTAAAGTCTTTTCATAATGTTGCAAAAGATTTCTATTTCAAATAAATTCTGCTTTTGTGAACCTTCATGAAGATCAAAGAATTTCTGAAAAATGAACGTATCATGGTTCTCCCCAAAATATTAAGCAGAACAATTGTTTTCAACATTGAGAATAATAAGAGCAGCATTTCTTGAGCAGCAAATCAGCATACTAGAATGATAAGAGGGATCATGTGACACTGAAGACTGGAGTAATGATGCTGAAAATTCAGCTTTGCCTCACAGCAATAATTTTGTTTTTATTTTTCACAGAATGCTTGATCTAATAAACTGAAAGGAATCCAATTTAAAATTCTGATCATAATTATAATGATATTTAATAATAATATATTTGAATATAATAATAATAAATATATATACATAAACATTGTATGAATATTGCAGGTGATTTCCTCGAGACATTTTAGTAGAATGAGGGATATCGTCTAGATAATCAACTCTGCTGCTGACCCTTTCACCTTCTTAGCTAGTTTTTTTTACTTAGCAAATTCAGCATCACAACGGCGATGTGCGAATGTGAAGATGAGAGCGAAAAAATCCTAGCCTGTCAGGGCCACTATCAAGTGGTTTATTATAGATATTAATGAATAATATGGGTGAGCGAAAACTGTTAGTCATGCGTTGAGATAGCAATAGCTAAATGTTTCACGCATGAATCGGTTGGTTTTTCAGCCAGTGCCCAAGTCTTTCGACCCCTCCACCCGTGGCTCGCTCCCAGCTCGCCTTTAAATGGTAGAAATCCATTGGTTTCGATATGAAGCTCTTTGTGACAGCAAGTAAACGGAGTGATTAAGCCGGGCGAGGGCTATTGAGGGGCAGAAAATGGTGTGATTAAATTGGATGATTTGGGTGAGTCATTTGTGTCCTGTGTGAGACAAACACTGTTGAGGCCAGACACCTTCACGACCTTCCTCTGAAATCTTTACCACCTTTACACTTCACTGCAGACAAACTCCAACAAACTGTGAGAGAATGTACTATGATTATCAATCACATAGAAAGAATTAGAAAAACATTTAAATTAATATTAATTTGCAATATTTACTTTCTTAATAAATGCTGTTGGTCTTTGTGTGCACATTTTCACACGTACCACAGACCATGAATAACCCTGATCATTTCCACAGCATTATTACGTAATATATCTGTACTACGTAACAATGCCTTAATCAAAAATGTTAATTAAACGGAACAATGAGTGATAATTCAAAGTGATTTCCGTAATTGAGTCAGACAATACATATTATATTTACCTGCTTTAGAAACAGTCCAGTAAACGCTGTTAATAGCAATTACATTTTAAAGGTAGGTCAAGTAGTTTTCCAGTCATCAGTGTGCAGTGGTTTACCTGCTCAACTCTCACTAGCAGGTCTCTATTTCAGCTGAGGTGCAACAAAATTAAGCGCAGATGATGAAAGTATGACAAGGAAGCACATAAAATTAACGTACAGTGCACAAGAGTAAATACAAACAGCACAGCAGCTCCAGACAATCAATGACACTCAAACCCAGCGTTACTCACATGTGAAGCAGAATCAAATTTTCAGGCCTTCCCGCTTAGCTCTCTCCAGCGCTGGAAAGCTTTTCTAATATTAACGCAGGACCTAAATCGCTTGCCCAGTCATATCCCTTCATTCCAGTGATATTCTTTTGAGCTCTTTTGTATTGTGTCTCATCTCTCTTTCTGCATTTTTTTTTTTCCAAATCTCCCTCTGGCTCGTCAGGGTACTCTGGGTGGTTGCTTTCTAAACTTCCACTAGACTCTCATGTTCCCGTGTTCTATTGCGCTTTAAACACAAGAAAAATCGAAGAACGCTGTGACATTTCAAAAGCAGGATATCAAGGAATTATTTTTGACGTTTTGATTCGTGCAAGGCTATAAAGCTCTGTGACAACTTGGTTTAATTATGAAATATATTATGGCTGCTTTAGTCGAGCCAATTAAATTTGATTGGATACTTTCTTTATTCAACAACCTCTTTTCATGTCATTCTAATTTACTGTCAAAGCAGCCTGAATATTGGAAACTAAATTATTTACTACAGCCCATAAGCCAATAATGTTCCATTTGTCTCGTACTGAGAGAGACTACACTAACAAGATTATTAAGGACATTACTTGTAATAGTAAATGCCCTTCACTTTATTTGAGTCTCACGCTGTGCTTTCAGACGTTCCACTTCAAAAGAGCACCACTCAGAATAGACTGTCAGCGTCCTGTGGTATCCGAGACGCTCAGGTACGGAGAACACAATTTCTTTGGAAAAAAAGATGATTAAATGATATGCAGGCAATATGCGATTAGTTTAGTTTAGTTTTTCGTGAACACGATTATGCCTTTGAACAAACAGCATCATTTTTTAAGTTAAAACGAGCATTTAGGCTCTTCTGAAACTTGCATCCCGATCCTTCTAGGGGGGATGGGTGCTGGGGGGGGGGGGGGGGGGGGGCAACAGAAAGCTGCTAGTGCTCTGTGAGGTAATGCGGGGGTAATTTGTAATACTTTGTGAAGATATTAGCCACAGCCGACTACAGGTTCAATCACAGCGCTGGAAAACGAGGCTTTCCATATTCATTCCGACTGTCTCTTGGATTCATTTCTCCATTATTGGCCTATTTACAAACGGACTAATTACTAGCAGCCCCAATGAGAGTTTAAGCACTTGGCCTATTCGTCAACACAAAACACCTCTATTTTTAGCGGAAAAACAATAATCATATTCTTTTTCTGTCAAGAAAATCTGCAGTGTTGTTACTGAGAAAATACAGCCCTTGCTGAAAGTAAACACACACAAAGGCCGACCCACGCACAAACGGGCATATACAAATACACACCAGCGCACGAATGCGCTCCCGAGTGAAACCATTGGGAAACTTAAGGCACCCTGGAGGGCTGTCTCACGCTGGCGCTGCCAACATTGGCTTTGTTGTCTCCATTCAGAAGAGGGATAGACCATTAAAGAGCATAGTTACTCTCAAATATATAGCAGACTCGCGATTAAGCCTCAGCCCAAACAGCGAGCGGGATTTGCACCTTGCATAGAGAATCTCGCACAAGGGGAATGTGATTTAATAAGGAAATAACGGCCTCATTCTAGCAATTAACTGCATTTCTTTCCCTGCGTTTGATTTAATGTTAATCAATTCACGGCAAGACAAAGTACGTACAGTTTTTTTGCCGTTATTAAAACACATTGTTTGACAACAACGCTCCCTCAAGCTGTTTTCGCCTCGCAACCGGAAAAAAGAAAACAAAAATAAAGGTGTACGAGTAATTGTTTCCATGGCAATTACGACTTTCTTTGGTGTGCATTGGAAAATAAAGAAAATAACATGAACATGCCCACAGCCTCAATGCAGCCAAAAGCAATTTCCTCTTCTAAATTTAGTTATGCAAAGCCTATGGGCATCATCAGCATTTAGTAATTAGTTTTATAATTACTGCTGTTTTGCTCACTGTCATTCAATTTTTCTTACACCACGACTGGGGAATGGAACATCTCACACTCACAGCTGGGCAAATTACCATCCATTTATAGAGTGAAGGATATCAGGGAGGGCTGATTTTTACCCATGATGCATAGCTCCAAGCAGCACAACACCTTTTGAGCCTGCCATTTTCCACCAAGCCCAGAATGCTAGAGAGAGGGGGGGGGGGGGGGGGGGTGCACTTTTTCAGTGTTGTGAGGGTCTATTGTGATGCAAACGGCATTAATTCCCTCATTACCACTAACAATGAGTGTGGCACGCTGGTCACCCGGGTGGAGCGCTTTAATCAATGCCCTGCTCTCTGCCAACCTGCTCCGCCAAAGACCCCCTTCACATGAGGATGTTAAAGTGACTGAGCTGGTCAAAGCCCTTAATGAAATCACACTGTTGACTGTATGATGGTTTGATGTGCTAATAAATAAGTAGTGCTCAGGTGGGTAGTTGCAGTGTTGACTATTAACTGACTAAAAGGGACGCTAGAAACACAACTACATTTTGCACTAGCGTGCAACAGTTCGAAACCTTGTTATATAGAGAAACAAACTACCCTTTCCAAGAAATCTCAGTGGCAAAATGCTGCATTGCTGTGTTTGAATAGAACACTAACATACTACTTTTACTTTTTAGTATACTATGATGAGCCAAAACATTATGACCATTCACAGGTGAAGTGGATATCATCTCCTAAAAAGGCTACATATTAAGGTTTGGGTAGATTAGATGGTAAGGAAAAAAAATCAGGTTTCGTAATCAGAATGTTGGAAGAAATGGGCAGGAATAAAGATTTAAGGGCCAAATTGTTAAGGTTTGCTCCCGGTCAGCAGTGGTGAGAATTTACCAACAGTGGTCCGAGGAGGGACATATCACAAACCAGTGACAGGGTGTTGGGTGCTCAAGGATCATTGATGCACGAGGGCAACGAAAGCTGTCCTGTCTGGTCCGAGCCAACAGAAGGTCTACTGTGGTACAAATCACATCAAAATTGAATGATGGTTAGGAATGCGTCACAAATACACTCTGGGGCTGCAGCGCCTCATAGTGCCTATGATGACCCCTGTCCACAGTCAAAAGTAGCTACAATGGGACTAGATCTTGGAGCAGTGGAAGAAGGTTGCCTGGTTTGATGAGTCCCATTTTTCTAAGCATGAAATAATGGGATGATCAGCTTCTTTACATTTGCTAAAATGTGTGGTATATAACACAGCAGGGTGCACACAATCACAAATGTAATGCCGGATAACTTGACCTTTTCTGGTGAATGAACCAGAAGAAATTACAGCCACATCCCTTGTTAACTTTACATTTAATCTTTTGACTGCAGAATGAATGAATGAATGGTGTTTAGAAAGATATTTCCACTAAGATAACTGGGTGCCAATTATATGAAACATTATTCATTATTCAAAACATTATTATGAACAGTATTCAGTAAATAGTAAACAAGTATTCCATATCCATGGTTTATTCACATAGCTTTAGAGCCAATAATCGATCATGCTCACCCAAACTGTTCTCAAATAACATTAAATGTGATTCAATAATCTGATTCAGTTCATTTCAATGAATGTATAAAATAATAACAAACCAACAAACTAACTAACAAAATAAATGTTACCTATTCCTTAATGGCTTCAATGTATTAAGCTATTTTTTTATTGTTAGCTTATAATAGCTAACTAAAGGCTAGACGGATTTTACAACTTTAAATTATGAGTAGCTTGTAGTTCCTGTAGTTCAACTAACAAAGCGTCATGGTCGTGGGAAGCGCAAATACTAATAAATTGTGTACAGTCACCAATTAGCTTTGGATAAAAGCATCTGCTAAAGACATACATGTAAATATGAAGCAATAGTTTTAAAGTAGCATCACCAACACTGGATAGATGAGCTCAAGAACAGCAGCACGAAGCAGAGTGGAGCTCACGTGTGGAACTAAATGTCAGGCGCGAAGAGAGCAAGATGTCAAAGATGTAGTGCAAAAGGGTTGGGGGTTGGGGGGGGGGGTACGTTTATTGATGAAATTATGCTAATTGGAACAAGTACACTGACTTTTGGCTGCTACTCTTGAAACAGATGTCATTGTGTCCAAAAAAAATAAATAAAAATAGATAAACTTTTTTTTTGACTGACTAAATTTCAAGAGAAGCCATAATGTTTGTTAAAACGCTCAAGTTTATGAGGTGCCGAAGGACAACGTCTCAGAAGACGAACCAAAAGCATGCAAACAAAGAAAGTAGGTGATTACGAAATCTTCTTTTCTTTCAATAAAAACGAGTGGCTTGAAAAGCAGGAGGTTTCGTTGTATTCGGCTGAGTGACACATCTATGCAATGCAGCAGTCACCAGAGATCAAACGCTGATAACCAGTGAACACGCGGCGGCTTCCAGCGCTGCCTCTAATAAAGACAGCGGGCCGCCGCATCTCAGGTATTAATCACACACAACAAAGCACTGTGTGTTTCTGTCAGTATGTTCCACTCGCTTCCACTGACTGCTGAATAGATTATAACCCCACTGATGAGAAAACCGCCAATACAAACAGGATGTTTACAGTAGAACGGCACAACGATGACTCCACGACAAAACAAGCCCACAACAGAGGAAAACTGCACTGTTCACGAGATTTCAATTCATAATCAGATGTTTCTCCTAGAATTCCTAAAGAGAACTAAATTAGACACAAGAAACTTTTATTCAATGCTTTTATTCGGGACACATGAAATTGATTGAAGTGACAGAAAAGACATTTGTAGTGTTACAAAAGAATTCTATTTCAAATAAATCCAATTCTTTTGACATTTATATTCATTGCTAAAAATATTGCATCACTGTTACAAGATACAAAATAATTAAGCAGCAAAGAGTTTCAAAATAGATAATAATAAGAACCATTATTGATACTTGAGCACCAATAACAATTGATAATCAATCAGCCAATCATATTAGAATGATTTCTGAAGGATCATGTCTCACTGAATACTGGAGTAAAGATTTTTGCATCACACCGTTTAAAATTACATTTTAAAATATATTCAGATTTTAAAATCAAATAACATTTCACAATATTGCCTGATCCAATAATCACAGCCTTGGCAATTATAAGAGACTTCTTTCAAAAACATTAATCTTACTCACTCCGAACATGTGAACGACAGTGTACTGTGTGTCAACATATAGCAAAAGCATACAGCTACTGTATAAAACGGATTTGGAAAGGATAGGAATTTAATTGATGAGAAATGAACTGTTTGAGATCCCTCTTTCTACGAAGCCTCCCATTTGCTCTCCATTAAATCTCCAGGAGAAACAATTGAGACATTCTGGAGATCTCGTTTGTGATTTATTTCCCTGTGGGCTCTGGTGCTGCGTGTAAAATAAATTCGCATTTCACTCAATTAATTCCCCTCCGTTAATATCAGTCTCCGAGCAGCCGTTGGCACAAGATGTTTATGCCTTGGGTGATTAAGATGGAAAAGTGAGTTTCTGACATTCCGACGGAAAACATTCAAAGCTGCTATTTTGCAAATATTTCAGCCCATTTGGAATTCCTTTCCGGTGATCATAAAAGGACAACTGGCATATGTGTCCTCGACTCAGCGGCTAACTACAGGCACAAAACGTGTCAATTGTGGAGGCAGCGCTGTAGAGTTTGGGTGTGTGCGCTTGGTGAAGTGTGGCATTTTGGCGACTGCTCGCTGCTCTGCATGCATGAATAATGAATGCACAGGTGGTGGAGGGGGGTCAGGGGCCCGCGCCATCCTCCAAACAACAGAAAGGTCATGCTTGTTTGTGCAGTGTCCTTCAACAGATGTGAAACGCTTCTGACAGAGACTAGCAAATTTCGGTTAAAACGCTCCAAAAAAATTAGTTGATGGGTCAATTACGGTAAAGGTCAACAGGCGCAAAAGGAGAGAGGCGGCTAGCTTGCGCGACTTATGATAATAAATCAACACTTGAGAAACGGAGGTCAAATTCTTTCAGTTGCAATGCCAGTAATACAGCCAGCTTTTATTACAGATAAAGGCCCCAATTCAACGCTTTGTCGCCCTGGTTTTGCATTCGACAAAAAGGCGGCTTTGTTTTAATGGTGTTTGGCGACTCTCCGTTGTACAAATGGCAGCTCCAAATTGTTCTTTATTCACACAGACACGAAAAAAGAACCGGAAAAATTCAGGTAGATTTTTCTCTAAGCAAAGAATCATTCCGATTCACATGAGATTTGCCAAGTAATACTGCTCAGAGATTTCCCAAAAGGTTACGATCATCAGTTATTATGAAGAAATGCCTTACAAGAAGTCAACTTGGCTTTTTTTTTCTTCTTCTACTTCTTCTTTTCACAGCAACTACTGTATAATAACATCAGCGGCAGCGGCTTCACATCTCCATGTAAAGTCGCTGGGAAATTGCCTGGAAGTCTGCACTGACAAATGAACCGGCTACTTCCAGGCACAGGAAACAATATCATTTTCTTACAGCTCACCTTGACTCGTGCGCGCAAACAATCGGAAGGAGAAACGGGCCTTGCCCTCTGAGCTCCGGGCCTGATGCAATAAGTCACCATATGCTCGTATTAGCATGCTCTGCATTACGGCATGCGGCGCGCCTCCCGGTCAGCTGCACGCCAATCAAAACGCATGCGCCTCTTTTATTCGAAACAAACAATCCAGCAGGAGTCAGCGGAGGATGATGAGAGAGCTCTCTGCCGCTGTAGGTCAGCCCCATCTCCACGCGCCGATCGGAAAATAAACAGAGATTCATGAGCTCGGAGGAATCGGGAGCGGGGCTGAGTATCCATTAGCTCTAGCGATGCAGAGCAGCAAAACGGGAATCGATAACAGGTTCTGTTCGAAATGTAGTGCAAATAAAATGAGCCGCGCTACTGATTCAATTCAAACGGCTGCTGTCAATGAGATGGAAGGACACAAAGCGCTTCTCATTGTCCTAGAGGGTTTGGCTTCACCTTGCTGAGCGTTCATTAATGCATGGGGATATGATGTACTTTATTCATTTCCTTCGCTTACATCATTTCCTGGGCTGCATGTCAAGCACGTTGGTGTCGGACTTGTAAAAAGCAACAGTCTTGTGGACCGGCCCTACACCGAATTATTCACTATATACATTTTCTCATTAAAATGCATGCGGCTCTTCAAAGCAAGACAACAATGATACCATCTGTTGTGTGCCGGCCGGAATACACAGAACAAAGCCTCTGAAAACTGCAACAATTTACTCTTGCCTCTAACAACGTTCACGGTACTACAGCCATTCCAAATGTACAGCAAATAACACACATTTAAGTGCAAAGTAGCTGTAATCAATTTAATAAAATAAATAAAATTTAAACTAGAATATAAATAAATAAATAAATAAATTATAGATAAAAGTTTTAGTTCAAATATAAATAATAATCTTTTAAAAAATATTTAATGGAAACCCTTTAGCTATAATTTGATACAAAAAAAAGACAATGTAACAATGTAAAAATAATTATAAAAAAAAAATGTGCCAACTGCAAATGTCAGAAATACTAGTTGGTCTTTTTGGTTGAAACCCAGGCACTGAAAATAACCCATACCAAAAGATCCTAAGAGCATCATCTCTTTTAAATATTACATTTAACCACAGCCATCAAATATAACGAGAAGAGCAAGTATTGAGCGCGTCTTTTTTATTTTCATTGATCCCGACCGCATCCTTTATCACCAACCAATTAGCATTAGTTGATTAACCAGGCCCATTACTCACCTAATCGTTACAGTCCAACTAAGAATCCATAGTTACTGTTAAATCTATAGGCTGCTTCAGTGTACTGACATTCGTAACTAATTAGGGTTCTGTAGGGCATGACACAGTCTTGTTTATTTATAACCGACAGCTATTTTTCTTTTCGAGCAAACTCCAGCCAGGAGGGAGCGAATTATGATCGCTGTGCACATCTCACTGGACTTTTTAATGCACATCCATAGTTTCATAGCCTATTTTCTGTCCTTGCTGGTAACCAAGAGTACTAACCGAGCTGTTGATTTTGTGCACCGCAATAATCTTAACTCATCCCTCAGTGTGTATAAACCAGTTTGCAATGTGTTTACACTTATATAGGAAGCCTTGCAAGCAAGTTTGACGGATGAAACAGAAATATGCAGTAGCGCGACCAAAAAATGCAAAATGATTGAAAATATTAACTTAAAATTGTTGTTGTGAATTAAGACAAGCTTCAGGTTGTTGTCTATTTTTGTATTTGAAAGAACTTTTTAATCTGGTTAAGATATAAGTTGAAAAAATGTGCATAGAAATTAATTTCCTCATGCTAACACATGTAATATTTAGCTGTTATGGTAATCATGCAAATTGTATAATAGTATCATTTGTAGCTTGCCTGCTTGTTTACTTCCATCATAAGTTTGGTAGCACTTTATTATACAGTCCTGTTCCCCATGTACATACATACTTATTTTAATAATTACTATAACTAGGTAATAACTAGGTACTTACCCGGAACCTACCCCAAGAACTAACCTTAACCCATGTAGTTACCATATGTTTCCAAGTAATTTCTTATCCAAGTACACTGTAAATACACATAATTGCACGTATTGTAAAATAAAGTGCAACCATACGTTTTTATAGTAAAAACGATTTTCATTAAACAGAGTGAGGATTTTGAAATAATTACATTGAAAATAACCTGCGGGCAAAAGAACAACACCAAAAGCAGGATAGAAATGTGATTTGTACAGGGAAGAATGAGCCTTACCTTTGACTGAGGTGTTGGGCGGCGGTCCTTCGATGCGCAGGTTCCATGGCGGGTCTCCCTGGTTGGCGAAGTCCCTCATCTTAAGGTAGCTGATGGTGAGGCGGATGATGGAAGCCTTATCCAGCTGGCTGGTGATGGCGCCGGGGAGCGGAAGCATCTTTGCCAGCTCGTAAAACTCAAAGTTTTCCTTCCCCCGGCGCGAGCGAGCGGCGTCACGTGACTTCTCCTTCCTTAGAGCCTGCAACCTGGCAGAAACGCAAGAACGTCAGTAATATAAACAACCACAGCTAGTCAGAGCCTGACAGGCTATGCCTTTCTGTTGGAAGACATATTATGACTGACAAAATGTCAATCCGTTATGCTTAAAATGATTAAGTTTCTGAGGCAATGTCTCAGAAGGCTAATTTAAATTTTAAAATTCTTTATTAATCAAGCAGTGGGATCATAATTTAGCACTGTATTTTTACATTGAATAGGCATTGACATTGACCCCATTTACTGTCTTAACACATAGTCCGAGTTTTATTTTGTAGACGTTATTATAAAGGTGAATTTGTGAATTTTTCATCAAAATGTAACTTTCTCCACCTCCAAATGGACTTTTTGGTCAACATCACCAAATCACTCTTATTTTTTTAGCCTCTACCCAGTCACACAAACTGAAAAAAAGAGACAACTATTTCATAATCCAAACAATTTCTGATGTAAATACTGATCTTGATCCTCATTTATTTTTAAACTTAAAATTTCAAACATATTTGTATTTTCTGTCTAGAGAGCACAGAATTCTGTGGTGTAACTTTATATTGCTTCACACCGAAATGGTTGTCATTCTAAAGCTAAATGGGTAGACTTTAATTGGAACATCGCTTACAAAAACATTCTGCGGCGGTATTAAACTAATGCTGCGGTTAGGAAGTTTTTTTTAATGTTTTTTTAATGTTTTTCTTGTTAATCCTTATGCTCACCAAGGCTGCATTTATTCAATTTTCTATTTGAATATATTTTAAAATGTATTTCATTCTTGTGATGCAAAGCTGAATTGTCAGCACCGATACTCCAGTCTTCAGTGATCCTTCAGAAATCATTCTAATATGATGATTTGTGGCTCAAGAAACATTTCTGAGGACAGCATTTATTTGAAATGGATTTTTTTGTAACAATGTTAAAGTCTTTAATACCACCTTTGAACAACATGATGCCTCTTTCCTCAATAACAGTATTAATTTCTTAAAAAAATAAATGAATCTTACAGTCATCAAACTTTAGAGTGGTAATGCATATACAGAAGAACAGTACAAAAGTATGAATATTCATATACAAGAATACCAAATAAAATATGCTGTTAGTGACAATATTAGAGCACAAGTAGAGGGTAAACCATAGTTACACTACAGATAGATCCAATAATATTAGCCTCTATTCATAAAACGCACAAGTAACCCGATTCATCTCTATTGTAATTTGTAGCTACTCCATACATCTCAACATGCCTTTCTCTTTTCAACAATGCTTTTCCCAGCCAAACAAAAAGCCCAGGAGAGACGGTCTGTAACTGAACTCAATAGCTGTGCCTGGCTTTTTGTTATTGACTGTATATAGTATCAAGAGCACACCTCTGTGCCAATCACAGACGGGGCAGGCAACCGCGGTGTTGTGGCGCTGGGCCGCAGCAGGCTAAAGTTGCAGTCACACTGACTTTGTTGTGCTCCGTCGGGAGACCTCAACTCAATTGATTCAGTCATTGGAATCCAGAAGTGGGTCGAAGTTGTGATTAGCTTTGGCCCGGGGTCTCGTGAGACACCCCTGTGAATGACTTTTATTGCTGCCTTTTTACCACAGACACAGACGACCGACCAGAGATCTTCTTTCCTCGCCGAGCGCTTAGACAAAGAGAAAGAAACACAACACTGAGCTAACCTCACCTGCATTTGAGCTTCGAAATGATGCTAGACCGAAAACACCCAAAATATACACATCCTCCCACACATTCCTGCACAAAACAATGATTTATTATAAATTATGACTGCTGCCTCAAAGAGCTTCTGTTTATTTTAAATCAAGTGATTTACAACTCTGCAGTGAGCATTTCTCACGATGTATTTCCTTCTGAATAAAATCCAGAGTCCTTTTCTGGCAGCAACTGCAGGCAACTCAATGGCGCGTCTATACTGGAAGTGACCGATGCCACATCTCACACTGCAAATACACTGATGCAATCACTGTATGGGATATTCCACATTAGCAAAACAATTGATGTATCATGTTAGATCCCACTATATATTAGGTGTCTTTAACTACTATGTGCTAACATTTAAACGAATCATTTGATGCAATGCACTTATTGTGCACATATATATGTTTGGTTACACTTTATTTTAAGGTGTCAGTATTACAGTGTAATTATACATTTAAGTACTGAGAGTAATGACAATTAACTACATGTACTTACTATAGGGTTAGGGTTAGGATGAGGGTTTGGTTTAGGGTTAATTTCATGTAATTATGCATCATTTCAAGTTATTACTACAGTAAATACATGTAACATATGTAACAATGACACTGTAAAATAAAGTGTTACCATATGTTTTTACATTGTACTTATATTTTAAAAATACCTGCATGTAATTACATCTGCAATTAATGACACTAAAATAAAGTGTTACCCACTTCCCTTACTCCTTAACCCACCCTTAAACCTACCCATTCCACAAAACCTTACCTGTATCCCATCTCAACAGCATCAAAAGTGTTTTGCAATACAATGTGAACACAATAAGTACATTGTACTTATTTTTTGATGTAAGTACATAGTAGTTAAGGCCACCTAAAATAAAGTGGGACCCAGAGTTATATATGGATGCTTGCTTACACCATTAAATAAAAAAAAAAGGTAATTGCAACTTTTTTCTCGAGTTATAAAATCAGAATTGTGAGTTATAAAGTTAGAATTGCATGATATAAAGTCAGAATTGAATGCTATAAAATAACAATTGTGAAAAAAGTCAGAATTGCAAGGTTATATCTGACTATATCTCAGTATGTATTCCTGAGTTTAAATCTTGCAATTGACCGTTCGCAAAGGCCCGCCCCCTCTAATTACTGTTGCTTTGTCCGACAAGCCATGCCGCTCTCACGCCACATATTATGTTCTCACGCAATGAAAAATACATTGTGGAGCAAAGAAGACACTGACAGACAGACATATGAAACAGTTTCATATTTAATATATCGTAATTTTTTAAAGAAATAGTGTCGTGACAGATCGCTGTAGCTCCTTCAAGCGGCTCGTGAACCGATCATCTCTTCAGACTAGTTCATTTACAGCATCAAATAAACATGAATGGACTTCAGAAGGAATGTTGTTTCAAGCGCAAAAAGACGTGAGTACATACAATTTTTTAAGTTCACCAACGTTAATCAACTATCTCCCCTGACTGCTTTGTCAGACAAAATGGCAGATTCAGGGTTATGATTGGTCAGATCGCCTGTCTGTCAAACTGTTTGCGACGGGTCAATTGAGTGTTATAATGTCCAATTGTGAGGGAAAAAAGACTAACGTTTTTTCTCAGAATTGTGAGTTTATATCTAATAATTCTGACTTTATAACTTAAATTGCAAATGAAGTCAGAATTGCAAGATATAAACTAACAATTCTGAGAAAAAAGTCTATTTATAAAAACTTATATGATTATATGATGTAATTCTGACTTTATAACTCGCAATACAGAGAAAAAAAAGTCAGAATTATGAGGTAAAAAGTGTCATGTAGTGTAAGAAGAACAGTGATCAGAAGACTGAAAATTGTGCAATGTGTACCTGGTATAATTTCAAGTTAGGCCTAAATAACTAAAACTAAAAAAAAAAAATTAGAAAAAACTATATAGACATTAAAAACAACAAAATTGCTAAAATTGTAACTAAATTTAAAGTGAAAACAAGAAATTTAAAAATATATTTGAATTCAAAATATTAACAAACTATAACATTATATTAATAATACTACTATAACACTGGATACATGTAAACAAAATCATTGTATTTCAGATGGAGAAGAAATATACATCGCACAGCATAAGACATACTCTACACAGTTTTGCCACAAGGGGTGCTAAAGCAGACTTTAGTGTAAATTCTTCTAAGATCAAGTACTGTCATGGTGGAGCGACAGTTTTAAAGAAAATCTTGCTGAGCAAGTTAAAAGTTAACATGTACAATTAGATATCTAAATAAAAATGTTCATACAACTCCGCACTGGTGTAGAACCTACGACGTCCTTAAAAAAAAACAAAAGCACCCCTAAAATGTATTCAAACATATATAAATCAGATTCAACAGCTTTTTATTCAAAAAGCACATTATTTTCGATTACTTTAAGCACAAGTAAATATGCATGAACTCAGCTAATCATGTACACGGGAGAGGCTTTCTGGTGTTTACAGTCTCAGCGCTCTGGTCCAAGGTTTGAGCCCATTGATTTATGATTTTCAATCAAACAACTCACAACAGCCGCTTTAATGCTTCCAAAACACAACTGCCCACTTTCTGTAGCGTTCATCATGTCAAGCCATTCTGAATTAAGTCGGAAATAAATCAGCCCAGAGCTTCTGCGTTCCCTGTTGGCCGACATTTAGATTAATTTTTTACCACCATAAATGCTAAATCAGTTATAGCAAGTGCCGAAAGATGGGGAGAGAAGAATGCCTTGATGGATGAAAAACGACTGTTGGTGGAAAAGAAAATCAGCGGATATTGTCTTCACGTTTTATCAATGAACAAAAAAGCAACATAAAATATGAAATGGAGCCGTGCCACAGAACGCAAAAATATTCTGGAGTGCTTAATCTTGATGTAGCTTCACAATTCCTACTCTGCTTTAGTAACGGTCAATAATTCCCAAACAACTTGAAGCAAAAAAGGCCCGATTGCCCATTACCTCCAAAAGACACCGATGACGCCTCACGCAAATCTAATACTATAGATGCAGTCGTGATCAATTTTAATCCTGTATGAAACTATCATTTCATCATCAAATATAGATTTGTTCCACGCCTTTGCATACAAGCGATGGATTTCTATTCTCGATGGTGTAGAGCGCACCAGCACAAGAATAAAACTCCATTTGATGGTCTGTTGCTCAGACAGTATATGAAACTAGTTGTAATGGTTGTTTGGATGCAAAGTGCAACAGAGCAGCAGAATTTCATTTGTTCCACAAACTTGGAAGGCATTATGCCGTCCTGCCAGATACATCTTGATACACCAAGGTCAGGTGACCTTCATTTTGTGACATATTTATTACATACTATGGGAAAAGGCAACAAACACGGAATCACGGTGGTACCGCGGGCCCTGCGCGACTTTTGCGGGACCTTTCGGGGAAATGGGAAAGAGCTTTGTTTTGTGGCGTGGACTAACGGCAGCGGCTCTTGAGTAATGAGTGTTGTGTTATTGAAAGGCCTGTTTTCTGAGCACGAATTTATGATTTTGCTGTTTCCTGCTTCCAGGCTGGAATAAAAACGCTCTTAGATTATCTGCAATGAACATAAATGTGCCATAAACCTTTTCAGAGCTTATGCATCCTGAAGGGTTAGAGTTTGTGCACATGAAAACATCCTGCAACAATAAATAGCCAGTCGGTGACAATATCATATTTTCATCAGAAAGACAAAAATCAATACAACATGACATTGAATCACAACCCATTTTGCTTTTGCAATGTGACGTATTTCAGTGCAAACGTATGGCAGGATTTATTTGTATCTATCTGAAGTTGAAAGGATCATGAAAAATGTATGTGGCATATCAGAATGGAGCCATTTGATTGGAGGGGAGGGGCTTAATAACATCAGCCGCTAAAAAGTTGTTATTATGAAGTTAAACGTTTGTTCCTTCAGAATAACATGAACCGATGGAACACAATTTACATTTAATCCAAAACGACCTATAGATGTGGAGAGTAAGAGAAGCAATCAAACTGTAACGCTCGGCGGAAGACAGGAGACGAGGTTGACGAATAACAAGCAGGGTTTAATTCCAAGACAGGGCAGACACGTACAGAGTGCATTGCACAAACAACGACCGACCGAGACTAATGGACAGACAGGAACTTAAATACACGGAAGAACATGAAGCACAGCTGCTGGTGATTAGACAAAGTGACAACAGGTGATAACTAATAAGACATAGTGAAGACTAAACTAGACACGATGACACAGACTGTGACAGTACGCCCCCCCTCGGAAAGGCGCGTCCTCGCGCCGTAAGAGGAAGAAGGCGGAGGCTCAGGAGGAGGGCGTGGCGCTGGAGACAGGTAGTGTCCTGGAGAAGGTGGGCACCGCCATGGTGAGACTGACAGAGGGAGGGGCCAGGGAGGAGTCCAGACTGTGAGGTGAGATGACGTGCTGGGGCCGATCGATGATAGCGGAACCATGACAGTTGGCTGAGGAACCGACGGAGCTCCTCGGTCGACGGACCTCGGCGCCGCCGCCGACCCGGAAGTTTGCCGCCGAGCCGCTGGCACGCGTGACAGAGGAGCCGACGCTGGTCTGGATGACCGGAGTGACGGTGTGGTGGCTGAGGACGACAGGGAGGTCAACGGGAGGGAGGAGCTCGCTGACGGTGAAGGGGTGATGGGTGGAGGTGTAGCTGCCAACCCGGAAGTCCGTGGCGGAAGCTGAGCGTCGACCCCCGGAGACAGAACTGGAGGATCGAGGGCGCCCAGCGGAGCTTCCGGGCTGACGGACCGAGGAGGTGATGAGGGAGCTGTGGGTCGAGGTGCAGGTGACGGGCTGTAGGGTCCAGGCAGTGACGTGGGCTCGGAGGCCGGAAGGGACACCGGGGACTCCGCCTCAGGCTGGGCTGGAGGAGAAGCCCGAGGTGCTGGTGCGGAGCCGCACGGAGCGAGCGACGGGGGCAGAACCGAGGAGCTCGACGACAGTCGCGGTGGCCACGGATCCAGGGGACTGGTTGTGACCAGCGAAGGAGACGGGATCGGGGAGACAGGCAGGCTTCCGAACTGGAACGGGGCAGACAAGGTTTTGAGGGCGGGGATCTGGGTGGGGACTTGGGTGGGGACTGGATCCGCGGCCCACCAGTTGATGGTACGCAGGTGGGCTCCTGGTTCTGTGCTGGACTGCCCCGCGTGCTGCGACCCCGGGGCTCCGAAGTCGTCCATCCCCTCGCTGACCTCGGTGCGCACCCCGGGCTTCCAGGCTGGGACGGAGCGATATTCTCCCCGGATCGCCCAGAGCATTCCCGCTAGATGGGGCCGTGCCTCCGGGCTCAGCAGCCACGCTGCAGTGGGTAAGTCCATCTTTTTTCTTCTTTTTTTTTTTTTCTCGTTATGAGAGGTCGGTCGTTCTGTCACAGACAGGAGACGAGGTTGACGAATAACAAGCAGGGTTTAATTCCAAGACAGGGCAGACACGTACAGAGTGCATTGCACAAACAACGACCGACCGAGACTAATGGACAGACAGGAACTTAAATACACGGAAGAACATGAAGCACAGCTGCTGGTGATTAGACAAAGTGACAACAGGTGATAACTAATAAGACATAGTGAAGACTAAACTAGACACGATGACACAGACTGTGACACAAACCAACAATAGGGCAAAAATATGCAGTTTTTTTAAAATGATTTTTTAAATATAAACAATATAAGTGTTGGTGAAAAAGATGCGTCTTCAGTAGTTTCTTGAAATGGAAAATAATGTCAGAAAACTATTAAGAAAGTGAACAGGGTCAATTTCGATTTCATGTGGAACAATGATTTTTTTTACATTTTTATGTTTAACAAGCCTACTTAGATTGACACAATCAGATTTTAAGAACCTTTTTAAAGACATCTGACTTTTGTACCTTACCTTATGATTGAGCGTATTGCTCTATATTATTAACAAATCTGACACACACACATACACAAAAACATCAAGAGGCTGAAAGTTCTGCAAATGATCATTTAGGCTTGAGGTAATTGCCTTCATCAGTGTAGAAAAATCAGGCAGAAGAGAAATGTCACTTTAGATTATCTTCTTGCCTCCTGAAGCAATAGATGACACTTGATCAGAGACTAAATGCCAAAACCAATCAATTCCTTTTGTGACTCTTCACCATGCCGCAGTAAAAAAGGCCATAGTCTTGGTTCTTCTAATTAAAGTAAATGCTATCTCCTTGGTAACCTCATTAATATTCTCATTGACTTGGTTATACATACAGTGTGTCATATGACTGGTCAAAATTACATGGAGCCGTTTTAATCAGCCAGAATGTATATTACTCTCAGAAAGACTATATTTCATATACAGTTTGATGAAAATACTTTTGACTAAAATAACTTTAAAGGTTACATTTTTTACATTATTATTCTACAAGGTTGTATGCACCAAAAACAAGTTATTTAGTTAATACACGTTCACATTTTCTACTCTCCCTTGACCCTTATAATTAAACAGGCTGTTTTATACTGTACTTTAAGACTCCATATGTAAATGAGTTCTGTTATGAACTTTTTCGCATGTGAAATGAGGAGCAGCGCCCCCATAGTTGCTGGATACTGAAAAGGCATTGATATTGTAAACTTGGGCGGTCACTGGGGAGCAGGTTTTGTGTTCTGACAGTCTACATGCTACATCAAACTCTTATCTCAAAGAGCAGAAAACTCTGTTTTTATTTATTAGTACAACAACTATAAAATATTATCACAAACTAAGCTTCATCTGGTAATGCATTAGAAAACAATTCTTGCAGCAATCCTTAAGAGCCTACAGAAAGTGCCACTACATACTGAATCATAGGCTAGCAGCGTTCAGACGTGCATCATTAAGTGCAAGGTTACGTCTCGCACAGTGCACTAATTCCCTTCAAGGTCTTTGCGTACTTCCCTCTCAATCAGTAAAATGGATCTGGTTCTGATGTGAGTGTCCATTGCTTTCATTGCCCTCAAAGTTCTGTCATTCGACTGTTCGTTTGTCCTGTGTGTGTGTGTGCGTACGTGCGTGCGCTGGGAACACATTGACATTCTTCATTAATATTGAAGTCAGTTCAGGAGATCTATAGATGCGCTACTGTCATACATCAGCACCGCTCCATTACTAAACAAGAGGCTGGTGTTTACATTGGTTTTGCTTAGCATTATATTTGATATTATATGAATCAGTGGACTGTAAACCCAATACTTAAAACTTCCAACAAACTTGTTCAAAACCAGTAAAACGTTGCTGCGGTAAAAGCATGTTGGAATGCATCAAGGTACAGTGCCTACAGAAAATCATTAAGTAAGTCGTAAAGTCTGAAATCAAAACCCAAACCTTTTTCAGCTTTATTTACACATTTTGCCTCACAACAAAAAAGAAAAATAGAAAGAAAAGGCAACAGTTCTGGAAATTAATAATAATTAAAAAAAAAAAACTCTGAAAAATTAGGCTTGGAAAAGTCATCAGTCCCCTGATTTATTACTTTGTGGAGCCACCTTTTGCTTTAATTACAGCTAATTACATCTTTTTGGATCAGTCTGTACTACCTTTGTACACCTAGATTGGGGAATATTTGCCCATTCTTCCTTGCAGAATTCCTCAAATTCAGTCAAATTCAGTGGTGAGCGGCAATGGACTGCTCTCTTCAAGTCCATCCACAGATTTTAAATCAGATTTAAGTCAGGGCTCTGACTTGGCCACTCAAAGACATTCACCTTCCTATCCTTAAGCCAATATGTTGCTCTTTCTGGTGGTATGTTTAGGATCATTGTCGTGTTGGAAGGTGAATGACCTGCCCATCTTCAGCTGTCTAGCAGAGGGATGCAGGTTTTCCAAAAAAATTTGGATGTACTTGTCAGCATCCATTTTCCCTTCAATCCTGACCAATCGCCCAGTCCCCGCTGAAGAGACCCTCACGACAAAATGCCGCCACCACCATGCTTCACAGTAGCTATGGTGTGTTTTGGGTGGTGTACCGTGTTTACTCATCGCATAGAGTTCAGCCCAAAAAGGTCAATTTTGGTCTCATCAGACCACAAAAGTGTGGCACTTTTTCAGAAAAGGCTTCTTTCTTGCCACCCTGCCATACAGGCCAGCTTTGTACAAAGCTTGTGAGATAGTGGTCCCATGCACAGACCGACCAGTCCCAGCCATAATGCCTTGTAAGTCCTTCAAAGTTGCCTTTGGCCTCTTGGTAGCTTCTCTGATCTGATGTCCTCCTGGCTCGGTCATCCAGTTTGGCAGACCAATGTGTTGGTGGTGCTCCATATGCTTTACACTTCTTAATGATGCTCTGAATAGTCCTCAGAGGGATAGCTAAAACCTTCTAAATGTTTTTGTTAGCCTCCTCCCAACTTGTGCCTTTCAACAACTTTATCCTGAAGGCCTTTTGAAAGCACTTTCACTTACCATGGTGCATTCTTTGCAGAACCCTTCACTACTGACAGTGGAATCACAAGAAACAGCTGGTTTTATTTCGAAGTAATCAAAACCACCACAACTGATGCCAGATGGAGCAATTAGCCTGGTGTTTGATCTAGAAGTTGTTTGGATGCACCTGAGCAAGTTTATAATGGTATACTCTGGGACTGATTACTTTACCAAACCAGGTATTTCACTAATAATTTTTAATAATCATCCAGAATGTTTTAAAATGTTATTTTCACTTTGATGATGAGGGTTATAATGTGTGTATATTATTCATATTCATGTGAATGAATTCATGATTGTTGACATACTTCCAAGCACATTGTACCAGTCTTTTGCCACTTTCACTATCCTCACAGTTTTTTTATGTCTTACAAATATAGCTTGTACATATTTATTCGGAGTTCAATCATGAGGTCAGTTTAAAATATAATACCTACTAATTATGCCAAGTGAAGTGCTCTATATACTACCTTTTTTCCCCTCTGAAATAAAGTCCTTCCATGCGACTCCCAGTCTTACAACAGCCTTGTAAACCCATTTGAAGGCTTTCTGGAAGGCCACATTCACAGTGAATTGCCCCTCTTGTCACAGAGTGGAATACACTCTCATAACGCTCAGAATGCAATTTGCTGAACACTTTCATAAAGGCTAGTCTCTCTTAGCTAAAAGCAATTTATTGTCTCTTTTGTTTAGCTTTAGACGGAAGAGAAAGCGGGGTGACAGAAATAACCGCACAATGTTTGCATAAACTCCAGAATCGCAACAGCAGATAACAGGCATCAATTTAGTAAAAATACACATTTTTAGCTAATAATGAAACCTAAATTGTGCTTTTCCACATTGAAATGTTCGGTTCGGACAAGATGTTCCATTCCAAAACTCACCATGTTCACTAAAATTACCCATAATGCTTTGAAACAGGAAGCACTTATTTTAATGCTGCAGCTCTTCAAAAACAAGCTTTTAAAAAAATGGGGGGTTTGAGATTCCCACAGTGCTTTTCGTTTTATCTCTCAACAGACATGACATCTCAATGGCCAAGGATTGCCCAGCAGATTCATGCGGTGTCAGAGGGGCCGTGGGCGTGTGATTGGCTGTTTATAGCACACGGGTGACCTGACTGGCTGGACAAAGAGAGGTTGTCAGAGGAAAAGGTCACAGTGTTGCTTGTACAAAGTGAAACTCGTGTCAGAGCCACAGAGAAAGAGGCGTCCTGTATTATACCTGCTGAATCACAAGCTCAAGGTAAAAATATACCCTTCGGCTCAATGTCTCTGTCTCTCTCAATCTCTATGTATGTGCATTTTAGACAATGTGTGTATCGAATAAATCCAATGAATGAAACAAAAATATCTATATGAAATTGAGATTATATATATGTTGTGTTTTTTTTTTAGCAAAAACAAGAATCAAACCTGGTGCAATGCCTTATTTGAATGTACAAAAGAATTTTTAAAGCTTGACAGTCTCTGTCCCCATTCACTTTCATTACACGGAAAAGAAAATCTCATTCTACTAATATACATTCTACAATATCTCTGCTATTACTTTAAAACAATCCTATATATTATTTACTCGAAAACAACAGTTATTAGTTATTAGTATGGGCAACATATTACTCAAAACCAGCATAACCATACAGTTATCTGCCGGTCTGTGGTAAGCTGGGTTTAAATTGTGTGGGGAGCTGAGCAATGTAGGGGCCCACAGGGGCCCCTCTCTTGCGATCAGAGGGTGGGCTTGTCAGCGCTGATCTCCTGTCAGTTTGTAATTAAGAGGGCTGTGGAAAGCCACGAGAGCAATGCTGCTCGCCGGATCTCTGCACCGCAGCAAATCCCGTTAGCTGTGAATAAACCCATTGGGGGCGGCACAGGTAAGCCAGACGCAATGCGATTACATGGCAAAAGCGGCGCTTGAAAGCCAAATCGCCAACACAAAACACCCAGCCTTCACTTCTGCACATTCTCTCCTGTGTGAGAAAAAAAAACATGACATTGTGAGACATAAATCTCCTTTGTTACCTCAACTAAACCAGGACTGAATCTAACACAGGTACAGAAAGAGCCATGAGAGACGTTTAAATTGTGTGGGGATTGTTATTATTATTACTAATATAATAAATAAATGCTGCCTGCTTGCCTGTTCTGTTGGATCTTTACCTATTAAACTACTTTTTGGATTGTACTGGTGTACTGGTGACATCTTGCCTTTCTTGCAACCACATAGTAAATATTGTATCAAATAAATATTCAGAAATTATTTATATTATCAATAATAATTTGTTATTATAATAGATATATTATTAAAAAAAATATTGTCATTATTTATATCATAATAAATTTTATTATTATTATCAAATAACAGATTTGAAAATGAGTCAAGTGGAACCAAACACTTGTACGGAAAGCAGGCGTGAATATTGACATTGATAATATCAAGATTTCCCCCCAATATATCAGTATAACATTAGAAAGTGTGAAAGTTTCAGGTGCTCTTGTTACAGTGTAATTATACATTTAAGTACTGATTAATAGAAATTAACAACATGTACTTAGTACATAATTAGGTTTAGGGTTTGGTTTGGTTTGGTTTAGGGTTAGTTGCATGTAATGTTGCATAATTTACTGTTATTATTATAGTAAGTACATGTAACTTATGTAACAAGAACACTGTAAAATAAAGTGTTACCAAGCACTTTGCTGTAATTGACCAAATAATCGCCACAGACTTTTATAAGGTGAACAACAACACTGTTCATAAAAATCCCAACTTGTAAAGTTGTCAATTCCTCCGGTTAAACCAGCTTCATGACTGAAACCACAAGCTTCAATCAAACAGAAGCCAAAACCACCTGACCAGCTGAAGCACAACGGTCATTTTCGCTCTCTGTCTCTCTTTCTCTCTCTCTCTCTCTCTCTGTCTGTCTGTTCCGCCTTCTCTCCCGGCCGTTTCCCAGCTGCACCTGCTGCGGGCGGCCCGTTGAGGTGGAACGGCTCAGTATTAGCTGTGAAATTAGCAGCGCTGTCTTGTTAAAGAGCTGGCTCGCTCTGCGGAGGGATAGACACTGTTAATGGCATAAAAGCCCTCATCACCTGGGAGCCACACAATTACTTGAGCCAAGGCTCAACGCCATCTTCTCCTGTCCCACAATCCCCCGCACTCACCCCCCTCCGCGAGCCGTCCCTCAAACAGCTCACTTCTCTTCGCCTGGCCTCCCGCCAAAACCCCAGACAGAATGAGATCTCTCTCGCTCTCTGTCCTAAATCATATCTCAAGTCAATGCCCCACTCTACTAAAACACACTAAATTCAAATTCTGATGTTTGCTAGTGATGAAGCTGATGCTCTCAGGCTCTCAGGCAGACATTAAAGACAGAGAGGGAAACACAAGGGCATGTTTGAAAAGGACAAAACAGCATTTGGATCAGTGTTGTTGTAAATACAAAGGGCTCAGTAATATTACAACATCATAAAATAAACAAGGCGTTCAGCTCGTCAACCTTCAGATCGCAGTCACATTCTGACCTGCCAAAAAGCTGCATTCAATTTTCCAAAATCAAAAGCCACAGAGTAACTGTATATTTAGAAAATGCTATAAATCTGAAACCACTAATAGAACATTAATCACAAGAACAGTCTTCTGTTTAAAGGGACATTCACTTAAAATTCTGTATTATTTATAAATCCTTATGTGGTTTCAAACCCGTATGACTTTTTTTCCTTCTGTGGAAAATGCAAAAAGAGACATTTTGGAGACTGTGCAGCATGGTCACTCTTTTCCATGCATTTACAATAAACAGGAACTGAGGCTTCAAAAAGAAAATTGCTTACCATTATTCACATAAATTGATAATTTCCTACATTTAATAATCTAATAAATAAGGTCATTTAAAAATAAATAAATTCATACCAATCCCAAAATGAAAAAAAGTACCGACATTTCTTCATTCTCTATGAAAAAGTGCAGATATTTGTATGAATTGTTGACTGGAGTGAGGGCGGGACAACATGTCACTCACATGAAATCCACCAATAGCAAATCACAACCATCTGATCAATTCCCCAAGGACAAAATCAAGTCCCGCCCAACATTTTCTCTTGTTTGAGAAGCCGTTTTACTTAGGGGTGCACCGAATGTTCGGCAACCGAAATTATTCGGAATAAGTAAAAAGGCCGAATAAATTTTGCCGAACAATGACGTTTTTAATGATGTTTTAACGTTCACATATCGCGTCTTTTCCGCGCGCATATTCTTTATATCCTATGTGGGCACGCGGTAACCGCGCGCAAAACGGAAGGCATGCGGTGCGGCGTGCTTGTTTTTTCCGGGCGCGCCTGTGCCGCGGCGAGATGAAAACATCTCAACTGTTCAGAATGCCGCGAGCGCACCGCAGGTCATGTGACAAGAACCAACCGATCAGCTTCGACCTTTCCGTAACAAAACATGGAAATCTCAGCCGAACAGCTGATCATAGCTGTACAGGGGGGTTGTTATATCTCATCTCCATAAATATATCTAGTAGTAAAGCTAAAGCAAGGGCTAAAAATCAATTTATCCCTTGCTGAAACTTTCTCATCGTCAGAAACCACAGTTCATGGTTGCATAGCAACGACAGACGCCACAGAAGCGCGAGCTCCCGAACGCTTGCGAAAGAAGGAGGAAGCGATGCGGCCGCGCTTTACATGCTTTTTTAGGCGCGATATGTGAAGTAGGCTTATGTCTAGGACAGTTATTTATTTGTTGTGGGTTCATCCACATTTTTTTGCACTATTCAATGCACATTTGTTGTTGTAGACATACAGAGTTACATTCTTTCAGCAGTCAGTTATAGGCTATTCAAGAAGAACATAGGCTTCAAAGATGGCCAAATCATTTTTATTTTTTTTTATTTTACTAATTTATTCATTTTAAGTTCTGTACTTTGTTTGTATAATATCTGCTGGAATGTTAAAAAAATGTTCAGTGTTAAATATTTTGAAATTATATTTTTGTTATTTGATTTATTTCTCTGAAAAGCAACACAAAATAGTAAAAAGCAAATTTTTACTATTTAATTATTGTAATGGTGAAAAAATTGGCAAAATAAATGGAAAAAATGCGAAACACCACATTCGGTATTCGGCCTTCGGCCAAGCATTTCATTATTATTCGGCTTCGGCTTCGGCCAAGAATTTCATTTCGGTGCATCCCTAGTTTTACTTGGATATACTTCACCATAGAGAATAAAAGACTATCGCAACTTCCATTTCATACTAACTTTAAAGTCGCCATGAAATCAAAATATAAGTCTTTTGGCTTTTAGTATGACTATGTTAGCCTTACTTTTATAAGCTAGTGATTTTCTGTCCAATCAAATGCTCTCTAGAATGTGAAGAGTCCCACCCCCTAGACTATGAATAGATGCTGAAGCTGCGGCTGAAAATAATTCATTGTTTACTGTTTTCTACAATGGCACAAGTGCACTACATAAGGCATAGGGAACAATTAAGAGAGTGTAAATATGCTTTCCATTGAGGCGAAAAACGTCTCGTTTCACAATAGTGTAACGCGGACCAGCGCAGCGCACACAGTCCGCTCTGATCCTGAGACATGAGGGTGGATCATATGCATGAGTCGCCCCAGACCACAAAACATATCAGACCTATTTGAATTCTGCACAGAATGCTATATTTTAAAGCGATATGGAGGAGATAGCAGGAGAAACTGCTAGAAACTGAGGCTTAACCGGCTCTGGCCGAGCTGTGATAAAACGAAACTCTGTTGGCCATTTTTAAAAAAGGGGAGGAGCTGCTCTATATGTCCCGCCCTGTCTTCCATCAACACAAGTCATTTCCCAAGGCATTTCATTGGGCCTTTAAGTAAATTCTACCTAGCAACTTTTGACTCCATATGAGTTACAGAGTTTCTTTTGTTTTAAATCTTTTTGAAAATTGAATTTGGTGTGAATATTGCATTACTCACATAATCTAGCTGCCAGCTGAAGTGAATGTGAAGGCCACAGGCATTCGTCCAGAGCTCAGCTTTACACGTGTACATTTCTCAGATCATATGCATGTATTCACATACACCTCCTGCCGTTTAGCAGCCATGCCAAGCAAACACACAGGCAGAGCGGCTGAGAGGGAGGCCATCAGTGCTGGAAAGGGCATGTTATGGAGGGGATAAATATATACCCACACAGCTCTGAGATCAGCCTCTCCGGTCTAATTACTTGCCACGGATCCTGGAAGCACACAGAGCCGTGGAGGAACGGCAACAGCGGTGCCCTTCTCCCGCTCACATCAGGAGCCTGGAGTTCGGGCCCCGTCCACGCCAGTCAGCTGGGTCCTGATCAAAGCACTGCGCACTCTACTCCACACCGGGTCAGACACACAACAACCTGTACAAGATTTACGGCCTCAATAATGAATGAGAGAAACATTTTGAAGTAATTGGCTGTGCACAGGTACCCATCTCTCCACCAGGGGAGCTTGTTTGTACAAAGCAACATAAGCTAAATAATTGATACACAATGCAGCGGCGCTCTCGGATTGCCTTGATTTGGAACATGCTCAGAGTTGCAGCGTTATGCCGCTGATGACAATCATTGTTTAGGAAAACAAAAACCATTTTGGTAGAGAGAGAAAGAGAGCGAGCGAGAGAGAGAGAGAGAGAGAGAGAGAGCGCTAGCTTCTTTCATCACAGACGTTTTAAGCCAAATCTGCAACGACCTGACTACTGATTCATGAAGGTCTCTGCTCTACAACAACAATAATCATGAAAAATGCACCCTACACTACTTGCTACTGAAGTTGGGCTTGTTTGATGGCTTTCGTTTTACAGATTACGCCTGCCTCTGATGTTCCACATGTCTGTAAAATTGCACTCGCTTGCGTTTTGCTCTGTTTAGGCTTTGGTCACGCACGTTAATAGAAAAGCAGCGTGTCAGAATTAAGTGGAGGTGATACAGGTGAAAATAAGATCCTTTAATCATAATCAAACTTTACCATATGAAAAGGCAAATACAATCTTTGTTTTGTATTGTGACTTTATGCATTAAATTAGTCATAATCGTATGCACTTGAAATAAATTTTCACATTATACTTCAATTTAATTATTATTATTATTAATAATCATAATAATAATAATAATAATAATAATAATATTACTATTATTATTAATCAATGAATATTGTGATTAATAACAAAATAATATAGTATGTCATTTTTGGATCATAATTGTAAAAAAACCCCTGAAAAATAATAACTTTACAAAAATAGATGCTTACCAAAGTTAATATAATAATTGGTAAAGGTTAAATAAAATCTTAAATTTAATATTATTAAATTGAGATTAAATATGAATTATTAAAATATGTTTGCTATTATTATTATTATTATTATTATTAATTACAACAACAACTACTACTACTAATAATAATAATAGTAATAATAATAAAATTATTTATAATATTTATAAATATTTATTTTTAATATGTACTTTATTTTTATTTATAATAATACTATTTATTATTAATTAGTAAAGGATGTGTTGTTTTTGGTTGGTAATTGTAATATTAATTGTTAATTTCACAAAATATACATGTATATCTATCTATATCTATATAGATAGATAGATAGATAGATAGATAGATAGATAGATAGATAGATAGATAGATAGATAGATAGATAGATAGATAGATAGATAGATAGATAGATAGATAGATATTCTTTACTAAAATAGATGCTCACCAATATAAATGTAATTGGTAAATCTTAAAAAAATTAAATATCAATTATTACTTTTTTCAGCTATTATTCGAGAAACACTGCACCAAGTCAAAATTGTTAAATCCTTTCAAAATCATTATGTATACCTGTAGCAGTTCTTCTTAAAGTTAGGGTAGGTATTTGGGTTAAAGGAACATTTGATGCCGGAATGTTCTGCTGACAGGGTGAATTTTGCACGGGTAAACACTTTTCAATTTATTTTCTTCTCGCATTGTTCTTCATTTATCCGACTAACGTGTACACCTCCGCAGTGTGTTTGTTTACCTGTGTTCGCTGTTATTTATGGTGTTTGTTGCATGTGCAATTTGTATAATGTGCTAATAAAACACTCGGTGAGACAGTGCACAATCTGCTTTGCGAATGATAAAGGAGCCAGAATGGGGACGGCCGTTATCTGAGCTCTAATCAGAATTCATATTGTTAACACACTGCCAGCACTTCCACTGCCTCTACAATATCAGCCATATTATTATCATAGAGCCACTATAAAGGATATTGCCGGCTATGGCGAGCTCTTATCCACGGGAATGTGGCGTTATTGCTTTTCACATCAGGTCCATATCTGGGTGACAGGACGTCACAGGACACTTCAAGGTAAAGGAGAGCAATAAGATCTACAGTAATGGCTGTTTCAGTGAGTGTAGAAATAGTTTAGGATGGAAAATATATGTTTCCGAATAACATTATTTAGTAATTTTCCCACAGTGCTGAAAAAAATGACACCAGCATTACGAATGGAAATACAGATGACAAAAGCCAAATTCAGATTGATTTACCAGGACAGGAAAACCCAGAGAACATTTGTATTGCTCCGAGGTTGATATTTCGGAGCTCAGGAGACTTAATGGAGTTCTCAGTCATGTTTCAAGTAAGAGTAAACGCTATTTCAGATGTGTTCCTGAAGAGAAATAAATATAGATACAGTAATCAAGCACAGTGTTAATTCTGGCAGGTCACGTAAGTCAAGCTCACCCATAAAAATAAGACACCTGTCACAGCATCCCTATATATGAGGTCCATTCAATATTATCAGCAGCTTTATCGCATTGCTCGGTAATTACCCTCCTCCATCCCCAGCTCCTCCTCTCTTCCAATCAGGACCTGGCTTTCTGATATTCCTCTTCAAATCACCTTAATTTTCTCTTGATAAACCTGAACACAGTTGAGACATTATTGAGATCTCTTCTGAAACTCTAAAGGAGACGCATGTGAGATTACTATGCTCAAGTCAAAAAAGGGCCAAATGTCTTAATTTGTTCCCTATTTATGATTTGTCCTACTAGGAAAATGTGTAAAAATTCAGAGCATGAAATGTGGCACGTAGAGCTAATTCATGTGCGGCGTGCACGCATACACATGAAAAGTCGGTGCTGAAGTGGAGCTAGCTTGCATTTTCCATGAAGATTTCCCATCTGTCACCCAATCTGAGGCCTGACAGACCCCAACACCTGGTGAGGCTCTTCGTCTACTTCCTTTCTATCCCTTTCTCCTGGTGCTCATTAGTCTCTGGGCCTTCATTGGAAGGAAGTGACTTTATGAGCCCATAACGACAAGTTCTAATCTGATACAGAGCAGAGTAATTAAGCATTTGGTTTTTTTAAAGAGCAGAATGAGTGATTAAGAAAACAGAAGATCACAAGACGATGGACAGATGCTCTTTTGGCAATTATATGTTGTTTTGGGGAGTGTTATAAAGGAAACACACAAATTAAATACAGTTGTGCATAAACAAAAATGGTGCCTCTATCAACAGCAGTATGCTAATTATAATGACTGCAAAATCATTAATATTTCCCTCATCCAAACACCCACAAGATGGCCAAACTACTCTATGTTTATCAGATGTCAACTGGCACAGTATCAGGAGAGAACAAATTATTATAAATCGTATAATTTGCTTTTGCATTTAAATCCAGTTGTAACTCACAAAAACCTGGATGTGGCCAAAATGTTTCACCTGGACGTCTTTACAGCTGGAGTCAGTTTAAGGAATCTGAGAGCAACGGCATTCTGGCAGGCCTGAGACGGCCCTTACGGCTTGATGGAATATTTAAGACAAGGACAGACCTCCTCTCTCCATCTGCCCTGAAAAAAAACCCTTCTAATGTGTTAGACAGGTGGCCTGCTGAAACGCCAAATCCACTGGGTCTGAACACGATTAAGAACTCAAATTAGCCCCTGCTGAGAATATGATTTCTATATTTAGACCTGTCAGGAAAAGAAACAGCGACAAACAATCCAAATGGTGCACCATGGACAAAAATGAGCTCCCTGGATCAACTGAGCGGACAGATGTCAGTCTTTAAACTCAAAGCCAAGCTTCACTTTGAGAATGCAGGTGAAATTATCAACAGTATAATCAAATTGTGAATATTATAATCAAGAATAATTATTCATATTATTAGAATAATAATAAATAATTATCTATCTATCATCTATCCATCTATCTAAACATCCATCCAAACATCTAAAATGTAACATTAGAGAAAACATTGATTCATTTCAACAGCTTGCTTTCCGTGCCTACAATCATTTGCTAACTATCAGCTATGATAAATGGAAAGGCGAAGTAAAAATATTGTCTTTTTTTTTTTACATGGCCCTACATAACTTTTCCTGAAATCACCCCGGAAAATTTTCAACTCTGAACGAAATAGTACTGTTTCATTGAAATAAGATAAAAGATTGGCTTAATGGATAGAGAGATGTGAAAGGTAGAGGCCACAATGTAAAGAAAATTGCCTGAAATTTTCAAAGATGGCGAGAAAGTGCTAGACAGAGAAAGCGAGGGAGAACGCAGGGCCAATATAAACAGCCCATATGTGCCGCTATTCTACAATGACAGGGTTCAGTCAGGACACAAAGCAATCTGAAAAATGCTCACACAGAGTCATCTTTCCTATAGATACTGCTTCTGCCTTTCACTTTCTCCAGACACTCAGCCCGTGATTCATAAGTGACTGAACAGATACACAACCATAACAAAACGCAATAAGACATTACCCTAATACCACAGATTTGCAGTTCAAGCACTTTACAGCCACTGATGAGGAACACTTCCAATCAAACTCTTCACAAAGGAGATTGCCTCTGATTTCATTGTGCTCCATTGTGTCTTTAGTTACTTAGTCTGTTGGAGAACATTAAAATAAAGCGTTAGCAGATATTGATACTCTAATGACATGTAGATCAAAGTTAGCAGAATGTCTACAGTGGACTATCGAAATAAAGTATTACTCAATTGGTCTCTCAGTAACATTATGCAAGTTAAATGTTGTGAATGCCATTTTATGTTTTCGTTAATCGATAATCAATCATTACAAATCAAAACTAGACTAATAAAATGTACCAACATTTCTCGCAGTGTGAAGCCGCCCATGAGGCTGAGCGGCATGTGACTGATTTCTCCCAAATGCTGGCTGATTAATCTCCATTTTTCTGAAGTCTACCTTTTCTTCAGTCCACATGACGTTCCATCCCAAATGAAAGCATGATTAATCCACGTATCTGCGCTGATAGGCCGCACTAATGGATACGGCCATTAGGGAGTCTGTGAACAGCCTGACAAGGTAACTCATTTGCTGGGGAAAAATAAGTGGTTTGATTTCGACCCACCTCACAACGATGACACATTTGGACTTCTCCAAAGTTGCTTTGCACTTTCATCATCATAATGAGACGATTTCTAACTTTTAATTAAAGCTCAGACCACCTATACTGTAGGCCTCCGAGAATGCTGGGTAATGTCCTCACTCAGATTTTAGAGCGTTAGATTGGTTCGCGTAGCCTCGGGATGGAATCGGGCGGATGATTAGTTAAAAAATACTTTAGCTTCTCGGATAAACTTTCTGGATGGTGCTTGACTCTTTTTAAATCAAGAATATTGCTCTTGAGACACTTAAAAAGACAAACAATTTTTTGGAGCAAATGCAGTGGTGTTTATGCAATATTTAGTAGCTTTTCATTTAGAGAATAAAAAACGAGTGACCCACTGTGTCCACCTCATTCCAAAGCTGATTTGCCAAACCTCTGTCTCATTCTGGCCCCACTTCGCCTGTTTACATAGTGATTTACTGACTGAGATTGACAGATAATTACATCACCCCAAACAGTCACGAGAACGCAAAAGCAAAAGCAAACAGCCAGTGCATGAAAAATAATATTTTGACATAGCTGACTGCATTCAACATCTCATATACATCAATTCATGCTGTCAGGGTGGGGATAATTTACTTTTTCTACTCTACGGCAGAAATTGCACCAACAATATTTTGCATATTCTTAAAGCTTTTCCAGTGTATTACTTTTTATGGTTTCGTAAAAGAACGTTAACGCAGTTTCTCGCAGTTTTGCACCCACAGAGACTTTTGAGAGGGATGAAGCATTTGATAAAAAACTAAAGAAAAGAGAAAAAAAAACTATATAGTAATAAGACTATATTCCACAAAGCTAGATTCAATCACTGATCATAATATCAAGAAATCAACACAAATGTTTACTGTAAAAACAGAGTAAACAGTACATTTCAAAAGCCAACAATACACTGAAAAAAAACACCTTTGCATAAATTTCTAGTCAAAGCACAGAATGTGAATATTACACTTAATCTTGGAGCTTAAAGTCAGCATAAAACAGAAATTCACCCAGTTTATTTTGTAAATGCATGCTATTGGTCTTGTAGTGAACGATGCATATACTGTATGCATGTTTAATTTTTTTCGCTGTAATTTTTAATCACTCCCATAAAATGGCGTATTCTGGACGTCTCCAATCATTTTGTACGTATATACCCCATTCCTTTTTTATAATCAACCAAGCTGGCACTCAGATCTGCCTTCATCAACAAATGATGGATGATTTTCTTTTCAAAAATCCCTTTTACCTGGCTGTACATAACAATATGGAAAAAATATATATCTGTCGCTACTTCCATTACATTGCGACTTTAAAGGTGAAATGTGTAAATTCTGCAGTAAAGAGTCACCAAAAAGATTTTCAAACTCACGTCAACATCAATATTGTTGTGTCAGGCTGGTTAGGATGTTCAAAACAATAGATCCATGTTTTAAAAGCAAAACGTACATATTAATCAGGGTTTGGAGTATTTCTACATTTAAAAAAAAAGACACTTCCCCTTTAAGCTTATCAAACTAAGTAAACTTCTATCTGTCTTTTGTTTGCGTCAAATTAAATGCATCATCCACTCTATGCATCCACTGTTTCCTAGCGCATGTCATATGCTAATCTAATAACAGCTCTAGAACTGCTGTTTGCTCTTTCATGCACGGTAAAGAGAGCGCAACAGTTTGACGACAGGCAGAAAATAGAGACCCTCCACCTCAGGCCGCAGTCGATGTGTTTGTGTATTTGCGTGTCTGCGCACTCTCTGGCTATAATAAACATCGCCGGCGTGGATGTTTCTAAGTCGGGGCTTTTTGGCACGGCCCATAATAGCAGTGGAGCGGCGGCTCTCACTCTCTCGGCTTGAGAGGCCATTACCCGAGCCAGCGTGCTTTTCCAAGCAGTACGCCACTAGCAGCCATGTTTATTCATGACACAAGCAGCGAGACCTGCAAGGTGACTACCTGTCAGGAGCTGCCAGCTTCACACAGCTCTCTCACCCTGATTTCATCTGATAGATGGGAGGAACTGGCTGCCGAGCGAGCGTGCGTGTGCGTGTGTGTAAAGAGAGTGCGATCTGGGGCTAATTCATAGACATTTGGAGAACATCCTGTAATAAGCAATACCTCTATGTGTGACGTCGACACGTAGAAAAACATGGAGAGAGAAGAGATGGTCCTGCTACTGTGAATGACATCCATGTCCATACTCATGGTTAATAGATCTATAAAATCTGACTTTTATCGGGTTTATTATCATTAACTGAAACTAAAACTGTTTTTGTTTGTTTGTTTAATTTGTTTACTGAAGTCCTAAAATTACTAGCTGGATCTAAATAAAACTAAAACTGAAATAAAACTAATAATGAAATCAAAATAAATCTAAATATTTAAAATGCACTATAATGACAGAAGCACAAACAAAATTATATTTTAAATAAAAATGAACTAAAATTGAGATAAGAAAAAGAAAAGGGAAAAAATTGATGAAACCAAGGTCAGGTAAGCAGTGGGGGCGGGGCAATAAAATAATAATAATAATAATAATAATAATAAAACATCTCTACCTCTGAAAATATATATATATATATATATATATATTAACCAATTTATATAACAAAACACTACCGTTCAAAAGTTTGGGATCTGTAAGATTTTTAAAGATTTTAAAAAGAAGTTTCATCTGCTCACCAAGGCTGCGTTTATTTAATTAAAAATACAGTAAAAACAGCAATATTGTGAAACATTATTGCAATTTAAAATAACTTTTTTCTATTTGAATATATTTTACAAAGTAATTTATTCCTGTGTCGCAAAGCTGAATTTTCTGCCTCATTACTCCAGTCTTCAGTGTCACATGATCCTTCAGAAATCCTTCTAATATGATGATTTGTGCAAGAAACATTTATTATTATCAACGTTGAAATCCGTTGTGTACTTTTTTTCAGGATTCCTTGATGAATAGAAAGTTCAAAAGAACAGCATTTATCCGAAATACAAAGCTTTTGTAACATTACACTACCATTTAAAAGAATTTTTATTTATTTTTTTAAAGAAATGAAAGAAATTAATACTTTTATTCAGCAAGGATACATTAAATCGATCAAAAGTGACAGTAAAGATGTTTAAAATGTTACAAAAGATTATATTTCAAATAAACGCTGTTGTTTTGAACTTTATATTCATTGAAGAATCCTGAAAAAGAAATACTGTACACATTACATGTTTCTTGAGCAGCAAATCAACCTATTGGAATGGTTTCTGAAGGATCATGTGACTCTGAAGACTGGAGCAATGATGCTGAAAATTCAGCTTTGCCAACACAAGAATAAATGACATCTTAAAATATTTATTTTTCAAATAGAAAACAGTTATAATATTTCACAATATTACAGTTTTTACTGTATTATTAATTAAATAAATGCTGCCTTGGTGAGCAGACGAAACTTATTTTAG
The DNA here is from genome assembly GCA_037194245.1 of Opsariichthys bidens. NCBI lineage: Eukaryota > Metazoa > Chordata > Actinopteri > Cypriniformes > Xenocyprididae > Opsariichthys > Opsariichthys bidens. The sequence continues at coordinate 18,700,520 of CM074286.1, read as the reverse complement.
AACCTAACGAAGTGCGAATAATATACATAATTTTATATGATATTATATATTACGCTATATACATATAAAACTTTGCTTTTAGAACCTAAAACACATTTCATTTTTATATGCAGGTAAGTACCCGTGGAGCAGCGGGAGTTACTTTATCTCACAAAACAACAGGCGAACCAGACAAACTGAATGTTCCTCCAGGTAATAGACTCACAGCCAACGCCACGGTCAGAACCGCCCTGCTCAGACGACTCCATGCCTTTTTAATCTTATCTTGTTAATATTTTAGAAAAAGCTTACAGGCATATGAATCAATTAATTATCGCCTTGTATGCGGCTCATGAATAGTGCACATGGTCTGTGCCAAATACACGTGTCAATCATAGCTCAGCAACAGCTGGGTAATTACCGCCGTCCACATCTAAAGAAGGCTGCAACGCCACACTCAAAGAGTGTTGTTGCTCCAGGCTTCCAAATTACAGATTACATGGACCTGGATGAACTTAATTTGACTTTGATCTTAATTTTTCTAATGAAAGAAAAATAAAACATTAAATTAAAAGTTCTCCGGGCCTCCTCCATGTTGGACGGGGAGAAATTAATTTTGTGTGTTTCTCAAGATGGCTAAGCGGGAGGGAAAAATCAGTCTAGTGGAACATATAGTCAATAAACAGACGATTACGGCGATATATGGAGTGTGAGTGTATATTCTGCAAGCAGAATGTTTATAGTGTTTGGTATGGAAAACGCTACGCTAAAATGCTAAATGTGCTATGTGATGTTAAAGGCTACGTATTGTGTCATATTGATTATATATGTTCTTCTTCCTTTGAAAAGCTTTCACATAAGATTATAAAATACACTTTATACACAACACGATGTTTTAAACTAAATTTGTCCATCTGTGTAACTTAGGTATGCTAAGCTAAATGCTAAACAGAACCCTTACATACAATCATCACCAACTGAAATTAAATTTCATTATGGTGTTTAAGGTGTGCACCCTGCTTAAAAAAAAAAAAAAAATCTTAACTCAGTCTAAACTGGTTTAGCTAGTATACAAGCTGATCTTCTAGTCTGACCAACTAGCAAGTGGCTAAAACAGATGAGACAGATCAATTTGAGCCTGGGAGTTTAAGCTTTTCTTTTTTCAGTAACATTTTAAAAAATAAGGTTCATTAGTTAATATTAGATAACTTGAACTAATAATGAACTGCATTTCTACAGCATTTATTAATCTTTGTTAATTTCAGCATTTACTAATACATCATTAAATTGATGTTAACATTATTTAATGCACTAACATGAACAACTGTATTTTCATAACAAAGATTAGTAAATACAGCAACAAAGGTATTGCTCATGGTTAGTTGATGTTAGTTAACACATTAACTAATGTTTAACTAATGAACCTTATTGTAAAGTGTTACCCTTTTTTTCTTTTTGGCTGGTTTTAAGCTGTTGTTTCAGCCAAGCAACACAATGCAATTCGCCTAAAATGCAGCAGAGTGAATTCCCAGCTATATCGTCCCTTGACAAGTCCAAAGGCCATAAAATCTGTCCAGGTACAATTACATATTAAGCACACAAAAGCAGCTCCTGTAAGACTAAACATGCACCGGGTTCCTTTATGTTTACAGCTCCTGCTAAGTTCACTAAGCAAGAATAAAAAAGAAAGAGATGAAATCCTTGTTGCTAGTATTTCACCGTGTTTGTTTGTCCGCAGAAATCTGACTCAGGAGGGAGGTTTGAGCACAGCGGGTCCTGAGACTCTGCTCGTCGTGATAAGTGTTTCTGTCTCAGATGAGGCGCGTTTCTACCTAACCACACGCTCTCTGTTCCAACTCCCAAATATGCACGGTGGAACCAATTGATTTCTGCTTCACAGAAATCTGAAGGCAAACCAAAAGAAACTAGAGTTTGTGTAGCAGCACTACAGTGAATTCTAACCAAATTTGCAGAGCATAACAAAAGAGGCCCATTTCAAACATGCACTTCTATTTTAAAGAATGCATCACTTTATGCAATGCTCTGCTTTAATATGCAGAATTTAAGAAAAATGTGAAAATGTGGCTTATAAATCTAACATAACAAGCAAAGAGTGGATATCAAATTCAGAAATCTCACACTGGCCCTTTCGATTTCAAGATTTGAAAGATCCCGTCATCTTTAATGCCTGTTCTGTGTGTCACTGGACCATGATATCAAATCCGTGGGAGTCACATGAGGAGGGCAGGAGTGCGATCAAACCCCCTTCACGTTTTCTGTGCAACATCTGCATTTGTGAGCAACCTGCACATCAAGAAGCTGTCACCCAGACAGAGTGCAGACAAGGTCAAAGTTTCTCAGCAAAGTCCTCATGTTCAAAACCACCAAGAGAAAGCAAGCAACACCTCGTCCACCTCCTGCAACTCCCCTGCACTCCTCTACCACCCTCCTCTCCTCTCCGGGAAATCTATAACATTTATTATTTACACATGCGCAGAGACAAAGAAACAGGTAGATGAAAAAATGAAAAGAAAGCAGTTAAATAATTGAATGCTAGGCACCTTTAAAAAAAAAAGGAGAATCTGTGTAAAAAAAAAGAAAAGTAGGTCAGAAAAAGAGGGAAAAAAATAACATCAAAAAGAAAAACTTGCAACAAAGTAATATATACTGAAAGTATGCTCATGCAATGTTCAAAACGTATCACTCCGAACAAGCGCACATGATTTCAACACCACCCGCCCTCAACATCTGCACTTAAAAAAGGGTTAATACAAGAAAAACAACACGTTGGAGCACATACGCAACTCACATGATTTCCTGATCTCATTCCCAGCTTATTCCTACTACGCAGTAAATTTTCTTGTCTCCGTAAATCTGTGTATGTCCTGATATACTACAGTTTAACACCATACCACGATTAAGTGAACATTACACGAGTAAATGCGGCGGCGCGCACTGTATATCACTTCATATATAAAGCGTAAGAGAAACTACCAGCATGCAACATCGTAGTTACATTGTCAATAAGTAAGTCATTAAATAAAAGTAAAGTACCAATACATCCCGTAACTGGTATGTCGTGTGTTAGCTAAGAAGGTTTTCCATGCAGGTATGACGTTCATTCATCAGGAGCAGTTTGTGTTTCATTAACAGCTATTGTGTATTTACCATGGTAACCATTGTTTCTGTAAAAACAAGTTTCTTTATATATATATATATATATATATATATATATATATATATATATATATATAATTGAAATTGTTCATTGAATCTTACTGTATTATGTAGAAGAGTATCGAGAGAAAGAGATTGAGTAAGGTCAGTCCTATGTTCATAATAAAATCTCTCTTTAAATGTCCGCTGCAATATCGTGTCCTTTTAACAGTTAATGGGTTTGACGGTTGTGGTCAAAGCATTTGTCTTGCATCTACAATTCAGTATTTTCAATGTAAAAGTCTTCGCTACTGAGTGACACACTCATAAAAGACAGACTTTAATGCCATCTAATGGCATAATAATGTAACTTTTGTTGCTATTCACGGTCAAGGACTATTTATTTCTGGCGGAAGGAAGGCATTTACTGATTTTGCTGAATGAAAGTAGCATTGATACATATTTTTGGCTTTCATATTTATGTTGTGTGGTAACCGTTTTATAAAAGCTTCATAAAGGTTTTATAAAACCGTTTTGCGTCGCCATTCAGTTGTGACTTATTCACGATACAACATAGCCTCTCGTACCTTATTGCTTACACACACACACACACACATAAACATATACACACACATACATTATAATATATATATATATATATATATATGTGTGTGTGTGTGTGTGTGTGTGTACAGTGGGTACGGAAAGTATTCAGACCCCCTTAAATTTTTCACTCTTTGTTATATCGCAGTCATTTGCTAAAATCATTTAAGTTCTTTTTTTCCTCATTAATGTACACACAGCATATTGACAGAAAAACACAGAATTCTTGATATTTTTGCAGATCCTCTGCCATTCCTTCTTGCAGATCCTCTCCAGTTCAGAACCTCCAGTCAGGTTGGATGGTAAACGTTTGTGGACAGCCATTTTTAGGTCTCTCCAGAGATGCTCAATTGGGTTTAAGTCAGGGCTCTGGCTGGACCATTCAAGAACAGTTACGGAATTGTTGTGAAGCCACTCCTTCGTAATTTTAGCTGTGTGCTTAGGGTCATTGTCTGGTTGGAAAAACACCCCATGCCACCACCATGCTTCACTGTTGGGACTGTACTGTACAGGTGATGAGCAGTGCCTGGTTTTCTCCACACATACCGCTTATAATTAAGGCCAAAAAGTTCTATCTTGGTCTTATCAGAGCAGAGAATCTTATTTCTCACCATCTTGGAGTCCTTCAGGTGTTTTTTTTAGCAAACTCCATGCGGGCTTTCATGTGTCTTGCACTGAGGAGAGGCTTCCATCGGGCCACTCTGCCATGAAGCCCCGACTGGTGGAGGGCTGCAGTGATGTTTGACTTTCTACAACTTTCTCCCTTCTCCCATCTCCCGACGGCATCTCTGGAGCTCAGCCACAGTGAACTTTGGGTTCTTCTTTGCCTCTCTCACCAAGGCTCTTCTCCCCAATAGCTCAGTTTGGCCGGACGGCCAGCTCTAGGAAGGGTTCCGGTCGTCCCAAAGGTCTTACATTTAAGGATTATGGAGGCCGCTGTGCTCTTAGGAACCTTAAGAGCAGCAGAATTTTTTTTTTCCTTGGCCAGATCTGTGCCTTGCCACAATTCTGTCTCTGAGCTCTTCAGGCAGTTCCTTTGACCTCATGATTCTCATTTGCTCTGACATGCACTGTGAGCTGTAAGGTCTTATATAGACAGGTGTGTAGCTTTCCAAATCAAGTCCAATGACAAGTCCAAGTATAATCAAACACAGCTGGACTCAAATGAAGGTGTAGAACCATCTCAAGGATGATCAGAAGAAAAAGACAGCACATGAGTTAAATATATGAGTGTCACAGCAAAGGGTCTGAATACTTAAGACCATGTGATATTTCAGTTTTTCTTTTTTAATAAATCTGCAAAAATGTCAAGAATTCTGTGTTTTTCTGTCAATATGGGATGCTGTGTGTACATTAATGGGGATTATTTTAGCAAATGGCTGCAATATAACAAAGAGTGAAAATTTTAAGGGGGTCTGAATACTTTCCATACCCACTGTATATGTGTGTGTATATTATTATGACATTAGATGACGTTAAAGTCTGCCTTTATGAGTGTGTCAGTCAGTAGTGAAGACTTTTATATTGAAAATACAGAATATATATATATATATATATATATATATATATTTATTTATTAATGACTATGGAAATGTGGGTCCCACGGCCAGAGTTGAGAACCACTGCTTTACTTGTTGCATGAAAAACTGTTATTTTATTGATTTATTTGATTTGATTTAATTTAATTGATAATCAAATTGAAGAAATTTTCAGTGTCCAATTATCCATCATGCCATCATGTTAGTCTTTTGTAAAAACACTAATGGATTTAAACTAGATGACATCATGATCTAGGAAGTGACATCACCTATGTAAGGAAAACAGTGGCACACGCATCAGATGTAAAGAATTCGACAATGTATTGTGTTACAGGTTTGTGTGTTTTGTGTCAACCTAAAAAAAAGTATTTCGCAACCTTTAAAGGTACATACCAAAAACGACCATCTCTCGCATGTACTTAAGTAAAATCCACAAAGAAAAAAGTTCTCCAAAACTTCACTGGAGGAGTGACCTGAACTCTGTTGTGGCTGGTTAATGTAATAAATACTGCCATCACAAATCCATACAAATGTACTTAACAACCGGTTTTAAAGTTGCTGACATTTCCAGCCAATGTGATCCGTATTCAAGCCCATTAGCAAGTTAGGCCAGCACAAGAGTGCGTTGTTAGCAACACGCTGTTATTGTGCCGTGTCCATTTGGCTAATGCTAACGCTGCCTCCTCAGACAGGGGTTAAGTGACTGAGTCCGGTGCACAGCTGGGAGGGTTATAAAGCAGCCTGTAAAATACTCACACAGCCCTCAACCTGGTTAACAGCACAGCAGCAACATTGCAGCAACAGCATGATCTGTCCAAATGAAGAGCGAGTCTGCGTCTACATAGTATGCGCTATATGTTTCTGGACTCACATTCATACCCAAGCGAAAAACGCCACTGTTTCTACACACCATTTCTACAAATGTGAATATGACATGGAATATGCATTTAATTTTCATAATGTGATGTGGTTATGAGTGAAATTTGGTGGGAAATCATTTATGGTGCCTAATTAGGAATTGCTGGGCTATGATATTAACAATCATCTCTGTTACTGAACTCTAACTAATAAACGTGTTATTTTACTATTAAGTGATCATTTATTTTTTGGCTCTTTTATTGTTCAACATTTCAAAGGTCTCTGACTTGTGAACAATGAAAAGTAATAATATATAAATAAAATATAAATATAAGCCATATATAAAATAAATATGATGGATGGATGGATGGACCTATTAGTTACCGCAACACTGATTCACAAGCACCTTTCACATTTTCTTCAAAAAACTTTCCCTGCATGCATAGCCTTAGTTAACATCAGCAGAAAGAAAAGTCACTTTACAGTCGTTAGAGTGTTTTTTGGGGGGTTTTTTGAGCACTGATGAATAGCGGACATTTTAAGGACATTTTTAAAGAAATGAATAAGGGGTCAAATTTAATTCCATGTTGTTTCAACTCTTCTTCTCTGGCGCTTTAAATACCTCAACCCTCAGTACGTTTGCACCATAAAACACCAGACAAACTGCTGTGGACAGCATCATCACACAAATACTTCAACTGACCATGTTATATCCACTTCTAGACACAATAAACGGGTACTTTTACTTCCCCTCGGTTACAACAAACAGGTCTTCAGACCTCTGCGGCAGGTACAGACATCCCTCTGTCATGTATTTAAGCATGAAATGCAGCCGGTGCTACGGCGGTGGGGGCTGACAGAAAGGCAGCCGCTGAAATGTTTGCATCTCACCTGAAGTATGGAAGTTTCCAGCTGCATAAATAAAATCCCCATGGCAACTAAATGTGGCTGGAGATAAGAGAGAGGAGGAGGATTTATGCCTTTTCCGAGCTGTCATGCCCTACAGATCTTCCTCAGGCAAAGCAGGCCACCTGCCACACATTATATTAACCAGCAGTCCACAGGACTCTCTCTCTCTCTCTCTCTCTCTCTCTCTCTCCCCCTCTCTCTAATGGATAGCTTCATTTATGCCCCAGACAACAGGAACTTTCTGCCGCTGGTCAGGATTGAAAACAAGCTCTAAAACGACAGAGGATTTACTTGTTTTTTTATACGTAAACCTGAGTTTAACTGTCAAAACAGAGGAAATAAAGGCAACAGGAGGATCTACCACTAAAGACTAAAACTAGCACATATTTTTAGCGGTATTCGAATGATACTTCAAATAGTGCGTATTCAAACTTTACTTCATAATCAATACACAAGAGAGGAACCTAATATACACTTTAGATTAGGGTCCAATTCTCACTTTTGAGAATCCATTTCAGGATTAAAATTTCCTGATAATTTACTCAACCCCATGTCATTCAAGATGTTATTTTTTTTTTTTTCAGCTGAAGAAAGAAAGACATGAAGGTTTTTGAACAAAACAGTATTTTTATCCATATAGTTTCAAAGCTCTCTACACGATCCCAGACGAGGAATAAGGGTCTTATCTAGTGAAACAATCTGTCATTTTCTTTAAAAAAAAAAAAAGTATACACTTTTTAACCACAAATGCTCGTCTTGCACTGCTCTGCAATCCGCCACGTATTATGTTGAAAGATCACTCGTGATTTAGACGGAAGTGCCACGGTACGGCAAAAAATCTAATTTTCTCCAACTTCAAAATCGTTCGATATCATTGTTTTAACTTTTTTTTTTTTTTTTTTTTTAGAGGCCGTTTGGCTTAATCTTTGCACGTTTGCTTTGTTGACACTGGATCTGTACTTTCACCAACCGGTTTTCATCTGTGACCTTTTTAACATGATTATGTCATGCATGGCGGATTGCAGAGCAGTTAAAAAAAAGTACATAAACTGTATTTTTCTTTTTTTTTTTTTTTTTTTAGAAAATGATGGATTGTTGCGCTAAACAAGACCCTTATTCCCCATCTAGGATTGTGTAAAGCCTTTTGAAGCTGCACCGAAACAGCAATTTGGACCTTCAACCCAGTGAACCCCACTGAAGTCCACTATATGAACAAAAACACTGAAATGTTTTCCTCAAAAACCTTAATTTCTTTTCGACTGAAGAAAGAAATATATGAACATCTTGGGTGACATCGAAGTGAGGAAATTATGAGTAAATTTTCATTCAGAAGTCAACTAATTCTTTAACTACAACTCTGCCCCCAATAAACTCCTAATTATTGCTAATTAGTAGTTAGTAAGGTAGTTGTTAAGTTAAGGAATTGGGTAGGATTGAGGGATGTAGAATATGGTCATGCAGAATAAGTCATTAATATGCACTTTATAAGTACTAATAAACAGCCAATATTCTAGAAATATGCATGTTAATAAGCATGTAATCAGACCCTAAACTAAAGCATTACTATATGTGTGTCTCTGTGTGCATGTCTGCATATTAAAACCCCTCAGAACACCTGGCAACCAAAAGTATATTACCTAACACACAAGTTTTCTATGAAGCACCACGCAAATTTTTCAAGAGTTTAGTTATACTTACTTTTATATGCTGATGACCCAAATATGACACAACAAAGCAATTTCCTGTATACAAACAAAGGCTGATGTGCACTGATGTGCAGTATGACCCGTTTCATCCATCAAATGTCACTCTGTAAATAACTACAGCTTTATCAGACCATGATATATTTTGTTGACTTGCGATCAAAATAAAAGTGTCATATTTGATGCAACTTTTTTTTTTCTTTTTTTTTTATAAACACCCTCATTTATCTCACTTATTAGTAAATTCTGTATCACAGCCAGCAGGCCATTAAAGAGCTGTGCATGGGGACTGTTAATGGAGGCTCATTCAGATGCACTACTTTAATTGTGTACTAAAAAACAGCTGAAAATGTATTTATACCAACCTGCATTTGACAGTTTTAGCCGTTATGTTGAATAGCTTCAGGTAGGTTCTTGAAAAAAAACATTTTTCTATTAGAAACCGATTGGTCAAACTTATACATAAAATAAAGTTATATTATAAATGCATTATTAAATAATAACGCATTGATAATATAACAATAATGCATTATTAAATAATAATGCAAAATAAATGTTATTATTTTAACGTCAGCACAAAGCTAAAGTGTGGCATATGCCACAGTCCCGACAGCATTGCAAAACATGCACATTATGGGACAAAAAGAGAATGATTATTTGGGAATGTTAAAAAGCATTACTTGAAGAAAAAAAGCAATTAATTTAATGTCAGACGCAATAGAACAGCCATCTGTTTATGAATCTGTCATCTCTCACATTTCACAAAAATGAGCATAGCATACAGATGACCTCAAAGCTATCAGACGTGGACTGAAAGCCACTAAACCCTAATAGTGTGTCTAAACCGGATGCATCGCACCTCAACAGCTTGAGGCTCTCTACGCAGGATGTGACAAAGCAAATGTTGCAAATCCATTTTTTCTTAGTGTCAGAAGTACAAGAGAGTTTGATGTATGTCAGTAATACAAACAGGGCATCAGTTTACGGTTGTGAATTTTTTGTGTCGCTTTGCATCATGATGCATCCAGTGTAGACAGTATAATGATTATAATGGGTTCTACTTGCTTTTGTCATGTCGTGCCGTGCTACTCGCATCTGGTGTAGACCAAACGTGCCACACAAGTCCTGAAAAGTGAAGCCAAAGGATCTCGATCGCCCCCCAGGTGTCTGGATGCAGTATAGGTCATAAACTCCGCCCTCTCCTTGTAATGTAATGGGACATGACACAAACTAAACAGTCGAATAACATGTAAAATATGTTTTTGTTTTTTTTCAAAGATGGTTTCTGTCATTTTAGGCATTTTAGGCAGTTTTTAATCACACTGGTGTTAAATTGTTCGTTCTTTAAATAAGTTTGTTTTTAGCTAGTTATTTGATGCTATAAAAATGTGGGTTTTGACATCATGATTGACAGCTGAGATTTGACACCTTCTCTGAAAGAAGTAGTCACTGAAGCACCAAGACTTTTTCCTGGATCTTCGGGAGGAGATTGGAGATTTAACTTTAATTTCCATAAAAAAAAATTTAAAAATGTGTTACCCAGTAGGTAAATAGCCATTTAGTAATGCAGCCTTTCTGAAATCTTGCCTGTAGTTGAAATTAATTGGTAGTTAAACATTTAGGGTCGGATTTAGAAAACGGGCAAATTAGCGTTAGACCACAATCCCATAAAAGCACCGATGGGAGTGGAAAGTTCTGCAGGTGATCTACTGACAACGGGCAAATCAAAGAACAAAGATGTCGGTTGTTAGTAAATCCGGCCCTTAACTCTTTCCCCGCTACTGACAGATTTTTCTGGCAATCCATTTTTTCACTGTTATACAGTTTCTTACTGAAAGAGCATCTTCTCTGGATCCAAAGACGAGTGAAGAAGAAGCAGAAATAAGTGATAGAAGCATTGCCTACACACATGTAAGCTAATACGATCATTAAACATTAAACAGCATGTAAATCAAAACTGCCTAATATCACTGAATGAAAGGTCAACCCACAAGAGGACTGTGCAAGCTTTGGGGCTGTTGATGGACGCCATCTACTATGCATACAGTGTGTTTTAGTTTTCATTTTAAAGCCAATCTGGAAGTAGCCTTTGACAAAAATGCTATTTTTTTCAGCTTTTTGTTTAAAATGTTGCTTTATGAAATTTTATTCTCCTTCAAATGTTTAGAAAATAATGCTTGAAGCTTGAATATTTTTTTTTTAAAGCAAAGGCTCTTTTCTTTCTTTTAATAGATCATGTGTTCAGATATTCATACGGTAAAATATTCTGAGGGTCATGAAAGTTTTGTTAAAATTAACAAAATGGTCTTTAAATTTAAAATAAAAGGGCTGATGGGGAAAGAGTTCATGCAATAAATTTGAAAAAAACAACATTATCATTGGAAAATGTTGAGATATTGAGAGTGATCTTGACCTTCAACCGCCCTGTAAACATTTATTTGAGTCTTTACCAGCTGAAAAACAACATGATTCCAAGGATAATCTACTGCAAAATGGGCTCAGAATTATCTCTATTCTAGTATAACAGTGGCCCCTTTTTCACAATCTAGTGAATTCCAGATCAAATAAAAGCAAAGTTTAAATAAAATATATCACAAAGTTCAAGTAAAATGGGTTGTTACAAACAAAAAACATTTATTATTCAACAAAACTAGGAAATCCCTTCTGGCAGTGAAAAAGTAGCTTCAGTTGATTAGAGGACTTCACACACCAAGCCAATGTATCTAAATCTTTGGCATTCACACTCTTTAACTCTTTCTGACGTTTTACCAGAGCTATTTCAATGCTCTGCTCCAACTGTTTAGTTGAATCCAATCCTAGTTTAGTCCAATCAGGTGTTTAAGGAGAAACAGGGCTAGATGGAATATATAATGTGCATGTGTATGTACATGTAATGAATGTGCAAGACTCAATCGCTGTGCATGTCTTGCTGTTTATGGGGCCAAAGGTCCCAATAAGCCTTGATAGAGGAGAGCTGGTATCTCTGTGAGAGCTGGACTCCGTAACGAGGAGAGACAGGTGTGCGACAGACCCTTGGCCCCGCTGCGGCCCCTCACCGGCCCCATGCTGGGGAGAGAGGTGGCCGTCCCTCTACACACAGCCATTTATCTCAATTTCAGTCTGCTCGGCGTTCCCGGATCAAACAGCACTTAAACTAAATAACCCTGCTGGAATTCACCCGCAGACTCATCAACCTGAGATACATAAGCACATCTCACAGTGACCAAACCAGACAGCCACTGCATTGGTTATACACCATCACTTAGGACTAAAGTGTCTCATTATAATGCAGCCAAGTTAACATTATATTAGCACGAAAAGTTAATTAAGTTAATTAATTTTCTTAAGGGAAAATGTATGTTCATAAGTGCAAAAAGTTAATTATAGAGTGAAGGTGGAAATAACACTTCTTAAATGTGTGAGCTATATTATTAAGTTACTATCACCTTAAAGGGGATATAACATCAAAACATATCTCGTGCTTTTAGATGTATTATGTAGAAACACTAAACCATTCAAAGCACAAAGCTCCAAGCAGACTATATATGGAAACGAATCTGCAAAAAACATCTCGTTTAGAAATCAACATGACCTTCACAACTGCATTAAAGAGATAGTTCACCCAAAAATGACATTTCTGTCATTAATTACTCACCCTAATGTCATCCCACACACTTAAGACCTTCGCTCATCTTCCGAACACAAATTAAGATATTTTCGATGAAATCCGAGAGGTATCTGATTCCTCCATAGACAGCAATTTAACGACCACTTTCAAGGTCCATAAAGGTACTCAAGACATCGTCGAAAAAGTCGACTTGCCTGCGGTGGTTCAACCTTAATGTCATGAAACGATGAGAATAGTTTTTGTGCCATTTACGTTCAGCGCTTCCATATTCTACATCAGAAAGCCGACTCATATAGACTCAAATATATCACACGCATGCATTGTGCTGCTCACGTGAACAGGCGTCGGCCAATACGGAGTCGACGTTCTGATGTAGAAAACGCTGAACGTAAACAGTGCAGAGAGAAGGTATTGTTGAATAAAGTCATTATTTTTGTTTTGTTTTTGTACACAGAAAGTATTCTCGTTGCTTCGTAACATTAAGGTTAAACCAATGTAGTCACATTCGACTATTTTAATGCTGTCTTTAGTACCTTTCTGGACCTTGAAAGTGGCCGTTAAATTGCTGTCCAAGGAGGAGTCAGATAGCTCTCCGATTTCATCAAAAATATCTTAATTTGGTTTTACGGGTTTGGAACGACATGGTGGTGAGTAATGACAGAATTTTCATTTTTGGGTGAACTAACCCTTTAACAGATGACCTTTATGACATTTAATGACATTTACTCGATTGATCAAAAGTTGGTTAAGTATGTTGGTCAAGCATGCACTAAATTGATCGAAAGTAAATGCCGTTCTTTTTAGACTTTCTATTTATCAGAATCCTGAAAAAAACGTATCAAGGTTTTCACAAAAATATTAAGCAGATTTTATATCCTTGAAAGACACAGTCACTATGGTAACCTCCAAAAAAATTGAACTTTTGTGTTCCACAAAAAAAAAACCCCAAAAAAAACAGCATATGATTTTTGAACAACATGAGGTTGAGAGTAAATGTCTAAATTTTAATTTCTTATCCCTTTAATTCTAAAGGTCAACGAGTGGGAGGAAAATAGTCAACTGTTTTGGGTTCAAGAAACCTTGACTAATATAATAAGTGGACTTCTGGGGGAAAAAATAATCTGCAACAAAAGCAGAATATGGTCCATTTAAATAATTTTCTGGCTTTTGAAGCATGCGCCTCTTTAATGGACAGCGAGGGCATCTAATGCCAGTATGTTGGCGTGGTGATGGTGTTGGCATTGTGCCTTTGTTCGCTGGAACGCTTTCAAAGAGGAATAAAAAGGTGAAAATCTATTTAGTGGCTTTACGCCATACCTAAAGTGTCAAAGCGTGAACAGAATGCCGGTGTGTGAGAAAAGAGACATAAAAATAGAGAAAGCACTGATGACAGAGGAGGCAGATCTGGTGTTATGCGTACTGGCAGGTAGTGTATCAGAAGCCGAGGGTGGTTGTACTAATAGTTCTAAATACACCCCATGATGAGCTATTAGAAGAGGCTTTTTGTGAATGTGATAAATAAATCCTCTTTAGTCAGTGTGACAGTAATCCCAGAGCCCCCGTGCCTCCGTTCCTTACCAATCCATCAAACGGCGCCTGCACATAATCAGCGCGGCATATTTCTCAAATGCGTTTCCGTACGCTACAAAGACTTCCCGAACACGCATACTGTATCTCTGGAAACTTCCAGCCTGCCCCAGTCTCGAAGGAATACGTGAAACTCCACTTCCCACGATGCCTTGTTTCATCTTCACAGGTTCAAAATTAGCATCCAGCACAATAAAGAGCACTTCTGGAGAGAGGCATCGTTTATTAGAGCTACAGTATAAGCAATGCAGCTCGCCTTTCTAAGCCTATTACATATTGGATTTCTGTTGCTGTGGCATAATTTATTTGAGCTGCCATGGCTCAGAAGCAATAATACTTGTTTTGATCAATTAAGAATGTCATTGTAAAGGGGAAATACTCACTTGGGGTTTCTTGCTGAATTAAAAAAAAAAAACAAAAAAAAAAACGCCAAAGACCTCAAATGAACAAAAAGAAAACATACATCCATGAGGGTAAAAGAAATCTTCTGAAAACCCAAGTATATTGTATATTTCTTAGCTGATAGTTGGAGGGAAAATGAAAGAAGAGGACCCTTTACAAAGTTGACTATGGTAACCACAGTTTCTGCCCCCCAAAAAACTTAATAGATATCTTTCATGAAGATTATAAAACATTATAAAAAGTTTCTAAAAGTCTAAAATTACTTTTTGATGATTTATCATCATATGAATGCAGCTCAACTTTTAGAGATAGTAACTCTGGCATTCTGGTAGAAACTATAGTTACCATGGTAAAAAAAATAAATAAATAAATACTGTAAGGTGGAGCAAGAGCAGTGTTATAAAAAAAAACATCTGTATTGTACAGTACAAATGTTACGTGTCTGTTGAAATGATCTGTGATTTCTATTGTCTCCGGTTGGCCTGAGAGATGTGGTAGAAGGGATGGATTACCATGGTGATGAGGTATGTTGTTGCCCTCCAAGGTGGAGTGTCTTGGGCCTAGTGGCGGAGCAGGAGCTTGCATTAGCAGACCTCTCCCAGTATGGCTCGCTGTGGAGAAACGTGGAAAAGCTCTTAACAGCCGTAATGCACCAGACATCAGCACCCAGAATGACCCAGAATTCACATACATTTTGAACAACTTTGATGTGTCAAACATTTAAAAAAAAAAAAACAACAATTGCATACATTTGATAAACTGATCAATAATAAGGTAAACTGACTAAGATGACAGACAGACAGATAAAGTATGAGAGGTATATGAGACAGAAGATATAAAAATGAGAAAAAAAAAAAAAATGGTAGTATGAGCCATGTGCAAATGAAACTCATTAGTAATGGATTTTCTTTTGATATTGATGATGTTAGTAACTAGTATGAGAATTATTTACACCACAAAGCACATTATGTTAATTTTGAAAGACAGCGTATAAGCTTACATATTGATAATTGTGTTGCAATACGCACTTTACCTCTGCCTTATTGAATCACTGCCAGCCTCTAGAATGTTTATTGACTGACGTTAAACATGTATTTTTCAAAACAGTAGTTTAACATTAACAAATTTTCCGGGTTATTGATACGGGGCAATGCGATTGGCTCGTCTCCGGCGTGATGCGCTACAGATAACGGGTGGCGTTCTAATTGCTCGGCATAAACGGTCTCGTTCGCGCATTTATCTGCAGCACTCAAACGCTAAAGAGCTTTTATTTGTTAAGGGCTCTTCATGATCCCTGTTAAATACCGGAGGTTGTTGCAGGATGAATGGGGAGGAATTGAAAGGAGAGGTTTTAGCGGTAAAGGATTGATATCAGACGGGGTGAACGCGGGCGAGTCCCTCTCTCTATCTCCTCTAGATTGATGCCTTGCAATTTACAAACTTCTGCAGGCCACAATTCATTTAGCACAATAAATTCCCTGCAGGTATGGAGAGTGTCGCCATTCTACCACCAACTGAATGAAAACACCTACACACGCAACGCTCCAATACACACAAACACACACACTCACCTACACATAAAGCACTGTGTCTCCACGGCCCAATGTTGGCCCATTTTGATTTTGTTTCATGGCCGTAAAAGGCACTGTATATTGCAGACAGCAGCGGAAGATTTGGTCCATTTTTCAAAGCAGACTATATTACCCCTGCACCACGCATTCTCTTTAAAAAAAGACCTTTTTTCCCCACATGTTGGGAAAACTAATCCCCATCTGGTGCATTGTACTCTATAAAATGCTCCAACGTGGCCTTTCCATGATTTCCAGGGAATCGGCGATATGATTGAAAATGTGTCAGTTTTGTAAGCAGGCCTGCTCCGGGTGCACGTACAAAACAGCACCGCTGACCCTGACACCTTTCTGATCGCGTCAGACTTCGTGTGGACGCTAAATCCTGGTCCTATGAGACTCCTTGACAATCCTACAAGCTGGAGAGAGATATGAACGTGTGCTGTATATGTTCTACTGCTGCTTAATTTTTTTCCCATAATTATTGGTTTCTTGATTTCAATGGCATTTTCGGAGATGGCCCAATTGGTAAGATTTGGGAAAATAGACTCTAGATATAATAGAATGCTAATTGTGTGAAACTGGAATACGGCGAGAAGCTATTTATACACACTTAGAAGACCAATAATTGCGTGCACCCAAATCCAGTCTGGGAGAGTCTGGTTAGTATGCTAGTTAACAGAAAAACATTTTTAGTTTCAGTTATATAATATGATATCATTTTAAAGTCGTATTTAGATAAATAATAATCAAATAAAATCATTTTAACCAAGCCTGAAGACTTCAGCAATGATATACTGCAAGCAAAATGGATGAACGTACTGATGTGGCATAGTTTCAGGCCAAAACGATGTCACGGAAAAAAAAATTGCCCTGAGTATATCGGGGCCTTAATTCACACGGGCAACAAAAGGCAATAAATACAGTGTAAATTGAAATATAGCAGTAATGAAAGTTTAAATATCAGATCAAAAGCTTAAACACGGAATGTTGCCTAGGCAACTAACTGAAATAAATTAAGCTTAAGTACTAAAACGACTAAAACCGCCCGAGTGTAGGCTATTCTGCATCTCTAATATCATCTCTATTCCGATTACATGATATTGCAGAGTTGTGTCATCACACTGTAAAAAGAATTGGGGTTAACTATTAAGTAAGTTACCTTGTTGCCTTAAATTTTTGAGTTCATTGAAATTAAAAATTTGAGTTAGTACAATGAAGGCAACTGGTTTAATCAACAGAAACTCTAAATATTATGTTATCTGAACCACATTGATTATTGAAGCTGATTTTGACAAAAATGTTGCGATAACAAATGATGAAAATAATTTGTTCAATAACTTTTTACTTATTTAAATACTCTAGTAGGGCTAGTATTTGTTGTTGCTGTGAAAAGGAAATGGAAAATATTTTGAAAAAAATGGTCATTTGATGATTTTTAATAGAAATTCAGATTTCCTGTAGATGCTAAATCCTTGACGCTCCTACAGGCTGGAGAGAGAAGAACATTTGCACAATATGTTCTCCTTCTGGTTTAGCCCAGACGCTCATAAAGTCAACAGCACAAGCGATGTAATACAGGCCGCAGAGTGTTGAAGATCTGCTCTGTGGGTGTGCAGAAGCATCTGAGGATTATTATCCAACAGGATGGAACCATGTCAGAACAGAGTTGCCTGTGCCAAAGGGCTGACAGACAGAGAAAGTGAGGTTGGTGAAGACAACGAGTAGAGCAGAGATGAGGAGATGTATTGAGGGAAAGGATATCCGTCTCCGGTTTCCCGGCAGCATTCACATCATTGTTTTACTAAAAAAAATACACACAAACACACAGAAGACCAGTATGGAGGAACTGTAGGCCCGTGCTGTATCACAGAGACCTTCAATCCTCACAAAATGTGTAAGGAGTGTGTCAATCAAACACAGGAACAGTGCACACACCTGTCATAACCCCGCAAAATAACACCTTATTTTCCCTCAGCTGCATAAACGGAAGAATCCGTAGAGACTAAGAAGAGACAGAAGGCAGAATATGATGAAAAATCAAACCCCTTTCCTGGGAGAAAAAATGAAATACACAGAACTCTAGACACGTCCTATATGGAAAATGCTGAAAATATACTTCAGGATGAGCAAAAAGGTAAGGGCATTTTGGTAGTAAAACAGCAGCCACTGCGAGCAAAAAACATCACTATAGATTTCGTACTATAACCAATGCTGGTCAGAGAGTTCATACAGTTCATATGGACCGAAGCACAGTTTGCAACTGGCATGAAATCAATCTGATCTAAACTGTAGAAGTCATAGTTTTGGTCTCTTGATCAAATATCCTTTAAAGGCCCTCTATGGTGAAACTCAAGTTTTTAATGTTGTTCCTACTGTGTTTCCTACCATCACAATCATGCTTTTCTCCACTGACTTACGATGTTCAAAGCGTTTCTAAGGATGCTGATTTTTGGAAGGTAGCTGTCTGACTCTGGGAACATGGTTTGTGTAACATTAGCAACACATCAGCCAAAGGCTAATCATATCAATTACCATTAAGTGTCTGACGTTGTAGAGAGCAATACACAAAATGCATTTGATACAATTTGATTCAAACATCTGGTTCAAACATATATGGCTGAATTAAACCAGTATGTCCACTTGCCATCGTGCCATCGTTTACATACAGTAAAGTTGACCGAGTGGATCAGGTAGTCTGAGCTGGTGTGATTGAGTGGAGGGTGGGACTAATTTGCATATACATAGATCCACGTATACTAAATAAAGCAAAGCTTTAGAGCTAAATTCAAGCTATTTTAAGACATGTTAAAATTCACAGGGAAAAAAAACTGTTTAAATATGCCGTTTTAATTACCAAAGATGAGTTTTAAGGGATAAAATGATTGACTGCATTGACTAGGCATTAAGGCAACTCACAACTAAAACATTTTTTTGTTTTTCTGTTTGAAGCTCCGATAGATTTTATATAATAAAAGTGGTCTAAATATAAAAATGTACATATATCATCTGTAGAAGTCTCAGGACCAAAAAAATGTTCATCTGATCATTGGTCAGCAGTCAGGTGGTACAATTCAGAGCTCAAGTCAAAGTTGCTTACGTTCATTATTATTGTAATTGTTATGTGCTTTGAGACATGAGGTAATTTAACGCAGTTTCCGCTCTGGCGGTGAGTGTTGATGTGTTTTGGAGGAGTATCTTTGAAGATCACTCTGAAGGGAGGGGGTGATCTTATGCTTTCAAAGCTAGCTTGCTATTACTAGTCACCCTGAAATTGTCAACGCTACCTTTAAGTTGAAATGCTACAATTATTACAACTGAAATAAAAGTTAATTAAAGCTATATAGAAAGTAAGATTAAAAAAAACCTAATTCACAATATTAATATATACTATAATAGCATATACATAATGCTAAAATGATGCTGCAAAACACTAATCAGTTGATTTTGGAATTATGTATGCTGTAGCAATAATAATAAACACTACTGCCTGAATTCACAGTACACTCATTCTCAAGTGTGACAGCAGCTTAGGACCCAACGAGTCCCATCAATGGTGTCAAGATGGACAAGCTTGCTAAGAATTGTCCTGCTTGTTTGAAAACACACATCTCAGACTTCTACGGCCCTCTGGCATGTTTATTAGGCTGCGATATTGACTGCTGAATTGGGCCTAGGGGCCGCCCCGTGTGATTTACGGGGGCTTTTATCGATGTCATCTGCTGGAGTGGGGTGAGTGACATTTACAGGTAAATTCTCCCATGCAAGAGTCCATTACAATAACACACAACCCATCCACGGTTCCCCTGGTTCCCCCGTGCACGTGCTGACCACAACCCAGCTACCATCACAGAGACAATAAATCTAGCACACAGGGGCCAATGGTTCTGACCGCAGAGTTAACCTTATGTTCATGGAAAAAAGGGCCAGATTAGTCAGTCTGGACAAGATGGACATAAAACTGGCACAAAGCGAAAACTGTAGAAAAGACAAGTTGTTTTCAAACTGAGGTGTCTAAATGGTTATACATAAATGGCTAAAAAAAAAACAACAACCACCATAATATAATGAAGACAGTAATTTATGCTATTTTAGGGGTTACAACTTTTGTTTTGGAGGTCTCCTACAAAAGGTTTATATGCACCCATGATCAAAAATATTGCAGCATTTTCTGGCCATTACCATTTCCAAATTTCAGCTCCGGAGGCTTCCTCGCCACTTGTAAACACAGTGATATAAACAGTAACTATACCGTCGGTTTACAGTATCAATATGAGCCCGAGTCCTCATCCTTTAGAAGTGCATGAAAAGAGTATATGCTTTTGAAGTGCAGAAAAGGTCTTCTCATCATGTCAACAACACAAACCAGACATTTCCAGGCCTTGGCTACAATTAAAGTGTTCGAAGGCAAAGCAAATGTTGTTCACAGCCTATAAAGACCGTAGGCTGGTGTTATGCAAATTTGTTACAAACCTACGAAGGTTCGTGCAAGAAAACTGGAATTACTTATGACTTGTTTCAGGGAGTACTGAGTTGTGTGTCCTAATGTTGGGAAACATTTATCCTGCAAACTTTGCAGACCTTTTACATTCAAAAACTACATTCACACTACATGGAAGGAAATATCTGAATAAAAGTATAAAAAAGGCACTTTAAGGGCTGTTATATATAAATATAAATAATATAAATATAAAGTTCATTAGCCTTAAAACAGCCTGCTTGCCATTTCAGGGGGTAAAACAAAGACAAGGAGGACCAAATGGAAGTTTAACAGGAACAACATCCGATCCGTAAATCCAGTTGGAGCTTTCGCTAAGAGAAAAGCCCCAAACGATCAGACAGGCTACAAGCAGACACTGTCATCCATTTTTACTAACATACATGATGAAGAAAGGTGTTTCGTGTGTCTGAGTTTTTGTAAGAAAGTGGGGGGGACAGACACCTGACTCGCATGTGTGTGTGAGAGAGAGAGAAAGACAGCATCACTGTTCAAGTGCTGCTACGCAAATAAATTATTAAGACCCGTCTGCTGCACCACATCAAACCAGCAGAGAGACTGAGATATTCACTGCGGTACAGGGACAAGAGTGCCGTCATATCTGTTGAGCGCACACACATATACAACTCATGCTTAGAAATACAGAGACAAACAGTCATTCCGCTTGTTCCAGAACAGTTCGCCCAGAAATGAATTCTGACTTTATTTACTCCTCCTTATGTTTTTCTAAACCCACAATGACTTACAAGGTGTTTTAGCTCTATTTCATGCAATGAAACTATGCTCCATAAAGGACAAAATAATAAAGAAAAAAGCAGTCCATAAGTCTGTGCACTATATCCCATGTGTTCTGAAGAAATTTGATAACTTTGTGTAAGGAACAGACTAAAATTTAAGTCGTTATTTATATATATATATATATATATATATATATATATATTTGGGTTTTTTTACCTGTGAACCTTGTTTCCTACTGAACCATTTAACGGTTGTCGATTTTTAAAAAATCATAATATTTTCCTTGAGAGCCTTGAAATTCTGTCTGAATATGATGAAAGAAAAAGACTGTAGAGTGCACAATTATAAAGACAATAAATAGAAGACAATAAATAGCATTGTTTTTGTTGGCTGCACACTAATCCACAAACTAAATGGCTCTTATGAGAATAGTTAATGAAATCGTTAAGGAAACAGAACTGTTACACAGAATCAAAACCACCTTATTCAGCTCCTCAAGTGACAATCCCATTTAATTCTCCTTAATGAGCAGAACCGATGCAATCTGCAGATAATTCTGCACTAATTTTAGGGGGAAACCTCTGCAAAATGGATTCAAATGTGGTAAACTGTGTTAAACCGAGCTAAAAGTAGCAACAAATGCACAAACAAGGTCAAAACATGTTACAAACTTGCAAGCAAAGGGGATGTGTAGAACTTGTGAATGACGGGCATTCAGATTCTGTTCAAAACCGTGTGGGCCGGCTAATGAGTAACAACCTCGAGAGTCTTTCTTCTAAAATTGTATTTCTTGGAAAAATATTTGTATAATAGTCCCATATTTTCCCAGCTAATGCCAAGAATAAGTCATTATGAGCCCATTGATAACTGCTGCTCTATAAGTCTGTGTTCCCCCGTAACCCCGGGCCTCAAAGCTGCGGTCGGCCCCGCGCCAACACTCCGCTAAAGAGAGCTTGAGCTTTCAGCGGGCGGAATCAAATCCCAGCCAGTGTTTCAGTTCACATTAGGTGAATGACACTCACGCATATGCTTTGCTGAAAGTGCCAGAGGAGAAATCTGAATGATTCAGACCGAGCGTGTGTGTGTGTGTGTGTGTGTGTGTGTGTGTGTGTGTGTGAAGAGAGTCTCACAGCTCCTCACAGTGTGGGTGTGTGCTGAGAGCACCGTACCCTCGGCAGGCATCTAGATTGACTCGCTCCTGTAGGCTATAACGGGTAACATCTCTGATGTCATGAACTTGAGTGAGACACTAATGATGCCAATTTATTCACAACTACAGCTCTTACTTTATCATTCCACACTTGTTCCTTAAGGCCAACTGCAGTTTCCAGCGCAAGCGGAGTTGGGAGGATGTAAACCGTGCTGCACAGGAAGTCCAACTACATCCATTTGGTGGGACAGAGCACTTAAATAAACAACCTAATCTGTGATGAATTGAATTGAAAATTAACTCACTTTTCAAAGTCAACATGAAATCCATTTTGCATTCATAATATGGTGTTTTACCAAGTGAAAACCATTTCCCAAATGTTCCTTCATCTGAAGATACATCATTGCTAAATTTAAGTCATTATTTCCCCATTCAGCAAGCTGTTAAACACTACCACCATCCAACCTGAGAACTTGATCAGTCTGGTCCACACAAAACATTCAGATTCAGTGATTTGAAAAAAAAAAAAAAAAAAAAAAAAATCAAAATAACTTGTTGTTTATGAATAGGACATGTTTATTCAAATGTAAGAATTTTCAGTGACTAATATATATACAGTTGTGTTCAAAAGTACATAAATCTTGCAGAATCTTCAAAAAGTTTATCATTTTAACAAAATATGCGGGATCATAAATCATGCATGTTATTTTTTATTATTATTTAGTACTGTCCTGAGTAAGCTGTTTCACATAACAGATATTTATTTATTGGGTGAATTAATAAAAATGACCCCGTTTAAAGTTTACAGTACATGCACTTGATTCTTAATGCTGTGTCACTACATGGATGATCCACAGCTGTTCACTGCTCAATGTTCTTCAGAAAAAAAAAAAAAAAACAGGTCCTGCAAATTCTTTGTTTTCCAGCAAATTTGCATATTTGAACCCCTTCCAGCAGTGGCTGTATGGTTTTGAGATCTTTTCACACTGAACACAACTGAGGGACTCAAACACAAATATTAAAAAGGGTGAACACATTCACTGATGCTTCAAAAAGAAAATGCGATGCTTTAAGAGCAAGGGAGTGAAAACTTTTGAAGAGGATGACGACGTGTATAATTTTTTCTCATTATGTTCAAAGATCGTGCTTATATTTAGTACTGCCCTTCCGAAGCTACAGAAGATGCATACATGTTTCCCAGAAGACAAAATATGTACAATTTACCTGAGCTTTAAATTCAAAAAAGTTTTCACCCCCTGGCTATCCCTCTGAAGCATCAGTTAGCTATGTTTCCATCCACCTATTTTATGCGCATTTTATGATAGCGCATTTAAAAAAACGCGGGACGGAAATGCCAAAATCCACATAAATTCTAAAAATGTGCATTAAAAACGGAATCAGATCAACTTTTTATCCGATAAGAAAGCGTGCATAAACTATGATGGAAACACAGAATAAATTCCTTGATTCACATTAAAAAAAGATTTGTGACGCTGAGATGGGACAGCATAACAGCAAATCTGAAATGCTGCTGTGGTTTTTCTGAAATGCCTGAGAAAAGTCTGGTGTCAAAATGGTTCAGTATAATTACCTCCCTGTCTTTGTAGGAATCCACCTACGAAAGCAAGATAAATGTATTGCCTTTCGTCCGCACGCTCTGAGGTGCAAGTAATTTATTATTTACAAAATTATTATATATAGTGGCTTCTCCTAATGCAGTAACAATCTTAGTGATATTTAGCAGCAGTTTATCAGGAAGTGATGATTTTGTTCTCTTCGACTTACCGGATGGAAATGTTTTTTCGCAAAGGTTTTATGCGATATTCCAATTCGGTACATTAATTAAATTTGCAGCTTTGGACGGAAATATAGCTAGTGAATATTTTCACCTGTTTCACCAATCAGCATATGATTTCTGAAGGATCATGTGACACTGAGGACTGAAGTAATGATGCTGAAAATTCAGCCTTATACCATCACAGGAATAAATCACAATGTACAATAAATTACAATAGAAAACAATTATTTTAAATGGTCAAAGTAGCTCTATTTTATTGTATTATAAAATGGTGTGTTTTTTTTTTTTTTTAATCTTCCCTACTCCAAACTTCTGAACGGCAAATCCACCTTTTGTTTTTACAGAAGGGTGTTCCACGTAAACAGAGTCTGATTTCATGTTGACTTTAAAGGAGAACTCTGTTTTGCAAATGAGTTCTGATGAAACACTTTGTAGGAAGGCTGATATGATCGAATCAAGAAAAAAAAAACATCTCATGGCAAGATTCATTTGTGTTCTTTTTAAGTTTTTGGAGGCGGGGGGAACGGGAGGTTGTGAAGAGAGGAGGAGGATAAAAGGAAGAAACGAAATGATGGATAGAGCAGAGCGGGTGGCTGTGATTCACTGTTTTGTCACCTGCAGTGGGACTGACCTTCATCTCTCCCCAATCAGCCTATTTACTCAGCATCAACGCCTCTCTTTCACTGGAGTGGCTCAAATTATCAGTGCCATTATTCAAAAAAGACAGCAGCGTGGCGATGCGACGAGATAGCTCTCAAACCCAACTCGATGAGCTCCGAGAGGGCCACGGCTAACAAAGCCAAAAAAAAAAAAAAAAAAAAAAAACACAGCCCTCAGGAAGACGGCGTTTGATTCGCCGGAACTTCGTGAGCAATGGAGCTTAGCGTTTAATTAATTAAACTTAAAGCGCTGACTCTGCATGCGATTGGTCACGGCTCTTCCTTTTTGTCTGTTTTATAGCTTTTTGCACACCGACGTCATGTTTCAGGAGGTTTTTGCTCCAACGGGGGGCTTTAGCGAATCTGACACTAAATAAAAGAGTGAAGTACAACCCGTAGCACATCCTACAGGCTTCTGGAAGTGTTCGGGTCATGGGCAGCGCTGTTCAATTAAGCCTGCGGCTATTTGTGTGTGTACAGTAGCGCTCTCTCCTAACATTCTCCATTATGTCTACAGTCCTCGCTGTCATATTTGATTTGCTGCGCGATGAAATGGGGGGAGTGCATCAGAGAGACTGTCAGTCACCACAGGAGAGAACGAGAACGAAAGAGAGAGAGATAGTGGCAGAGAAAGAGAGTGCTTGAAAGGAACTGCAAGAGAGCAATGAAGATCTGCGCAGAGGGAGTCCACATACGCTTTTGTCTTTGAAATAACTTCCAAACGGCTGGCCGCCGCAGTCGCCGGCATTGTGTTACCCCGCCGCGGCATCTGCATTCTATTAATAAGAGCAAAAGAATCGCAATTACACTCTATTACTTCAGAAAAGAAGCGAAAGTAATTGATAGACTGGAACTCGGCCAAATGGCTGCTGTACCAATTAGAGGATCATCTTCTACGGCTTTGTGCGAATATTTGAGGGCAAACATCTCACGCCATTTGCATGAGGTGTCATTTTGCTGCCAATGATTACAGAGTAGTGAAAGTCTTTGCCCACATAAAGTAAAACATCTGGGAATGTTTTTCCATATATTACATATGTATTTATGCATTACTGTGTTTATGCATGTCAATCCAGGAGAGATGGTTTCACCTGGAAATATCTGAGGCAAGCCAGTCAAAACCACTACCTTCATTCATATTTATGCATATACTGTGTGTTTTCCCCCCAAAAGCGATACGGTGTTATCGCACTCAAAAATCATATTTCCCCGATAGGTAGGATGCTTATTAGAGGAGAGGACGCCTCACAAGGTTTAAATGACAAGCTAACAAGCTTGAACAAGTCACGGTTGTAGTTGAAGCATTCTGCGAGATGGTACAAAAGAGAACAGCGAACCATCACATGTACATAACACCCACAACAACAAATTTTCAACAAGTGGACACAGGCACATTTAACAGAAAACCTTCAAATAAAACGTATTATGTATACAGAAGGGATGTAGCGATACCCTCATTTCACGATCCAATATTATTGCGACACTTGAAGACATATGGCAAATGTAAACAAAAAATTAACTGTTAATTAAAATGGAATTACATTGGGGGTGGAAATGAAAAGGCTTGGACTTTGTGGACAAGGCACAGGACAATGTTGATACCAGAATAAATATATTCCTGATTCTGAAGCTGAAAATACAGAATTATTTTAGACGAATACACTTGCACTCACTAGATACATTTAAAATAATTTAAGATATTTGGCATTATCAGGACCCAAAAATATTCCCTCATTGCATTATTTATTCATTACATTTAACATTAGCCTATATTTATATTTACTTGAATTTTTGAAATACTGTACATATACATCCATATTGTACATTTTTGTACAGCGATATATTGTGAGACGATATATTGTTACACCCCTAATATACAGAAGGTATGTGTATATTGTATGTAAATAGCTATATTTTACAGCGTAAACAAAGAATTTATTTAATTCACAATTTAAAGCAGTTTTTAATGCTTTTAATGCAACAATTTGGTAATGCTAAAGAGAGCCATTTATTTTTTTGGGCTACGTGACATATGGGACACTATTTTGTTTTCAGCTAACATTAGCAAGTTATTCATATATCCTAAAAAGTTTAAATTCATTTGAATAAAAGGTCTTAAAGTATTAAGATAAAATTGAATTATTAATTTAAATTGCCTATTGGTACTTGTGATTGTTTCCATTTCATCTAAAGCAAGGACTAGAAAAATATGTTTTAGTCTGCCAAACAATGCAATTTCTTTTTGTCTCATTTTGACTTCTTGCAGACAGTCAAATTCATTCAACCCCTTAATTTGACCATTCAGATGAAGTGAAGATGAAACTCCATCAGATAAAAGAAGAACAATCCAGACTGTATAAAGCTCTGAGACATTAAGCATCTCATCAGTTAACCTATTTGTGCTGGCAAATGCCCTGCAAAACAAAAAGTGCTGACGCAAAATAATTGAGGTTTTACATGCATTTTCTTCTACATTCATTTCAGATAATGCTAGATCTGGCTCAGCAGAATACAACCAGCCTGAAGCTCTACAGCAGGTCTAGCTGCTCATTCAGTTGACAACACTTTCAAGAAACCTGCCACCAGTAATTCATCCAGGGTCGACCGTTTCCACCCGCTTCTTCTGCAGAGCTAGTAGACTCATTCTTCAAAATATGCTAAGCCACAAAGTCTGAAATTCCACCTTAATTGTGGATTACGGTGTGGGAAAAGGAAGCAGAGAGGATTTAGATGGAAAGAGAGAGAAGACAGTGTGAAGCCCTGGGCAGGAACGCATGCAAACATGGTGGATCCACGAAGCTGACAGCTGCTTTGATAATATACAATATTTTGTTGGCTCGCTGCAAAACAAGACGCTGGATCACGCAAAAACAAAACTCACCTGACATCCGTACTTAATCTGCTAATGCCTGATAGACTTTCATCACACACACACACACACTCTTTGAAACCTCATTTCCTCACAATTATGTAACTCCCTCACACAGTTACGCACAAACACACACCCTTTGGGCTATTAACAAAACCTCTGCATGTTTGATCTTTGACACCTCAAATCATGTTTTAACCGCTAAACGGCACAGCTGCAATCAATTAGCGGCTGCGCGCTACCTCCAGCTGATAGCGAGGAAAAGCTCCTGTGCTTGGCAGGCGCTGCTCTCCCTCTGGTGCGGGGTGGAGCGGGGCTCTAATGGGACCCAGCCGCCACACTCGCGCCTTCTCACAAGACTTCTGCTGTGTATTTGCAGCACACATTAGGAGGAGAACGATCCAGCCCCAGAGTAGCACGGTGCTGACATCGTGACGGGGAGGTTGGTGCGATTCTGACAGCCGTCCCGGAGAGACTGCGGCAAAGGGAGAGTCGGACGATTAAACGTCTTAACTCAGACAACAGGGCCCGACTGCTAACGGAACCTCAGATATTATCTCTGTGAACTTCAGCAATAGACAAGAGGAGGACAAGAGGTCTGGTTTGTTGGACAAGAAAGACATTGTATGCAGGAATGCAAACACAGGAGTGAATGCTTGACCAGCATGTGCAGTACTGTAAAAAACCTCTAATAGGCTTTATGCCGAATGTCACATGAACAAACAGCAAAAACTGGAACGTGTTAAGGGCAGTACGAACTGACAGTGGTATCTATGGACTTTGATCAGCTAACCTAGCTAGTTATTTTTTCTATTGTTGTTTGTTTATTGGATTTACATATGAAAATGTGAGTGAGAAGAAAAAAAATTAAAAACTTTTTAGATATCGATCTGCATATGCTATGGACACAGATTATGCTCGCTCATTTGAAGGTATATTGAGTAAAACGGCTCTACATTTAACAAAGATCTAAATCGGGGTAAAAACGATGCCGATATTAATTCAAGTTTTAATGGAAGTCAAATTAAAATAAAATGAATTTCAAAAAAAGCAAACTTTGTCAATACAGACTTTGAATTTTGTTTTACAAAGCCTTTTTTAAAAGTTGTGAAAAAAAGTTTATAAAGCCTTGAAATTTTAAAGGTTTATAGGCATTACTGACAGAATGAAAGATAGAATGATATAGAATGATAGATAGATAGATAGATAGATAGATAGATAGATAGATAGATAGATAGATAGATAGATAGATAGATAGATAGATAGATAGATAGATAGATAGATAGATAGATAGATAGATAGATAGATAGATAGATAGATAGAATGATCAAACGAACAAACAATAGATAGAACGAAGGAAGGAAGGAAAGAACGAATGAACGAACGAACGATAGATAGACCGAAAAGATAGATTGATTGATAAATCTGATTCAATGATAGATCGATCCGATAGATACTGTCGAAGAAGAAAGCATCAGAGGACACCGTACACTGCATGGTTACACTACTGCATGTCACATACTCAAGGCAACACAAGCTGTTGATAAAGAAGTACTACAGGAATCAGCAGGAAGGCGTCCACTCAGATATGAAAGCTTTACAGCAGGGTTTAACTCCTCTAACTACATGCTGCAGTCAGAATGATCTCTACATGGCTGTGCTTTTTTATTATGAGAGTTAATGAGCAGTGGCGTAAAGCCTGAAGAGAGATCTTGGGGGCGGAGACACAGCGAGAATCCAGCGCTATCCTACCATCTCACTAGGGAGCCCCCTGATCCTCAACCCGGCCTGCACCACAGGATCCATCTTACAACACAACTACTGCTGCATTCATCCACACAATCACCCTAGAGTCACGTCAGGACTGATCGCCCATTGTTTAACCCTCTGTAGATGGAGTAATTATAGAACACTGGTGCAGCCTGAAAAACACCAGAGAAAACACTTCCGAGCTGGTACCCAAAAAGGCTGTATGTTCAAATCGTGAGTGTGCACACAAACTAAACAGAACAGGTAACAATCACAATGAAAACTGGATAAAAATAAGTGCATACATTTTACATTTGTATAAGACCAAATGACCTGATGAGATCAGTTACATTTTAGAAAAAGAGTGCACTATTCTAAAAGATTTCAACTAGTGTTACAAAACATTAGCTGTAATGTCTCATTTGGGGCAAACATGTAATACTCTTCACTACAAGTTCAAACTACCAAATAACTAATCTTTCAGTTGTCATGATGCATTGAATAGGACTAGAGCGAATAGAAATGAATGTCACTGCAGTGGAAGTCTTGACTTTTTTTGGACAGCTCCGCTCAAAAAGAAAAGGAATTGTCCTATCAAAGAACTAACACTCTCAAAGGGGTCATATATAACATCCACAAAGTGCCCAATGAAATCAAAATCAAACCAAAATCGTGATATGGCTTAGCAAGATTACCAAATCACAAAAACTGCGATATAAATAATTGAATTCAACAGTATATATGCACTGCGTGTTTCAGAGTGAAGTGTGGCACTCTGCTCTTACATGCGAGCAGCTTGTTATCCACCTGTTTCTAGCATCTCAGTATATGCTGTGTCACACAAAATACATCTGCTCTGAGTTTGGGCTGCTTTAAAGGGTTAGTTCACCCAAAAATAAAAATGATGTCATTAATTACTCACCCTCATGTCGTTCCAAACCCGAAAGACTTTTGTTCATTTTCAGAACACAAACGAGAACTTTTTGATGAAATCTCCGTCCACAGACAGCCTACGCAACTACCACTTTGAGGCTTCAAAAAGTTCATAAAGGGTTCGTAAAACTCTTCCGTATGAATTGACCCTTCGTAAACAGTTTGATGGACAGGCGATCTAACCAATCATAACCCCAAATCGCCATTTTATTTTAAACATTGATCAGCGAACATAAACAGAAGCTCAACTTAATCAGGGCAAACCTCTTAACACACGTAACACACGAGACGTGTATTAAGAGTAACACACGCGAATGAACGTCATTGGTTCTCGCACGTCATGCAAACATGCTTGAGCCTCCGTTTAACATAACCGATGTGTGCGTTTGTAAATGTAGCGGTCTCTGGAGAGACAGAAAGCTCAGATTTCGTCAAAAAGATCTTCATTTGTGTTCTGAAGATAAACAAAAGTCTTATGGGTTTGGAAAGACATGAGGGTGAGTAAATGATGACAGAATTTTCATTTTTGGGGGAACTAACCCTTTTGGGAATGCAATGTGCCAACCATCTTCACATACTTGCTTATCAACAAAAGAGAAGCTTAAAGGGATTTTCCTTCAAAATTATTATTATATTTGTAATATTTATTTTTATCTTATAGTCGTCTTATATTTTTCTTAAATAGTTTATTTTTCTTATTTCTCAGTGATACATATGATATGAGTAATATATAATGAATAAATTGTACATTTCATATCACAACGATACTCTTAACAGTCTCAACAATATAACTCAAGTGAAATGCGGGCATTTGGATGGATGTTAGTGCGATATCTCATGCAGGATACAACAGCTCTCTGCTTTCCTGTATGAAGACATACACTCTACTAATTCATATTTATAGCATGAAAAGAGAAGCCCCTGTCATCATACAGTCAGACAACTCAAGGATTGTCTGCCACACCAAAACAAAGAGCAGGCAATTCGGCCTCGAAATGACAGGAAGGCCATGTGGGCACCTACCGCAATATTCTACATTTTTATTGATTCGCTGCCGACTTCACTGTAAGTTTGTCTCATTCACTCGGTCTGAAAGTTAGCTTCTCTCCTCTGCCTGTGCAAAATGAACTATTTAACCTCTTCACAAAGCAGTCTATGCTTTTCTTTACCTTTCTTTAAAGGTTTTCACCCTCTTTCTTTCTTTAATTTAGTGAATATTTTTAATGCGTTTTTTAAATAAAGTCAAACTTAATATTCATCCAGTGCTTATCACTGTTTCTTTGCAAAGCAGGCCATAAATATTAATGAGGAGTTTCGCGTGGACCTGAAAGAGTCGGCTACGCATCGTCTTTCTCTGTTAAGAAAGGGGGGTTTATCACAAATAAAAACCCCTGGGTAATTTTTCACAGAAATAATTGCCCTGCATGTGGTAAATGGTGTTATTTTCTGGTATTTAAAACTTTGGCAGGGCTCCCCATGTAATGATTTGCTGGCTGCGGAAAGCACTGGCATGTAGACAGAGTGAGCCGGCCCGAGCGTGCGTCAGAGTGGGAACCGCTAAACTAACTGTGGCCGTTCGGCTGGAAGGGTTCTGGAAAAGAAACGAAAAAAAAAAAACATGAAAGCTGGTGGCTAGATCCATCTCGCAGAAACGGAAGAGAGGTAACAGACATCAAGAAACGTCCAACTCTGAATTACAGCATGCTCTCCTTTATAGGAGACCAGCATTTCTTGTTTGACAAAATAAAATGTGGATGCAAAAGAGGAGATGCTAAACAAGCAGTTGAGGGAGTCAAAACTAATATTCACGAGGACAATATGTGCTTTTCGTGTCAAAATCTTATTATTAGTGTTGTAGTTAACACCACCTGATTCAAGACCAAATCGAGAACAAGACCAGTGTGTGTCGAGACCAAGTCAAGACCAAGACTGAGGGGTTGAGACCAAGACAAGACGAGACAGAGTCAAGACAAGACTAGTGCTCGTCAAATTCATCTGAAAGACCCACATTTACTGCCTGAGAAATGTCTGATTTTTAATCAGTAATTACAATTAGAATACTAAGCCACTATATAGAGCTGTTACCAATCAATTGAAATCACCAACAACAAAATTCATCTTAACACCGCAAAGACCAAGACCTTCAAAAAATGGTCTTAAGACCGGTCTCAAGACCAAGACTGGTATCGAGTACCACAACACTACTTATTATGAATGATCAATGCATGTTACTCCTAAAAAAAAACAAAAAAAAAAACATTCTTCATAATCTGAGATGAAATGTGATTTGAATTGGACACAATTTCCCACAGGAAAGTAAATTAGAATTTAAAATCGGAATGACAGTTATTAAAAGAAAATCAACACAGATAATGCATTCTGGGAAATGAAATGTATAAACTATCCAAATAAATAAACTATATAATAAACTATCTAATCTAATCTATCTATTTTATCTATCCATTTTATCAATCTAATTCATCCAGCCATATTGGTATTTTTCTCTGTCTGTCTGTCTTCCAACTTTAAGCCCGTCAACTAATTTTTTCTTTTCTTTTTTACAACTTAGAAGCAGGGCTTTTTTTTTGCCGACATTCAAGGTTTAACAATTGAATTGGAATTTAAAAGGCATCCTCAATTCAATTCGAAGAATGGTGTACTGGAACCTGCAGCCCTACTTTTTACAATCCAATCAATTCCAGATCGATAAAATACTTTTTCTTGTTGCAAATCCTGTTTCACCCAGAAATACTTCGCATTACAGAAGTCCAAACTGTCCTAAATGCCCTTGTTTGGTCATTTAGATGTTCACAGCAAAAGACAAGCTATTTCTTCTAGTGAACTAGCATTGGTGCAACATGAAGTGTGGATGAAGAGGAAGGTACAAGAACAGATGAGTGCAGAGCCTTTCACTCAGGTGGCCAGACTGATGCCAAGACGAGACTCATTACAACATTTGTCAGCAGTGCCGTTCTTGTTTGGATGGCGTACAAAACACGCAGCCCAAATCACACGTAGGAGCTCGGCTTGGCTGAAGGCCCTGATGAACATCAGGCACTCTGAGAGACAGAGAAAGAGAAAGAGAGAGAGAGAAAGAGAGAGAGAGAGAGAGAGAGAGAGAGAGGAAGAGAGACGCCCGATGACCTTCAGTGAATGTCACTGTAAAACGCAGAGGAAATTAATACAGGAGAACGCAGAGCCACAGAAGCTGGTGGAAAGTCTGAGGACCGGTCCGCACGGCTAATGACGGCCACGCTCGGGTCCTGAGCTTCTCTTTCATCATGCGCCGCTCGAATTAAAGCAAATGTGATTCTAATCGCAATTAGTCTGCAAGTATTAAAATTTCGCCCTGTCCGTCCTCCAATCTACACATTCGGTCAAACCGCCAATTTGCTCTTGATTGAAGATCGCGATCTCGAGTCACGGCGAAGCACTTATGTTGGGCAAACACTGATTCAGCCACAAACCACCCCAAACTCTGGAAATCAGATGATTAGAGCGTGTTGGCTCCGAGGGGTCTCTCGGTGGAGCTTTATCTTGCTGACCCTGCTGATTTTCATTAAAGATATCAGTAAAATTGTTGTTTTGAAATGAAAAGTCCAAGTGCTTGGCACACAGTTCTAGTTTAATTTCCTGTTGTTTTGGAAGCTTCCAGGGAAAACAAGAGTGTTGACGGGTGAGACAGGATCCTGTTATCAGGTGACACAGGACGCTGGGAGGAAAGTGGCGAGTGCACTTCTAAAAGTGCCTGAAACTACAGCATTTCCAGTACACTATGGTATTATCACTAAACCATTTTTTATCCTGCGTGTAGATTCCCAAATGCTAGTTTATGGAAGCTGAAGAAAAAAGTGAGTAGGTGATTTCAGGTGATTTTTAGACACAGCAACTGCTGGCGATGCAACAAAATTTTGCTTCATGCAAATGAGCAGCAATGGCCAACAGTGATACTGCAGTCAAGTGGGGACACCTGTTAGTAATCAACAGTACAGCAACTTGGCCACATTTCTGTCAGTGTAAACAACCCTATATTTCTGTCTCGTGATAAACAAAAGGAATCTGGTGCACAAATTAAGAGAAATATTCAACACAAGCTTGTAAATATCATATGAACGCAACTAACATGGCAAAACAAAACAAAACATAAAATAAAATAGTTTTTTACTCATACAATGAATGCCAGTAAGGTCCAAAAATTATTTTTTTCATTCTAGGGGAAATTTTTTTTTTTTTTTTTTAAATATCTTTTAAATATTTTTAAATTAATTTTACTTTTTAAATATCTTCTTTTGTGTACCAAATTTATGGTTTTAATTGTACACCGCTATATATGCATTTGTATTGAACGCTCTCCAAAACAGTCTGGACAGGAAGCGAAGCTAAACTTCAAAATCACAAAGAAACCTGCAGTGTATTCAACAATACACCCTTGTAATTTTTTACACCGTACAATCACCTCTTAGACATCTCATCTCTCTTGTTCTTACATCCTCGTATGAGACCTAAGTAAATTAAACTTGAAGGAATCCGAAGGCATCCATTGATAATGACAGGCAAATTGTACTCTGACCAGGAAATGGACACATGCATTCAACTGTCTACGGCCTCGTATACGAGAAGAAAATTTCAGCGAGCAGTAATGTACATACTAATTAGCAGAGAGGCAGCGGAATCCTGGCTAGCATGTTAAATCTGCTACATGACAGAATAATTTGACTCCTTAAAAGGATTATGCAAATTAGCGCTCATCACAGCATAGGAAGACTGAAAAAAGGTGACAGATAATTTATACATAATACACCTTCCCTGGATATCTGCAGGCAATGCACCTGGGCAATAGGCGCTTCCATCGACAGCAAACGTTAAAAGCATGTTTACCTGTCATTTTATTGAATCAAAAAATGGTGCTTAATACTCTATAAATATGTCGTTTCAAAAAATGGTGCTTAATAATCTATAAAAATGTCGTCGCTCAAAAATTTCTCTTAACAATTCAGTATAAGTAATAAAATCAAAAAAATTTCCTCAGGAGAAAAATCTGAAAAAGTCAACATCTTTATTTAGTCCCACTGAGGCCTCTGAGAAACATTTGAGCAAGTAAAGAGATGTCAATTGTGATACGTAAAGAAAATATGGAGCAAAACGAGATTCTTCTGTAATTGTATATAAGATCACAGGACCAATTGTGCAGAGCTGAGCCATTTCATGGTCCAGGGTTAAGAATCCACATGCCGTCTGATGTTTCACTGCCTTACAGAACCACGTCAGCACCCATTAGAGAGCTCTGTTCTTCCTTCTGACATACATTACCTCAAATTTTAACATACTCATCAAGATTTATATAATTTGTTACAAGTAAGTCAAATCTATACAAAGAAACTGCAAGTTATGGTTAGAGGCAGGGTAGTAAATTGTTCCATTTTTGCAGGTAATCTAAATGCAAACTAGAAGCAACTTATCATGAGAATGGATTTCCCACCATCTGGTCAAATAACAGGGGATTTGTCTAGTGGCAAGCAAAGAATAGAATGATGGGAGAAAGATTAGCAAGCAAGTCCTACAGTTGGCTAAAATGTATTTTGTGCAAACAAGAACAGATGACGCCTTAACAATTACACCTGTCAAAAACTCCAGAAAGCAATCCATCTCTCGGCAGCTCGTCTGAAAGCGGGGTACTTCATAGCAAAATGATTTTTTTAAACAATTGTCGGCAAACATTTTGATACATGACAAGCTGGGAAGTCGCATTTTACTTTCATGCGTAACCAAATGCAACCTGGGCTCTGCCACTCAGTGATAAGTACGACAAATGCAAAGCACCCGTAAGGGGATGATGTGTATGCGTGTGTGTGTGTGTGTGTGTCTGTTTTTTTTTTTTTTGCTAACAAAGCATGCAGTTTACTCGCCTTGGATGTATTTTCAGGATCAAAGCCAAAGAGCTTTGCTGTCGCCTCTGTTACCAATGGCCTTTTGGCCTGTGAAAGACTTCCTTTATGTGAGATTTCGACCGCTACCGGTTACAATCAAAGAGCGACTGTTAACTATTTATTTTGTCCATCTCTGTTGAGAAAGAGATCTACTTTTCACAATGTTATGTTGGCAACTAAAACTATAAAGAATTCCTTGAAGTGACATTGATTTGTGGTACTCTCTCACACACACACATATATAAAAATTATCTTGTTTAACATTTTCATTTTGTCATCATTTGATAAATCCAGCAAAGTAAACCATCAGATTGAAAGGTGATTCTCAAATAATTTTCTGCAAGCTTTTTTCCAGGTTAATTTAGTTGTCTTTCCAAAAAAAGCACACTTGAAGACTCCAAAAGGTCACCAAATAACCAAAGGAGGACCCAAGGAAAAAAGAAAACATAACAAAATGTTTCTTTTTCTTCAGAATTCATAGTGTATAGTATGTATACAGTGCAACAACAAAGAGCTTGTTTACATTTTAGACAAGTCAAGTTGCCATTCCAAACAAGACCACAAAAAAACCCCGAACCGAGCATGCAAAAAAAAAAAAAAAAAAACCTAACATACTGCCTTGGCCTGACTGCATATGCTACAGTACACGGATACATTCAGAATTACTAAACACAGCAACATACACATACATACTTTACTAGTGAGATGCTGGTTTGCTTTATCAATCTAAAAAACTTAGTTTGCATATCATGTGGCCATATAGTGGTGTTTTGGCGTTCCGAGGGCTCACGCTCCTCAGAAACAAATCAAAGAATACGACAGAGCTTGTGTTTTAAGGCACTTCACACACTGAAAACACAATGCGAGTCCCAATTCTTCCTGCCATCTGTGATGTAATCAGCTTGGTTTTCTTTACATTAGTGCTGTTTTGGACTGATTGTTTGAATGAAGTTTACTTGATCATTGGATTGAAAACTTTCCCAGAGTTTTGCAACTTAAATGATCTGATAGGAAACAAAGAAGCACAACCGGGTTTAAGGGTTAGAATAGAAATTTCCGACTACCATGGTAACAGGTACTTGCGCCATTGTAGATGCTCAGTGTGATAATCTCTCAACTCCCGACACAAAACTGGTGCTGGGAAAAAAAAAAAAAAAAAAAAAGGCAGTCGGCCCTGCCAGAAACCTTTAAACAAGTAAACATAATTACTTTCCACTCCATGCTTTGGGTTTCAGCCACATTTGCACATTGTCTTAGCTCTGTTAGAAGGCTAGAGGACAGGGGAAATTGATTTGCTGTATGAAGGTGAATAAAGACAGAATGTCATGTTAGCTGATGGATATATATCTTGAGGCTCAGTGTACATATCTGCAAAATAAATGAGCAGGTTTTTTGGTGTGAAGTTCTGGAGAAATGCCAGTGGTGGGCTGGAAAAACGCAGCACTGCATCTGGAAGGGAAAACATTGATGTGTTTCTATTTCTGAGCCAAAAGCAGTGTGGAAAATGTTTTATAAAATCTGTTATGAAACATCCATCATTAATTTTGAGCGGGAAGACTCAGGCGTTCTAATGATGCCTAATGAGCGAGTCGTACTTTAACCTGCAGGATTATGACCTTTGACCTTTCAGTTTGCTTCCACACTTTAAAAGTGTTATACGTATGTGTGAAGAAGAAGATAAAATAAAATTGCAGCTACACAAGAAAAATCTCCCATTGATTCATTCAAGGAACTATCTGGTAATTATGCCTATTTAACTCTAATGTTGTTGAGCCTACAGCAGCTCTTAGAGGATGTCATTTACTGCAGTGCCCTGTCATCATTTGGATATGGGTGAATCAGTGATGAGAATTAAAGATGTTTTATCTTAATTTAGCTCATATGGTAATTTACTATATTTGTCTTTGTTTTCTCTTGTTTTCTTTGTTTGTTTAACTCACCAAGTCTCAATATTAATAATAAAACCTAGTCTAGCCTATAGTGGTCTTCGGTTGTTTTGACCAAAAGATTATGCATTTTGATTTTTGATTTTCTTTACTTATTCTGTATGATATGACCGACGGCACTTCTTAGACATGAATCAAAAATCGTGACTATGATTTGAAAATGTTAAATGGTCCAATAAAAAGTCACAAGGCACAATTCTTCTCTACGAAATGAATGAAAAAAATGAAAAAAAAAAAATACAGAACAAATATTGAACATTGATTTTATTCCTGTACAGATGACAACGTTGTCAAAACGATCTTTAGGGAGCGTTCACACTTGTAGTTCGGTTCACACTGGCATTTTTAACGGCAAACCTAAAGTTACCGAACCAAAGGCGTAGGGATAAGGCCACAACCTGATTGGTCGGCTTTCGTGACGTATATTTCGTGATGGAGCTTGCTTACCGAAAATTCAAAACAATGCTGGATTAAACGTGAGACCCACGGGTCTCGGTCCGCTTGTTTGGTGCGCACCAGGGTTCGGATGGCAGCGTTCACATATGCTCAAATGAACCGCACTAACTGAGCAATCGCAGTTTGTTTTAATCGAACCAAACATAACAAGTGCGAACGCACCCTTATTCTCACTGATCCATGAAAGATTACTAAAAACCTTGTTCTACGCGTGCCAGTAGTTTGTAAAGAAACACTACATGTCTATAGTCTGAACACGCCGTCACCGTTATCACAAATTCGTTTTTTTGTTGTTGTTGTTGTTCACATGGAGACGATAACGTTTCCAAAAACTTGCACTTTGAAACCCGGTTTCAAAAGTTTTCAGGTTGCCAAAACACCATCGTCTTGTAAATGAACAAACAAAATATTACATGATAGTCATTTGTGAAGGATTTTAAAAAACATTCCTATGACACTTGCCTTCAAAAAAATAGCTTATGATATCCCCTATACAAACGCCAAAGACTTTTCTATGATCTTTCAGATTCTTATTCATTTTTATGCCTTTAAAATGCCATTAATATTCCTATTATACACAGTGGACTACATAGTACTATTATTATTTGTGTAAATAACCAATCAGATCAAAGACATACAGACCAACTTCAATAGAAAAACATGCATCTTCTTACAATTTTTACCTCAAGCCGTCAGATCAAGAATGCCAGAAAACTCATCTCCTTTAACTTCATGTGGTGACATTTTCTATGACAATAGGCACACAAGTACAGCTCCTATCTGCAATACTGTCATTTTAAATTGTGCTCCTCTAGATGAAATCACGCTCAAAACTAATATTTTTCAGATTGAATGCTCACAGAATAAATTAAAAGGCGAGACTTCCTATCCAACAACCATGTTTCTCCCATTCGTTTTCCAGTAGTTCGACTCCTCCTCCTCATTCTGTGTCTGAGATGGCATCTTCTCTGACTAACATCTATTGCTGAACTGACCAAACGAACGCCAAGGTTAATATAGTGGAAAATAAGGACATTACCCCTTTAAGAAGAGCCGCTATCATGCAGTCGTGCCCTTCAGAATTTTACAGCTGGCATCTCAGGGCCTGCTCCATTTCATCTACAAGCTGTATATATAACAACCCATTTGCCGATGTGCATTCGTAGCGGATGGAGCATTGGGCCGGAGCCAGCCAGGCCTGTCAGAAGTGCTTATTTACAGGGGCAAGAGCTCAAGAGCGGAGCTCACACAATGATCAATAATGAAAGGAATTCGTCCTTTCATGTAATGCATGATTATAACCAAAGCCAAGGTGAACAGCTCACTCAAAGTAAGAGCAGAGGCACCTTTTCCACATCAGTGCAGGCTTGTTTTATTCACAGGTCCCGCTGTTCAAACCAATTGCGGTCTGACGGGAGAGCGGCAATCAGGGTCAGAGCGCAGGTCAGGGGGAAAGATATAGTGTATCGATTTCTCCACGGGAGCGGAACCGGGGCGCGCCGGAGCTCCGTGCGGCAGGGGGCGGGGTGGAGAAGTCGGCGGCTCGGCCTTCATTTCAATCAAAAACGGAGGGGTCAGGGGTCAAGCCGGTTCCACTCCCCATCATGATGAATTGGGCTGCGGCGGGTTCAAGTGGGTGACCCGCGGCTGCAGAGCTCGGAGTACGGGACATAAGAACATAGATTACACCAGAGGTAAACATGTCAGCCGCTACCATTAAATCAAGAAAAAAATAATCATACCAAACGTTGCTTTCTGCTGTTTCCTTCCAAGAACTAATGGCAATAAAAAGGGTCTTTAACACTTCTAAACAATATCACAAGGCGCCAAAGCCTTTAACTAGACAGAAATGCTCTTTTGATTTAATACTTTTTCCCCGTAGAACCACAAAATCAGCACAATAACTGTTGTAAATAAGATGTCACGTTTACAGTATATGGATTTCACTTCTAAATCCAAATTTCTTTCTTGTGACAATGACACATCCATGTCGTCTATAATCATTCTAAAATTGTTACACTTTATTCTGATAGTCCACTACAGATATTGAGTATTAGTACACTGTTAGGTTAGGGTTAGGGCTAGTAGAATAGATTGACATTTATTTGCAAAGTGAATTATATTAAGTAGAATGTCTGTTGGGGAGCATCAAAATACAGTGTTAACAGATATTAAGCAGACAGCCTACCAATACTCTAATGACTGCTAGTTGACATGTAGTAGCAAAGTTACTCTTAGTTAATAGAATGTCTAAAGTGCACTATTGAAATAAAATGTTACCTAAAACTATAATATTCTACACCTCAGTTATTGCAACCGTGAGCTTATTAGTAAACAGGAAATGCTGTTCATTTTGAATGTGTTGTGGATTTTATTTATATTTTTAAAATTGCATGCAAAGTGTGAAAATAATCAGACAAAATGTTAATATTAGTGCACCCCTAACATGTAATGATTTAATATGTACGTACAGAATACCAGCTTTGCACGAGTTAAAAAACATCTAGGTGTGTCAATCAGGCTTTGTTAAACTATTTATGTCCTTTCCTCAGAAAATAGTTTAAGGCTAGAAACACACTTTACACAAGTACTCAAAAGCAGAAACAAAGGCTTAGTTAGCACACTGCAACCAAGCGGTCTTCTTTAAATTGCACTGACGCATTTCAGGACGCAGCAGCATGTGAAATTGAAGTTCTGTAGCTAGAAGCATCTGTGCTCGCTTACTTGCGTAGTGTATATTTCAGGTCTAAGGCTTTACACGTTGTTGGCTTATTAAGCATAATCAGCGTGACACTGTGCATGTAAACACACTCACTGCTATTTCACACTGAAGTATTGTCAATAGTCGCATAAATACCTGTAACCATGGTCGATATCTTCAACTAATGGCGTATTACAAGATCTCATCAAGGAGGGAAGGTGGTCTTATCATATTGCTGTTGTTCTCGGTCCACGCTAGCTATTAAAAGATGACAGCGTTATTGAGGATGACACCATACACCTGAAATGAGGCTCACACAGTTCTCTAATCTCACCTCAGACGTGTTTTACAGTATTATGAAATGTTTGTGGGAAATTACACAGTGGACTGAACTTATGATTCAGATGACAAATGCCAACAGTTTGAAAGTCTTCCCCATCAGCTGCTCGAGAGAGATGTTTGCATTGCCTGCCCGCAATTACCCAGCATGCAATATTCAGTCAGGAGTCCCGCAGACCCTGACAGATTATGCAGCGGTGTGTGGGATCCAGCATCTCACTGAGTGGGTGAATGAGGTCTGACTTCACATTTTTATTTGTTCTCTGTGCTTTAACCTCATTTACAGTAAGAGAAGGAGGTCAGGGGCCATATTACACCATATCAACATATGCTTGATATCGTAATGCAGCGGCGCTAGTCTATTTCTGTACGACTGCTGCGCTGCTTGATACCGGCTACACTGAGCAATGAGTCCTACTGGTTTTATTTCTTCACAATTCAACTGCACAATAAATATCTGAACATTAAAACTGCAGTATATTGTATTAAAGACAACATAATATCAAATTGGTCTCGGTTTGAGACGTTGTCGTTTTGTTTTCGTTTATGCGGCAGTTGTCCATGAGGGGCTGCAACTTTACTTTCACTTTGTTGTTTGTGTATTTTGTAATTTTAAAAAAATGTATGTTTGCCGGGTTCCCTTCTCCTTCATTCCTGAACTACGAACTTTGTTACAGCTGGTTATGTTCTTCCAATGAAACCCAAATTACCAATGAACTTACATGATAGTCATTTGCGAAGGATTTTAAAAATCATTCTTATGACATTTTCCTTCAAAAAAAGAGCTTATTATATCCCCTATACAAATGTCAAAGACCTTTCCATGACCTTTCAGATTTTTATTAATTTTAATGCCTTCAAATTTCCCTGATAGTACCAGTTTTTCCACAACGATGACCAAAATGTTTGCTTACATAATTTTTCATGAAAAAAATAAAAACATACTTTTATTTTCAGTTGACTTAAACAAGCTGACAGAGGCATAATACTATTAACCAATATTATCATAAATTATAAAGCGATCTTTCCTGCATTAAAAACAGATAAATGGAGAGTGGCATTAATATAATATAATTTAATATTTCATTAATATTTCATTTAAATTCATTTAAAATATTAGATTTAATATTTCAATTGACACGGCATCGTAAAACAATAAAAACGCTCACTGCATGAGATGCTTGGGGAGGGGGGGGGGGGGGGGCACAAAGGCCAAAGCTGATGCATATTTACATAGATCGACCATAAAAAATAATAATGTCTCACCTTTCCTGCTAAATATTCTGTTTTACACAGAAAAACATAATACCACCTCAAGAAAATGTGCTGTGAATGCAATTTCATGTTGTTTTCAAGCACTGAAGTGAACTGGTACAGCACTGCCCTGTTATTTTCCGTAAAACATTTCAAAAATTCACCATTTGATGTTTGGGAATAAATCGCATTTGTGTTGCTTGCTAAACTAAACGGCTTCCTCCATGAGCGCACACACTGGGGGCAGATGTTGCGGATGAGAGATAAATGAGTTTGATGGTGTTTAGAGCAAGAGGAGGAGGAAAAAATTGGGAAAGAGGGGGAGGAAAGAGAGGGAGCAAACAAGTGCGCTCGGCAAGGACGGGTCGGCAACGGCCCAACGTTAAGCTAGAGAACAGTCTTCCAGTAACAACAGAAAGAACAAGAAACAGCCCAGCTAGCGGAACCAGCCTCGACTACTTGAAAAGAAGAGAAACTCATTCAGTACTGGCACTGTTCTCACAACACACAATTGGCAGTGACGGTAAAGATGGCTTAAAGAGAGGCACAAAGGGAATGAACCACCGCACAGAAGGTTTAAATGCTCTACTTTGGGCAAACACTAATTAAAGGGGCCATATTCAACACTTCTCACTTAAGTACACTTAGTTAGTCAAGGTTTCATGCACCGAAAGCAGTCGTAATTTAGATTTACATGAGAATTTTCCACCCTCTCTATGACCCTTTCAATTGCTACTTTAAGACTTCTACTGTTTATGTAAATAACCTCATTATAATTGGCTAACTTCTGCAAATATCATGCTATACATCAATATATGCACACAAGATGTGAACGTTACAATGCATCTTTACACAACAGTTATTATTGCAAATGATCTGTCTTAATTGAATATAGTGGTTAACATGTGTATGTACAATACGTATACAAATATGAATTCATGTTAAATATTTCATTTTATTAAGAATTTATTTAAAATTGTATTGCGAACGTTACTCGTCCACATATTAAATCACACACTTCACTTTCAAATGCACAATGAAAATAGTGCTTTCTATGATAAATATTTTCTTAGTTTGCCATTATTTACACTACAAGCATGAACTAACAGAAAGGCTATTATGCAAGAAGCACAACTTTCTCTCCTCTCATGCACAGGAAGCTTCTCTCCCTGAACTCTCACTGGGTGGAATGAGAGATGTTTCGACCTGTCAGCCAATCAGCTGATGGCCTCACACAAGTGTTTTTCTGTTGCTAGTCTCAGTGCCTGAGGGCTTTTGAACACTCTTCACCAAGAAGAATCCCACAAAGTAGAATCCAATAAAAACCTGACAACTGACTGAAAGCTATATGCAAAGGGGCACATTAGCTTTATGAAAACTACAGTAGAGGTGAAAAATACTCTTTAAGCTACATCACCTTCTTTATTTCTTTCCTCGGCTCCGAGCCCGGAGTGCAAATGTACTGTACAAAATTCCCAACTCTACCCAGCAGATTCACTTTACTCAAAGGCAATCATGGGGTCGGCCTCTTTGAGTGAATCAAGCACTCCATTCGCAGGTACTTTGCAGTCTGACAGGAAGCTCCACCGCAGGGACCCTGGTGAGAACCCAGGCCCGAGGCCTCGATTTCAGCATTAGCTGAAGTCGCACAGAGGCCAGGGCCAGCCGTGCTGATCCGAGGGGGAGGGGGGAATGGTCTTTTGGAGCCAGACGGAGAGGTCGGACACGCTCCATCTCCCTGCCACTCAAACAGGCCGGACATCTGCGCTAGCTGGCCTGTACTTCGGG
The DNA here is from genome assembly GCA_037194245.1 of Opsariichthys bidens. NCBI lineage: Eukaryota > Metazoa > Chordata > Actinopteri > Cypriniformes > Xenocyprididae > Opsariichthys > Opsariichthys bidens. Next base: position 18,655,784 of record CM074286.1, on the reverse strand, counting down.
GAGCAGCACGGCTCTTCTGGTTGCAAATCTACTGACTGCAGGGCCTGTGTGTGTGTGTACATGGACAAGTGTGTGTGAATGTCTGAGGACCTCTCTGTGGAAATGAACTCAGTTACAGCTTAAAGACAACATGAGACAGCTTTCACAATGCATTTTACTTGCTTAATGTGAAGCATTTTCAAGAAAAAAAAATGGCGGACAGGGCATGATTTCGTGCATTTACATGCACATGCAGATACATGAGGGGTCCCATAAGGGGTTTACACAGCGATCCAATTTAAGAGCCATTTTTGTTTTTCACAGAATCATTTTTTCTTAGAGAGAAGAACATTTTAATAATCTAAAGAATCTTTCCATTTGAGCTATGGAAAAGTTCCATGGCTTCACCATGGAACCCAATAACAACCTTCATGTTTAAGAGTGCCGTAGGCTGTGATACGACGAGTATTCTGTATCAATCCACTTGAACACCTTAGCAACAGTGAAAATCACTGTGGTTTCGACTTTTGTACAGGAGTGTAACATTTACTTTACGTTCTTCTTTAAAAAAAAAAAAAAAAAAAAAGTTTAATATTCTTTTGCACACACGAGCAGATTTGGTTATGTCAGCAGAAAAAGAAAAGCTGTTCCAAGAAGAAGTCATTACTTTTTGATGAAAGATTATGAAAACAAACAATGCGAGTCAATTTCATGTTGTCTTTAAGAACCGTAATCAAGAATATGTCTCTGCAAAGTTAGCACGCTCCAAAAACGGTGCAGTCAATTTAGAAAGCTGCCATTTGATGCGCTACCAGCGAGCGTTTCTTCAGCAAACACGCGCCGCAGAAGCCCAAAAGACTTTTAAGAAAACTTTCATTTTGCTCTTTACTTTGTTATTCATCTCTTTTTAACATTTTATTCTACTCCCTAGAAACAAACTCCTCACGTTCTCATGGAGCACTTCAGTAAAGCGGCGCGCAAACGCTCCCGTGTTTCCATATCTGAATACATTAGAGCGGGTGATTGTCAGGTGGTGCTGCTGGATTCCTCCCTATGGTCCCGCATAGCTCTGAGAGAAGAGAAGGAAAGCTCGCACTATTGTTAACCTCTTATCAGGCAGTTGCTAACACTCTAAATTGTTTCCCCTCAGCAGAGGTTTGGCAAGAACGCCTTTCTCTTCCCCTCCATCACTCCCTCCATCTGTCTGCATGCCGAATTCCCTCCGAGTTAAACAGGTTGCGGGAACGAGTCCCTGAATGGTGCCTTATATAATTAATCAAACTCTCCGAGAGGATATCGATGCGATTCACATCTAAAATTCTCCAGGCAAAGTTTTGCCTGAAAGCAGGAACACAACAGAGTGAGAGAGAGAGCGAGAGAGAGAGATGAGAGATGGTGCTGCAGCATTTCGAGAAATCTGACATCATGTCTCCACTGGATGGATACAGTGCAACTAGTGTTGGTTCTCATTCAGAACTGGTTGAATTTTTTTTTTTTTAAATACTGGAACTGAAATGTCTTCAAGACACCATTAATAGTTCTTGGATGTCTGTATTCCATTTATTCTACATAAATACACAAAGGTAATATACATGCAAATATCAATTGTTTAAAAGGATGGTTCACCCAAAAATGAAAAATCTTTCATCATTTACTCACCCTCAAGTCGTTCCAAAGAACCTACAGTAGAGAATGAACCTCATTGGTTACACAGAACGTTTGAGCCTCTGGAAGTGGTTTGTTCTTGTTCAGTTGAGCTTCCGCTTATGTTCGCTGATCAGTCTTTACATGCGAGTAAAAGCCTGAATTAAATCTTTACGATAAAAGTGATCGAGTCTCTTCAGAAAATTTAGACAAAACTGCTCGATTCATATGGATTAGTTTTCGAAGAGTCAAAGTGTCAGTTGCAAAGGCAGTCAATGGAGAGACAGATCTTCAAAGATCTTCACTTGTGTTCGATAGTTCGGGTTCAGAACGACACACGGGTGAGTAATAATTAATGACAGAATTTTCATTGTGGGGTGAACTAACTCTTTAAAGCGACATACTTTTGCCATTTTATCAGTCATCATCCATACCGCTCCTCTATCTATTGGTATTGCCATTGAAAAACCCATCTCTACTTGACCACTAGTAACTTTTCTAACACAACCTAGCAACCCTTTTAGTAAACATTCTGTGGTGTACACTTTCAGAGTAGACGGCCTCAAGCTGGTCACTTGCAGTGTAGACACAGCGTGAGCCATCTCACATCACTGCGTTCACGATACTCTGATTGGCAAGTTCACCACTGGTTTCCTGCTCACAAACTATGAACTTCCTGTATACAGAATATTTGGTGCGTGTACTTTTTTTTCCATTATGTTCTCTCACTCGGTCTCTCCCTAGTTCTGTCAGTTGGTGCTGTTTTGACAAAACACGACTAATGAAACTGTAAGCATCCCTCTGGTACTGCTCCTCCTTTCTGGGATAGCAAATTAATTTTTCCTCTGTACTGATTAAAAATTTACCTACCACATAGAGCGGAGCAACAGCAGAATATGTTAATCTCCTCAAATTTCTCCACTTATCTCCATATCAAATGTTCTAGAGATGTACATTTCACACGTAAAGCTGCTGTGCTGAGATGAGAAACTTTACAGTCGCAAATACCAGCATCTTTTAGACTCCCGTGTATATCAAAGAGCAACATTTATATCTGACAGAGCGCCGGTTGGCCTTGTACTGCCGAATCAGATGAGGGGAAAAAATAAAAATCAAACAGAAGGAGTTTATCCCATCCACACACACATGTCCAGGACAGAGAGGGGTCTCTTGTTGTTTGGCAGCACTGACATTTGTAGAATGAAGCGCAGAGGACACGTTTCTTTGGCACATGTGCTGTCGTTCCCGCAGAGCCGCTATCTCTGGTTCTAAAGAGTGAGACTGAGCTCACCGCAGCGCTGATACTGCAACAAAACACAACCGCTCGAGAGCCCGTTTTATACAAGGAACGACAAACGCTTTTAAAAAAAACAACTTTATCCCTCTGAAGATGTGCTTAACATTTAACACTTCAACAATCTGCATTAGCTTATTGGACAGCGTTTGATGCATACAAATAACCACATAAAATCATTTTAACCCTCTTTGTTTCATTTAAAAAAGCCAAAAATCACGATATAGAGTTCGTTTATAGACACGTCTAGTGGAAGGACGATGCCAGTATCCTGAGGGGTTAAAGACCTAAAAGTAAAGTTCATATTTTTGTTATAGCACTTTCATTAATCCTTAAAATGTGTGTTATTTGTGTTATAAAGTTGGCTTGTTTGCAGTGGGACATCTAGTCTATGTATCTGTGGATGTTCAAGCACGTCAGGTGAGGCATGCTGTCAGGTTAAGAAATAGCGGACTGCTTTTGTTTTTGTTTCTGGCTGTTTTTCATCATCAGATAGCATATGCAGACAATAGGAAGACATTTATATTCTTTTGTTGATTCTAGATAACGGTCGGGCAAAATAACTGCTTAGCTTGATGTATAAAGGAAGTTAGGTCAACTACCTTTGTGGTATCTTTGTCGTCATGACAACAAGGATGAAAGCTATTCTACAGCATTAGTCATATGCTAACATGTCAAGTAAACTGCCTTACTGTAACAGAAATGTTGGCATTTATTAAAATAGTCCCATTTTTCAGAATTTCCTGTGATGCAACAAATGCTTAACCTGACTGAATCCAGAAAATTCCTGCAAAGAAAACTCAAGAAACAGAACATAAAGAATATCAATAAGATATTCATATGAACTGCAATGTGATTCCATCGAGAAAAATGTGCTTATATTACGGATTATTTTTCTCTGCCTGTAATTAATTACAGAATTTACAGGGACATTTCAAGTAAACTGGGTTCATTTTAATTTCCTGACTTTAAAATCTTCAGCAAAAGAATGAAGATTTCTTCTCGCAAACTACATTTTTTTTACCAGAAATCTCATAAAAATACCACCGCAAATCTAGTTAGCAGTAATGATCATCCAAACCCTGATATTGGTCTCAATTCTTTTACTGGATTGTAAAAACTGGGCCTTTGTATATAAAAAATTCCAATAAAAACCCTACATTACTTAAAATAAAAAAAAAAGACTTGTGACATTTATACCAGCATGTGGTGCGATTATGAGAGTAATGCAAAAGCAAAACCTTTATAATGGTTTCAAAAATTATTCCGACAGCTTTTCTACACAGCTAAAAGATCCAAGATCTTATTAAAGTACTTCTGAAATTAAATTATGAAACAATGCTTTTTATAGAGGCGAGAAAAAACACACGACTTCAATCACCTTCCTTTTTAAATCTTGTGGCACTGCACTAATTAATTCTATTGAAATGAGTCTAATTAAATTGGCCTAATAAGAGGCAGCTGACTGCCATCTCTGAGCACAGACACAAAGCTTGTAATAGTCAGGTTATCTCCACCGTCCACAGCCGCTCCGACAACGCTAAGCCTTGTAAATACAGGCCCCTCTTACACGGGCACCAATATCTCCGGCACTAGGGGAGACGAGAAAATTCCCACAGCCTCTCTCTGTGTGTGCGCATGTAAAAAGACGAGCTTTTTTTTTCAGGTGTACAAGAAGACGGGGAGATTTTCTTTCTCTGAGAACATATTGTTCGTTTTGTTTAATTGATGGGGAAAAATAAATTTCAAGTCCCTCTTTTAGCACCTTGGTTTTCAAAGAGGGGCCCAATTAAGGGTCCTCAGACAAAAGGAGATTTGGAGTGGAAGAGCTCTTCTCTTCCTCCGCGAACACTTTCCCATGACAGAGCGGGAATGCCTTCGCTCTGGAGTCACAGAGGAGCAGTGTGCAGGATGCTGTTAGAACGGAGAGGGAGAGAAACGCAATCCTTTGTTCTGCTATAGCAGGATCCCGCTCCGCCGTCGCAGTTTAAACGCTCATCTTTCACGGCTGCTTCAGTACTGAGAGCAATGTCTAACCCAGATGCTTAAAAATTCATACGGAGCTGTGTGTGATTGACTAAACTCACACATTAAACACAGTAAATGACAAGGAGCCTGAGAATTTACTTGTTTCTGAATCAAATCCTAACATTTCTGTCATTACACTAATGTGACTGAATCGAGTGTCAGTTCAGCAAGTTTCATTGACAGATTTCTGGGGTAGAAATCGGTTTAAGTCATGGAAAAATTACCGTGAAATTTTATTTGCGTAATTGTTGTGCGTGTAACAACAGTATATCCGATCATCAGACGATTTGTTTACATTTCCTTATAAAACTGCTACAGATTACAGATGCTAGACTAAATATTTATCTAACAACATTACGCCAATAAAACTTGGGAACTGAAAGTAAACAATATGCATGCTAAACTGACATTTGATGAATCTGCACACACTTAGGGTCAAAATGAAAAAGAATAACATTAGCGCATATTAAATGACACCAAAAATCCTTCTGGCCTGTCGAAAGTGTCCAAAATTGATGTTCCAGCATGTTTCAAATGACACTTGTTCTGGATTCCAACATTTTGCTAGTCTCGTAAATCACTTAATTTGCACGATTCTATGCAATTGTTTGCTAGTAACGTAAATCAGAATAAACAAGCTCATTGTTTAGAAACGTTCTGACACCTGGTTAAAGCGCCCATCGCTGATCAAAACACACACACGTCGTCCAGTCTACATCCATCATGCCGTTCATCTGAAATGCCGCAGAGCTTTGAAATGTGATTTACTGGATGTGGGATTAACTCCAGCAAAGCAAATATTTGAATGAAACAAATGGCTTAGACAACTGAAAGACATGTGCTTTGAATCATGTTTGAATTATGATAAATTAGATTTCAGCTCCAATAAAATCTTAGGAAGGAGAGCGTGAGCGATGTGACTCGGGTGGAAAATCACATTTGGGGACGTGTCGCCATCGTGTGAGGTTTTCCCGCCCCGTACGCGCTAGGTCACTTCAACTAAGTGGATCCTGACCGACTACAGGACAGACATGATTAAACCTGCCATGTTACTTTTAACATTTTCCTACAAACAAACACTGTTTCCTTGTGTGCTTACATGATGTAAGTGTGCTGAACAGCTGACCGACCACAACCAAAGAAGGTTGGAAAAATGTTGCTACTGAATACACGACTCTAAAGCAAACGCTCAAACCGTTACGGAGCTGGACTTGTGCTCGGAGAGAAAATCTCATAACACTGTTCCAGTGTATTTCAGGTTTGTAATACAGTCCATAAATACCTTCCTTTCCTCTGCGTTCCAGAACAGACTGGAAGAGCGAGAGAGAGAGAGAGAGAGAGAGAGAGAGAGAGAGACAGAAAGAGAAAGAGAGAGCGTCCTAAACTGGGGTATTGAATTCCTTTAGTCTGAATGAATTGTGAGCCAGCAACTTTAAGAAATTACTACAAGCTCAAGTAGTCCAGAGGTGTTTACCAAAGAATTCCCCAAATAAACTCAATAAATGGAAGCTAAATGGAAATAATTTTGCTTAGAGATCAAATTCTGAGAAAAAAAAAAAAGTAAAATTACAGAAACATATGGGAAGCATTTCCTTACGGGAAGGTTTCCAGAATGATCACGCAAACTGAAAAGTACACTGACGCCAAATATAAACCACAAAAATAGAGTTTGGCTAGTTTCATAAACAATAAAAAAAAAAAAGAGTAACTTTTTCAAACTCTGGCAACGAGCCTCCCAAGAGGGTTGAAATGTCTCACAAGAGATGAGAAGAGCGTTTGTGTTGAAATGAAAAATGGAAATGCGCACTGCCTACTTGGTGGAGAATGCGGGCTGAAATCAGCCCCTTTTGTCTCTGAATTATCTGAAAAGAGACCAGCTAACTCAAGGCCTCCGAAAACCCATTTTCCACCGCTGCCCCCCTCTGAAAATCAGCTCTTTCTGCCAGAGCTGGTGACCCATTAAGTATATTGTGTACATATGCAAAAGGGAGGCAGGCAGGTGTCCGGAGAAACACTGGAGCTATGTCACAGTCTCCGATGGGAGAGGGAGAGGAAGAGGAGATCGGCATGATGGCGGAGGAGGAACGGATATCGGGAAGGAGGGGGAGGGTCGGTCAGAGCAATGTCCTCTAGCCGGCACCCTAATGCAGTTCCCTCTGAAACATCCGCCTGATGGACGAGTCTCCTCACTCCTGCTTTCTAATCAATTTATTTAGCGGCTAAGATAAATATCCTGCGCTGAGGTCGGGGATTAGAGAGCCCTTGTTTGTGCTGTCTGTAAATGCGTCGTTACGGCGAGAAAGGCAGAGAGGGGGCTGTTACGTTAGAGCGGCACGTCTGTTTCTCTGTCCATCCGAGCGGCCGGGAGTGAAGTCCCAGCTTATGTTTATTTATTCAGCTGATGTCAATACTTTACACAGTCACTCAGGAAGGAACATCCAGGCCCGTGCTTGGCAGAGACGTGCACAGAGGAAATCTGCTTGTCATTGCTGCCGTTTCACGTCGCTAACAAATGCATCGCCACACAAGTCAACCACAGGGGAGGACACACGTTACCCCTTCATAGACACGCATTACGGACAGACTGAGTAAGTCGTGTGAATCACTCTCCCGGTTCTGCCGCTTTGCTCCTGATGGGTCTGTAATAGTGTTTCCCAACCTTTTAGTCTTATGTGCCCCTGCAGCTCTATAAGTAAGGCTCTAGCACTTCTTCATTGACACCAAAACTCAAATGTGCTCCTCACATTATACTAGATTTCCATTCACTACAAAAATAAATAAATAAATAAAATAATTGCAATAATTGTACATTTTTGAGAGGTCTAATATATTTTTTTATCTTAAGCTTCTCCGAGTACCGTTTGGAACCACGTACCCCTGGTTGGGAAACACTCATCTGTTGAAACCCGCTGACAACTGTGATTGAATAAGAAAAAATGCTGAAAAGACTCGTGCGTTTTTTGTATCAAAATGCATCATTTTTGCTATGGTTATACCTGTCGTTTACACTACTCCAGTGTTTCCAGTGTTTTCGACACGCGAAAATCGAGATTCGAAAAAACGCTGCCCGTTTTAGTTTGAAAATGCGTAAACAGACAAAATGGAGACTTTTCAAAACGATTGCATGGATGGCTGTCCCCTTGTCGACCGTGTAAGAAATAACATGGAGACTGAAATACCCAGTGTGCATTAATGGTCATGTGACATGCATTTTCATTCACGTAGATGGAGATCATTTCTGAAATGCTGTGGAAACGCCAGTGTAACACACTAGTGTAAACAGAGACTGACTAAGCTAGTTAGGGCCTTAGTGGAACACCTGAGAAACAAAATCCAAACCACACTATGTTTTATGAAGCAACCAGGGCACTTAAAAGTAACTGTGCATTCAAATTACACAGTACACTCCATTGGTTTCATTCATTGGTTCACTGGTCACTGGAATTAGCAATACTTGGAAAGTTGAGTTAAAAATTCACTGAAGATTATGGAGCTTCCAGGCACCTCTGCCAAATTATCTATGAGATGCCCTGATCTGCATACTACTGATCGCATGTAAATTGGGATGCTACTGCTACCATAGCCTCAAATGTAGCACACAAGAAAATAGAAATGCTATCGCCGGTGGAGTGCTTTAATAGTCGATAAAAACAATGTCACCATGTCTTCCTCCCCCAGCTCTGAGGTGAGTCATTTGCCGTGCGGTTGAGATTCTCCCCAGCTGAGAACTGGAGAGTCTTCAACTGTCGGTTTGATTGCACTAGCCCCAGGCATTAGGTTCAATCCAGCATGTCGCACCTCAGTAGTCTCACACAGACAGCTGAAATCTGGCTCAATTTACCTCAGGGATTTGTTAACTTTCACATACATTTAGCTGTGCAGTTGGCCAGCTCAAATTGATAAACCTGCTGCTCTTACTGTGGTGATTTCTGAGATGCCAGGAACCTTCACCAAACCCAGCGCACCAGCTGACACGCACTTGTGCTGTGTTCTCCAGCAGTGAATTAGAGAGATGTTTCCTTTTATTTTTTTATGAAACTTGCTGAAATAGAGTTTAGTCTCTGCTTCAGACAGACAGTTAACAGACCATTTGATGCACATTGTACACAAAACTGAAAAGAGCTTTTGTAAAAAAATAGCAAACTCCCATCTAATTGACTGTTTTGTTTTTGGCAATGACAGTTCATGGCATTGAATATTTGATGTATACTAGAAAACATCTGTTTAAGACAGTTAGTAGGTAAACAAGGTACGATAAAATGATATTACCTCTAATTAGCTCCAACCAACTTTTTATTCAGTAACCATATGTATGTATTTTTTATAATAAATTAATTGAAATTGTAATTAAAAAAAAACATTTATCACAATATTAAAAATATATTTATATTACATAAATTAAAAATGTAATTATATTTTATTAAACACTAAATTAATGATTATATAAAATATATCATTTACATTTTCATGTATATATAATATAATCTTTAATATTGTAATGTTATATTTTATTATAAATTAAAATTACAATTCATAAAAACACACATATATATATATATATATACATATTTTTACCATTACACTGTATGTACAGTCATACCACCCAGGCATACTGTGGCTAGACACTGTACATGTTGGTCAGACGGCTGTTTCCTGTCTAAGCGGCGGTTCTTGGCCAGAATCACCTGCTATGAGGATCAGACTTTGAGTAAGACAACCACCAGCTTCACCAGAACACTGTCATTCCTTACTAAACGTTGTTTTTTTGAAAATAAATACAAAAAGTGGGGGGGGGGGGGAGAAAAAGTACAGAACCACTCTAAAACCCAAGAGAGGCACTGGAAAAAAAAAAAGAGTTATTTAAATGTAAATAAACAGGAATTTTATCTGCACCTTCTTCTTAAAGTTTGCTGCTTTATCTTCCAACTCCTCTGGCTTTCCTCTGCAGCCGCTCGGTTTATTACAGAACCTCCAGCGCAGGTCAGACCGAACAGAACATGAGCCACATCCTGGACCTGCCTGCTGGAATTAATGTGGCCGGGAAGCAGGCTTTGCTATCGGCTTGAGACCATTACCACATGTCATTTGTCATTTTCTATGATACCACAATGCGCTAACATTTAATTTTCTGCTGCACTTTATCAGTGGCCAAGTTCTCTCCCTCTACGCTCCATTGTCTTTGACCTATATACATATAGCCGGGCCAGATGGAGAGGAGAGCATCCATCGTTCGGCCTCTGAATCTGACAGGAATCAGAAATGCTGACAGCTTCCCCTCCAATCTGGATCACATGGGTCTGTGGACAGTGGGAAGAAACTGCTCAAGATCCTTCGTAAGAGCTATAGAAATAAAATAGGTTATAAAGGTGATACGTGTGTCTACATTCTGTCTCTTTGCTGCCTTAAACCGAATACTTTTGGATAATCCAATCAATTTAATATATATATATATATATATATATATATATATATATATATATATATATATATATTTGTAATCGGAAATTATATTATATATGATATATATATATATATTATATATATTTATATATATATATATATATATATATATATATATATATATATAAAATCATATATAATAATTATATATGATATGTGATATCATGTTAATATTATGAAAGTGTGCTATTATTTAGCAATGCACCAAAAACATTTTGAGCAGTAGCCGATAATTCTTAAAATAATGGCTGATAACTGATAGCAAAAGCCAATATTATAAAATTTATTAAAAAAAAAAAATTAAACAGAAATCACTGAGTGAAATCGCACACTTCCGCAAATGTACGAGGGTCTGGTTTGATTATTTTCCAATGTAATTCAAAACTTGATTCACACAAACTAAAGGATAAAATTATTAATAATGAATGGCAACTGGTCATTTAGTATTTGTTTTTTCAAGATAACAAATCAGTACAGTATAATCAGTATAATATCAGTACTTGTCATAATTTCCTTCATGTTGCATTTTCTTCTAAACTCATGTTTAAATTTGGGCATGTTAAAAGAGAAATGTAAGCGTGGAGGAGCACTGGATGTGTGGGTTTTTCATTGGCTGTCCTTGTTCAGTCTAATGCAGCATGAAAGAAAAGCAGAGAAAGACAAGACGCACATTACTTAGATAAAACACGGGCCGGGGCAACATGAAAGACCTGCTGCAGACACCATATTTCAATGAGATGTCCGTCCTAAGCTAAAATAATAAATACAAATGGATCGGCTGCAGGAAGATGAGAGGTCAGAGTGGTTTGAAGAAGAAAGAGGGATTTAGGGAAAGACAGACGACATAAAGCAGTGAGCATGAAGTAGATGACAGACAGACAGAAAAGGTAGAGACAGGCCAGAGACAGGATGAGCCGAGATGAGACTCAGCGGGTGAAAACAGGGATCGATTGTGTGACATCACCGATGAACTGCTTTGATTGGATCAATTCATTCTGTTGCTGATGTGTAGAACAGATTACAGTGGTGAGACGGAGAAGATATCGCAGGCGTTTCAAGTGGAGAACAAGGAGCTGTGGCGCATTTATCCATGACAATGAGACTGCAGTTATGAAGGTTAGGAGGAAGTGACATCATCAGTTGCAAATACTGATGAAAATGTGTGGGTTTTCATACACGCATTGTTATTGACTTATTTCAACATGCGATTCAGCGCTCAGTAGTCTGCAGTAGGGCTGCGCGATTCATCCCACGATATGAAAAATAGCATTGAATTTGAACGCGATTATCTCTTAGTGCGATTATTTTTTTTACGCGCAGCTTCTCAATGAACTATGCCTCCAAATGCTAATCCAATCCGAAAGCACTGTGAGTTTGAGTCGCTCATAATGTACATTTAAAAAAACAACACGTGTCAAACATCTTTTTTCCAGACATGAGAAGTATTTATTAACATCTTAAAATACAACATTTAATCAAGTTTTTACTCCAAACTCCATTCGTAACGACAGTTGCGCATCCTTCTGTGCGATGATGTGGCTTCTTACATAGAATAATGCAGTCGTGTCTTTATTAGTCATGTTTAATCAATCAAAGCGTTTCAATCTTCTGTTTATTCAGCGATATGACGCTTTATCTTCTTCTGCTGCAGGGCATATTTTGAGCACCCTCTGGCTTTCAGATGGAGAAGCATTTACTACTGATCACACAGCCGTACAGATCTGACAAGCTGCGCATTAAATAATCCCAGCTATTGCCAAATCGTGTGCGATTTAATCACGATAAATCGTGCAGCCCTAGTCTACAGACATCCCATAATTCCCAGAAAGTTGTTGCCATTTGACAGATTTTCATGGGGAGATTGGCTCTGCTCAGAAAAACAAATTCTAGGCTGCCAGTCCACCATATATCATAAAGAGGGGTAGTGTGGTTAAAACTCAGCTCCTGAAAAAAATAATTAGACTCCAGAAAGGCCCGAAAACCCACCCCAAGGTCTTTGGCGTCACTTTTCAGTCATGCACACGCGTCATTAACACGAGCAGTGAGCAGCAAACCCTCAGAGAACTGCTCTAAATCTCCAGGCCTTTGGTCCACCGAAACTTCTCTCTTTCTGAGTGAACTAAAACAAGAGCTCAGAAAATGTGTTAAAGTAAAGTTTTCCATTACGGCTGACAACTGATTCCCAAAATTTAAAAAAAAGAAGGTAATCTTATAAATCCGACTTTTTAAAACGACTTTTGAAAACTCTTCAAAATTGAGTAAAAACAAAATACTATTAAACTACCATTTAGACTATTAAATATGCTACTTTTAAAACGTGTCATAGGAAAAGAGCAAATGGGAAGAAAAAAATCCCACCACTCTGTACAAATATATCAAATTATACTACTGATGGATAAATATGGCATAGATATGGTGATCAATTTATTTTGCATTCCAAATAATAATTCATTGGGATGCAATATTATTTTTACTCGTACATACTATAATACAAAAAACATGATTGTTCTGACCTTAAAAGACAGGGCCAGACCAGACGGAAGCAAAGCATAAGTAAAGTTTACCTGAAACACTTCAGCTGAATGTAAAGCCTCCTGTGCCGTGATGCTGAAATACATCAGCTCACGGCCACTAGCAACCAAGCCAAGCCAAGGCTTGAAATCTTCTGTCTCTATTTCTCGTGCCCTCTGCTCTCAGCCCTCCCTCTCTACATTCAAGTCGTCTCTTTTTCTCTCAAAGACCTCTTGCTGTGGTCGTATCCAAGCCCTCAGCTTGCGTTCCATCCCCTCTTTCATGTGTCTGCTCACTGCAGGTCTATTTCATGTCACAGCCACGTAATTACCGATTTGTTTTGGGAGAGGAGGGATGGATGGATGGATTTCATTTCAAAAAAAGACGGGATTAAAACGAGATGTAAACATTAAAATTAGAGGGAGGGGAAAAAAGGAGAGATTTTTCTCTTTTTTTCCCCCTGAATCAATATCATTGCTTTGACAGCACACTGAGTTAGTGTGAATTGAATGTGTCTGAACTGATCGCTAAAGCTTTGAGAGCGAGCCAGTCGGGGACAGACCTCAGAGAGAACAACACTTAACGCTTTCAGCCACCGCCAAATGAGAGAAACACCCAGAAAGAGAGCATAAAAGAGAGCGAACATGCCAGAAAAGGAGGGAAATGGACTTCTAACGCCAATAGATGCTGATGAAATGGCCACATGTAAAAGGACTTCCACTCTGCCACACAATGCTGCATTAAATGATGGTCAAGAAACGTCCACTGATTGTACAGTCCAACTGTGACCGCCTCGATTTTCAGTGGTCTGGGTTCCAGGAAGTGCTTCCCATTCATTTTCTCCACTGGGATTTTTTAGAAATCTTCAATAAAGAGTTCAAAGCCACAAATCAAAATATGCACTGAGATGAATCACAGCATTAGAAACTTTGATTTGAAGCAAATTTAAAGTACATGAAAACAAGAAACACGCATACAAGACTGTAAACTTCAAATGTTTTATGAGGGAATCAACTACTCATACTATAAAGATTTGCAAACGACGCAATGTAAAAAAAATATGAATGTCTTTGGCTTAGTCTTCAGTCTTCAAATATGCTCATTTGCTGCTCAAGAAACATTTCTTATCATCAGTTACACTGCTTAATATTTGTGACACTTTTTCAGGTCTCTGTGAGCATTTCAACACACAAAGAAAGTAAGAAAGTACAACAAAAACCACAATAAATAAGCATGAGGTATCTTTATGGGATTGGCCAGTCACTGCTGAGCTCTTTAGCAGAAATTTCCGTTTCCACGGTAACAGTGTTTTCTCTGGATATCGGATACTGTGGTTCTTCCCTGGAAATTTGGCTATTAAGCATTGAAATCACATTGTGTGACTTGTGGCTTATATAGAGGCAAACACAAACATTTAACAACATCTGAGCTCAAGGTACATCCTGGCTTGAAAGGCTAGTTTTTACTTCCGGAACCTGACTGTTACACTCTATACAGCCGGGAAAGAGCCTGTGGCTTCGTCCCATGTGACAAGCCACACCCAAAGGTCCCAATGAAGGTAGAGGAGCCGTTTTATTTTCTATCTCTCCTCTCATCACCCACATTCATCTTGTTCAGACAACTTGCTCCAATCCATAAAACAGGCATTAATATGAAGCTATCATCCGGCTAAGAATTTTCATTTTAACTGACAAGGTGCCCCATTCATCACTGGTGGCGTCTCTATGTGCTCTCTGACTGCTGGAGAGAGATACAGGGAAGCAAGCGGTTCAGACGCTGCCCAGAGCCGAAGAACAAAAATGCAGCTAAGCCTCTTCAGCCGCGGCCTACAGAGAACAGACGTCTCGGACCCGCTGTGGCCTTCACAATACCTGCAAAGAGCATTCATGTGTGGGAACACTGCTGGCTTTTCCAGTAAAAACAAAAAGACGCCGTCTGAAACGCAACATCGGAGAATGTCAAAGGAGACAAATTCTACACTTTTTGCACTTTTGTATTTTTCTCCCTCAAGCTCACTTAGACAAGGTTTCTCACACTAACAACAGTTATAAATTTAGTTTTACACAGCCATCATCTCGCTAACCCCATGTTAAACCATTTTTTGGTAACTATTTTTGCCAGTGAAAAAAGCTAATATATGGAAGCTCATTGGTAAAACATGCCTCCACATACATTTCAGCAAAACTCCAAAAACTTCTATACTAATAATTCAATGCAGTTTCCAGTTAAAATGAACACTTAGAGGCAGTAAAACACAAATAACTTTCATTCTTTTTCACGCAAATTATAATCACACACGATTAATAAAAGCTTATTTTTGCGCATTTCCTTGCACAATACAATTATGATCTCGAAACACTTAACCCAGGCCAACGAATGCAGTCTGAAGTCTGCATCACATAACCAGCTCCCATATGTGTGGCTTTTCTGACATAGTAAACTTGCTCAGTAGCCCTGCACTTTCACGTACGCGTCTTGTGAAACACGAGGCTCGATAAAAGAGCTCCAAGTCTTGTAGAAGCAGCTAAAATGGCACGCTTGCTTCAGTTGTGTTTTTATCTCTCTTTGATTTTGTTAACACTATCGATTGGGTTTAGTGTAGGTGGTACGTTTTAGCGCCACTCACCGGACATTTCAATTTGAAAGTGACGTAAATCGTGCAATCGTGCGACTTTTTTCCAGTGATCCTAGATTGCATCCTGTGCCTATCCAGAATATACGTCAAAATTTTAAGAGAAAATAACTGTACTTTCCTAAAAGCAACTGGAGAGACTTATATCTGCTTTAAATTGAAATACATCCAGTCTGTTGTGTTTGCAATTTTGGATCGGTATTTTCACTATTTTCGGAGCAAACATCCTGGTTTTTCACTTCCTTTCATTACATTTATGCATTTGGCAAACACTTTTATCCAAAGAAAATTATATTGTATTCAAGGTACACATTTTCTCTTGCTTTCCCTGGGAATCAAACCATTTTAAAAAAAAATTGTATGTGAAGGTAAATGTGTGTTGAAACCCTGACAGAAGTTATGTGAAAGATGAATCAATGAACGGTCCAGCTGCACTAGGGAGGGAGTACAGTATGGCAGCATAATACATCAAACCATTTCAAATGAGCAAGGAATATCCTGTTTTCTGTGATACATCCCGTTTAAAGACTTAATAAGGAATTCCCACAAAGACGTCTTTGGAGCGCTCGCAGAGCAAAGCCACTGCGGTGTTGTCGCCACTTCTGTACCTTTGAGGATACGAGCGATTTTCCTTCAACCGAGTGGGACGTAATTCCAACAGACAGCCTCTTTCCGCACACCAAATGTGGAAGTGAAAGGCCATTACTGTATTTGTCAGAGAACTCATTAACAGATTCACATCAGAGGGAAGGACAATATATGCACGCGTAAGGGTTAAACCGAGACAAAGCGAGACGGAGGAAGACAAAATGCTGTAAGTGTCTGGAAACGGTCTCAGCAGAACATTAGCACGAGCAGAAGGCCATAGGGGAGAGAGAAGATCCATTTTAATGAGCATCACAACTTAACAAAAATGTTCTCTGTTTCCATTCCTGACAATTTTGCCAATTTCATAGTAAACAAGCATAGAGAAATACTCTCTGACAGCATCGCCTTGATATGGTAAACAGTCTGGCTTTGAAGTGAAGCATCAGATTATACATTGCTGAAGAGAGATTTTTAAGATTATTCTTGTTATATCTAATGATGCAGCTCATGGAAAAATAAATACACTGACATTTGCAGCATGAAAAATAATTTACAACGCATCAGAGACAGAGAATGCTAAATGTTTTCCCCTCGCTTGGCAAAATGACTGGGGTACGGTTGGGGTATGATATTGCTAAAATATTTATGATGGATGCCGGGCGCGCATGCCAGTGGAATCGCAGGACTTCCTGTGGAATGTGTCTGGGCACATACTGTTTGCCAGCCTTCACAATAACCCACCCCCCTCTCTCCGTTCACACTCATCCAGAAACCCTCCCGCACACAGCAGATGCTGCGTTCATCTGCTGCGCTACACAGTAACTGTCCAAATATTGACACACAGCTCCGTCCCCCACTGATTTCTTTTAACCCTTCACCATTTGCTCGTGACGCATCTATCTGTGCTCTGAAACTGCGGCAGTCGGATAAAGTACTCAAACTGTTTCAGTTCAGTATAGTGAATGATTTCAAGAAAAATTCAATTATAAAACTGATACAAAAAAACTGTGGCATTGCAAAAAATAAAAGAGAGTAGGCTTGTGAATAATTTGAAACGCAAAGGTGCTACTTGTTTATATGTAGAAGTATTTAAGATAAAGTAGCAGCACATAATGAAATACAGTCATGTAAAAATACATTTGTTGCAGGAATGCTTGACTAATAAGCGGACTTCATTAAAAGTGTAGAATCTGGCTGCCTTAAAAATGCCTTGCAAACGCATGGAGGCAGTCTGAGTCGTTGTCGCAATAAAAAATAAAAAAAGCATAAATGCTTGTACGCAACTGACATCCTGCACATGCAAGTTCAACGCCCGCTCCTCACAGACAGCCAGCTAATACGAGTTTATTACTTTTTTGAGGCACCGCAGTGATTCGGAGAGGCCCGTGTGTTTTTAAGAGCGCTCTGTGGGGATTTCTCAGACGGGTTTGAGTGGGCACTGAAGGGGTAAATCAAGACTGCTGGGCAAGACACACATCTGACGGCGGAGAGAGAGTTCAGAGGAAGACGCTCAGCACACACACTGAGCCAGAGGCTCCCTCAGTCCTGGCCTGAAGCACACTTTCCATCCTCTCTCACTTTCTCTCACTCAATCGCTCAAAGACTTGGTCTGACCACAGGGTGAGCAAGTCCAACATTTACACCATCTTAACTGCCAATACAGCAGTGTCTATCATCTTCACATTATGTTATTTGAAGCTCAAGGTGTCTGTTTTTTTAAATGAACTCCATCCAAAATTTTAAAATAAGATATTCTAAAATATTAAAAGCAAATTAAAAACTTTAAAATATTGGCACTGACACTAAGACTTTATATTATATTATATTATATTACATTATATTATATTATTAATTTGCATTATAACATATTATAATCCTTACTTGGCAACAATTTCTTTTCAAATTTATATGATTGTATAAATTAATTAAGATTAAGCATTAAAAGAATAGTTTACAAAGACGGAAACAAATTGTGTCATCGTTCAAGGGTTAGTTCACCCAGAAAAAAATCTGTCATCATTTACTCACCCCTCATGTTGTTCCAAACTCGTAAGGATTTCATTCATCTTCAGAACACAAATAAAGATATTTTTATTATAATCTGAGGGATTTCTGTCCCACCATTAACAGCCTAAACAACTACCACTTTGATGCTTCAAAAGGTTCATAAAGAGATCATAAAACTAATCCATAGGAATTGAGCGGTTAAGTCCAAGTTATCTAAAGAGACAAAATCACTTTATATGATGAATACTCACATATAAACATTGATCAGCAAATATAAACAGAAGCTCAACCGTACTTGACGCACAAGAACAAACCTCATTGGTTCTTGAGGAAGCTCAAACGTGCTGCGTAACACATGAGAATGAACCTCATTGGTTCTTGCAGAAGCTCAAATTAAATATTTCATTTTGGGGGTGAACTAACCCTTTAAAATATAGGGCAGAAGTTGTATGGACTATTGTATGGACAGCAATGCACACTTTTTACATTCTGCTTAACATCTCCTTCTGAAGAACCTCAGAGAGGTTTGGAGCAACATGAGGGTGAGCAAACCATGATATAATTGAATTTTTTTCTGCGAATTATACTTTTTTAACACATGCATGTTTCTACATGGTAATATTTGAGATATTAAAAATCCAATATATTCTTTTGCAAAAATTTGCAGATTCCAGTAATCAGATCCCTGTGACAACACAGAAACAAGGGAGAAATCGAAACGGGACTGAGATCATGACCTGAGCAGATCCAGATTCCCCACGTTCATCCCCACCCCTCCGCAGACCTGACCGCGAAACTCCAACCTTTCGATTATCCACATTCTAGCCACAGTGTTTTAGTTTTTGTCTCTTAGATCAAGGTAGAAGAGCACTGCATTGGACAGAGGAAGTTGAACTGTAATTTCTGTGGAGAGAGACAGAGAGGGAATACATCTAATTGGCACCATCATAAGATGACGATAACAAAGGGAAAGATCAGCTTTAATGATCAGAAGCTCTATAAAGCTGTAAAATGCTTTGCTGATAACAACGACACTTCAGCGTCATCAACACTGTCAGGATAGCATGCTAGGCTAGGCTAGTCAAGCACAGGAAACAGTTGTAAAACATTTTCCAACTACAAATATTTTTAGCTCATTTTACAAATGTTCTGTTCTATAAAATATAAAACTGTAAATATGTAAAACAATGTCCTTTACCCACTGAAATATGCTCATGTGAACAGTTCTACCAATACAAACAGGGGGGGGAAACATGTTACTTATGGCTTAACTGAATAAATATCACAAAATTGAATTTGGTTTTGTGGTCTTTATATAACTACTGTGGTTTAACTCCACAGGAAGAGATCCGCTTACTTGTGAGGGTCACAGAGGATTTACAATAAACTAAGATCAACAACTCTAAATATATAGCCCAAACAAATAAACCGTCCAAGACGGTGGATTGTTTTCCTTCACCATGTGACCAGGTTTATCGTCTGGTATTATAGCAGATATAAGCGTTTAGTGCAGGATTTCAGTCCGGGAATACAGACTGATAGACTTCCAGTCTTCCATAAAATTCTGCATCTCAGCATTTTCAAATCGGTTAATGCTTACATAGCAATAACGCTTTTTTTTTTTTTTTCCCTTTCCCTCTCTCTTTTTCCCGAAAGTCTTTAGAATGTATTTAAATGAGAGATTTAGTTAATGAGTTTGGGCAAAGTCTGGAACAGTCTTTTAAGAATTATCATTCTCATTAATTTTCAGAATTACCCACTGTGTTGTGATAGCTGTCATGGACTTTAGAGTTCAATTAACTAAATACTGAGAACGTATATATAATATACATGCACGTGTGTCTGTGCGCGAGCCGTATGCATGCAGGACCCATACCCAAGCGCGCATAAGTATGCATGTACACGTTTGTGTGTGTGATTTGTTTTATTACAAATTTCTGCAGTTTACCATTTCATTCTGGGTTTATACAATAAATATGCAAGTAAACAATTCCAAGAAAGCAATCCCTGATCCAAGCAAGCAAAGATCTTTTACTTAAGTCTGCATCACAATGCAGCAAGCATTTGTGCAGTTGTGCTCAAATCCAGACTCTCCGGTAAGAACTGGAGATTACCAACAGCAAAACCATAACACAACAAAAGTTGAAGGGCACAGAATGCAGGTGGAATAAATCAAGCCCTTTCAAGGACAGGCACATCAAAGTGCGTTTCTTGGCGCCTCATTCTTTGACTTTTGCACCAAAGTAATTACTATATGAGTAAACATTCGTTTTGTTTTCTATCATTTCATCCTGAGGAGCGCCCACATCAGAGGCATAAGTGTTTCATTACGCCTTTATCTGTCCACAGCTCTTGTGAAGCAGGAACAATTAACCCTGCCTTCAACGTGATTGATATAGGCTTTGCTTTCAATTTGTTCCACTACACAGATCATGAAATTCGCAATGTGCCCATCCTTATTGACCTAGACTTTCAAACACAGAGGGCTACAATGAGATGAAAAGAATTAGAAAGAAGAGAGCTGCGCAGCCATGAAATAACATGGGGAAGAGAGAGAAAAAAAATGGATGTGACCTCACAAAACCTCAACTATTTCAAGTACACTTTCTGGAAAGTTGTTTTCTGTTCCATCGAAAGCTATCCTATACGTTTCTGCTCTCTGAGTACTGTCTGAAAGGCGGAGGAGAGCTCTCAAGATGTCGGCATACGCAGTTATGTCGTAAACACAGCTCGCTTGTTCATGAGCAAAATTGAATTTCTATCGCTCTTGCCAAAACCAATCTTTCAAATGTGAACCCCTGAGCTTAGTTTGTAAATCATTAAGAGGCAATGAAAATGCTTGTTTATAAGTATACAGCTGCTTAAATAAAACAGACGCAAAATACTCAGGGTTTTCAAGTGATTCATGTTAATTGAGAGTTAATTCTAAACTAATCCCATCCAGTGTAGATAGAAAGACGGGTGATGGATGGGTAGACAGAACCATAGATGTTTACAGTTGTCAAGCAACTATAATGTAGTATGTAGAGTTACAAACATGCATTAGACAACATTTTCCAATCCATCTGATAATTTGCTCCCCTTTAAAATGTAGGTAAATACGTGGTCATCCAAAATATTCTACAATTCATTTTAAGACTTTTTTTTAAAGTCACGAAAGCACTGAGAGTTAGAGCAATTGAACGTTAGATAAAACAGAATGATAGACAGAACAACAGAACAATGAAAAGAATAAAAGAACGCAAGAACAACGACAGAACGATGAATAGAATGACAGAACCATAGATACAATGACAGAATGATAGACAGAACGATAGAAGGATGAATAGAACGACAGAATGTTAGAACGATAGACAGAATGACAGATGGAACGACAGAATGATGTAGATCTAAATTTAGAACTTCTTTATATTAAATAAAAACAATTTTCTGTATTTAAAATTTTCCACAAACTGATATTAGTCTAACTGTAAGCCGTTTACAGTTGTCAATCAAATAAAACATAGTATGTATAGTCACAAACTTGTATTTATTGCATTTAACAACGCTTTCAACTGCAGCTCATCCGATCAGAAATTAGGCTCTGAACCATCCATCTGATCATCTCATACGTCCCTCAAAAATGCTCCGGAATTACTTTTAAGACTTCTTTAAAGTCATGAAAGCTCTGAGAGTTAGTGTGTGTTTACTTTAGCTGATGGCTATTGTGCTGTACAGTATCAATAAGCAATTTGACCTTTTCCCACAGTCTGCTGCTGGAAAGGGCTTCATTTGTCAGGACTGTGAGCTAATTTTAGCCTTTCTCTGAAGAAAGACCTACTGTTACTCCATTACACGGCACACGGACAGATATATTATCAATTCAAAAAGTTGGCCTTTGGTACGTCAATGCACAGGAAGTGGCAGGAGACACAGAAGTGGCTGACACAGCGTCCTGCGGTGCTGCTTTAGATGAGTGTACCCGGTGATAAGCCTGGGAAAACGGCGGCACAAAAGCAGTCAGTAAATCCCTGCAAAGGGGGCTTCTTTAGGTGACGACATGCGTAAGGAATGCTATAGAGAAAATACCTCGCCGTGCTGTGGCTCCTTTGTGAGACGAGGTGATGGGGGCTTACCTCCATTTACAGTCAAATCACAGCTATGACATTCACTTATTAAAGTGACAGGTGGGCTACCGAGCATATGCGCCACAAAATGTATTTATCTGGGGTGTACAGCGAGTAATACGGTGAGGTTCGGGGGCGGTCCGTGCTGAGTTATGCGGGCTGTGTTTTCTAGCGGTTCTTCTGCCTAACTGGAATAATCGATTGTAATTTTACACGCAAAACTCTGGATCACTTACGAGGGCCGTGCAGGTGTGGATGATCAACTCACTGCTGGATGAGAAGGAAAAATGAGAAACAATGTTATTACTACTATTAAATAGCATTCAAAACACATTTACCTTCTGTAATGTGATGCATTACAGAATATTCTGCTGGAAATAATTCTAATTTTCTATTACTTCCACACAGGTAATAAGGAACGATCGTATTTTAGCCAAGTCAGTTTTATTCGTACAGCACTTTTCACAATACTGTACAAGTTTCAAAGCAGCTTCAAAAGAAAATCACGATGCAAATGCTTGTGACTTCTTAAAGGCACAGTGTGTAAGTTTTGCCGCTAGAGGTCACTTATTCAAAACAATAACAAAGATGAGGCTGTAAATGAGTGTGGAATCATGGGAATTTTCTAGCTTATGGTTATTGTTTGATTAAAGTTGCATTTAAAGTCCACCGACTTACATATTGTGCCTTTAACCCTTTGACGCGTACGATCACACCGGTGTGATCAGTCTTGGCTGGTCCCTGGAGCGTACGACGACACCGGTGTGATTAGAACATTTAGTGCATCATGTGATCAACTGCCAAATTTAAACGTTCTCGGCGCTAAGCCAGTGACAGACGCACTCAGCGCTGTCATATATCACAAATATGCAGTATTTTCAACCATAAAATAGTTTATTTTAAGTTTAAGACATTTAAATGCACATAAGTACTAACAAAACACTACATTTAGAGTTTGTAAAATATACACTGATCTATGGAAGCGGCAGTAACATTCCTTCCCACAATAATTGACGACACGTTTTATTCATATCAGATACACATTGTCTAAGTAACTTTAAAGTTTACTCTATTCTTGTCTCAGTTCACCGGCTCACTTACTTTCATGCATTTTGGGAGAAGTGGACGAATTCACATGTTGTAAATCCAACAGATGCAATTCTTTAGGCAAACTAACATGGCGGCGCTCATTGCTTGTAAAGCTCAGCTAATGCGATCATTATAAAGTTGTTTAAATAGCAAAACACACCCACTTGCACATATTTGAAAATTGGAATATCATATATTTCAATCTATAGTTAACAAATTTGTGAATATTTTGGATAAAAAAGGAAAAATGAAATAAGTCATACAGTGGCTAAGGTCGCCTTGAAAAACTCACTCACGAAAGGGTTAAAATCTTTAAAAAAAAATTACATTACATTTACATTGAGATAAGCTTTATAGTATGCAGTGCTTTATGCGAGTATACTGTACAAATGCGAGTAACGTTAAAACATATCACTGGGTGATAAGATAGTTTATTTTTGTGATGATATAAACAATCCAGCAGTTGATATTTGCTATAGGAGTAGTTTTCAGGAAAAAACAAGGGTAGCCTAAATGTATTTGAGTGGTAATAAATATAGCAAATGAAAAAATACTTCTCGCATCCAAATGTAACAAGTTTTCAATGTAGAGAAAAGTGGCAACATCTTCAAATCAAAATGATAAAGTCATTGTTCAATGTGAACAAATATATGCAAAGCCAAACCCAAATCCATGTACCCAATATACTTAAATCCATTTTCTTTGCCAATGCACATATAGGAGGATTACACATGTATTCTGGAAGCGCTGTAGAGTTTGTTCGGGCTCAGAAGTGCTGCTGGAACACTAGAGGGGGCGAGTAAAGGGCAACACTTGCTGCTAGCATTAGATGATCGCGGCACTGCCAAACCAAAGAAGCAGATGGGAGTCAGCGGGCAGAACATCTGTCTTTAGAGCCAGATACTAAATGAAGGTCTTAAAACCACTGTGGACATTAAACGTGTAGAAGGGGAGCAAGGGTTTTACCGCAGCCACAAACCATACCAAAACCTGTGACATTCAGAAGCAACACTTTTGCCGCCTAGAGCACGATCATCTCTGATCTCCTCTCTCTGGCATAAAAAGGGGAGTATGTACTGCCTACAGTCCTTTGAAATATAAAGGCCTTCGATATCTGTATTAATGTGTAGAAAAGTCAGCAATCAGCACAGAGTAACCGGGGCCAGTTGTCACAATTTTACGTTCAGTTACAATGATTTTGTGTGCTGGTTTAAAACATTAATGAATGCCTGTAAGACATTCATTCCTTTTTGGAAAACAAATAAATATCTTTTTAATGAAATCTGAGAGCTTTATGTCCCTCCATTGACAGCCACTACCATTTTCAAATCCCAGAAAGATAGTAAAAACATCATTAAAGCAATCCATGTGACTCCACTGGCTTAACCTCAAGTCAAAGCGAGGCAAATGCATTGTTTGCACAAAAAAAACCCATAATTTACCACTTTATTTACAAAATATTAATCTCCAATGTGCATTCATTAGAGCACCATGTCGCATGAGTGTTGTACTGAAATTTTAAAACTGTAACGAAACCAGCGCTATTGAGCAGATTCTTAAACACCTCTGATTGGCCATCGCACTCAAAAGTCTATGATTGGCTACAATGATCAATGCTTCAAAAACATGTCGTAAATAGCGCTTACACAGAAACACACAGGAGTGTTTAAAAGCAGGCTGATAGACGTCTGCTTTCAACCAAGACTCGCGCGTGTTCACTAGAGCACTATGATGCATATGTGTCGAGTTAAAATGAGAGCAGACTCGCGCGACAACAAGGAACCGTCATGCGCGTGTACACGAAAAAACACCATGATGCATGCGTGTTGTGTTGACATGAGAGCGGACGTTGTTACATGTGTTTGAGATTAATATTTTGTTTAATAATAATGTTGCAAATAATGTTTTTTCATGCGTCGCTTTACTGCCTTTCTGGGACTTGAAAGTGGTAGTTGCATAAGCAGTCAATGGACGGACAGAAAGCACTCAGATTTCATCAAAAAATATCTTCATTTGGGTTCTGAAGATGAACGAAAGGGTTTGGGAACGACATGAGGGTGAGTAATTAATGACAGAATTTTCATTTTTGGGTGCACTATCCCTTTAAGAAAACAAGTAAACATGAAACTGACATACATCAAGTCACGGCAAGTTGTTATAATTATAATTACTGATTGAATTTAGCTGAAAAGCTTGCAATTGGTCATTTAATTGCAGGTTCAAATGTAACAACGTGCCGCATAGAGTGCAACTTTGGAGGCACATTGACACAAAAGATTAATTTTCCTGGACAAAAATGTACTGTGGTAAAAAGTATAACCTCGTCTCCACTATTAAAATTTTTAAAGAAGACTTTCAAAAGAGAAGACTTTTGTAAATAATACTAAAGATAACCATCTTTACAGCATAATTTGAATAAATAATCAAAATACACGATAATCCTGAGCAGAAACATACATACATACATACATACATACATATAAACAAAGGCAAAAAAAGGGCATTTAGTGTTTCAGTGAAACATGACTGATGCATCAACTGATTCACTGATACGTCCATAAAGGACACGGGCCCATGCAAAAAACCTCAGCTCAGATGTAGAGATGTATACATCACAAAGGCTCTCACGCCATGAGCCGTGCAGTAATGCATCGAGAGACTGCGCGATTACCTTTGTGGGATGCATCTTCTTTATGTCTGTGTCTCTGCTCTGACCTTCACAATAACAGAGACGAGTGGCGGCTGGCGAGAGCCGCGGTAATCACCGCACAACACGCCGAGCACCAGCCACAGATGGGGGCTGGAAATCCCTCTTAATTGTGATAAATACACATCAGAATAGCTTATTTGCCTCCATTCCATGCCGTGTTCGACGCTGGAATTGGTGCATCCTTTTGTGTGATGGTATAGCTCAGCTTGGGCTGTCTGCCTCTCCAGCATTCCGAGAATATCAGCGCTTTGTTTCGTCCATAAACATAATCTCACACTTGGAGATTTCGAAATAAAAAAATAATCACAAACGCAGCGCACTGACACTCCCAAGCGTTTAGTGAGACGCTGCTATTCGTAATTTCACATCAAAGGATTATTATAATGAACAGCTACAAGTCGGAATGTGATTTCAATAACAAGCCGATTTTTCATTTACGTGCTTAGTCGACACGAAATACTTTCAAGAAGTCGACATGCTACACTCTAGCATTTCGCTAATGTTCTCATAATCATTATGCATGCACCTCTTATGAGCTGAAAATAATTTAGAAATTACCGTAGGAGCGTTTTAAATAAAAACGAAAGATATTCGCTTTCCCTTATATATTCATTCACGTGTTTAACATTAAATGGAAGGGGTATGCATCACATACAGTGTCTTTTTACTGGACCTGTTGATACAGAACCCATTAGAGAGACCATACTTTATAATGCAACAGCAAATAAACCCCAAACATTTCACAGTGCCACAGCTCCGGTCTCAATCTATGGATCCACTGCTGCACCGTAGGAGAGGAAATGGAACAATTTAGCACTTTTGTTTGCTCACAGTGAGGGAGGGAGGCATTGCTTTCTTCAACACAAAGCCAACTTTGTGTTTAGTGTTGTGTATAAATTCACGCCAACCAATCTCTCTCGCTCTCTGTGAATTCTCGTCCAACTCCTTCGGAGTTGCTTCGCCCAAGAGCACAATCCCTCCCTTCCCAACACTTACTACAGCAGAAAACCGGCGCTAGTAAACAGCACTGCATTAAAAAATAAACTCCCAAACCTTCCATGAGAATTTCAGCCTCACTGTTATTCGGTTCAACTCTCAAGTGGAGCCACATAACGACTCACAGAGTGCAATTTAGCCCTTCAGAATGCCGGTCGGAAACAGGTGATAAAGGAAGCACTCATGCACTGGCTATGAAGTTTCCCCTCCCTCAAAATTAATTCCATCTTCAAGATTCCTATCTCTGTGATATGCTCGGAATGGCACACAAATACGCTCCCGCCAGAAAGATTACTGCAGACCGACTTAGCATAAACATCTCCTCCTGTTATGACTGGCAGGGGGTGGAATATAATTCTAATGTCGTGGCCTATTTAGACGTAGGTGCATTAGCGTAATCTGCGCGTTCCGAGCGGGAATCATAAAATAATCGAGCTCGATGAGAGTTTCGTCAAGCTTGCAAATGACAACCATTCGTAGTCCGGTCAGGCACACAATCTTGTGGAGTTGCACACTACAGTATATGAAACGGGCCGTGTTTACATTGTAAAATGTCACTGGCTCTACGGCTGATATTTTGTACACACACTGCAGGTGAATTATTGCATACAATTTAACATTAGTTCAACAAGCTGTACGCTGCACGCAGTCACACGGAGTACTGCGTGGATCAGTGATGCCTAATTGAATCCTCCTAAGAGCTAAACCGAGAAAATACAGCTAAAACAGGCCTACCTATAGCTCATAGCGGAGTAAGATCTAGCGACGTTCTACAGCATGACAACACAAAACCTGACATCCACTTGTCATCTAATCACCAAAGAATACCGCATATGCAATTAAAAGTTTCCCGAGAGCAGCTTATCATGAAAGTAATTTCATAACTGCAGATTTATTTAGTGCAACATCTGTCATCTAATAGTGTAAGGCTGATGAATATGCAATACTTGCAATAAAACGACAGCCACCTGACTAGTCTATATAAAATGTAGTGATATTAAAAATTCCAGATCTATACAGAGCGACCGATTCTTACATTATATTCAATACTGCAGATGATGACATAAATACGCACTCAATTCATCTAGTTTCTGATGACATTTACAATCCATAATACGGTCCTCAAGCCGCCACTTAACGCTTTATGCACGTATCACACTTTTATATCTATAGATCAAGTAATTTCACAATTTAGTGCACCACATGTTATCTAAGCACATACAATATTGAAACAAAAAAGCAAATAAGTAACATTTAATCGACAATATCACAATTTCTGATCTGTAGATCTGACGAATGAATTTAGTGCACCACCTGTCATGAAGACGCGTAGACATCTCAACTACTCAAGAAATAAAGCAATAAAACATTATCCTTTCACATACACCTTGCTGTGATTATCAAAATGTCAAATCTACAGATCAAACTAATTGTGATAACAATAGTGCAACTGTCGTGTAAGTGTAAAACACCAATCCAATGAAAAGCATTTCAGCTCCTCAATTCTAACATCGTTTATTTATCATACACTTGTGAACAACTTAGACTGTGATTTTCAAAGTGCAGATTTAGTGCTCATATTTCAATCCCAAGGAATAGTTTCTGACCTAATAGAGGACTCAAATCCACATTCATCTAGAATGAAACTTCCTCAAACAGCAGCCTGATGCACACTACTTCACAGCAGCAGACAGTGTGTTTTACTCAGATTGGCCTAATGCCGAGAAAACAAACAGAGCGGATACAACGCTGCAACATGGTCGCGTTCGAATGTTCACAAATTTCCCGCGAAACCTGCCAGCAGCGCGACACACGCTGAACACATTCAACGGTCATGTCCTCTGTCCACCAAAACACACACACACACACACACACACGCTCGCTGCTTCTGTCAGCGTGTATACCTGTTACCCAACCCCTCACACACACACACACTCCTGCGGAAAGGGCAAAGTTTCCCATCTCAGTCCAAAATGCCCGTCAGCGCGCGCGTTTCCACAGACACACAACAAATCGAGCGTTTACCGTTCTCTTCTGGAAGGGTCTTGCTGAATGCTGGGCTTGGTGGGCGCCATCTTCCTGCAATTATTAATTACACTTTTTTCCTCCAGATTTCACGCGACGAGCTGCTGACAGCGGAACCGGGAGCATTTAAGCAAAGCCATCGGTGGTACCGGAGCGCTCGTGCCCGTGTCTCCGTGCGTTAAGACGCGTTCAGACGGGAGCGAGACCAGCCGACGCTGAGATCCAAAGGCATGCCAATAAAGTGAGAGGAAACCCGGGGACGCTCGTGCGATCCGGCGGCTGTCCTCGCGGGGTAAACGAGAGCAGGATTCAGTGCACGAGACGGGCATTCACATCACGACGTGCCCCTCGAACACAGCCGCTTCTTCCCTGCGTGTTTGTCCGCATTTTCCTGCTTTTTCCTGCTTCTCTCTTGCTCTCATCTCCCTCTCCTGCCGGCGCAACAACGCCACTCAGTTGTAGTTGGAAATAGTTTGAGTTTATTGGGAATATACAGGTTGTTTCTGATGCATCGACGAAAGGATTTGTGGAAGCGTCGTCTACATGAAACCTGCACGCTGACGTTTGCACTCATATTTTCTATAAACATGTGGAATGATATGATTGACAGCTGTCAAAATCAACTCAAGTTGGGCTTTAAATGAATCTGAGACTAAATAATTTTGAAACCGATATTTTGTCAAAGCACTAAGAGTGAACAAAATAAAACTATTTATTTATTTATTTATTTATTTATTTATTTTAATTGAGGATATTATATCTCACGCCATGACCTGTCAGACAAAATGTTCATGGTGAAAGTATTTTTGCACTAATTCAGTGTATGATTTTACTATCAGTTAATCCATCTCGACATAAATAAAGGCCTGTTTCCTGATGTGCATAAGAAGCTGTGACCTGTCAAGGTCACGAGCTGACAGCCACCCCATTTAATGTCCTGTTCATTGTGTTGTGCTCTAAATAGACTGTTTAATTGAACGTGACAGTCATAGCTTGGTTTTTTTTTTATCAGATTTATAGACCACGAGCTCAGATTTTTATAAAATACATTTACATTGAACAATATATTTAGATACAATTAATATATCATACAAATATTTCATACATTTTATACAATTTTTGCTGTTTAAGTTGAGACAGGCGCGAAAAAAAAGATAGTTGTGGTTAAACGGGTGCATTTGAAGTGCGGCGAAAAAGAAAAAACGCGGAAAAAGAGAGCGCGTTGTTACACAGTCCTCGTTGAAAAAATGCGCTTGTTTGTTAGCGGTTGCGATTGTTAAAATGATTTCATGCGGGAGAATTTTTGCAAAAAAAAAGGCGGGGAAATTGAAAAAACTGGATTTTGCCTTTTTGAAAATTGGGGGAAATAATGGGGAGGGGATAAAAAAAATGCAAAAAAAAAAAAAAAAGGGGCCCCAAAAGATAAAACCCTAGTTTTTATTCAAACTGGAGAAATGTCAATGGCTGTTCCCTATTAAGAACAGAAAAGAAACATCTCTTTACAGAATTTCAAAAGAATCACTAAACAGAATTTCACGCCTGGCTCAAAATTTTCAAACATAAAAAAAACAAAACATTAACAAAAATCAAAAAAAAAAAAAAAACAAACAATCGCAATATAAAAGGAATAAAAAAAATAAATAAAAAAATTAAAAAAAACCATAAAATATAAAAAAATTAAATGTTTAACAAAACAGACAGACATAGATAAATTAGAATTCTTAGTTTTATTAGTAGTGCTATTACTGCTTTGTAATTAATAATTACACTTAACTTTTACTTTTACATAAATAAAGCAAAAAATTTCAACTAATTAATGAAAAGATTTTGTTTTTTTTTTTTGCTGATGATTTCAACTTTTGGCTATTTTTTATGAAACTATTAGCAATTTATGCGGCGGGGAAAGCGGAATATTTTTAAATATTGAAACCGGCATGGTGATAAAAATATTTTGGGGACCCCTGACCCCCGCATAAATATGCAAACTTTGGCTGATTTATCATGACGATCAACGAAATCGTTTTTTTCTGTTTTTTAGTTCCGATTAAAGTTGTTCTGTGTTCTTCTTAAAGGAAATAAAGTTAAAAACAGAGCCCCCCTTATAGTCTTACCTAAACCAGAAACTACTTCAATATTTCTTACTATGCAGAACCGGCGCTGTCTCTCTGATGCTCGATTGCTGTTGTGGTGGTGGTAGTAAAGCAAGCAAATTGATAGTTGAGTAGAATAGACTCACTTTTTTTTTTTAGTAGTTTTTTTTTTAAAAAAAAAAAAAAAAATGTCCCATTTGTTTTTTTTTTATTCAAAAAAAAAAAAAAGAGAAGTTCCTCACACGTCATCACGTTACTTTGAGATTCACAAATCGCGGGACGGGGGAGAAAGTAACTACAACAGTAATTAATTTAAAATTTAAGCCATCTCTTACTCTCTTCTACACATATAAAATAATAAGATATAAATAAAACGAGAAAAATTGATTTCTGTAATAAAAAAAAAAAAAATATTCAAAGCACAACAGGGCATTAATTGCTCTCTGGGGGGGGGGGCACTGCCCCCCCCAGACCCCCCAAAACTCCGCCTATGGGTGACAGTGTATGTAAGCATGTGTGCACGTGATCAGCTGATTCTGCTCATATACTAACAGTAAGACAGTCTACAACCTGGTATTAGTAGATGATGAAAATGATTGGGTATATTTATGTAAAAAAAAAAAAAAAAAAAAAAATGAATAGCAAAATCCATATTAAGCCTGTTCAAACTGACATCATTTATATTTGTATAAATCAAAACTACACACCATGTGGTTTAGAGATGTTTTCTTGGCTTTGGTGAGTGAAGTTTTGCAACAAAATATATTAGAGCTCTTTTGTAATCTATTTAAAGCTCAGATGGATATGAGAGTTACATCTCTTGAAATCACTGTAGATTAATCATTTGAGATCATTTGTTGTGCAGTGAGTTTGAACTAGTTGACAATGCCACTTTTGTAACGATCAAAGATACCTTGAACATTTAAAATGATTTTTTTTTTTTTTTTAAAAATGCTTATTTGCATGATAAATGTGTGTGACAAACAGTAAACGTTTAAAAATCATAATGTGACGTTTCTTTACATCTGTCTGTTTCGGAATTTTACACACAGTAAAACTTTGCGCTCTTTGTATCATGTGTTTCGCGTTTGATAAATGAAGCAAAACCTGAATCCCAGTGAGACTGAGATGTTGGGAATGGAAGTTTGTACCTTAAGGAACCTCCAGGGAAATCCAGTATTGCTTTATATATAAACGGTGCGCGTGAATGGACGCGACAAATATGACATGAATAGTATGAATGTCACCTAAGTGTGAAGAAGAAAATAAAAGATGTTTTGCGTTTAGCCGGCATACCTTTGTTGGTAGGACGTCAAGCCTTGGACGTTTTGCGGATTCCCGTTAGTAGCTCCCGGGACTCTGGACGCAGCCGGCATCCCTCCACCGGCTCCCGCACCTGCAGCCGCCGCCGCCGCCGTCACCTGAACACTGAAATCCGGGAAGATCCTGATCATCCCCGAGCGCGCACCGCGATGCTGCACTAACCGAGTGTGTGTGGATCAACCTTCCCTCCGGTCCGACAAATCACAGCAGCACAATCCCATTAGTGATGGAAACAAGCTCATCAGCCATTCTACGTCTTGTTTTCTGCTTTCAGAGGAGAGAACCGCTGCGTTTACGGGGTTGGTGGTGATGATGATGATGATGATGATGGTGGTGGTGGTGCTCGAAGACTGCCGCCTCTCTGCGCGTCCTGTGCGCCTTTACGCGGAAAAGTTTTAAGCGCTCCAAGCATATGTTCTAAAGGTGAACTTCCTTAAAACCTCATCATTTAACCATATCCTCCACTGTTCTGACTGTCTCTATGACTGTTTGTGAGCCATGAGCAGTTTTACAGATAAGTAGGGTCCGTTGCCAGTTTAGGAAACTTACCACAAAGTGTCACACTAACTCCTAAAGTCTTAAATCAGAGGATCCTGATATTATTTCAACTTTAAAACGCATGTGCCTTTTAGTTTTAGTGGTTAAATATACAGCTACGGGCTTTAAAAAGCCATAACAGAAATGAAAGCGCACGTGCAACACTTCCCTTCAAGTGTAAAGGAATGTGCGCGTGCAAATAAACGAGCGCGGAACTTTTGATCAGTCCAGTGTGTCCTTAAAAATCTCTACAGATTAAGATCAGAGAGAGCTGTCCATTCCCAGAGTGGTTTAGGAAACAGATCTAAGTGTGTGCGCGAGGAAAGTCCAGTGCATGATGTGATCTGCTCGCCTCCTACTGTTGTGATGATGATGTGCTACTGCTTTCAGTTTCAGAGAGAAGGAGTGATCAGCTTCTTCTTCTGGTGCTGATGCTGCAGAGGTCAGGTGCTGTCAGTGCTGCTGCCAGGATCAGTGTCTAAAGCTGATGGGATATTTGCTGTGTGCATGCTCCTCGTGTGTTGTGTTGTGTTGCCTTGCTGTGTGTGGCAATGCCATCCCTGTAGCGCGTGCGAGAAGATGAACTCAGCCGCTCGTGCAGCTGATTAACGGCGCGCGCCGCCGCCGCGCAGCCAATGGGACGCTCGCACGGGAGCGCGCAGCGGTTTACCGCAGCAGTTAACCCTGTATGAGCCGAATGACGAGGATCAGAAGATTCCCAGCTGACACATGATGCAATAAGGTCAGTCACACTCGGTTGACTTGTAATAAAACTCTATGGAATTCAAAAAGCATTATTGGGAAAAGTAAAAGCTAAACATGGATGGATAGGAGCACAGTTTGGCATTTCTCAAAGAGAAGTTCTTCATATTGACTTTTTACATCCACTAAAAGAACTTTTGAGCAAAAATGGCTTAGAGCCAAAGTTCGTTTATTTAGTTATAAAAATGATACAGACATTTAATTTGATATTTTGCATTTAATGCTAGAACATTAATACATTTTTAAATGTCACATATAATATATATATATATACAATAAAAGGGTTTGAGTTGTGCGGTTTGCACATATTTATAGCTGTTCTGGTAAGTATAGTTGAAATAATTAAAGGGATTGTTCACTTAAAAATGAACATTTTGTCAACATTTACTCACCATTTGAGTTGCTCCAAACCTGTGTAAATTTCTTTGTTCTGCTGAACACAAAGGGAGATATTTGGAAGAATATCTCAAGCAGATCTCAGCCACCATTGACTGTAGTAGAGAAAAAATACCATGGTATTCAATGGGCTTGGTTACAAACATTCTTCCAAATATCTTCCTGTGTGTTCAACAGAACAAAGAAATCGAGCGCGAGTAAATCATGACAAAATTTCAATTTTTGAGTGAACTATCCCTTTAAATTACACTTTACATGCCTATTGGTTTTAGAAACTTTTTTTTTTTTTAGATCTTACAATACAATTATGTAATTCCGTATAGTTTCTTGTGGTATGATATTAGACAGAAGATTTAGTTTCAGCACGGTGACTGAATGGATTGGGTTTTCAGAAAGAATTTTAAGCTATAATTTTGCAGCATGTATCTTGCAGAACAGAGGAGAAAGAGGTTTGGTTTACAAACAAATGGAGAAAAGTTTGCTCATGGAAAATCACTCTCTCTGTGCAAACAAAATGATGTTGACTGAGTTTTGAGTGTCTTCTATTCAATTTCATGTTCAGCGAAGAGAATTAAGCACTATACACAAGAGCAGATGCAAGTACAGATGAAAAAATGAAATTAAGACTCAGAG
This sequence comes from Opsariichthys bidens, assembly GCA_037194245.1. Taxonomy (NCBI): domain Eukaryota; kingdom Metazoa; phylum Chordata; class Actinopteri; order Cypriniformes; family Xenocyprididae; genus Opsariichthys; species Opsariichthys bidens. The sequence continues at coordinate 18,620,974 of CM074286.1, read as the reverse complement.
AAAGGCCAAATGTTCTCCACTGATTTAATTGTGCGACGGTGGGCGAGTGTTGTTTGTAAGTTGCTCCTCATTGACTCCTCTGTTCTTGAACTGTCATTGTTGTGAAAGTGATTGAGTGTTAACCAATAAAATATTCCAAAATGCAAATATTGAGCTGCGTCCACATCAACACTCATGAATCTTCTACTGTAGTTCACTTGTCCTTTGATAAACCAAAGGCGGCTATCTGTTCACGCTGTATGAGTATAGCTTTATGGCCTTTTTTATCAAACATTTGCAGCTTATTAATAATCTCAGTGTGGACATCCACCAACCTTTGAAATCAGCAGGAAGTCCTTGAAACTAAACCATCGGATATCTACGAGTTACAGCAGATTTGTAATTGTCAGTGAGCATATTTACATGTGATGCATTAGTACAGAATGTCAAGTGAGACGATATGACACAGAGGAAAGGTTCTCAGCTGCTTCATTGTTTCTTCTAAAAAACTCTCACAAAAAATAAGTTCACTTTGAAGTATTTTCTCAGTAAACTACTTTAGTAATTTTATACTACAAGTAACACATCATATTTATAGTTTACTTTATATATTATTTTTGCATTTTAATTATATTAGTATGTTCCTATTTAGCTATTATTTTTTATACTTGAAATATACCTTTACCTGAACTTCCATGCCAGGATTTTTTAATAGGCTACTTAATCAAAAAAAGAGTAAAAACAACTATGTCAAGTATACTTAGGATATTTAATTATATTATAAGTATATCTCGATCAAAAGATTGAGTACAAATTTAGGCCAAATATACTTTTCTGTCAGTATACAAGTCAATTATACTTAAAGGTGCAATATGTAGTTTTTCGTCTGCTAGAGGTCGCCTATTCAAAACAAAGGCGTAGCTTGATGATGCCAAGTTTGAGCGAGGAATCTTGGGACATGTGGTCTTCACCTCACAGCCGGTGGAAAGGTTCATCATCAAGTTCATGGATGCGATTATTAACATTACTGTAGTATGAAGCAGAGCAGAGCGAGTGAGCTGAACGAGGCGCTGGAGCGATTATTAATGAGAGACGAACACAACACACGCCTCACGAGCAGCGGGACTTTTATTATGCCACAGTCTCCGGCGCCTCCTCCGTTTTTTTCCAGTCATGAGTATGAGGTAACACAGCTCTGTTTATCATATGAGACACATTCGAGTGTGTTGAAAATGAAGTTTTAACATTACTCTGTGCATTTGCTCGGCGGCGGCTGTGAGACACTTGTTGGACACTGCAGTAAGATAGATCAATATTAGAATATCATATTAAATGCTGGATGGGCAGTGTTGATAAATGGCATGCAATTAATTTTAAAACATGTATGATGGAGAAAATTCTGTATTACTGTTACTAAAAATAAAGCTGCATCTGATTATGCATGATTTACTCGCAAAAAATCAAGAAAATTTGATTTAAACAATAAGACTAAACGCCTTGAGCTATATAACAATTATATTAAAAATTAGTTTTCTGTCAGTAAATTTATCAAAACAGATGTTCCCTTTTCTAATAAATCATGCAATATATTAAAGCTTCTTTGGTGTTTCCATGGTTTCTACAAAATAAAACCAGAAACCCGGGCCATTAACAGGCGACTCACTCACATGTCCCGGACCCTTGGTTAAAATAGCAATTTTCTCGCGATTTGCAAAGAGTTGGAAACATTTGGGATATAGTAAGTACTCAACTGAACAAAATATATAACACTGGTCTAGATATTTTACTGCAAAAATCTTACATATTGCAGCTTTTCCAAAATCTTTGTGTAAAAGAAATATACTAATAGCCAGTGTTGGGAAAGTTACTTTTAAAAGTAATGCATTACAATATTACCTAAAAAAAAGTAATTAATTCTGTTTCTTAGTTACATTTTATGAAAAGTAATGTGTTACATGTGTTACATTACTTTTGCGTTACTTTTCCTCACCTGGCCCTGGATTTGCATAAATGAAATGAATGAGCCTCAGGCTAAAGGAAACACTTATTTATGCCTGTACAGTAGAGGGCGCAGCTTAATCCATTCTGGATTAAAGAAGAATAGGATACAGGTGTCACGTGTATGTCCTGTTTAGTTCAGTTCTGTCTTGTCGTTATGAGTTCTAGTTAAATCACCTTGTTTCTATTAGTTAAGTCTTGTCAGCTGTCCCTGTCTAATCATCTGTGTATTTAAGTCCCTGCCCGTTTCCTGTTCAGTGTTTGCTGTTGTCTGCTGTTACGGATGTTCTACCTGTGATCCTATGTTTTATAATAAATCAACCTTTGGACTTTCTACATCTTCGTCTTCTCTGAGACCCGTCGCGTTACAACAGGAGGAGGAATATTTCTAGATATGATCTCAAATAATTTTTGCTTATTAGTATGGTTGAATTAGATCATTGAAGGTCAGCAGCAAAGACGTTGTTTAATAAAGTGAGAATATGCTACAAAATGTATATTTGTGTAATTTAATATAGTTCCTCAAAATTCAGATTGCATTTCACTCGTTTATTCATTTTGAGGAATACTGAATGTTTTCGTGCAAGTGACATGAGCAAATGCACGTTCACATTTAGTCTAGAGCTACAATAACCATCATGTTCACACAGCACACACAACACCTCTGTGCTTTATTTCTCTCAACAAGGGAACCGGAGAGCTGTCAGTTAATAAATGTGAAAAAGTAACTTTTTGTATCCATCCAGTAAGTCAATTTTGTTGTAAATTGGAAAAGTAATGCGTTGCTTTTTGCTACTTGAAAAAGTAATCTGATTACATAACTCAAATTACTCCCAACACGGCAACTCTGCAAAACCAGACAATTGTTGAAATACAGAAATAGCACATTTTGAGATCTTCTTTGAGATCTCTTCTGAAACTCTAGAGGACATTTCTATTTTATTTTGTTTTTTTCTTCAGGAGAAACATCGGAGCTATTAAAGAGATCTCAAAAGAGATCTGTGATTTTCTTGCCTGCAGGAATGAACGTGGCGCACACACCGCAGGTGCCCGTAATCTCTCTGTTGTGTACAGTTTTAAAGAGAGAACGTTTTATTCTCTGTCTCCTTTGAAATGAAAAATACTCCCTCGGATTATCAGTGGACATGATTAAATAGCAATAAAGATGCACTCAGTGCTTCACCTGGGACAGTAAATGGAAAAGCTCTCTAATAAAACAGCCTTAACAAACAAGACAGCGGAGGGGCTTCTCTTCAGGGCTGCTTCTCAGTGATGGAATCAAATAGATTGCACTGGAAGCTTTAAACCGACACTGCAGCTCCTAATACAATTAGATTAACGCTGTCTTCTGTTTACTTCCCTGGGTATTTGCAGTGGTCTGTATTGCATTTATTTGTCTACAGTCCTCTGCTAAACTACATGAGACAGATCCGGGGCAGCGTGAGCCTCCCACATCACAGCGCTACGCGGGTGGTGCGTGATCTCTTGAGGAAGGCTTTGGCAATCGATATTATATTCCACTGCCAGGAACACAGATTGTTGTTAAAAGACACGCAAGATTATAAAACAAGTACACTTATAATGAAGAAACGCAAAATTGTAATATCTACACACAACCCCAGTAGTTACTTTCTGTGATTGACATGCCATAGTTTTAGTTTTTCATACTGGTCTATTATTATTGAAATCATGGTAGCACTTTATTTCACAGTCCTGTTCCCCGTGTACATACTATGTAGTTAACGTAATTGCTGTAACTGGGTAATAACTAGGCGCTAACCCTGAACCTACCAATAAACCTTCTATTTCGAGTACTTTCGACAGTAAGTACACGTGAGGGTACGTACTGTAAAATAAAGTGCAACAAAAATCATCTAATTTAGATAATCCTGCCTCTAAACAGTGAGTGCACACAAAACAAACTGTCATTAGACACTTTGCACGTCAGTCAGACAATCTTTTCCTGTCTATAGACCGGAAGATCTCATTAGGCAAAAGTCCATATGTGAGAATATCGGTTTGTTTAAATGAATAAATTGTTAGCCAACTGCGAGATTTGTATATGTACATTTCTGAAATGACATGATTTGGACAAAGTCACTTCTGACAAAAGATTACTCTAAATTGTAATATCGACGTGCATTTTCTGTAAAGCTGCTTTGAAACAATATGTATTGTGAGAAGCGTTCTGCAAATGACTTTAAATTGAACTGGAATCTCTATTTAATTGTTTGCTAGTTGTTGTCAGACAGACAATTTAGAATAATATGTTTACAATTAGTGACACTGGACATTTTCGTTTGTGTATTATTGGATTATGATTGGAATGGACGGAAGGACGGACAGACAGACAGACAGATCTATCTGCTAACACAACAATTTAAAGAATGAATGCAACTTTAAATTGTAGAAACTGAAATATAACACAGTGTTGCTTCTTGCAGCATTTTTCATCCGTTCTGCTTTCTCTCATAAGACACAAGTGACAACAAACCCGCCCCATAAATCCATTTCCTGCAGACAATACTAGTGGCTGAGCTGACGTGAGCTTTCAACAACTCATGATTTGCTCACTGAGCGTCAGTGGATTATTCTAGAAGCCAGCGGTGGGCTTCCCTCTCAGAGACGGGGACTCAGTCAATGCCATTCTTCTCCAAACCACATGTTGACAAGTCAGCTTAATGTGAAGCAGGATAAACTGTGATTGGGACCGTCGGTCCCGCTGTTTGTCCAAACTCTCTCCATCTGACGCAAAAGAGAAATCTCTCTCCTGCTGGCTGAACAAACGGCGGCCGGGCCTCCAACTCGTCCACCTCTTTCCTCCCGGTTCCCGAATATCATCCTCTCCTGCGACTCCTGCGATAACAATCAGCACAAGGTCCGTGTTAAATGAAGTCAAGGGTATTTGCGGTTGTATGACTGGTTGCCAGTGGTTTGAGCTTATCGGGACGTGGCGTGTTAAACACTCTACGCGGTGAAATGAATGTGCTCTATTATGTGATAATTCTGTCAATCATGAGGTCATCAGCACAGCTCTTATCACAAGAGGATAATTGGAGTTGTAACTGTGAATTACATTTTTTCTCTCCCTTCTTAAATGAAAGATAACAATGGTGAATATGACTGTTTCTTTCTTAGAGGTGATTACTGATGCTGCCTCTTAATTAAAGTACCTTTGATTAGCTATTTTAATGGGCCAAGAACATAACTTGAAATCTTTTTAAAAAAATTGCATTAGAAATTGTGAAATTCCTAAAACAACCTTGCTGACATTGACCGTTCGCAATGACCCGCCCCCTTTAGTTACTGTTGCCACGTCCGACACGCCACACATCATGTTCTCACGGAGTGAAATATACATCATGGAGCGAAGAGGACACTGACAACATGCCGACAGACAAGACAGAGCAGGTTACTTTTGATATGAAACAAAGTTACAAATTTCAAATATTGTAATTTTTTTAAAGAAGCTTGAACATTAAATACCGTATTGTGGCTCTTCAGATCGCTGTAGCTCCTCAGTTCAAGCGGCTCGTGGACCAACCATCTCTTCATACTAGTTCACTTATAGCATCAAATAAACATGAATGGACTTCAGAAGGAATGTTGTTTCATCCGCGGAGAGACGTGAGAACACACAAATTTTCAAGTTCAAGTTCAGCAACATTAATCTACCAACTCCGCTGACTGCTTTGTCGGACAAAATGGCGAATTCGGGGTTATGATTGGTCAGATCGCCTGTCAATCAAACTGCCGGCAAAGGGTCAACAGAGCTCAAGAGTTTGACGTCACGCGATCTAAACTTTTTGAGATTTTGGCAGATCAGGAGAGAGCTAGAGCGGCTGTAGCAATTGTATCGATAGATAGAACAATAATTTAAAACTAGACTGTTTAGACCTTACAAACCTTACTATTTCAACATGATGGACAGCTGCTGTGTGCCAAGATGCCAGAACAGTCGGGGGAAAACAAAGGGGAAATTATTTTATTGTATTACTAAAAATCCCGATAGACGACTGAACTGGTTCACTGCAATAAAACGTGCTAACCAACACAACAGATTCAGATTCTCAGTATTCCTATATGTTTAATTACCCTAAAATGACATGAAAGAGTTTAAAATGTGTTAAATAACTGGGCAGATATAGGCTATATAGGAATTTTCACACTTTTCCATAAAAATGTTAAAAAAAAAAAGAGATTATTTAAATGGCCAACTAATGACACCTCATTTGGATATTTTCATGTTGAAAGCATTTGGGATTAAAGGGGTTAAGATTTCATGATATCTGCTGCACTCACAGTGATAAAGCTTTGCTGGCTACAAACAAGGCCAGCTAGGGTCGATTACGTTACCTAACCAGCTCACTGACCCTTCCAATGACGACGAAACAGGTTTCAGTCGGAAGACTACAGTTTAATATTCATCACAAAATTAGATGGCCTCCATTTGTACCTCTCCAGACATTTGTAGGCTTTTAAAGAGTGTCCAGATTAGGACGAGGGAAAGTTGATGAGTTAGTTGTAGATATCAGGATACTGCAGGTCAGAAAGCTATCCGTTCCTTTTATGTTTAATCTATTAAGTTTTGCTATGTACAGGTCTAAGTTTAATTAAAGTGTGCAGTGAACTCTGTTTTCTTGAAACTCAAGCTGGAGCCATTCATTTCATATTCGCTCCCGGCTGTTTCTGCCTGCCAGCATGGAGGCGTCAACAGAATGGGTCATGTGACCTCCAGAGCTCTATTGAAGGTTCAGAGTTCAAAACCCATCGGCAACATATGTGACAAATAATAATTCCAAAAAGGAAAAAATTATGTCTAAAACAATGCATTTAATAGGAGGATATGGAAAATATTCTGAATTTCAAAGGGTTTAAAATGCCTTTTTGAGGTGGAAAGTTCATTTCAACTTTGCTTTGTAAATAGTGTACTTTAACGCGTATTCAGTGCAGTGTCTTGGCCCATAGACAAGGGAACAACTGCTTGGATCCATTTATGGTGGATAGAAAACTAATCATTGTTATATAGCTCAACACGTTTAGTCTTAACAGCAATTCTGGATTCTCTCCGTCACACAATAGGGGACAACGGGGCTAAATGCGCCTTTGATTTTATTTTCCTAAACCATTAGCTGGCACAAAAACTTGCCACAGCACATCCGCTTCTCAATATGCACGTGCAAATTTGTCTGATCTTCACGCGATCGCGGGCAGCAGCGCAAACTTGATTCTGGGGTAGTTTGATCTACCTCCAGTAAGAATATGTAAAAGTATGATATTTGGGGTAAAAAGCGCAACTTGCCCAATCAATGTTCAACACAAACAATGTATTTCTGCAATCAAACACTTTGAGAGTATAAAAGCACATTTTTACTTCAGGTGAATTTGATTGTTTTTGTATCATAATTAGTAATTGCCCAGGAGTAAATCACCCCCAAAATAAAAGTCATTTACTCATGTCATTCCAAACCCTTCTGACTTTCTCCTGTGGAACACAAGACGTTCAGTACAATGTTCACACTCTAAAAAGGACGAAAAGCGTTATAAAGTATTTTAAAAGCAGTCCATTCACATATTCAAACTGACAAGTGAAGACGTGACACATCAGGTTTGAATGCCAAACTCCTCCCGGTTCACACAGAATGTGTTTTTCTGTTAAAAACACAAACCGTAGGTCAGTGAAACAGAAAAAAGCGCATTGTCTAAAGACATGTTTTAAATTTATCTAAATTCTTTTAACGTCGCTCTTTTAGAATGCCATGTCATGAAACATGAAACAGTTAGAGAGCACGTTTTTCCATTGAAAAAGAATGGAAAAGTAGTGCAGTAGAATGGAAAAACTCATTCTGTGTGAACGACCCCTTAATTCTCATATGTCTTCCAGGTTTGGAACAATGTGAGGGAGAGTAAACCATTTTCATTTTAGGTGAACTGTCCCTATAACACACGATGATTAGATTTCATAGTTTCATTGAATATATTTCCAAGCGTTATTCATCATGGGTTGTGCTGTGATATGGTCTGCTGTATGTGTGTATGTTGTCATTATATGTGGGTGGATGCAAATGCAACAGAAATGTAATACTTCCTGAACTTGTCAGAGATGAATTCTGTTGGACTCTTCCTCCACAACACTGATGGATGAAGCAGATTTCATTAAAAAGCAAAGGTTAAAAGTCACAGCAACAACGTCTCTTACACTTCTCCAAACCTGTAATTAAGTTTGAAAGATTGCCTGAGTGTTTGTGGAAGAGAATCACAGATCAAGAGAGAATGAGCAATGAACTTGTGCGAGAAATTACACACAAAGGGAGGGGAAATCAGCGTGGGAATGATTGATTGGAAGGGCCAAAGGAAAATGACATCATGGATTTTGTTTATTCTCGATGGTAAGCGGCACGTGGCCTTTTAGCCCGTCGTGTGATTTCGCATCGGATTGTTTTCTAATATGCTTTGATGACACGTCTGAAATCCAATTACTCACCCCACAAATAACATGAACAAACTCAGCACATTGTGGAGTGTTTTAATGGGGGCGGAACCGGTGTCATCCGCCGATTCTCACACCCTCTCCAAACCTGTTACTGCTGCTGTCTGTGATATATCATGATCCCCAAAACCTGCGATATATCACAAACCCCACCTGGGCCGAATTCAGCCGATAATATAGTGCTCTTTGAAATCAGTATTTGTGTCCTGATCAGTCTCATGTAATGCCATGAATGTCATAGCGTCTTCTACATTAATGAACCTGTTTATTATGTACGCCTGAAGTAAGACTCATTAAAAATAAAGGCTCAAAATATTGGTATTTTTAAATCATTTGTAGCGATATGAAAACAAGTGCAAAAATAGTGCTTTTGTAGTCTATGTATCGATCTGTCGTATATCTATCGATGTATATATCGTCTGTCTATCGAGCTATCGTGTATCTATCATCTGTATGTCTGTCTGTCGTCTATCAATATCTATTGTCTATCTATCAATCTATCTATCTATCTTTCTGTCGTTTATCTATCTGTCTATCGTCTTTCTCTCTATCTATCTATCTATCTATCTATCTAGCTGTCTGTCTATGTCTATCTATCTATCTAGCTGTCTGTCTATTGTCTATCTATCCATCTATCTATCGTCTGTCTGTCTATCTATCTATCTAGCTGTCTGTCTATTGTCTATCTATCCATCTATCGTCTGTCTGTCTATTGTCTATCTATCTATCTATCGTCTTTCTATCTATCTATCGTCTGTCTGTCTATTGTCTGTCTGTCTGTCTATCTATCTATCTATCTATCTATCTATCTATCTATCTAGCTGTCTGTCTATTGTCTATCTATCTATCTATCTATCTATCTATCTATCTATCTATCTATCTATCGTCTGTCTGTCTATTGTCTATCTATCTATCGTCTGTCTATCTGTCTGTCTATCTATCGTTTGTCTGTCTATCTATCTATTTATCTATCTGTCATATATATCTATCGATCTATATATCGTCTATCTATCTATCTGTCTGTCATTTATCTATGTCTTGTCTGTCTGTCTATCGTCTGTCTATCTATCTATACTTATCTAGCTGTCTATCTGTCTATTTTCTATCTATCTATCTATCGTCTTTCTATCTATCTATCGTCTGTCTGTCTATCTATCTATCCTCTGTCTGTCTATTGTCTATCTATCTATTGTCTGTTTATCTCTCTGTCTGTTTATCTATCTATACTTTTCTAGCTGTATATTGTCTATCTATTTATCTATCTGTCGTATATATCTATCGATCTATATATCGTCTATCTATTTATCTATCTGTCGTATATATCTATCGATCTATATATCGTCTATCTATTTATCTATCTGTCGTATATATCTATCGATCTATATATCGTCTATCTATCTATCTCTGTTGTATATCTATCTATCTGTCTTGTCTGTCTGTCTATCTATATTTATCTAGCTGTCTATCTGTCTATCTATCAATCTCTCTATCTATCTATCTATCTATCTATCTATCTATCTATCTATCTATCTATCTATCTATCTATCATCTGTCTGTTTATCTATCTATTGTCTGTCTATCTATCTTCCAGTGTAATTTACTTTCTCATACAATTGATGCTGCTTTTAGCTTTGAAAAGATCACCTGTAGTCAATGTAAATATGTTTCACTCTTCTGTTCCGAGACTTACAATAAATAAATAAGGAAAAGAAGGTCATTTCATTCACTATAAATGCTTCTTGGCAGCACAGATCGGACTAGCTTCGTCTCGGCTTGAGCTGGACAGCGCTGATGCTTTTTCGCACTGCCTTTCAAAGCCCTATCATTACTTTGAAACATAAAAGCTAGTGATGTATAGACATCCTGTCAAGATATAGAACTCTGTGTTATAGTGACATGCCACATTTAATATCGTGTCTTCACATCAAACCTTCCGTACACCGTTGAGCCTGCGACCCAGAGCCTCCGATGACACGCGTGCTTGTTTGCATTGACACTTGCTTTAAAAAGATACAAAATGGTCAAAGGAGACAGAAGATAATCGGCTGAATTTAAATGTGTGAAATTTTACATCAGAACAGGTTGCATGTGGAAAATATGCTTCATGCAGCTGTGATCAAAAGTGAGAAATAGTTAAAAACAAAGTTTTGTCCACTAAACTAAAAAGGCAATTCTGACATTTGAAGGTTGTTCTCCAGTTCTTTTATCCCACTTAAACTCATGTGGAAAAAATCACCCGCAACTTGTCTTCTTTGTCACATAATGTCATATAATCAACAGCGATCTTTTCAACAAAGAGACTTCAACTTATTAATTTTTCCATCTATGCCTGGGCAAAGCCTCCAAATCAACATTCTGACTGGCTGTAATTGCAAAGCCACCATGGTTCGATACACATGACCTTTACTACCTTTAAAGCCATTTCCATTTCATACAAAAATGTCCTGTTAATTGCAAAAGGGGGAATAATTTGTTCACCATGCAGTGTTTTGAAGACAGTGTAAGAATTCATTTCCATCCTAATTTATCAATGCCATCATCCAATGCCAAAAACCATATTTGAAATATTTACGTGACTTTCCCGCTCAAATGTAAAATGGATCCATAGCATTCGCCATGTACGAACACAGGGAATCTTTATTGTGAGAATGTGAGATTAAAGAGGTCAGTCAGTTTTATAATGTCTGGTTTTCATGGCATATGTGCATTTTTTTTTTGTTTTGTTATTGCAAATGTGTATTTGATGGAGGGTCAGTACATTCCTTTTTCATGTTTGCTCCTTTCAAAAATAAATGAATGCAAACATAAAAGATCAGAGAAATGGGATTAATGTGTTGATTTTGGGGTGAAACGGGTGTGGTGAGATACAGTAAGCATACTGTACTCCGTTTCATAAGGAACCAGAAAGCGTTCCTTTCTTGTCTTCCGTGAGTCTTTCATTCCCACCGACTGATTTTGTTCCGGTGCAAGCGCGCTCTCATCATCAACAAACACGCAATCCTGCAGGAGCCGATGGGCGATTATGGCAGAGAGCTTATCATCAGGCCGTGGCGGCGCAATCAGGAGAGCGCTTGATTGGCTGTCGAAGAGTTCCAGAGGTTCCGATGGCACTGTATATCTGAATCTCTGAGGGCCCATCACGTAATCTTCAGAGTCATCAGGACTTCCTGTAAACAGCATATTAGCCACAAAAATAACCGGCTGACGTTTGCGTGAATGCTCAGACTCGACCTGTTATCTACAGTGTGTGCAATGTTAAAAAGAATTTGAGATTTTATTTTATTTAAAGAAATCAATACTTTTATTCAGCCAGGACACATTAAATTGATCGAAAGAGACAGGAAAGAAACCTATACTGTTTCAAAAGATTTCTATTTCAAAGAAATGCTGTTCTTTTTAATATTTAGTGTTCATCCTGAAAAAAATTAAGTTGCACAGCGGTTCTCAACCTTGTTAATAATAAGAGCAGCACATCAGTATATCAGTATATCAGAATATTTCTGAAGGATCATGTGACACTGAAGACTGGAGTAATGATGCTGAAAATTAAGAGATAAATTACATTATAATTATATTCAAATAGAAAACAGTCCTTTTAAATTGTAATAATATTTCACGATATTAATGTATTTTTAATCAAATAAAGGCAGCCTTGGTGAGCTTGAGAGACTTCTCTCAAAAACATTACAAAATCTCACCGACCCCAACCTTTTAAATGATATGTATATTGAAAATTGAGTGTTCAGGACAGCAGTATTTGTCATAAATGTCAGGTTGTCGCATTTATTTTGGGGCAAGCTGTCACATGCGAAATATTCTAATTTTATGCAGTTTATTAATTAATTATAATTTCTGAATTTTAGTTTTATAAAATTTTGCCTTAAGTTTTATTTGGCTAAATAAAATAATGAAAATTGCTAGGATATTTTAACACGATATAGTATTTCTTAATTCAAAATAGGCCCCCTTCTCAAATCGGTCTCAATAAACAGCAGGCTCCCAATGTGACAGCTTGCCCCGATATAGAAGCAAAGATGTGTTCATTGAACTGTATATGTTTTGCTGGGCAATAACAGTAAAAATCTTTAGTTTATTATATTTTAATCTGATTTCAGAAATATTCCCTGCAGCAAAAAGTGCGACATCTAGTCCCGGTCTCGTTAATTCTGTGTGAAAAGAATGCCGTGTGTGATAAATTCATTAAATGACGTTTATTTATGGAAGTTTTCTTGTACATAGTTCACCATGCAGTCTAACAGTAGCTATTTATCCACGTCACGTAACACAAACAGTAACACGAACATGAAGTAATATGACATCATTATACACCAGGGTTCGAACGTACGGTTCACATATTTACAGATGCCCATTCGTCATTATCGTCAGCCTTGCCACACGTCTGCTTTCTCACCGATCACAGGACACACAATGAGGTGAAGCAGTGTTTAACAAAAAGTAGTAACTGCAAGGCACAAAATGTTTATACATTTCTTTGTTTTTCAGGGTGTAAAAAAAAAAATGGAATCGCATCAAACTGCCAAAGATCACATGCCACACAACATCACACAACCGTCGTGTTGCATAGAAACTGTGGCGCTACGTCACTCGGCTAGAGAAGAACGTGAAGCCTGTTTGGCAACCTCCACATGAGGGATCTTAGAATGTGGAGAGCATGACGTCACGTCTCATTCGAGGCTGATTAGGACCACATTACTGATTCATGGGGGCGACGCTCAAGTAACATGCCTCAATGCTTAGGCACGAAATACTTAGATGTCGCTATCTGCCTGATCGGTCTAGTATGATCAGGAATAAGATAGAAGAGGCTTGTGTGTACTCTATCGTGTTGAAGTGTTAGACAGGGTCGAGATGGTAGAAGACTGGTGAGGTAGCTCAGTCCACGGTGGAGCTCAGAGTGATGGTCAGCAAGGGGGCAAAGGTCACGGGTAAATAGCAAAGCAGCCAGGAGGAAGAGGATGAGGGTGCTGGGGATGAAGGACTTAGAGCTCTAAAGTGCCCGACTAATGGCCCATGCACTAACATCCAGTTAGGTGTCTGTTCCAGACCCCCACATCACCATCCAGAGGTGGTGTTTAAAACCTCAGAGAGCCTTCACTAGCTCAGTCAGGGTTTACACACAGGCGTGGCTAGACTTCCAGAGAGTCTCTATAAGAAAAGACACAAAGATTCACACTGTTAGAAAACGCTATCATTGCTAACTCACAGATCGTACATCCAGACACAGATTCACAGGCGGAATCACAGGCAGATTCATTGCTAAGTCATTAACGACTGTAATTTAATTACTTTCCCCTTGAAAAAGTAAAGTAAGGGATTACTCAGAATTTTTCTGTAATTTAGTTACTTATAATTGAATCAAATACTGAATAGACAATTGAATAATTCTATATAAAATGGTAGTTTTGTATGTTTCTAAGGTGACTTTCTTCCTTTCAATACTTGAACGGTTATGCAATTTTATATTATTTATTTTTCTTAAAAGAGTATTTTAAAAGATTAAAAGAGCAGTTACATTATCTATCCTTGAATTGTTTAACTGTTCGAAGTTGTTATGGGATTTAAAACATGTTTTAGCAATGCAATACTTCAGAGACTTTTAGTACAGTAACCAAATTACACTGTTCAAGATGTAAGTAGTTGCTAGTAATTAGTTTTTAGAGTAACTTACCCAATACTGCTCACAGCATACTTAAAAAAAATCTTAGAAAAATATGTGCATATTGTATTACATATAGTATAGTATAGTATAATATATATGATATATAGTCATTTACATACTATCAATTTTGATAGATATAGATAGAGAGATAGAGAGACATGGAAAATAAACTGTTCACCAAGATGTTATATGTCCAATAAAGCATTGCATTTGATTAGTATGCTTGTTTGTTTGGTCCATGTCTTCTCTGTCATGTGACACTGCAGCACATTTAACTGTAGTGTGAACTGAACCCACGATGACTGCAGGGCTGACATGATAGTGTCTGTAGAGACAGATAGTTGGTTCTCTCTGCTGTCCCTAAAGCCTCAGGCGTTTGCTGAAATGTGTCCGACCCACCAACAACTAAAAATCTTCGAGACGACCTTCTCTGTGTCTATATAACCATAGTCATTTCATCATCTATGTTTGTGGTGGTTACATACCAAAACTCTCATTTTCTTGGAAATATTTGATAAGTGTTAGTTAGCCGCAGGGCTGTGCATCATTCAAAACTGCCTTTAAAATGTCCTAAAATATCAATTAAATTGAGGTAGTTAACATGCAGAATTAGAATTTGAGGAAGGAAAATTGAAATTCAATTCAAAGTATGTATGTTCATGTTACATTGCTTAACTATATATATATATATATAAATATAGTATTCCATTTCTTTTTACTGCAATTCAACATCGAAAGGCAGCCAATTCCTAAAAACAAAATTTTGTCCAACCCTGTACTAGCTCAGGATCGTGTGATTGTGTTTGCCATCAGTTAATTCCACCAGATTACAGTGTGTCTTATATCGTTGCAGTCAGGAGACTAAGAAAGCGGCTCTCTTTAAGTTTTCCATCAGCTGTTTATGCTTTTCATCAAGAGAAATGATTGCCGACCGACACACGTTCATTATTTCAACCCTGCGCTGATGAGGCCGCAACAGCGACAGAGAAAGAGACAGTAAGGGAGAAAGACAGAGAAAAATGGGAAGACAATTCAAAGCCTAACCCCATTGGATATATAGACCATGTTGCGTAATGAAAGCTTTTCAAACCAATTTACTGGTAAGGGAGTCATCATGTAGAAAGTACAGTGGCCTATAATTTAAACCATAATACTGCCGGTCCAGACCAGGCATTGCGTCATCGTGAAGTAAGCCCTTGGGTTCATATCAAGCAGAATTTCACAACCAACAACCAACGGAAAAACACAAAACAGACTCATTTCAAAACACGGCACTAATAAATCATGCTAGCGTGCAGTATGGAGTGCACTGGAAAATGGGGCTGTTTGCAATGTAACGCTTGACGTCGAAAAGACCCTGTGGCTGTTTTTCAGCGGTGTGGTAGAAGTGGCCAGGAGGGAAAGGTTGTGTGTGTTGAAGCGAGTCCTATAGCACCTACCTTGACCTGAGGCCTGCTGCTGACTCTACTTCTTCCTGTAGATGAGCTATCTGTCTGCGGCCCGCTGATCTGAGCCCTGCAGCCCTCCGCAACACCACTGCTGCTCTCTGACCTTGCCAGCTGGAAGAGAGAGGAAAAAGAGAAATGTTACAATTTATTCCTTTTTTAAGAGTTCCTCGTTTGTGAAATGTGTTACTTCATTTCTTTACACTGAAGTTTTTATAATCTCATTTCATTTAATGTAACTTAATTTATAGTGAAGCTTGTACATCTGTGCCAATAGAGTCACTAAACATAGCAAAAATACATTTGCATCATCTTCCTTTGGAAAAT
Organism: Opsariichthys bidens; assembly: GCA_037194245.1. Lineage (NCBI taxonomy): Eukaryota > Metazoa > Chordata > Actinopteri > Cypriniformes > Xenocyprididae > Opsariichthys > Opsariichthys bidens. The sequence goes on along the minus strand of CM074286.1, from coordinate 18,605,055 downwards.
GTGTTTACACACAGGTCAACCTAAAAATGTCTTGATTTGTTCTTATATTACTTGTTTGGCATCACTGACACTGTATGTATCTAACCTGCAAATGGTTTGACAATGAAATATATACCAATAAAGTACACTAAATTGAAATTAAAAACACAGGTCAACCTAAAAAGGCCTTAACTTGCAGAAAATGTTCTAAAAATAGTTGTCTTTGAATATTTAAATAAAATGAGAGAAAATGATTGAACGTTAAAAAATGATCACCCTTAATATTCCCGTTTACTCCTTTTGCATTGTTGTTATATTGCATATTTGGCACTATTCACATTGTATGCGTCTAAGCTGCAACTTTGAGAGAAAAAAAGACAGCCTACAAATAGACAGACTGCGGTAGATAGGGTCGGGGGACATTGAGAAGATTCTAATAGTTCTCTTTCTGTTTTCATATTAAAGCACCCAGCTATTTTTATGAAATCAATATCTCCTTATGAGTAAAACATTGAAATTCAATTGATGACTTAAGTAAAATTAATTCTGTATTTTCAGTCTCAATGATTAGCTGGAAAGTAGGAACTTAATTTGCCTGATATAAGGTCAAACATAGGATTTGCAGACAGAGTTGGAACCAAGCAGGGAGAAGTTTGCATATGAAATAGAAAACTACTTAAAAAGAACACAAATAGATGCTAATTCAGTCATGAAATTAAGTAATGATCCTCGCCGCATTCTTGCTTATGAATCATAATATAATCTGACTGATTATGATTATTCTGTTCTGTAGACCTTAAAATTTTAAATCTACGCCTGCAAATCCTTCTTCCATTAGCACTTCAGGGGAAAAGCGCAGGGGAGGGGTGAGAAGGGGTGAGAGAATGAATAAAAATCCCCTCTTAAATATTTAGTCAATGAGATGAATTCAGCAGAAACGCACACCGCTCTCATTACAAGCAGATAGAGCACGGTGTAATGTCGAAACACACCTGTTTATGAGTCGACTTGGCTTCCTGTAGAGAGCGGCGCCCTTTGCCGACGTTCTTCTGTTTCATCAACTGTGAAGCAGGAGCCCTTTCATCGCTATCAGTCTTCCTTATCAGCGGACAGTTAATTTTGGGATTAATATAAAGGCTGCCATCCTCTTTTAAAGGATTTGTAGTGGAGCAAGAGACTCTTATCTTAGTCATTACAGGGGAAATATTGGATTCAAGCATTTTAGTATCTGCAAAACATTCAACAGTATCTATCGGGGTTTCACATGGTAAAGGATTAAGATAAGGCGCCTCATTATGGCACTCTGACTGGCTACCAGCTACACTTCCTTGAGAAACACCATGTGCTTTTTGGTATTCATCGCAACCCGATGAAGGTGCTGGGCTCAGGAGACTGAGGGGCTCTATTAGTTTGCCGGTGTGTCTCGTGGGCCGTTTGCTAATGGACATGCTATAGCAGAGAGGAGGACCCAGGTACACTTCCTCTGTGCAGGCCTCAAAGAGCGGCTCTTCGTCACGGATATCCGGGGTGCTAGAAAGGATTGGGGTGCTGCTCTTGTCCTCTGCACAGGTGCTGACCTCTCCGCAGTCGCTATCATGTGAGGACAGCGACAGATAGGAGTAGAAGTCGCCCTTCCGCAAATGAATAAGCCGATGGGAGTGCTCGAGGACCTTCTCTCTGATCTGAGATACAGATGTCGGGATACAAACCTCCGTCAGCTGCTCTTCCTGCATTTCTTTGGTCTTCAGGGCCACAGATGTCATGTCAATGATCTCCATCACGAAGTCATGGACGTTGTTACTCTTGGCCTCTTCAGACATGAAAGCAGGGTGACTGCAGCTATCTGAAGAGCTTTCTTGATGATTCTCATGGACGTCATTCAGAAAGGCAGCAAGCTGTTTCTGTCGGCTGTGAGCGTGTGCGGCTAACCCTGAGCACTCCTCTATGGGAGAGATGGTGGGGGAGAGACGGCGGGAATTGTGACATGGCAGCTCACCTTTTAACTGACCTTCCAGGGAGCTCAAGCTCTGTTCGCATGAGGATGGAGAAGTAGCGGTCAGCATATTGCTTTTGATGTCGTTGACTGCATCCACCACATAAGAGCCTTTAAATGATTCCCCTTTCTTTGTTAGCAGACTTCCCTCTTCCCTCAGCAGCTCGTCGTCTTCATCCTTTCCTTTGATGTGAGAGCTCTCGACATTGCCGTTTTCCATGTCATCCACAAAGCGGCTGATATAGCTTCTGGTGGCGTCCCGACGGTTGCCGTCCACCTCTCGTTGCTTGAGGCTTTCGTTTTTAGCATTAGAGTTGGTTTCCAAGAGTTTCAGTGCAGACTGGCTGAGAAATTGACGATCGTTAGTAGTCTTAACGGGTGACAGGATGTCTCTAGACAGGGTGCCACATTGCAGTTCATCCACTAGATCGGCCTCATTTTTCTCTCTGCTCTGAGATCTAGGCTTTATCCAGCTTTGAAACTCACCCTTTATATAATCCAACCCGAGAGCGAAAGAACCTTCAATGTATTCTTCCTCTGAGGTTACACTAGAGTCATCGTCTTTAATACCAAGCTCCTCTTCGGTGAGCGTCAGAGTGGAGCTGGAAAGAAGATCGCTGTCTTCCTCGTCATCAGTACAGGCTGAAGCGCAGGAAACGTTGACAACCATACTGATGCTCGCATCCGTCTCGTCGGTTTGTTGCTGGCTGCGGCAATGTTTGCGGAAGGACGCATTAGATTCAGCAGCATCGCAGCGGTTCATTTGCACGGCTAGGTCCTCGGATGCCACAGAAGAGTCCTCTGTGCAGCTCAGCTCTGTCATCGAGGCTGCAGAGCTCTCGTTAATGGAGGAGGGAGCGCCAGCTGAGCATGACCCACGCCACAGTGAGCTGCTTTGGAGCGTTACGTCAGAGACGCTACGTGTCATCTTCAGCGCAAGAGGGCTTTGGATGTTCTCGAGGCGTTTTAGAAGTTCTAGAGTTCTTCTGCTGAGTTCTCCCGTAGGCTCCACAGTCGATCCAATGTCCCTCAGACTTTCCTTACTACCCACGTCATCTGTGCTCTTACATGGAGCAAGCCAACTTTCCAGGGAAGTGCTACGAGTTAGTGTCTCTTTGCTTGATGGAAATAACTCTCCTACTGCATAAAGTGAGTCAAGGGAAGACCCCTGGGAGAGCTGTGTGAACTCCTTTTGGAGCTTTCGTTGTGTAGCAACCCTCTCGTCATCTCTGCTCATATTAAAATTTTTGTCATTAGCCTCTTGGCTCTGTTCAAGGCCGTTGGCAAGGATATTTACTGATTCCTTGTGGTGTTTCTTCCTGCTTTCTCCACCATATTCTCTTTTCTTTTTCATGATATGCCATCTCTCGTCTCTCTTCCCAAAGGCAATGCTGTTACCATATTCTGCACACTTGTTGGCACGCTCCAAAACTCTGTCAATGTCTTCATCTGAGACTCTGTCTCCATTGAGTGAATCTTCTCTGGTAGGAGGGGTGAGAGTAACGCAAACTTTTGGATCATCACTCTGAAACAGCAGGCAAATCTCAGAGTTACCTGTGGTCTCGGTGTCCCCTTCACTAACTATCCCACTTTCGCTCTCCGATCTCTTGGCTGAATCCGATAGCAGCTCGTGCTTCCCCTTCAACAGATCTCCCAAGATATCAGGTAGGGATTCGGCTGAAGAGAAGGAGGAATCCATGCTCAGACTCTTCAACAGTGACGGGTGGCCTTTGGATGAAGATGATTTGTGATTATATTGGGGTTGTTGGTAGAGTTCAACATTATGCAGACTGTACACATGATAAACACAGGAAGAAGAGGCATTCGACTCTGCTGTGTGCAAGGCTGCTCCACACTGTTTGTCATTTGGGCATGACTCAGTGAGATTCAGAGGTTCTTTTGGGGAATTAAGGTGTGATTTAGATCCAGGGTTTTGCTCATCTTCACAGTCCTGTGTCTCCAGATTGCAGATGGTCATGTCCATCTCGTCCCACTCCCAAGAGTCTTCCGTCAGCCCATGGAGGTCCATAAGCGAAGGCTCAATGAGGTTCCCAGGGACCTGTAGGAGGGGGAAAAAAATGTCAGGGGCAAACAAATTCTCAATTGGACTTTAAATTAGATCAAATGCAAAGTTAATCTGGGACAAATACATTTTTGCTTAGATATGGGCATTCAGTGCAGGACATAATTACACAAATTGCTTTGCTTCTTGATCAAGCATGAAGAGTCTATTTATATGATCCTCTTTATCTCATTAATCTAATAAACTGGCAAATCTAACACTTGCTTTGTATGTCATATATCCCATAAAATGAATTTTTATTTGATTTCTGTTTATTCTCTTTCTGCTGATGAGGAAAATACTAATGCACAAGCTTGGATTGCTAGTGAATGATAAAAACCCTCAACTGTGAGAACAATCAATCAGACTAATCAAATAAAAATAATTTCAATAAGCTGCCTCAGCTAACATTTGTACCCCGATTGCAGCACATAACATTTTAATCAGATAGACTAATAATAACCTTTAGCTACGACATTACAAAAGTCATTTAGCCATTTTGTAGAAACTTAAACAAGACGGTGCAGTATGACCTTAGAATTTTGTCTGAATGTCTCTGCTACTCTATTCAACTTGAGGGTAAAATCATGTAATAACTTGACTTGTAAATTAAAGCTCTTTTGAAACATTTTTTTTTTCCTTTTAACAGTTGCTCTTTCACTGGTTTACCACTCCCTTTAGAATAGTTAAAGCTTAAGTTAAAAACCATTGTCTCTTTTGTTGACCTTCGAACAGAATTCTTGATATTCTATAAAAAAAATCCTGATAAAAATGAAAGCATAACGATTGGATTTTTTTTCAGACAAGACTTGTTGTGAGCAAGGCCTCTAGAAGCATTCAACAGTCAGCTATTTCATCATCTCACAAAGTGTACTGTATTCACAAAAACAAACTCTCCCTATTATTTTTCTTTTCCTTTATTCTGCACCCGCAAAAAAAAGTGAAATTGCACTTCAGCCCCGCAAGGTCAAGCTGAGCGAGGGGCGGGTAATTTGTCTTCCCCCTGTAAGTGAGTGGACATTCACAAACAGGTTGCTGGGCTTTTCTGTGTGAAGCACGCAGCCTCCCCAGAGCCCTGCTGCTGCCATGCAGGAATGCACAACATCTACATGACAAAAGGCGTAGTCTAGCCCTTGGCCCACTCCCCTGTTTAACACGCACTGTAACGGTCCCACACATACAATAAGGGACTAGTTAAGGGTTCCGTTTTCAGGATGGGAAGTCTTTTTATACTGCAGTGAACACGGTATGTGCACATGTTATGTGCTTTAAGAGACTACTTCCTCGCTTTCAGTGCTGGATAGGGACTCAAGATCAGGTTATTTCATTGCTACGGGTTACTCAATGTACATTAAGAACAGTCAGTTATTTCTGGCAGCATTTGTAATCGATTGCGTTCACAGTACAGTGAATAACTGGGGAGCACATCTAACCACTGTCCCCTTACTCGGTGTATTCAAGAATAATATGTGGCCACTTTCCCTGCCTTATATATCATTCTTATTGCACTGTTACAGCAGTGCTGTACTATATTACTGGTACTAGTGTATTTCTGCTTAACAAATTGTCTCGGGCAGTTTTCTTTAACCAGAGCAACATACAGTATAAGGAGATCTTCAAAGAGCCGATTCCAGTGTGTTGAATAAAATACATATCACAATGTTGAATTATAATAATTGCATTGGGGACCAAAGGTAATAAGAACGAATTTTACATCTCCTTATTGACAGTTGCTGAATTAAACATCTAACGTAGTAAGTTCACGTAACAGCAACATAACGTACTACGGTTTATCATTGCATGCTCTTCACATACTGAGACGAACTCACAAAAACAGTTATGCCACTTTACGCTGGTATAGCACTGTGCCATGCATATTTAAATTACACAAATTACTTAAAGACTGCACCTTTTTATGTTACGCATAATGTTAAATAGGTAGTAAACAATTTTACATAATTTCTTTTGATGCTAAATAAGGCAACGGAGCATTTAAAAAATAATATAAAGTAAACAGAACATTGTATGCAGTGAACAGTACGTCAGTATGCCACTCCACCACAAACACAATTAAACTGCCCATCGCATGGATCTCAGACAGCACTACCTAGGCATGGACCACCCTGTTTATATCCAGAATACATGTGTTATCTTGTTGACTGTAGTGTAAAGCATTTGTGACCTGGTCTCTGCCCAGCGAGCGTTTCAGTCTGGTCTGCCACTGAAGGACCTGCATGACGATGGCCTCCCAACGTCTCACCAGGTTGACCTGCAGCAGCTGTAGCGACTGGTGCTCTGCCTCTGAGCTCTGCTGTTCAGGCCCATCCAGCAGCCTCTGACAGAGCCTCAGCACGGAGGAAATGCCCTTACGTCTGCCCCGCACCTCCATACACAGAGCCTGCAGAGACAGGAGCGGGACAGTCTTCTCAAACACTCATAGATTGTGTAAGTAAACAGGGTTAAAGATCCCTGTCATCAGGTTCAGATGTTAATGCCAGAGAGTTTAATGAAAGAACAGGAAACACAACACAACTCTAAAAGCTTAACTTTGAAACAGAGCTTGTTAAGCTACAAGCTATTGATAATTTAAAGAGGTTTAAACTACAGTCAAGGACGCCATTTGAAAAAGGTAGTTAGCAATACAAGAAGTCACAATGTAGCTGACCACACCGAAGCCACTGAAGGGAGCAACAGGCTTTAGTTGTACAAATATCAGATTATATAAATTAATAATTAAGAGTAATTATCTGGCATAAAAACTGATGTGAAAGCATAAACCCAAAATAATCAAATTAAAAACATTGAATTGACATAAATTCACAAATATAAAATGCAAAGAATACAAAGAAAGAGTACAAAAAGTATTAATAAAAATCTGTATAAACAAACCTGAAAAAAAAAAACTAAAATGAATTAAATTAATACAAAAACATTGGTAAACGTGGTACAAAAATACTTAAAAAAAGAATAACATAAGAATTCACAGAATAATGTGAATAACTCAATTTTGACAAAAATGGTAGACAGAAAAATAAATAAATAAATGTATTAAACTACATAAATGCTGTGCAGCATTGATAACTAAAAATGAATCAGTGAATTATATGACAGATTTTGATCAAATAAATCAGATTTGTTCGATGTTATGAGGCAGAAGTTACAATTTTAAAAGATTTAATGTTACTGAATATTTAAAAAGATGACAAAATGTTACTCAGGGAGTTCTGCACTCAAAAAGCTGCCACTGGGATGATACCCTTGAAAAATCTTCTAAAATGTGCCACTTTGAGGTAATAATAAGCAGTCTTTAGGGATGAAGGTGTATCTTTTGAGGGAACCGCCACAGTGATAGCTTTTGTACCTTTTTTCTGAGAGTGTGGGAATACTACGGAGCAATGATTCGTTTTTTAAAAATGAACTTTCCGAACAAACTGATTCAAATGAAATGAATCACTAAAAGGAATCAGTCTTCCCAAAGTTATTTGAGAAATAGAAAGATCCTTTCAAGAAAAGTGTTCATAGGTCTAGAGTAGTGACTTTTAATGAACTATTTTCCAACATTTCCCACGACTACAACATGGGGTTTATTGCTAGTCATGCATGTGAATTCACTGCACCTCAGAACCACTCAGAGTTTTCGTGGCATGAATGAACATAGTGAATGAAGAGCGAGAGAGACAGATAGAATGACACTGAGAGAGAAAGAGAGACTCCCATGTGCTTGATGAGGTCTCCACAACAATTCAGCCTGTCAGGAGCATGTAAATCACATCTCCCTCTCCCTATAAACACGACAGAATTAAATATTTAAAGGCCAAAGCTGCACTCCCATGCTTCAGTGTCCAGCTATGACACTTGTTTAATGAAACCGCCAGAGCTTCTAGACTCTCCAAAAGACGACCACCACGGTGCAGACATCCCATGTGCACGTTTTGGAAGGGTTGCAAGCATTCTGATGGTCTCTCACCTGCACCAAAACCCCTTTTAAATATGCAGCAGCAGCTTTGCGAAGAGATGCTGCTACTCCATGTGTGGTATGGGACGAAAACATTCAGAGAACAATTTATGTAAATCCCGGCAGCTACGAAAAGCACCGCCTTACATTTTCTGTACATTTTTCAATAAATATTAAACACCATTACATTTCACCATTACATTTAAATTGGATTTTATTTTTCCTGGAGTGCTTCGCTCCTCTGTTTTAGCATATTTCCCTCTCCCGTGTCTTTTTAACAGGTAATGAGACTGTAAAATGCAATGGCAGTGTGCCGGAGAGGAGGCCGAGCAGCGAACATGCTGATAGAGTTATCATGCCCAAGAGTTGTAACTTTGACACATAGAAACGTGTGAGGTGATAAAAAACTGACAGTGAAATAGACACTTTTTTTTAATGGCGTATGGTGTCTGGGAGATGTAGTGACCCGGTTTCTTAAAGACATGTAAATATTTTATATAAAAAAAAAGCTTGTCATTGTTTAACGTTTTCTCAGTCAAAGTTAGCAGCACACGACTTCTTCAGCCTCTAATATCAGATTTAGACACATTCCCACAAAACATGACACATTCTGCCCACAAAAAACAACAAACAAACAAACAAAACACAAAAACTAAATAAAATAGCCAATGTTATTTGGCAACTACATTTTAGCAAGAATTCACCACACGTTAATAGTACAGAGTAAGAATTGTGTCCAATTCTCCAGTCATAACATCTTGTTTTAACAATTTTTTAGATATTTACTTAAGAAGCAGCACTTCATAAGATAATAAGACTTGTTTTCATAGATTGTCTCTTTAATATAAGTGTATTTTGCCTTAATGCACTGCGAGATGTTTATTACTTTGGTAACACTTTAGTATGGGGAACACACATTCACTATTAACTATGACTTTTGCCTCAATAAACTCCTAATTTACTGCTTATTAATACTTAGTAAGGTAGTTGTAGCATTTAAGTTTAGGTATGGGGTCGGATTAAGGGATGTAGAATATGGTCATACAGAATAAGGCATTAATATGTGCGTTATAAGTACCAATAAACAGACAATATTCTATTAATATGCAAGCTAATAAGTAACTAGTGCAAAAAGTGAGAATTGTTCCCCATACTAAAGTGATACCATTACTTTTACTTCTTTTACTTTACTGTATTACAAAATAAAACTGTTAGGGCAGTAAAACAAAATACAATGTTAAAAATACAATCTATGACGTCTCTACATCCTATATAGAAAATGTATCTTGTTTTAAAGATTAGATATTTTTACTGAAAAAACAAAAAAAAAAAAACATAAGATCCACTAAAAACCCATTAAGAACTAATTTTGGGGTTAACCAATTATCAGAAATCAGAATAAAAATGAGACAGAATTTTTAAGCACTATCCTAAACAAATCGTCGATTAACTGGCAAAATAACGAAAGTACCGTATTCCACGGACGAGAATCCATGAAACACATTTTAAAAGCCTGCAGGAATCTATATATTAAAACCATTTAAAATCATAATATAGCATATTTTATTTTGAAATAACATATAGTTTGCGATTCAGTTACGGTAAATAAATATATGCGCTGCGGGTTTCAGGGTGAAGCGTGACGCTTCAGTTATATACACGTGTGCAGGTTACAGTCTTGTGTGAAGGTTTACCCTTCACAGTAATGCTGCACCCCACGAACAGAGTCTCTGCATGTCTGTTTGGGTTTCCAAACAAACAAATAACGTGCATGTCTGACACTTTGTGTTTCATAGTGAAGAGTTGCACTGCTATCATCTCAGCAACTCCATCTTCTGCATATATGCTGTTCATCTGGGAATGCAACATCCGCAATTTCAACAGTATTGTAATGTAAATTGTTTATAAACCTAAGCCAACACAGAGGAATTAATACATTAATATGTGAACCGTTGTTCATCATGATTTCAAAATAAAAGTTTAAACCCTCGCTCTGAGTTTGATGTTCTTGATCAAGAAATGACAGTGGTTGTAGGCCAAATATTAAAAATTAAGTGGATATATTATTTTAATGTTGTTTGGCCAATATTAAACAAGGATTGATCAACGGGTCCAACGGGCTACCACTCATTGCTTGACCTACTGTAACATCACCCTTCAGATATGTCAATAAAAAACAGATGACTATGTTCAATCGATACCATAGATGGCCTAAGATTAAATAGCACAAAACGTGAGACTACATCCCTGCATGTCCTGTGCGCCACACTGACATACAAAAACAATAGAAATATGACACCGTTTCTCGATTACTGGTTTTCGTGAACTGGTTGAGCTTTATTGAAGAAGAGGAACAGTGCAGTATAGTGCGCCAATGTTTGCTAAAAAGCTTTTCCAAACACACGGTGCAGTGAGTAGGCTGTTTTTCCTCCAGTATATGAGTCCACACAATGTCTCCATTTCAGACCCACAAACCAGCACTGAGAAGTGAAACGCTGGCGGGGGGCCAGCGGGCCCTGGTGCCTCAGTCAGATATCAAAACACTGAAAGAGGTAGACCGAGAGAGACAAAACAGCATATTGTGAAACAAATGAAAAGTATCTCGATTGTTTCTCCTAGACTGCAATGAGACAAAATCAGACCCTAGTTTCAGAACAGATTTGAACAATGTCTCAAATTGTGCCAGTCCACATGAACGCTAACATTTCTCATTAAATTCTCTCAATAATGAAGCTGTTATACACATTAAAATGTGTTAAAACTCTTAATCCTTAGTTTAAACCCTGCTTGGCAACTTTAAATAGCCAACAATTAGACTAATGTACTACATTAATTGCAGCATTACTGCAATTAACACAAACTAAAATTGAAACTAAATGTGAACATAATTTAAATAAACAATTACTAAACTAAAATATATGTTCAAAACTCATGACAAAAAATGAATATAATTACTATAAATAATCAATTATGTGTCATTTTAGTCTTTAACACATTTATATAAAATAATCTTTACACCAAACCTGCATGAACTATAAAAATAACACTAGACTGAAGAGAAACGTAAATATTAACACACAAACTTTGGCAGCCAAAAAAAAAAGGGGTAAACCCTAATACTAAAATAAAAACCAAATAAACTGGAACTGAAAAATGCTAAACGTTACTAAACCTGACAATGACGAAACAACTGAATAGGCAAATAAAGGTCAAATAAATCTATTAACAATTCAAAACTATGAAAACCCAGACTACTATTAACAAAAGTTAACTATTCATTCTTTAAGGACGTTTAAGGGTGTCCACTTCACATTGCGCTTCAGAAACGAGCAATAAAATGGTCTGTGTGGAGTATTTTGAGAAACAAAACATGTATAGCCACCCTTCAGTTGTCCATCCACTGTAAGAACAGACAAGATCATGGGCGGATCATCTATCAGGTACTTTTTAATAAAGCTATCAGAGGATCAGCCGTCTCACGACGTGCTTGGGCGCTAACACAATCTTCAGAACGGCGGTATGACTATTCTCTCTCGTCTCACTCCCCTGGCTGTTATCGTGTGGCTAAATCCATCTGGTGTACAGTATTAATCTACAGGTCTCTCGCTATCAGAGTCTGTAATCACACCTGAGGCGAAGAGCCGAGCCGTGAAGATGCATGTGTATTACACAGACCTCCCAAGAGTGTTCCTCCAAAAAACTGCTTATCTCTTTATTCAGCACAAAATGAGAACAGACCGTGCCTCCATCCAGACGAAGCCTAAAGCCTTTAAACTCCAATTCCCCATCTTTCCCTCCCACTTAATTTCATTAAAATCTAAGCCTTATGATATTCTGACTTTTTTTTTCCGGTGTGCAGTGCGACTTAAGCGCGAGAAGAGTTTAAATGACGCGTGCAGCGGCTCTGACGTGCTTTCCGGAGGATTAAAAAAAAAAAAAGCCAGACGACAGGCTCTGCTCTTTCGGTTTCGGGGGTATTTGTTTCTCGTTTTCCGCCGGGAAAACGAGCACACACTTCATTTTGCTCTTTACAGCCGCTGCAATTTTAACATTTTCAATTAATCTCGGTGAGATTGAGTAGCGGAGCCCCAAATCCCCTACAGTGACGGCAAGGACACGGGAACGGAGCTCTGACAGTGACCCAGTGGATATTCAATCAATTACCATTAATTAGAAATCTCTGATTAATTCTATTTGTTGATTAAGTCAATTAAAACCACAAGCACTTGTTATCGCAAATGAGTATAATGAATTCATGTTGGCCATTTGTTCCCAGACACGTCCCTTCGGCTCCGGCCGGCTCGAGTTTCATCAACGGCTGTCAGTCGAGGCCTCGATCCCGACGCATTAATAGAGAGAAATAGTACCGCAGTGAGTGGATAGACAATAAAAGCAAACTTAACCAACCTTCAAGCAAGACAAAATTCGATGTCAGCAGACTGACGCTAGTCATATTATACAGGAAAAAAGATCATGATGAAGGGTCCTGTTTTGCATTCTGCTTGACGTGTTCGTTATTTCAAATACGTCTAAATTACCCGAGACCGTAATGCATTGGTTTGAGTCGGGCTGTCAGTGACCTTCCATAAAGCTTGTCATTAAAGGATGCTTATTTTTAATTATTTTTCCCTTTAAGACAAAAAAAAACTGACAGTGTTTTCAAAATGAGACTAATGTGTTACGAACGGCAGACGTCCTCTTTACCGCGCTAAAGCAAACAAATGGCAGCAAAGTGATAACACTGCCATCAATGGGGACATTTTCTCATTAGCGCCTGTAAATGAAAGCAAGCGGCATGGATGTATAATGAAAAATACGACTCTATGCATCTGTGTGTGTGTGCGTGCGGCCAGTCGATTGTGTGTGTAATGAACAGGCCTGTCACCTGTCTGCTCCCTATTACTCGTTGATGAGACACTAACTCTGCGTTTGGTGCTCTCGCGCGCCCGTCCCAGAACTGACTTAATGCGGTTAGCACTTGCCAAAGAACAGGAGTTCCTTATTCCTAATCATGGAGAAAGTATTGATATTATATCTGCGCCGTCACATTCAATCAGCCAGACGGGACCCGGAGGATAAGGCCCCGGGGCCCCACGCTGCGGCGAGCTGATCAAAGGTGCCGGGCAGACGTGGAGATGGACTCTGACTCGAATGCTGCCGCAGATATTCAGTCTGGCTTCCATTTAGTCTAATTCTCCTGTGAAATTCCTTTAATAGGAACGTGGTTTGGAGTTGGAGGTGTTTTTGAAAGGGCTCCCGGCGCTGCTCGACAGCGATCACTGAAAAAGACAATAATAGCTGAGACAAAGAAGAAGATCTAGTACGGTTATTAGTGGTGTTTCCACCATCGAGCATCACGATTACTATGGCTCAATCCTCAAGGTTAGTGACCCTAAAAGAGACACCAACATGTAAACCCCACACAGTTTATGCTACAGACATCAATAATACATCAAATCGTGTGATTTTTTTTTTTAGATTTTCTTTAGATCATTTTTCTAAGCAATTAGACGATTTCACCTCAATGTCACTAAGTTAACAACATTAACAACATCACAATATATATATATATATATATATATATATATATATATATATATATATATATATATAGATATATATATATATATATGTGTGTGTGTGTGTTGTGTGTATATATATATATATATGTTGTGTGTGTATATATATATATATATGTGTGTGTATATATATATATATATATATATATATATAAAACGAGATAACAAATCTGCAGACTTCCAGCTCAGGATACAATGAATTCTGTAAGTAAAACGACTGTTAACTAATGACCAAAGTTGGCATGCGGATCCTGTCATCTCTCCTCTCCCTGACAGGAAATGTCCAACCCTCGGGTTTTAATATCATGAAGGCACACTATTAAAGGGAAGACAGTTATTAATGAAAGAAGTGAAATTGGCAGCCAACTACTCTGAACCGTCTGACCAGTGAAGGTTAAGACACAATAGAGTCTAATTTTAGCCGACTCCACTCCCCCTAGCAAGTAAAGAACTTAATGCTTTTTATTCAGTGGAAGATAGACATTTTTATGATGACATTTTAAAGGGTGACCATACCTGTTACTCATAACGAAGTGTTTCACTATCTCTCCCTTTACACATATTTAAGCCTTTTACTGGCATCAGGAATCTACACTGAACAGACACATTCCAGCAGCTCCAGCCGTGAGGCACTACATAAAGATTTTATTCTGAGTAACACAGACAGATCATAGATAAACTCTTGAACTCAAACTGATGTTCAATTAAAATGCAATAATCTGGGATGAATGTATCAAAATCACTACATGAGTTTCGGGGGCAATCTCAAACCCTTGTCCCTTTCCGAAATAGTAAACAACTATCATCATGTACAAATATCATGTCAGTATAACATTACAGCAGTCAGCCACAAAAAAGAAACAATACTAACAGGCCCTTAACTACAGTAAACTCGCTATCAACCTTACTAGTTTAATAAAACGCATCACTATAATATGATAAAAATACAGAGCCCCTAGAAGTGCTAACTATAAGTCCACAAAAACTTGTGCTCAAAATATGTGCTCAAAAAACAGTTGCTGATACCATTTCATTTATGTATATCTACAGTAGTTTTCACATAAAAATGCATAAGTGCACGTTTTTGTCATTTTTAAAGAGTATTTAATTTAATATATTATTTTTAATAATTTAGTATTATTACATAATAAATCCATTAATAATATTAATATAATATATCATTAAATCAATTGTATTATTATATATACATTTTATACACATTTTATTATTATTATTTAAAAAATAGATTTGTACATTTTCCAATCAATTCTCAAGTCTCTGCCTCCATTTTCACATTTAATATAGTTTTTATTCACAAAACTATGTGAGATTACAGAAGTGAAGCAGGCTGCGAATGCCATTTCATGCTGCTTTTAAGTGCAGCGCACTTTAAGTTTGGCTGCACTGTGGACAGAGACGAGAACGGTGCTGTTTCAATGCTGCAATGAGGTGTAGAGAGGTGTAGATCTCAGCTCTCCCGCTGATGCCTTTCAAGTGCTCTGTGATCATGCAAAGTCACGCCAGTCAGCCAATTCACGCTTCAAAAGCAGATGAAAAAAAAATCAGATGCGTGTAATCATTCTCCTTTCTCATTCTTTCCATGTGGTCCAAATAAATCGCACTTACCAATATTTCAGATCATTGTATTACTCTTTTCTCTGGACTTTCCCTGAGAAATAAATGTAAGCCTTTTTGGCTGCATATCATTTGATCAAAGGAGAAAGCGAGTCTTATTTCTCCCTCCTGATCATTTAGCCCTGTGTATATTTAAAGCTTTTCCTCACTTGTGTTTGTCACTCAGCAGGTGGATGTAATCAGCTCCGCTACCTGTGTTTTGACACGTCTTGATTAATACTCCAAGCTGTTTCTCAGGATTTTAACTCGAATAATTATTTCATATAGATTTTCAGTCAGGGGATTTGATGTTTGCTTTTTGCCCTGTATTTATTAAAGAAGCACGGCTCACGCGAAGCAAGTTATTTTTAGAGAGCGTTTCTCTCCTGTGCAGTTTGACTAAGCAGTTTTATTTCCGTGTATATGCTAAACACCCAGACTACTTGACATGATGTCGTCATGTACTCTAGCCGCTGTGAAAAAGCAAAGTCTCAGCAACGCTCTAATGCTGGGTAATGAATAACTGTAGGTGTACAGATGTATGAATATGAATAATGAATAACTTAATTCAACCCTTAATAATTATATATATATATATATATATATATATATATATATATATATATATATATATATATATTCAATTCATGAATAGGCCATACTGAAATGTATTAAACAGTAAGTAAATTAGCCAATTTTGCTTAAATGAAGGGTTGCAAAAATGAATACACCCTTGATTAAATTCAACAAAAGTATAATTTTATATAGGATGTGTACTACATAGTATTTCCTTTATAACTTTAAGTGTACTTTATACTGCTCTGACCATTAAAAAAATTAACCAACTAATCACATTTTTCTGTTATTAATCTTGATTAGTTAAACTCAGGGCTTGACATGAACTTTTATTGCTCATCAGCCACTGTGGCTAGAAGTTTTCAAAAGTTGCTAGCAACTCAGCATTTTCACTGACTACAATTTTGACATTGATACCATGGGGGAAAATCTTCCATATAGATATTTTTACTATTCTCTCATAATTTGGCAGCAAAGAGCTGAAGCACAGATCCATTATACTGTTACACATGTGTTTTCTTTCTCAACCGTTAACATTCATTTAAAACATAACTAACAGTGTTTACGTGAATACTTGCCAAAAACGCATTATGATATTCGTTTGTGTGTATTTGACTGTTTAAGCGTAATGAGCAATGAAAAATAACTCAATTTAGTACTGAGAGGCGGCTTTATGTGCGCGCACTGAGTGTGAGCACAAAATCTGCGGGAATGAGTAAAATTCACAGCAAGATTCAAGACCTGTAACACCAGCAATATTCATCTGGAGCAAATGAAACGAGTGAGTGAGGGGAGGCGGGTTTGTGTGCCAACTAATTGTCGGAGAGGTGAGAGAGAAAGCGCAGTTGGTATTGTGTATCTATTCTGCGGAAAATGAGAATTGGAAACGTTTTTTCAAAATCGATATATATATTGACAGTATCGATATGTATCGAAATATCTATATTTTTGACAACACTACATTGCACTTAGTTTATTATTTCAGGTAAAAAACTACAATTGAAAAATCTGTATATTACATATAAAATTCAACCTGCCAAAGTGGCTAGTAGGAGTGACAAAGTTACACACCACTGCTGAAATCCACATAAATTTGCCGGGTGTTAATTTAAAGCCCTGATATCATAAGAATTTGAAATTATTTTTTAGATTGTAATGCATATTTTCACAATGAATCTCCAGATTAATGTAGAAACAACAAAAACACTACATATTTTAAATATTTGTTAAATGGCATCTTTTTACGAAGTACTCGCCAGTATCACCAATATTGATGTTAGTGATGAATTGGATTTTTTCTGTGAATGAAATGAGAAATTATAGCCATTCAACATTACAGTATAATTAAAAGCCATAATTTTCTAACATTTAATAGGCCTTTACACGGCTACATCAGAAAAGGGAAAAAACAGATGACGCCTTAATTGCGCTAAATTTTTAAAGCATTAATCAGAAAATATTAATCGCAGAAATTATATTGGTCTATCACTGGACATACAACATATAAGCAAGGAAGTTGAGAGGCACTTGGCTTCAGGATGTGAGACTGACCTACGTCAAATTATTGGCTTGAAATTTTTCATTCTTCACCATATAAACGATGCATTGAAATGAGCCGTTTGCCGTTACCATTGTTTCGGTTGGTTCCTTCTATGATTTTGTCTTATAACTCAGCCATGCTGAGATACAGGTTCAGTTTTCCTGGAGTAACCTGGTGTCAGGTGTCTTGCTGAAGGGCACAGTGGTGATGGATCACTCTTTGCACAGTTTTAATGTTAAATCTGTGGGTTACCACACCAATGGGCAATGTTTGGAAAACCTGTCCGAAAACAGTTATTTTTTAAATTCCATTTGGTGACGCTAGTGGAGCAGAAAAGGCAGCTATGAAGCCAGGCTACTCTAAAGCATCTGAACCTGTAGTAAAAGGACACGAAAAACCTGAAGTAAACTAGATGGAGCTCTTCATACTCACCTTGAAGTGCTGCAGCTGTTTGGTGGCTTGCGGGTCGTGTTGAGGGTCATCAGCGTCCTGCGTGCTGCTCTCACAGTGTTGTGCATCTGGTCTGAGATTCAGATTGAAGATGAAGAGCTCTGTTTCTCTCAGCCAGCCCTTTAACTCCTTTATCCGGCTCTCCAGCTGGGTCACCATCCTATTGGTGTCTGGAGACAGAAGTTCACGCTGACTCCGCTGGCCCACACTGGGCTCCACGTGCTTCGCCAGGGTTTTCTGATTGGACACAAACAGAGATGTCACACAAGAGTCCATTAACACATACAAGAAATAAACATGACAGAATAGCAAAAATGTAGAATAAGAAGAGTAATGTCCACACACTGAGTTTACAGCACCAAAAACATTTATTAATTAACAGTGCAATGTTTCAACTGTCAGGTCTTCACCCGTCACAAAACCCTTGTAAAGATGTGACTCTTTAAAACCTACAAAAAAACTGCTAATGGTAATAATAATAATAATATAAAAATCACACCCACAACATACAAATCACATCACAGTAAGGGTAAGCAATGCAAAAATGTATTACATTTTCCACTATCTTACCATTATCATAGGCTGTAATACATTAAAAAGCAGAATCTAAAATACAGTATATATTTATTAATAAAAACAGATGAAGAAATATATAGACAACTATAAGAAAGGCTGACTCTTCTTTTAACCCTGATGGTGACATAGTGTTTAAAGTATAGATCCAAAAATAATATTTTTTTTGAGGATAGCACAACTGATCATATTTTACATTAGTAACATGGTATTACAATGATACGTAAACATATATAATACGAAACAAAATAAAAAAGTAAATACAATAAAAGAAAATAAAAGAAATCTAAATAAATAAATAATATAAAATATAATAAAAACTAAATAACAAACAAAAAAATGTAAATATTAAACAAAATAAAATAATAAAATAAAATAAAACAGGACTACAAAATAAATAAAAAATAAGGTACTTTTTGTTTGTGGGGAGTGATCACAACTAGTTCCATTTTTGTTAAGGGTGTTTAGGAAACTATATTTTATTGCAAATATAATTTACCCACAGTTTCATTGACCATTTCATGACTTTAAGGTACATGATTTTACTACGGTCTTCCCACAAAGACCACATTTAAACTACGGTAACAACGCAACATACAAACACAAAGACAAATGCATTCAGACATCAACAATTTAAATGTACCGAACTGCTTTATACACGAAGAGTGAGTAAGAAGTGAGATGTGGTGATGACTGCCGTATCCACACTGCTGCTGTGTCCCTGAGGTGTCTGATAACAGGCTGTTTCATCTGATGAGCCTGAAGGGGTTAAAATCTCATTGCACAAAGTGGCATTTTAGAGCAACATTCAAATGTTTGTTGAATAGCAAACAATCAGCCACAAAAAAAACACACCAATGATTTTAGAAATAGGCTCCGCTGAACAATTTTCCCCGACTGACAGCAAGAAAAGCGAGAACCATGCTGAGCTGCAGTCTGCCTGTGCGTGCGTGTGTGTTTGTGTGTATTCCCACCTGCCTGGCAATCTCGGTTTTTAGAGACAGGTTGAACCTTGTATACTGAGATGGCAATTGCAAGCACAATACACACCATTATCCAATTAATACACACACTGGCTGCTGTAATTGTCTTTCCTTTATGTGTGCCGTGTATCAGGAAGCTGGAATGGAAACAGATGTGATTATGACGCAGCAATGAAGTGGCTATTTCAGCATGCGGCATCAATTATGTTCTCAGGGTTTGGCCGCACACATCCGGTCTGCGTCTCCCTCCCATGATCGACCTTTAATAACACATCTGTGTTGCTCTCCTGTCAGCACAGTGTTAATGGCAAAGGAAATGGACGGCTCAACTCAGTGACAAGGGACATTTTAGCTTTAATGTGAAAATGGATTCTTCTGGCCGAAAACAAACGTTGAGATTTTCTGCTGGGCTGACTGAGGCAAAACCGGATCTCATAGTGATTTTATGAGACATTGGTGGTCATAGAGTGTGAAAAAAATGCTGTTTTAAAAATGAAATAACATACTCCGCTTCTGAAACTACTTTCCTTTTTAGCTGACATCACAAATCCCTCTTTCTTCACCTGTCATAAATAGATACTTTTAACCACGAAATTCAACAAAATTGCAACTGAGACCTTTACATTGTTACAAAAAGATTTCCATTTCAAATAAATGCTGTTCTTTTGAACTTTCTATTTATCAGAGAATCCTGAAAAAATGGTTTCCACAAGCACATTAAGCAGCAAAAACGGCTTAATTTTCAAAATGAATAATAATAAGGAATGTTTCTTAAACAGGAAATTAGCATATTAGATGGATTTCTAAAGGATCATGTGACACTGAATGTAGATATAGCAATAATATTTCACAATATTACAATTTTCAATGTAGTTTTCATTGAAAAATTTTAATCAAATAACCCCAAATGTTATAATGGTAGTGTACATTTTTAAAGCCCGGGACACGTCAAGCCGGCGATCGCTGTTTGATGTTGACTTCACCATTTTAGACAACATTCTAATATATATTAAGAGGTGAAAATTCTTTTTCATGCTTATTGAATTACTTTAGCAGACATTAAGTAACAAATGTAAAATCGGATTAATTCAGATTAAGAAATGGAGACACTCTAACACACCCACACAAAAATGGAAATTTATGAGAAAAAAACTATTTGGATATAAGTACCAATATTCACATATTAATGCCCATTCTAAATTCAGCAACTTATCCACCCTAATGAATGACTGTAAAAGTTACAAAAGCAGCCTTTAATTCTGCGGGTCACAGAGAGGATGGGACAGTTATTAAAAGTTCTATAAAAGTGTGGTACATTACCCATTTAATTCAATCAGCCCCAAAAAGTCCAGTTTCATGGACAGAGAAGAGAACCTCTCTACTGCCACTGATTCTACCTCTCTCTTTCTCTCTCCTTTTATTTCCCTGTCCTTTCCACTCATCTGAATACAGATGATTTGATGGGCATCAATGGAATCCATATACAGCCATTGTTTTCTCTGAGTAACAAATGTCTCAGTGGGAGGTGAAGTCAATGCCCTTGGAGGGTCACACGGCAAAAAAACAGGAATTTATTGCCACTTTATTTTGTTCGGGAACAGTTTGCAATCATAAATTCTTCATAAGCAGAATACTTCAGAGAATGGTCTGTCTTCATAAATATATACGACAGGGGACATCAATTTCATTTAATTCACAATTTGTGTCAGCACAGCAGATGCCAATGGCTGACTTGATAGGCTTGTTTAATATGCAATTGAGACGGCATAATGCGCGGTGCAGGGAGCAGCGACGCTCAGATTGAACTCTCCGCACCGCTGACGGTTTATTCCTGTCGCACACTCCCTAACGAGACGCCACTCATCGCGAATACGCGACGCACACGCTCACGCCAGTCAGAAAGTTTGCCGTGGCCAAGCGGCGGTGAATATTCCTTTTCTGGATCATTTTAATTAACGCTTGATTGCGACAGGGAGGGAGTTGTGAGTTGTTTGACACTTTGAAACTCTCCAAAAAATTTCATGTTTCAGATCAAAGGCTGTTATGCTAATCTTGAGGAGCATTGCAGATGCACATCCACGTGGGTGTAGGTGTTTACTCTTTATTAATTAATTATGAGAAATTATTTAGCATTATACCACTGTGAAGAGCTGTGTAACTTCACCTTTATAGAAAATGGCCAAATTTGCAATTACCCTGTTGGAAAACGCTGCTAAAACTAGATTCTTATGGTAGAAGCTGGTCATTTATGAACTGGTTTAGGTGGATGATCAGCTTTTATATGAGCTAGTTAGAGCTGGTAAACCACTTTGATTAAGTTTATGGGAGCTGATTAACCATCTTCTAAACACATTGAAGTGGTCGACCACTACAGGCTGGTAAAAGAGGCTCATCTAGTATGGTGCTAACAATGTCATGGGTTTCATTCTGCGGGAACAAACAGACTGATAAAACATACATAGAAATATAAATATAAAAATATACTAGTTTAACAGTTTGAGGTAGATTTTTTTTTTAATTAAAAAAAAAAGTTTCTCTTATGCTCATTAAAGCTGCATTTATTTGATCCAAAATACAGTAAAAAAATATTGTGAAATATTATTACAGCTTAAAATAACTCTTTTCTTTTTTTAATTTATTTTAAAATGTTATTTATTACTGTAATGGTAAAGCTGAATTGTCAGCGTCATTACTTCAGTCTTAAGTGTCACATGATCTTTCAAAAATCATTCTAATATGATTTGCTGCCCAAGAAATGCTTCATACATGTTCACAATTCTTTGATGAATAGAAAATAAGAAATTTATCTTAAATAGAAATCTTTTGAGCATTATAAATGTTTTTACTGTCATTTTTGATCAATAAAAAAGTCTATATCTTACTGACCCTATACTTTTTAACTTTGGATAAGCGTGTGATAAATGAGCTGCATTTTATCCAGCAAGAAAGTACAAGTAAACAACTTAAAAATAGAAGAAACGGTAACGTCGCTAAGCAGAAACATTGCAGAGAAATTTCTATCAATGTTCTAAAAAAAGCCTTAGAAGTACAGGGTAACTTTGACATGTCAATTTTTAGCAAAAGGAGTGTTCAAACAAAAGTGTTTTAAATGTATTTACGCAGCAGTTTTATTCTGATAATGTCTTCCCAACTTTTTCTTGCATTCTCAGCTCCCCAACTTCCCTACCTACTCGCTTCCCTCTCATCTCAGCAGGGCGCTCTGGATCAAGGAGAGATCAGTCTCAAGGTGTGACACTCACCTGTGTCAGCGCAGCACTGACTTTGAGAGCCAACTGTTCAGGAAGCACTTTCTTTCCATAAAGGAACCCCTGACTGATGTAACGCTCTGTGATTTTAACAGCTATTTCCTAAACACGACTCTAAAGTTTCTCAACTGCATAGTTGCAGTTGAAACACATGTCATGTTCATACAGTAGAGACAAACCTCAAGTTGATCCCATTTGCTCCTAAGGGCCATCATCCGCTGGTCAAAGTCAGCAGGAAGTTCAGTGCCGCTCCTCTTCAGAGATTCAGACCAGCCCAGAAGCTGTGTCTTCTTGGGAAGCCACATGGACATCTCCACACTGTTCCCCTGTGGAAACACATACAGCAGTCAGAGGGTGAGAGAAGCACACTTACCATTCAAAGAATGAGCTTTTGCGGTTTTATTACAAACAGGACATGGGATGGATTTGTAGTGTTTGAATGGTTGATGAGCCTATTTATGCAAAATCAAAGCACATATTTTGTCCACCACAGTTCAAAAGTTTGTGGTTAAGATTTTTTGGGCCTGAGCACCGATGGTGTGAGGAATTACTCTGTTTATTATTCTTCTTTGAAATGAATTGCATTTTTGAGGGTCTAAACATGCTTGAAAACTCATGAAACTTCAGAAGTGGACTATGAACAATATTTCAATGAAGTGCCCCTTGTGCTACGTTTCACGTACAAGTATGAAATTCGGTAGACACATGTAACAGCCTAATAACTACAAAAAAGTTCCTTGGAGCAAAATCTACAACCCAACAGGAAGTCGGCCAATTTGAGTTTTCTTTGTAAAATTTGTGCAGTTTTTGCCATTTTCAGACATTGTACTTTAACAGACTCCTTGAAGAGCTTTAATCATATCAACATCATATTTGGTCAGTCTAATCTAAAGGCCTTTGTGAAGTAAAATTATGAAGATCTTGAGTTTTCCTTGAGGGGCATGTCTGTGGCGGCCTGACAAAGTTCGATGTTTTTCCATGAACAGGAAGTTGCCCCAAAACTTCACGTTTTCTTTAGTGCTGGCCTGAAGACATCTACATAGCAATATTCAGTTACAGTCATAGCGCCACCTGCGGGCAACAGGAAATTGTTTTACACTGTGATTAACATATTTGGCCAGTCTAATTGTAAGGCTTTATGACGTTAAATTGTGAAGATCTTACGTTTTCGTTGAGGGGCACGTCTGTGGTGGCCTGATGAAGTTTTATTTTTCGCCATGAAAAAGGAAGCTGTTGTAAATCACGCATACAGTGTCTGACTTGCCCAAAACTTTACACTGAAAGTCACTCACAAAAAAAAAACATTTCAATATCCCATGAAGTACTAAACATGCTAGAAACACGTTCTACAAGTACTAATGTATGTGATTAACGCCACAAAACAGAAAGTTGTTGTAACTCAGGTATACCATCATCAGATCTGCCCCAAACTTCACGTGTTTGATAATAGTCAGTTATAGTCAAAGCGCCACCTGCTGGCTGCAGGAAGTGTGGCACATCAAAATGACTTGTCATATTCCTCCTATATTTACGGCAATAAATGCATGTCCCCCACTATTCCCTGTTTTCCTAAGGCCACCGGGTGTGAGGGCCCTTTCATCGCTGCTCGTAGCTATAATTTTAAATGTTTTTGAAAGAAGTCTCTAATGCTCATCAAGGCTACATTTATTTGTTCACAAATACTGTAAAAACAGTAATATTGTAAATATTAAACATTAAGAAGCCCTGCACTTGACATGTCGGGAAAATAATATATCATGCCTACGATTTAACAATTTACTAAAACCAGGGGATGAATTCAATTGAATTTACAGAACCCTGCATGTGACATCAGAACAAATCAAAATCAATCTAAATCTCCTTTCTGCTCAATCCCTCATTTGTTTACACACAGACGAACAGATACTTATTTGTCACTTTGGGAGAATAGTGGTCATACGTGATAATGATTTCCTCTCTTCAGCTCATTTCTGATTGGCTAACTGACTGCGTTAGGTCACTCTCCAACACAGTTGAGCAGAATTGTGACATTTCTGTTTGAATGTTGGACTAACATACAGTAAAAGATGAAAGTGATGCTATTCGACACCTTATTTCAGTTAATTCCTCTCTTCCTCCCTCTCTCTCTCTGTCTCTCCCCCATTTCATTTTCTGCATCAATAGCTACTTGATTCTAGTTTTCGGTTGTCATTTATCATTATGGCGGATGCGCATTTAAATATTTAAATGTGCTGTTTTTCCCCCCTTTCCTCGCTGTCATCCGGCCAGCGTTCATTTTTCACTGTCGTTTGTTTTGATGGAGATGGTATCACACATCCTTTTAAATCATTCATCCCTTTCAGTTTTTAATAGTGCCCGCCAAACTAAAGACGCTCCGCTTTAAAGTAAAGGGGATTACACAATTTGTTTGTTGACAGCAAATATTGATTTTAAGTCCTTTCATTGGTTTAAAAAATGGCAGGTTATTGATGGAAAACGCAGACGGAAGGAAAGATAGCCTGAGTAATTAGAATGCCGGAGCGATGGGAAGTTGAAGCACCATGCTAACCTTAGCTACGTGCATGGATGACTTTTGGCCCTTAAGTCACTTTCCCCGTTGCAACCTAGATAGGGTGATTTGCATACTTAACCTAAGGAGCTCGAGCTTGAAAACTTTATAGTCAACTGTGTAATTGACAGTAAGGAAAAAACATATTCCAGGGCCAAAGATGCCACCGAGGTGGAGGTGTGACAGAAATGCATGATCCTGGTATTGCTCTGTTATAACCTGATGAGTACGGCTAAAAGAAATTTAAAGTTTGTTTTTAAAAACAGGTGCACAACAACAGACTTTCAAACTCATCACAGAACATCACATTAGAAATAAACTACATTTTTCTGAAGCAAATCATACCACGTTTGGTACATATAAACACACATGCACAGAACTGTGCGAAAGGCTTATGCATGTTAATATTTTCACACACACAAAATGGTTTATTTAGATAAACCAATTATTTAGATCGTTTGCTGAATTAGTGCGCAAACACTGCCACGAGAGTGAAGAGACACTAGAAGGGGCATGTCTAGCGTAAAATTGTGAACCTGACTCTTCTTTTCTTCCACTTCACAAGGGGTCTTCACATAGTGATTCAGGCACTATTTTAGCACTTCAGTTAAACACGATTGTTATTTTTAATTCTTATGTATGATATTTTTATTTCTAACGGTGAACGAGAGTGGATATGCTCGCTTTACTTTAGTTTTGTCGTGGCTACGACATATAAACTCGTGGGAATGTGATTATATGTCGTGGCCAAAAGATCATTTTGTCGAGGTAACGACATCCAAAAGTGGAAATTATAGTCAAATATTCAAACCTTTTCTATACTAAACATGTCTTGACACTCAACAAAAACTTGTGAAATTTGTCTTGAGTCTCTTTCATCACCCCCCACATGAACACATGAAATATATATATATAAATAAAGCACATCTCTCTTTGTATAATCAAGCTGTACAATTAGATGCATCGTTCCAGTCTGCATCACAAACGGTACAAGACAGCGAAAGGTGAATACTTGGAGTTAGGTGTTTGTTCACATCACTACCCCAAAGTATGTCATCAATGCAACATGTTAGGACACCGTTTGAGTTCACATGGTGAAAACAGGCAGCTTTACTAACAGTCTTTAAATAGTAGAGCACTTTTAATAACCGCAATAGTGAGCAAAGATGGTCGCAAAATAGATGAAATTTCAACAAGCCCTTGTACATTTAATTTATTTCACATATTAATGAACGTGAGTCTGGAAATGTCAGCAAAAATGCAGTCACACATGAACACACTTAATGCGGTTTCGCAGATTCATCTTATCCATTAAATTAAAGTTTGTTCAGGCTCTGTAACTTGTTGAGACAACAGAAGTAAGACTCCATGAACTGAGGCGGCGATGGGGCGTATTCAAATCATTTTATGCTAACGTTCACACGTCAGAAGTCAGGCGGCAAAATGAGAATTCACAGGACACTCTCAGCCTCCCAACGGGCCCTCATTTCGATGACGGATTCTGCACTGTCCCTAAATCAAAAAGGAAGTAATAATATCTTTCTTTTGCCCTGAAATGAATCTGCAAAGGGCGAAAAAAAGTCCATTTTGGGCTCCTGCGATTATCCACCGAAGCTGCCGTATTAGATGTTTAGCACGAAGGAAAGGGAATCCATTTGAGAGAAAACTGAATATGCATCATCCACATGAAAACCTATACCAGGAGCTGATGAGTTACAAATTGACTCAGAGGTACAAAATATGGAATTTGATATGCTTTCGTGATACAGAGCTGAATGAAGCTGGGAAAACTGATAATTACTTAATCAGTTTGAGGCCTTTTCATATCTTGCCAGCATCCTTGATGTCTGTAATTCGCTCTAGACGGCTGCTCGGGGAGGGAGGCGCAGAGGAAGCAGTCGAGAGGGGAGGAAGACCGCGCAGAAGAGGCCCATTGATGGAAACCCAGTGCAGCTGAGGGGCGCGAGCCAAACTCTCAAAGATGTGTGAGCGCCGGGCTTGAAAGACCAGGAAGTAAAAAGCTACATATTTACTTTAAAAGGAGGAGAAAACGCGCAGCCTCCATTTGGATGCGATTCCTTAATGTTCATGCAAAATAGACGCTGCTTTTCCTCCTTCGTGAAAAATCACTTTGCGCTGAAAAAAAAGGGGGGGAGAAATCTGTTCAAACCGGCCGGGAACAAAAGTCCTTGAAACACTGTTAATTGTCACCATGGTGACTAGAAGAATAAGCCATTTTACAGCTGGTATAGAAGGCTCGTATTGAGTCAAGCGCTTTTATTTTTTTCCACCCGGCTCTCTTCTCTCTGGTTAAGAACAAGGTGGGCAGTCACTATGGGGTCAGCGAGGGACCCAGGAGAGTTTCCACCAGCCTTTCCAGACCTC
The DNA here is from genome assembly GCA_037194245.1 of Opsariichthys bidens. NCBI lineage: Eukaryota > Metazoa > Chordata > Actinopteri > Cypriniformes > Xenocyprididae > Opsariichthys > Opsariichthys bidens. The sequence continues at coordinate 18,577,552 of CM074286.1, read as the reverse complement.
AGCTGGCAGGAGGTTCCTTCAGGGAGGGACGGGGGACCAAATACACTTCACATTGTCAAAATGCATCGAGTGGCAACAAATTGCACAGACAATGCCATCGTTCATGACGACAAGAAAAGGTTGAGCAAAGGAAAAAAATGTCAGTTACAAAACCGCATAGGCGTCGACCCATGAGACTCTTTCTCGCTGACATAATAGCAAACAATCTGCACAACAATATGGAGCATAAAACTACTCCGAATATTCCCTCTCCTCCCCTTCTAGCTAAAGATGATGCATTGCACAAGTTTCCAAAGTAATAATGAGGGATTCAAAAGATCCAATGAACAAAGAAAAGCCTGGTCAGCCCAACTGATGCCGCATAAATGATAAGACACAGCAGCAAAGGCCTTTAGCCCTGAAGATTTAAATGTAATAAATCATCCTTCTATGTACATGATTTATTGTTTATCTATTAAATGCTTCACACTTTTACATTACTTAAAAATATCATTCTTTTTCCATCGCTATAATGAGAATCTGTGGTTAACAATTCACCCAAAAATGAAATTTCTGTCATTAATAACTCATGTTGTTCCACACCCGTAAGACCTTCTTTCATCTCCGTAACACAAGGGAATTTTTTTTTTTGATGAAATCTGAGGGTCTCCTAACCAGACATAGTCAGCAATGTCAATACACCTTTTGAGGTCCCGAAAAGTAGTAAAAACATGGTTAAAATAGTCAACGTGACTAAAGTCGTTATTTTTGTTTTGTTTTGGCGCACAAAAAGTATTCATGTCACTTTGTAACATTAAGGTTGAACCACTGTAGTCACGTTGACTATTTTATCTTTCTGGACCTCAAAAGGTGCAATGACATTGCTGCCTATATCTGGTTCAGATACCCTCAGATTTCATCAAAAATATCTTCATTTATGTTCTGAAGATGAATGAAGATCTTACAGGTGTGAAACGGCATGAGGGTGAGGAATTAATGACAGAAATGTCATTTTTGGGAGAACTAACCCTTTAATTGTAAATGGAACAAAAAGGCTTCATTTACGTATTATTCATGTAAAGATATAATTTCTTATTTTTCTCTGTTTGGTTTTGGGGTAAAACATGTTTTAGACATTTGTTTTACATTCATTCTCAACTTTTGATTCATTGCATCAGACTGTGGCCATCGCTGCTCATCTACCTCCGATCTGCTGGAAGTTCATGTTCTAGATGTGTTGTTCTTTTTCAGCCTCCCCTTCTGTCCCCTCACAAGGATTGGTAGTGACCCCCATAGGAAGCCCATGCCTAATGCCATTGAATGGTGAACAAAGGCACTATTTATCCAGGGCCCGGGGTCTGGAGCTCAGCTGTGAGTTCGGGGAGGAGGGGTTCTCATGGAAAGATACTCACACCACATCCCTCTCTACACTGAGCGTGGCATTTTTCTTCACTAGACAAACATAGGAAACAATGCAATCAGCCAAGAACTCAAGGCTTTAAGAGCCGAGAGAGGCCTAAGATCTGTTCAACTCTGCTCAGCCTGGCTGTAATCTAAAGTGATGGTGCCAGAATTCATAGAGCTACTGCTGCTCACAGCACAGGAAACTTACTGCTCAGAGGTGCCCTTGCAAAACTCCATGGACTAAAAGGGCAAGATCGCCCAAAAATCAAAGGCCTGTCATCCTTTGCTCACCCTCATGTTGTTCCAAACCCTTTCGAAAAGGAGACGTTTTGCAGAATGTCCGAACCACTGTTTTCCACACAATGAAAGCGGAAGAAGATTTTGACTGCCAAGACCCCAAAAAGACAAAATAAAATCACCACAAAAGTCCACATGACTTTATGCTATATTCCACATCTTCTACGCTAAATGATAGTTTTATGTTACAAACAGACGATTTAAGACTTTATTCACTGATAACGTTTTTTGTTCTTTTGAGTCTGGCAGTAAGATTACTGTCCACTTTAAATGTATGGAAAACAGTGTTGAGGAAAAAACACTCCTTTAATGTTTCATGTTGGGAAAAAATTATATCTGTTTGGAAACAACATGGATGAGTAAATTATGACTTTCAAAAATTCAACGATACGGATGTAGGGATCTCTAGAAAACTAGAAAAAATGTACATTCTGTCATAATTTTCTAACCCTCCTGTCCTTCCAAATCTGTATGACTTTCCATCTTCAGTGGATCAGTAAAAAGAATATTTTGAAGAATCGTTTTAATCTACACAATGAAGGCCAACTGAGGCAACAACACACCTCATGTATTGAGAAAAAATATCTTTAAAAGAATACATTTTTCTGGATTTTCTCAAGTCTGTTTAATGTACACTTATATACAGCTCTTCTTATAATAATAAAAAAATTTAGTGAATTTAACTATCTAAAAACAGAAGTTAGTTAGAAAAGTGCCTAAATTCCTTGTAACCTCCTACCCCGCTTCATTGCCAGAGCTTTGAAAAGTAAATAGGTGTGAACGTGACAGATATTTTAACTCTGCAAGTAATTTTCCATGTAAATTAATGGCAGTTCAGCTCAATGAGAATAAATTTGCAACCTTTGAAAAAGAGAGGGAAAATTAAAATGTACAATGTCATTTAAAATTGGCAAAACTGGCTGAGAAAATTACATTTGAGGAGTTGAATCGCTTGCTTTCTTCTAGCTTATTCCATTTGCATTAACTGAAAATCATATTACACAGGCCACGCATTGTTAATTGGGGCCTATATTGCATTATCCCCATATAAATCAAATGACAAATATTAAAATGAATAGCAAATTCACTAATAGCAAATCATAAAACAATCTTTTTTAAGTATCTCTCATTAATAATTTAATTCCAATTATATCTGCAGAGCAGAATGAGCCTTTTCATTCTGGAGACTTTTTTTTGTGGGATTGGCCGTCTGCTTTTGACTGATGTTATAATAATGGAGATATATTTGGGTCCAAAGCAGGGACTGACTGAGAGGGTGAGAGATAGAGAGAGACAGAGACAGAGAACTTCAGCCCAACAGCCCATGAAAGAGTTTAGGCCGGCCCACACTAAAATATTAAAAAATATTAGAGACCACAACCATGACGATAAAAAAATAATAGATTTAACAGAGTAAACAACCAGAGTCCCGACTGTGAACACGGGAAATCGTGGTCAAAGATGACTTTACAGTAAACGGACGACGCGTAAGAAGACATGGCAATAATGGTGTTTGGACTGCTTTTTACAGAAAATTCGCTGAAAAAGAATAAGATTTGGATGATGTTTTCCGTCAGCTCACTTTGTGATTGGGTATTGTTTCGTTCCACGTGACAATCAGAGCGTGTGCACGTTTTCCTCAGGGTTCCCCCCACACAACAGGATTTCCGATCTAAATATTCAACATATTTGAGATCAGTGCGGTCTCAACGTTCATCTGAGCAGATTCAGTGACTCTTAACACACATCACACCACAGGACAATCTGATAAGATAATCTGTAGAACCATCAAGATAATCGTAACTAGGATTGTCAGAGGAAGGAATTGGGCCTAAAATTGGTGTGTGGTGGATGCCTTAAGTTCATCACCACAATAAATTCTGCAGACAGTCAGAAAGACAGAATTATACATTTAGCGCAGATTTTAATCTTTATTTTTAGTGATTAAAAGCATAAAGTGGTTGCTCTTTCAAAGCTCCAGAGACTTCATAAAAAAAATTTTTTTTTTGAAAAAAAACTCCATTATGTTTCAACTTCATCTCAGACAGAGAGAATTAAAAAGACAAATTAGACAACTGTTGAGATCTTTTCTGAAACTCTAGAGGAGAAACATGCAAGATTACTGGGGGTGATTTTCTCAGGACCGAGATCTATAAATCTATAAAAAAAACTTCCAAAAGCCATTTTGCTCTGCATTTCATTTTACTGCTGTCTAGGAGAAACAACTTAGACAAAGAGATCTCATTAGTGAAAAAATCTCAAAGACTTATAATGAAGGAGGGACCCAACAATATATAGAGACCAGACAATCAGAGACTTGGGCTAGTAGGCAACCACCAAGTATCTACCCAGAAACCCTTGGAAACAGCATAACAACACCCTGGCGATGATCCAAAACACCCAAACATCTTTTAAACAAATTTTGCTTGGAAAAATAATTTTTCTTTAAATGTATAATCTCAGATGATTCTCCTAAAAAAAACAAAAACAAACAAAAAGCAATTAGGAATAAATACTGACATAAAATTTGTCAATAGTTGACAGAGGAAGTCAGGAAACAACTGATATATAAAGAATATTAGTGAAGAAAAGGGCCTCAACCATATATAGAGATCAGAATATCACAGAGACTTGGGCTAACCAACAATTATCTACCCAGAAACCCTTAGAAACAGCATAACAACGCCCTGGCAATGACCCACAACACCAAAACATCTTGCCAACGAATTTTGTATAGAAAAGCACCACTCACTTTTCTTCCGAGAATGCATCATAAAAAACTAGGGATAAATGCAGACACAAAATTAGTCAGTAGCTGACAAATAGTAACCGAACAGAAGGAGGTACAGTTGTATAAAGTTCATTTAAGCTTTCAAGGAGAAACACAATACACAATCTGAGAAGATAACATTGCTCTCCAAATAAGCATTAGATGGAGTTACGGGGCTGTAGTCGTGGGAGCGAGGAGTTAAACTGCATGCGGCAGGCAGTATCAGGGTCCCGTCCCAAGCAGGAAGAGGGGTTTCAATTGAGCCGAATGAAAAGAAGCAGTTGGAGAATAGCAGCAATCATTTAATGCAGATGACCTCTGACAGACCCGCCGCGCCTGAGCCTGAGCGCGAATTTGCATGGGGTCTGGGCACAGAGGAACAATGTAGCCTAAATGCTAGACAATCTTTATTCTAATGAAGTGGGTGTCAAGGTCAATGTAAAAGCATTATGATGAATGGTACAGCGCAGGGCGCACACACACAGTCCTCTCGTGTTAATTGTGCAGAGTTCGACGCTCCATCCTCGAGGAAGTCCAGAGTTTAGCAGGGTGGCTTCTGGGAAGGGCTGAGAGAGGGCATCAGGTTCATACACCCTCATGTGTGTGAATATAATATAATATAATTCTTAAGAGCTTCTCCAGGGGTCTGATCATACACAGCAAGTGATGTAGTAGAACATCACAGTACAGCTGACAACAAAGATTAACACCTAAAATAAAACTAAACTCCTGAAAATATTATAGATAGAACAAGTTATGTGCGGTATAAACGCGTCCTTATCTGACATACTGGCGCTTGCCTGATAAAGCTTAACAGTTGCATTTATTTTCAAATTATGCTGACCATAAATGTAATGTGAAATAATATAATATTAATTTAATTATTAAAATGTATTTAAAATTTAAGTCAAATTGTTACAGAAATAATATTTGAAAAAATTCTGGGTAAATCCTAGACTTCACTATTTGTGTACCATGAAATGCAGCGAAGAGGGGAGGGGAAAAAGCATAGCGCAAAACATGAGGGCCAGATCAGGAGCTGTAATGATGGACGGAGTACACTCGTTTAATGCCCCATCTCTCCATTCCTCAGGGGACCGTACAACTGTTTCTCGAGACTCCCTCCAAACAGCAGGTGAGACAGGAATCCCCTAAGGCTTTCCACAACGCTGAAGCCAGGGAACATCACACACACACACATGCCAAGACAGATTCACTCGGAGCTTCCCCACCGCAGATCACTGAGGCTCCAACACTCCTTCCTGACCTCTTTTGAGGGCGGTCTTGTACTCTCAATCTTGGGTCATCTGCCAGAGGTCAAGAGTTTGAGGTTTCTTCCTGATAGCATACGTATCTCTGTTCGTTATGTGTGTTCATGTGGACAGTTAACAGTTAAAATATTTGCTTTACTGCAGATGTTAGAATGATACTCAACAGATGTTTCTGCAACATTTAAGACTTAAAAGGTATGTACTCTTTCTATTGTCTGTACACAAATAACATGCTTATAATAGAAAGGTATGAGTTAAAGATGGATCCTGTGACATATTAACACAGTACCATTCAAATGTTTGTGGTCATTTTTGAAAGAAGTCTCTTATGAGTATCAAGACTGCCTTTATTTGATCAAAACTATGCTCCATTTTTAAATTGTTTTCTATTTTAAAGTGATTGTAAAGCTAAATTTGCAGCATCATTACTCCAGTCTTCAGTGTCACATGATCCTTCAGAAAATATTCTAATATGCTGATTTACTTCTCAAGAAAAATTCCTTATTGTCAGCAATGAAGAAAACAGTTGGTCTGCTTAATATTTTGGTAAAAAAAAAACATGATACATTTGCTTTTCGTGATTCTTTGTTGAATAGAAAGTTCAAAAGCACAGCATTTATTTGAAATAGAAATCGTTTGAAACATTATAAATAATCATTGCTAAATAAAAGTATTAATATCTTTAAACAAAAACTTTATATCTATATTCCACATTGAGATTGACTTGCACAAATTGTGTAATTCCAATCAGATTGGAGCTTGCAAACAGAACGCTTTCAACATTTTGTCTTTAGGAGCTCAGAAGATGAACACAAGAAATGTACAAATCCTTCTGAGCATGTGCAATCGTCTTGCTCTTTTCTTGTATTCGTGTATTGTGTAAAACTCTCATATTTATGCATGTTTGTGTGTGCGCATCCCTCTCGCCGAGTGCTCACTGAGGGAGAAAAACACACAAACCGAGCCAAGCCGCAGTAAGAGAAGAGGACATAAAGTGGAAACAGAGAGGGCTGTTTTTTTCTGAAGAGTTGTCCGTTGCTGTGGAGGTCCATCCAGCATCCTGGAGCGGCGCCAGTGAAACAACAGGGAAGAAAGACAACAACACCGCGCTCTGCCAGCCGTCCAGTACGGAGAACAACTCCGGCATTACATCACTGCATTAAAATGTCATTATTCCTCCTCCTATCGAAAGGGAACAGCCAAATGCACATAAAGACATACTTTAGTATATTCTCAAACACAGCATCATCGCATATGCTCGTGCTCGCTTACTCTCTCTCATCTCATTTCCCATAGTCTTAATGCCTCGGGACTATTTGCCCACAATTAGAGCACCACCCCCTTCCTGCCCCTCTCTGCTTTCAACTCATATGAGTAAACTTTCCCAAAGCCCCACAGTGCGTTCTTCAAGGCAAAAATGCTAATACTGCTTTCCTACTGCCTAGCTACTGGAAAATGGTCTTCCAGAGAGCACCGATGAGTGCAAGTGTGTATCTGCATGTGTGTGTGTGTGTGTGTGTGTGTGACAGACATAAGGACATAAGCCACTGGCAGATTTCAGTGTGTTGCAAGAGAATTCCACCCGGCAAACAGACACACATGGACACACAGACACATACATATAAATAGTGGAGAACTGGTTTGAAATAAAGCTGAAAACTTCGCAATCCCCATAAAAAAGAACCATGGTATTACTACAGTTTTATTGGAGATGTAATACTAAGGTTTGCTGAATAGACAACTTTGCAACGTTGACTTAATTGAACTGAATTGAATAAACATGGAACTAAATTGGGCTGAATAATGACACTATGTAACTTATGTCAGTTATGTAACAACTATGTAATAATCCTTCCTCCAAAACATGTTGTTGTCTTACCCTGATTCACTACAGTAAGCCCGTTATAAGTGTTTATATTTTAAACCTGTTGGGTGGTTTTGTGGGAAATTGCATACATACATCACTCGTGTCTCCTTATATCCATAAATAGAGAAAAGTTGCTCCGGCAACAAGCGAGAAACGTTGACATGGAACAGCTAAATCTTGAACCTCTGAGGAATGACCCATTTTAATGTTGAATAGAGGAGAGTTTGCTGGCAAAAAGGTACTCGTAATAAAACAAGAACCAAAACTGGCTTGGTTTTTCGAAGATGGGAGGAACTGAGGGATGCAAAATATTGTAAAAGTGATGCGGAGATGGGGTTTTTATTACTCAGCAGGTGAGTGAGGTATTTTATTGAACAGATAAATTACCATATATAGCTCTCTAACAGAGCTCCTTGTAAAACATTATCTATTGTGAAGGTTCATTTCATTGTGGTTGTTGTAACACTGTGATGGAATTTAGTCAAGGTGTCTATCAATGGGTACAGCTACAGTAACGTCTTCAGCCAGTCAGCTTGAGCTCCCTTCCATCTAAACTGGTTATATCTCTTAAGCCCAGTAGTGAATGTTTTATGAGCAGTAGGACAATTTCTCTCTTTTATTTCTCTTTAGAGAAACAACAATTTTAATCCACACAGTCACAAAGACCCAAAGCACAACCAAAACAATGTTCTTCCGCAAAATGAATGCAGTTTGGTTTTTTAACTGCTAGAGGGTCAAAAATTACAGTACCATGCACTTACTTTAAGTACCCATGATAATACCATGTGTTTTTGGACAATCAATCATGGTAATATTATGGTGAAATATATCATGATACTGAAAATCAGGCATAGATTTTATATGGTAGTCCATGTTGCCATGTCTAGAAATACTACAGTTCCATAAAATGTTCTGATACTTTTTGATAACACATTTTTTATGTACCACAGTATTCTATAAATGTATTATTTTAACCTGGAGTGGTATGTAAATTACATGCTTCATTAATAAAATAATGATTTAATACTATAGTATATATCAAAGTACCAAGCTTTTACCATCTGATACTACGTAGCACTGTAGCACAGTACATTTGACGTGGCATCATTTTTTAATTATAAGCTCTGACCTCAGATCTACGCATAACAACTACTATTTATGAAAGCATTAAAATAATAATAATTATTTTCCATTGGTTTTGTTTTTCTTTTTCATATTGATTAAATAAATTCACAGTGTACAGACAATCAGAAGCAGAACTCATTATCTGAGCTGTATCATTTGAATCACATTGAGCTCGAGAACGAAAGAAAGACAGAAAACGAGGAGCTTTGCTTTGTTAATTAATCTCAGAACTAATTCCCAGCTGTGAATTTCACCCCGGCACACATGCTTGTAAATGATATGGCATATTTGTATTAGTGAATAATGCATGGGGTGCAACAGGACTCCATCCGAACTGCTGACAACAAAATATTCATCTCCTCGCACCATCTCAAGGGTCTGATCCCTCTCTCTCCAGAGCAGAACGGCCCAAAACTAATGCAGCATTTATTTAGGGAAACACTAACAAATGTGGCTATTTTCTGAGGGAAATTGACAAAGCACAATTTGAATATATTTTGAACACAAGAACACTTCTCCTCATCTATATACAGGAAATAAACTCAAGCAGGACCGTGTTCGAGAGTGTTTGTGAGTAAATGTGAGCATATGAGAGTGTGTGTGCATGTGTTTAATTTTCATAAACTTCTCTATTCTTAATGGGCTCTGGATGCTGTAGTGCCATCTAGTGGTCTGAGCATCTTAATGCATTGAGTTATTTGGAGGATTTGGGACTTATGTTCAGCCCAGAGTAGATTTAAGATGCCTCCCCTCTATCAGAGTTGCACATCTTTGGGACTCAAACATATATTTGACCAGCTGGTTGACTTCAAGCCTGCCAGTTCTCATACGAATGTTGGCAATAACATTCCTGTCTATCGGCTGCTCCTGCTCATTATTTTGAGGGGATTTTTGTGTTCATAAAATGCAAGAGAAGAGCAGAGCAGACATAAACAGATGTGGTTTACTGTCTGCATGATATATTGCCAAACTCGGACAGATAAGGTGAGGTTTATATACATAAACCAGGAACATGATGGACAGTGGTGGTTAAAGCATCAAAACTCTTCCATATAGTTGGATCAATTAACTGAATGTTAACTGTGTGTGTGTGTGTGTGTGTGTGTGTGTGTGTGTGCACTTGTCTAAGTAATGAAGTTTTGGAGGGAGGAAGAGAAAGCAGGTGTGTGTGTGGTCGTGTTGAATGAGTGTGTATCAATGGGGTGTCCTGCATTAGTGCTGTAATTAGTCTGCGTCCTGCAGAAAGAGCCACGGGCCCCAGCCGGCACCACCGTAACAACTAACACACACGGAGACAACAAACCTGCTCATTTCAGCACACAAAACACCACACGCTCTCCCATAATTCCCTTCAAGCATGCCACATGAGGAAGCATCTGAGAAGAGACATTGAGAGACGCCGTAGGGGGACAACGCTAGCCTACATCACATGCCAGCCAGTCACAAAAGACAAAAAACCTGAATATTCATGGATATGTAATCCATCTGAGAGGAGTTTAAGGATGCAAACTGGGAACAATGGACAGAGATCTCCACTGAGCCCCAAACTGACCTGAGTTAAAGAGACAGTTCACACAAAATTAAAAATCTATTCACCCTCATCTTAATTTCACTGATGAGTCACTCACAAAATGGACGCAAATGTCCCTTTGTTTCTGCTCGATACATTGGTTTTGGTATGTTTTACAAAATCCAAGATATGCTGTTGTGGAATCACAGTTGATTCATCCATACTTTCGCAAGCTGTCTGATGTGCCAGCTGTTAGTGGTTGTCTGCATTGGATAGCATGTTTGTTACTTTGGGGGCGGAGCAATGAAGGGAGGGGTTTGTTTGGGTGTCCATTTCAAATATCAACAGTATTTCTCAAAAATCTCTTACTGTACCGAAATTTACCAAATATTTTACAATCCACCATATTTCTCAAATCTAATTCACATTTCTACATATTTAAATTTGGCACATTGTGATTGGTTGCGCTACAATGTTGTTTGGCATCATTGACGACAAAGAGGTTGTCCAAAAAATGAAAAAACAGTGCATTTTAAAAGCACTGACTCAAAAATAGTGAATTTTAAATGGATTGGAAATGTATCAAGGTGTCCAAAAAATTATTAAGCAGCACAACTGTTTTAAACATTGATAATAAGAAGAAATGTTTCTTGAGCATCAAATCCTCATATTAAAATGATTTCTGAAGGTTCATGTGACACGGAAGACTGGAGAAATGGCTGCTAAACAATAGAAATAAACTACATATATATATTTTAAATAGAAATTTTAAATTGGAATAATATTTCCCAATATTACTGGTTTAACTGTTTTATATGCTGTATTGGCGAACATTAAGAGACATCTTTCTGTATATCAATAAAACAAAATATTAATTAAAATAAAATAATTCAAATTAAAATATAAATATTTAAAATATTAGAAATGTTTCAACAGTAAATCATAGCAACAGGAACTTAAAGAAAAAAAAAAGGGGGGGGGGGGGGGTAAATCTTCCCAGTGAAAACAGACTGGAAGATAGACATGAGTGAAGATCTAGGGTGAAAAGTGAGAGATTCCAAGTGGAATAATTCAGGGAATATTGTTCATTAAATTGGGTGACCACACTGCAAAGTGGCAGTGTCAAAAACTCACGACAAAGCATTTGGTAACTTCTTGTGACGTCAATGTCATAACAATAATAATAGTAATAATAATAAAAACAACCTTTACAATATTTACAGAAGGATACAAATACAGCAAAATGGAAAATTTACAACCCAATCATCAAAGTGACGAATGATGATTATTTGCTGCACAAGCTCTGCTGCCCACCAGGTTTAGAAATGGGCACACTGAGAGGTTCAGTAAATTTTACATTTCAGCCAAGACTTTTAAAGAATAATAGATCACTGGTTGCTCATAAGAGAGGCCATGACATTAACCATTAGCTTTTAGATATCAGGGGGAAAAAAACACAAACATATACAGTACAGCCTACATATGAGGGGTCAAGAAACCTGATACCTTGTAAAGGGTGAGAGCTGCAGGACCGGGACATTATTTATTACTCAAACCTGGTAAAGTCATGCTGGAGAAACTGGATCCTTCAGAGAGCTTGTGTAGTGTCTGTCCTCCTCTCTCTTTCCCTTTCTGTCCCTGTCTATATCCCCCTCACTTGCTGTCTCTCTGATGTGTCACTTCAGCTGTTCCTACACCTCCTGTCATCCCTCCATTTCTCCCTCTTTCTTTCTCCAGGTGTCTCTTCCTTCTTCTCTATCCCTCCTTTCAATTATTCATGGGGTGTGAGGACTGTATGGCTGTCTCTCCTGACAAACCGCATTTCCCTTTTCACAGGCATCGCGCGGCTCCGCATCGAGTCGTCTTGTTGCGCATAAATCTGGTCAGAATGAGTCGCTGTAATAGATATGGAGGAGGGAGCGATGGGCTTTATTCTAGCCTAATGTTGATTGTCAGGGAGGGAGGGGCGGTCAGGCAGACTCTGGGATGTGACAGCCACCACTGATCTCCCAACAGCTCTTTGACCAGGGGCAGAGCTTGATCTCAGAGTCTGCATCCAACAACTAGCAGGCTTGTTGCGTCTCTCCCCTGTGGAATGTCTCTCGCTTTTTTAATGCTCGTTCGCATCACGAGCAGCCATCTGGTGCATAGACATGCACACATGGGGCGAGAAAGAAAGAAAGAAAGAAGAAAGAAAGAAAGAAAGAAAGAAAGAAAGAAAGAAAGAAAGAAAGAAGAAAGAAAGAAAGAAAGAAAGAAAGAAAGAAAGAAAGAAAGAAAGAAAGAAAGAAAGAAAAGAAAGAAAGAAAGAAAGAAAGAAAGAAAGAAAGAAAGAAAAAAAGAAAAAATGAAACAAAGAAAGCAAGAAGAGGAAAGGAAAACAAGATGAACCAAAAAAAAGAGGAAGGTAGGGAAAATAGGGTGAAAAAGATAAGAGGAAGGATGAAAGAAAGAAGGAAGAAAAGAGTGAAGGGTAAAATAGGGGAAAAGTGGAAGGATGGAATGAAGGAAGGAAGGAGAATAGCAAAAACAAAAAATATCAAATGAAAGAATAAAAGGAAGGAAAGAGAAATAGTAAAAAGGAAAATAGGACAAAAAAGTGGAAGGAAGGAAGGAAGGAAGGATGGAAGGAAGGAAGGAAGGAAGGAAGGAAGGAAGGAAGGAAGGAAGGAAGGAAGGGAAAATATATAAAATATAAGAATAAAATGAAGGAAGAAAAAAGAGGAAGGAAAGGAAAATACTGAGAAAAGATCGTAAAGAAAGGAGGGAAAATATTATTAAAAGAAGGAAGGAAAGAAGGAAGGAAGGAAGGAAGAAAGAAAGAAAGAAAGAAAGAAGAAAGAAAGAAAGAAAGAAAGAAAGAAAGAAAGAAAGAAATGGTTAAAGAATAGGATAAAAAGTGGAAGGAAGGAAGGAAAGAAGGAAGGAAGGAAGATAACATTGAAGAAAAGAGAATATTTTGCAAAGAATGAGGGGGAGAAAGAGATGAAGCAAGCCAGGAAAATGAGACAGGAGAGGAAAGGAAGGGAAAAAAAGAGCAGAAAGAAGAAAGGAAAGAAAGAAAGAAGGAAGGAAAAATGGGACAGAAAAAGATAAGAGGAATAAAGGAAGGGAAAATACAGGATGAAGAAACAATAAAAGGAAAGGAAATGAAATGAAGGGAAAACAGTAAGTAGTAGGAAATAAAACAAAGGAAGGAAAGAGAAATAAAAGAAGTAAAGAGATGAAAGAAAGATTGTAAAGTGTGAAAGAGAGACGGAGGAAGACAGCGAAAAAGAGCGCGCGCTTTAACACTAGGCCCTTTGTGTTGAGTCCCTGGCACCTACACACACACGTACACGTACACACACAGGGTTCATGATAAAGACTGTGCTCTCTCTCTCTCTCTCTCTCTCTCTGGCTGGATCTGAGAGCGATGGATATTGGATGAGAAGGTGTGAGGCGGGTGAGAGGAGATCACTGTGAGCTAGTGGAGCGTGTGCTGGGTCAGCCATCTCGGAGTTATCAATACACTGATAACTAAACATCAATGACGCCTCTCATCTCCGCCTAAACTCACACTCAAATATACTATCTGCCAGCATCTCACATCAGGCTTTCACTTCTCACACACTTTCCCAGCTTCAGCGCTTTCTCTCTCAAGCCTGTGATGAGCGCCCATGATGTTTTCCCCCCTTACAATAAACAGTCACTTTTTTGCCTGCAAAAGCAGTGAAAAAGGTTGCATGCATTTTTTTAACCTATTAAAAATCTGCTACTTTTCAAAAGTAAAAATGTTTTCCAAAGAAATCTCTTATGAAATATTACAAGTTAACAAATTTCCTCCTTGAATGTATTTTAAAATGTAATTTATTCCTGTGATGCAAAGTTGAATTTTCAGCATCATTACTCCAGTTTTCAGTGTCACATGATCCTTCAGAAATCATTCTAATGTGCTGAAACATTTCTTATAATTATCAATGTTGAAAACACATGATCTCCTTGCTATTTTCATGTATACTTTTGTAACATTATAAATGCACATTGCAACAGTGTTTACAAACAGCACCGCTGTCACGGAAGTATTAAATGACATCGAAAGCTTTTCAGATGGAGTCACTATCAGAGAGACTGAGAGGAGGGGGATTTATTTACCCTATAGAAAACATACTGGCCAACAACAGAAGCAAGACCACAGCAGCTGAAATGGAACAGTACAAGATAAACAAGCACAATGCAATCAAATTCAGCAAATGTCCATTAGTGATTACCTACATTAGCACATACTTGCTGAAGCTACTGAGTGTGTATATAGTGCTTTGAGAAAATGCTGTATGTGTATGTCTGTGGGTAATGGTGCATGCAGGTGCGCCCAACAGTATCCGCACCATATTCAGCACATACCGTCAATGTGGGGGTTTTTGAAAATAGCCATAACAAGAGGAAATGGTATTAAATTTTTTGTGCTTAGCTGTGTTTTAAAACCTGTTGAGCTGCCTACCTAGGGCATTACCATTCCAAAAAGCATAATGAACTTTTTTTTTTTTTTTATTTTTTTATGTTTTAAAGATTAGAGCATCACATTATTAACTTAAAAGCATAGTCAGTTTTCAACAGTTCATGGTAATTTCAATAAATTTTAGCATTTGATTGTGTTATTATTGTTAATTAAATAAAAATCATTTTCATTAATTGAAATAAAGTTGAAATAAAATACAATCAAATATAAATATTAGATGAAAAAAAGTCTTAGCCACTATCTGAAATAAGTTGTAACTGAAATAAGTACTAACAAAAAATATAAATTAAAGCTATCTAAAACGACTAACACGCTAAAATTAAAATCAAAACTATAAAAATAAAAGCTCAAAATATATTCCTATAACAGTATATATGTAAATAATTCTAAATAACACAGATTTTTTTTCTTTTAATTTTTTTTTTCCAGTACAGTGTCCAATGTAAAATCTTGAAGTCTTGAAGCAAAACCAGTTGAGAGGCATTTATGTAAATCATGCCTAGGAAGGCAGCTGACTATATAGACAGAATACAGGAAAGCAGCTCACTAGGTTTTGGAACATTTTCTCGAGTGTGTGAGAAAGAAAATTAAAGAGAGAGAGACAAAGGAGAAAGAGGGAAAGTGAGAGAGGAGTGACGAGGGAGACACAAACACACTCACACACACACACACACACTCACACACACACACACACACACACACACACACACACACAGGAGAAGGTGCTGTGATGTTGTGATTCCCATTAAATACCACCTGCTCTGGCTCTATAAAGCAGCAATGTGTCACACTCACACACAGTCTCTGTCGCTCCACCAACATACACACACACACACACACACACACACACACACACACGCCTGCTCTACTGCCTTCACACTTCTGACACAGAGCAACACGTCGACAAACATCTCTGCACTTTATCACAAAGGAACAACATAAATCAAGTAGAATTCCTGACCTTCCTAACAACAGAAATCCACCCGTGTTTGGATGAATCTCACAAAACCTGTCAAGAACATGTTCAGGTCATAATGGAATAAGAAAACAAAGAAAGGGATAAGAAATTTCATCAGTTAATTTTTAATAAAATAATTTCACAATGCAAAACGGTCTTTATTTTGAAATAAATAAATATTATACTTAAAATATTTAATATTATATAACAAATAATAAAAATATGAATAAATAAAAACATATATCATTATATATTAAAAATATACTATTATTATTATATCTTATATTATTTTATTATAAATAAATACTAACAATAATATATATTATACATATTATATTTATATGATCACATTCAAAAATATTATAAAACTATTATAATGAATTTCACATTATATATATATATATATATATATATATATATATATATATAATTTTTTTATTTTATTTTCAAACACAAATCTTCATGATATTCACCCACTTATCCTTATGGAGTCTAAATTCTGCCTGAAAAACCACTAATCAGCTCTGTGGAGCCATCAAAACACAATCAAGTGAAGAGTTTGGAATCCAAACAAAAAAAATATGTTGCATTTTACATGTTCTGACTGATTCTACTGAACAAACGGGTCATGCGGGAGGGGGAAAAAAAACTTGATGCATCTGAGAAAAGAGAGATGATCAGATCTTTTGATTTCACGTGCATAAAGACCGATAACAATGCCTCATAATCCTCACCACTCAAAGGTGAACGAACAAACCAGTAAGAAAGGAATACATCTGCAGGGCAGCATGCACAAGAGAACATGGAAGGCTTGACTGAGCCGAGCTTTGATCAGCAAGCGCATTAGAGCGTGTTAGATTAGACTAAGATCTATTCAGCATGTCAGTGTGCGCTAAAGGTACACAGAACAAGCCATATACACAAACACACTGATGCTTCCAGCGCAGGAGCGGTTAACAAGCTAACGTCTGATTGATGCCTGACATGGAGCAAACAAAAGATGAGAAAGCAGAGGTTAATTGGATGAAAGTGCTAAAAACACATCAGTGGTTGTTTTATGAAAGGACGAGACAACAATGGCAGCTATTTTGGACAAACTACAATTTTTTATACCAAGTAAGTGATCTGAGAGAAATGGTCAGTCGAGTTGCACTTTGAAGGTTATGTACTGACGTGAATACTGTTGTAATCACTTATTGCATACTGGACAGTATGGGTCCAGTGAATCGTTCATAGGTGTTTTGCTTGTATTTTGAAGTACGCATTGCATTCTGTTGCATTTTAAGGTTGAAGGAAACATCCTTAACAGAAAATGTACTGGTGATTTCTGGCAGGACATTATATGTTTGTCTATAGATTTTTTTCTTACCGTGTATACTATGATAATAATTATATTTATAGACATTAAAAAGTGTTTATGCATGTTAGCCTTATGCAAAATCATCTTAACTCTTAATGTAGCATTATATATATATTTAGACTGCAGAAAGGTAAGATGTTTTGTATGATAATATTCAAAAATATTCTAAAAATATTATTCTAATTATCAAATATATATTTCTAAACAAATAATGAATCATGAAGGACATTTTACTAATCCCAGCTGATATTCAGTTCATTTATCAGACTGGAAATCGAAGGACATGTCAGGTGCGTTGCATTATGGGATACAGTATTCTACGCAGTGTGCTCTGAATGTATAGTGCACGTTTTGATAAATGTAGCAGGTTATATATGTTTTTCACATATACAGTTACAGGCATACAGCAAAAATAGCGTGCTAGTATGTTGAACGTTCTCCAAGACTAAGAAAGTGCAGAAAACAGGCTGATCTTTCCTCAGTTTCTTCTTACTGTAAGATATGACAAATGGCGGGGTCAGTGCGCCTGATGAGCGGGAAGATTAGTTCTGACCTTGAACATGACCTCTGCAGGTTTGGAGAGGAGAGAGGGGGGGCGAGGAGGAACAGGAAGAGGGGGCCGCCGGCATGCCGTTATTTCTCTCGTCATTAGAGGCTGTTTCCAGTCTGATGCTGGTGGGGGCGGGGGGGTGGGGGGTGTTATTAATTTCATTTCTTTATGATTCACAATCTGCTCTTTTGAAATATGCCATATGCTCAGAGCAATCGGAGGATGACAAGTGTCGGAATCAGTCCGGTAAAGAAAGCCTAAATGAGGCTGATTTACGGTCCCTGCCTCCCGGCGAGTCTGGCTTTCTGCCTCCCCCTTTTTTTTCTCCCTCTTATGATAAACTCCCCCAGCATGGGCAAACAGCAAGCCGCCCGGCCCCGGCTCGGTCTACGCGTGTACCCCTCTCCCGATCAATCCCACATAGAGGCCTGATAACACATCACAGGAGAACCCCACAAAAAAGCTGATAACGAACATGGAGGCCCAGTACATATTTATTAGGGCGGATGGGCATGCAATCAATACAGAGGAGCAAAATCAGTTTGTTTTAATCATGAACAAACATATTGACCTAACACAATACAGGCCACTTTATCTGGGACTAATAAAAATTCATGGACTGTAAACAGGGTGAGGTACTATCTCTGCTCTGCACTCTTTCTCTTTTCCTCTCTCGTTTCTCTGAAATGAACTTTTACTGAAATGTGTTAAAATGACAAAGCGAGTCTGGCTGTAGAACGTGTGACATGACGACAGAGATTGAAATGGAAGACAATCTAATCGCCGGCTCGCAGTATTGTAATATTCAGCCATGGTTTTGCTAAATTGGTTTAAGAGAATCAAAAGTCAAGGCTCATTTGAAATATTACTGATAAACCTATAATTTAACATTTTGCAATATATGCTCAGAGCTCAAGATAAGAAAGAAAAAATTAAAATTATACATGATTTAGCAGACAATTTCTTATTCAAAGTGACTAACAGTACGTTTAGCTACAGGGACAGGCTCCCTGGAGCAAACTGTGGGTTAACACAAATTTTTCAAGAAGCAGCAATTTGTCTGTCCACACTGAACGGCAAGCAATTTTAACAATTTTAGCCAATCAGATCATTATTAATATACAGAGGACTATTTTTGGTCCAATGAGTTTTAAATGGCACAAGCCTCTAAAAAATGAGTGAAAACCAGACATGCCACAACTTCTACGACATGGGATCTTAGGAACAATAAATATATTAAAACAACATAATAAAAAGAAATGTTTGAGCACCAAATAAGCATATTAGAATGATCATTCTGATCCTGTGACACTGAAGACTGGAGTAACGGCTGCTGAAAATTCAGATTTGCAACACAGGAATGACAATTTAAAATATATTCAAATATATAAATTCTTTTAAATTATAATAGTATTTCACAACATTACTGTTTTACTGTATTTTCGATCAAATAAATGCAGCACTGATTCTTTCAAAAACATAACAAATCTTAATTATTCCAAACCTGTTAACACTTTCGCACCTAGATATGCTTAGACATGGTGTACAAGTCTGGCCCAAAAGCTCAATGGTGATATGCTCATGAAATACAACCTTTGGGATAACAGACCAGATGTTTAACCACTGAGATGCCTCATCCCACTTTCCATTTCCCCCCAAATTAGAAATAGTTATACAAAATAAGTAATCATTTACTTACCTTCGTGTTGTCTCAATTCAATATGACTTTCTTGTTTTCTGTTGATCTCTTATTTGCTCAACATACTCTAATGTTCTTCATTTTGTGCAATGAGGCTCCAAAAAAATAAACTACCATAAGTACTTCATACTTGATGCAACACATTCTGTTTCTGACATGGAGCAGTGAGAAGACTTCTAAAAATTACATTTAAAATGTTGTGCTGTTTGTCAAGCTTGACAGACCTAGTTGAGAAAGAGCACTCAGGACATTCTACAAAATATCTTCCTTTGTGCTCCATGGAAGAGAGACAGTCGTACAGGTCTGGAATAACATTCTAGTGAATAATAAAATGATCTATTCCTTAATTTGGTGCCATTTCAAGACCAGTTTCATGTAGTGCATAGAAGATAGTTTTTATATCAAGTCATCGAGTCAATTGGAATAAGCAACTTTGAAGGCAAAAGACCCGCTTACCTTATACAGGTGATGTTGCTGTTCCTCTGACATCATCAGGTCATGGCTGTCCGTCACTATAGATTCCATGTCCATCAGCCAATCCCAGAGCTCCTGGTACTCTGTCTCAAACTCTGATAGGCTGGATGAAAAGAAGAAATATGAGACGGGCAGAAAGAAGTTCACAGCTTCTCCAGCTCAGGTGATGTCTAGAGAGACAGTGTACGGACATACATTACTGGGTGAATATTTGACAAGCAGAGGCAATTACACTAGCCCGTTAGCGGACGGTGCACCGAGGCGCAGTGCGTCGTGGGTATGTGAAGTGTGAAAAGAGTCGGGGAGCACAAGGGATCTTTAACCTGTGCTCTGAGTGACGGCTCGTGAGGCAAAGCGTCTTAATTAAACATGACTTCACCTCCCTCTCGCTCAACGCTGCCATCAGCTCAATAGCGAAGCGCATTAAATATTTTTTAACAGCACTAAGATGATTGTATGTGCATACATGTACACTGCAGCCGCGCACTCATTACAGAGCATCACCACACATGCACGAACAAACATATTAGCGCCTGAGCTTTGCTTAGATTTGCGCCTCAGCAGGAGGCCCACATGTTTAGAAACATTAGTGGGAAAATTGTTTTGAATCTGCACAGCTTTTGAGCGCTTTGACAGTTATGTCAAACTAGCACCATTTTCCCCTCTCGCTTTTACAAGCGGTCCTGTTGTCCCTGAAGAAGAAAAACTATGAATGAGATTACACAAATAACGATCAAACAAGGGTCCAAGAGAAAAATCAACATTTCCGTTTTATTTCAATTCAGAGCAGACACAAAAGAAACAGGAAAGCGCTATCGAATGCTAGCACGTATGAAATTTCAACAAGGATAGTGCTGCAAATTAGCATTTCCAAGCAGGCGCTGATTAAACAAAAAGACATTGGGGAGTACGTGAAAATTTGAGCCGTGTTTGTACGCAAGACATTGATCAGAACAAAACGGCAAAGACAGCAAATTAGAAACAGTCAGACGTGTGCGGCGGAAGTGTGAAGACTCCCTCAGGCGCTGCGTTCTTCGACTGATATTAAAACCCAATATGCTGTTTGTGAGTTAAACAGCATCTTTCTGTGTTCTTGCATACCGTATTGTTTTTCGTACTCTTTTTTTTCCTCACTAACATAAATCTAAATGCTTGTAAAACAAGCTCTCGGGGCATCCAAACAACATTAACAACGAATAACGAAAAACAAGTAGGAGAAAAAATGCAAGATCCATTTAGCAAACGTGCATCGTGGGATATTGTTCTGTCAGCATCATTTTCTCCTGCTCGCTTTGGTTTGTGAACAGAACAATTGTACTTCCTTTCCTCTAAAAGAGAAACTCCTTTGAAGATTAAAACCTGCACTTGGGTGAATCTCACAAAAACGGGTCACCTCATAATCAAAAGAAAAATAAAATATTTTATGTTTAAAAAAAAAATTAAGCTTAGTAACATTACTTTCATGATTAAAATTAGTTGTGCAACAGATCGCTAAACTCAGGGTTCAGATCACATTATGGTTTTTGAGTCATGGATCAGATCTAGCTTTTGATAATTAAACATTAATAAAGACAGTAATAAAATAAGAACAAATACACAACAGTTCCAAATCAAGTAAGGGCTAACATTAGTATCCAGGTACAGAAATGTATTCATTAAATGTAAAATAAAATTATAGGTATTCGCTGTATGAATTAAATATAGATTAATCTTTGTTAAAGATGTGTTTTTTTGTTTGATTAACATTAATGACATAGAGAGCAGATTTTTATAGGCTGCTGTCTCTTTAAGACCTAATGACCAGATCCAATACAGTGATACACATCCGACTTCTTTCTCAACTGTTTATGAGAATGCTTGCCGAGACAGGAATTTTAATAAAATATTGTGTGCAAGTGTGTCCATTCAAGCACAAGGAGACGTGAAAGAAGAATCAATGCGGGGAACTTGAAACGCTCAGAAAACAGCACGCGATCAAGTTCTCTTTCACCTCTTTTAACACTTGAATGTTTAAAATCTCTTGAATGTAAACTGTCAATAATAAACGTGCAAATGATAAACTTTCTGTCCATGAGTGAATGGTTTCACTCTATGATTCTGAACCGTGGTGTGTGGTCTGAACGGATCACAGATTAACTGTGATCCGATGCACCGCTAATAATAATTCAGTTCTTGTAATGTTTCCAAATTTTTGACAGGCACATTAGCACTAATAACAGGGGCGAAAATTGTTCTTAATTGTCATGAAAATAATTCCACCATGCAAATATTTGGAAACACTTTATTTTACAGCCTCATTGTTACACGTTACATGTAGTTACTGTAGTAATAACTATATATTATGCATAACTGCATGCAATTAACCCTAAATCAAACCTTCACTCTAACCCTAAACCTATAGTAAGTCTAAAGTTAATTATTATTACTCAGTACTTAAATGTTTAATTACACTATAACACGGACACCTTAAAATAAAGTGTAACCAGACATTTTTTATAAGCTTTACCTTCAAAGTAAGCACATATGAAGATACAATTTGACTCCAGCGTTTTTCTCTTCTGAGAAAACAGAGTAAAAATGTTGAATCTTATATTCCCTCAAATATGTTCCCTTCCTCTAATATCCTTTCTTCTGACTAGCAATAAAAAGTAGCCAAGTATCATAGTTCTCAGTTGCAATGCCAATTACAGGCTATTGGGTTTTAAAAAAGGCATGAGGATTTCAATATGTCCAAATTATTTAACTGATAATTAAATAATTAAACTGACTTTATAAAATGTAACTTATAGTGCTATTTCAAAAGGACATAAATAAGTAAAGAAAACTTCACGGTCTGTTTACAATGACTTATTCCTTTTTTTCAGATTTTTTGAAACTTGAAATGTTTTATGAGATTCATCCACCTGTTCTTCAGATCTTGCTCTGATCAAGACCTGCACGTAGAGCAATTTTGTCGACACGCATTAGCCGTTAGCCACTTGAAACTGACTCCTCCGGGTCAGCGCAGCACTGACACTCCTGTGAGACAGAAATGGATACCTCTCCATCTTTCTTTCTTTTCAAATCCATTTAACGTCAACGTGCCCCCCACTCAGCACTGCCGCCACCTTTCTAAGAGGGGGGAGGTGGTCTAATTCATCACAGTTCACCCTGAGCCTCACAGGGAAAGGTTGGCCGGCTGTATTGACACCCCTCACATCTCATACGAAGTGACAGTTTTATAGAAAGAGCTCTTTAATTTATGGTGCTAATCCCTGGTGCCTAATGCGGGGACTTAACATCTCCTTTTCGCCGCTGTCTGTTGTGTTTCTCTTCTGGAGAGGGCTTTTGATTTCTGAATGGCAGGCGTCCCATTTCTATCAGGTGCGAGGGGATGTTGGGAGCCACGGCGGTGGGCGGTAGCCCTTGATGAGGCCGGCGAGCTGGAGAGAGGCACCAGAGGCCATCGAATTCGACAGCGCCTCCCTTAAGACATGTTTCCATGTAAAGGTAAGGGCCAAAGAGTCAAAACAATGAATCCTTGAGCAGGCAGCTCATCATTAAAATTCAAAGGATCATTATGGGTTTTTTACTGCAAAATAAATCATTACGACGAGAAGCTTAAAAGGATTAAAACGATGTTTGATTCAAAGCCAAGGCAAGGAGTCTGGTCCAGACTCTGCGGTTAACACTCAGGACTTTACTGGATCAGGAGAGAGAGAGAGGGGGCGGATAGAGAAGTAATGGACCTCCAAATAAAAGGATTAGTCATTTTAGGAAAAAAAAAAAAAAAAAAAAAAGATAAAGCAAGTCTGTAACCACAACCATTACGTGGCATTAGAGAAAGGTTACAACAAGTCCTTAAAATAAACCTAATCTACAGTATTGATAAAATGGAAAGATATTTGTAAAACAAAACAAAACAAAACAAAAAAACACTAAAAATGTACACCAGGAATTTAGGGTGTTCTAATGGAAACTCTTAAGAGAAGGATTTGCAATGCTTTACACAAGAAAAACAACATGCGTCAAACAAATATGGCTCCAAAGGGCATAGAAAACTTGGCTTAAAAAAAAAAGAAATTAATATAATTACTGATGAAAATGTAATTAAAAATATTGCAAAACATACACAATAATTCCAATATTTTATTCAAAAAGCTGATGAAAATAAAACTTTGCAGGTAAAAAGTAAGAACATGTAACTCACATTATGAATGCCGCATCGCCACACAAACTCACCATATGTAATACAAAATCCTAAAAATTCTCAATAATTTAATATTTGATAAATGCATATATATTTATAAAAATAAGAATATTCATAAATTTGTCTAATACAATTTGTTTTTATATTTTTGCACATTTTTGTCAACTAGATGTTGTTTTCATGAATCAATAGTAATTAATTATTGTTTAAAACAGACTAAAATGAATAAATAAATAGCATGATGAAATTTAAAGGAGATTTTCATCATCAAACTGCTCTCAAAAGAATTTAATAGGATGGAATAGTATAAATGTGCAGGCATAGTTTAAAAAAAAAAAAAAAGTTAAAGAATTTTAATTGAAACCGCTCAGCATTTAATGAATGAATAATCAATTTCTCTCAATTTATCTGCCTGAATTTATTTTTTCACTAAGCTAGTCATATTGCATTCTGGGATCGCATCCTCCATGTAGATACATGTAATGCTGCTTTAGGAAATTACCAAAAAAGTGTCATCTTAATCAAGCTGGTTGCTAGGGTTTGAGGAGTCACATTTCTCAGCGTACCTGTTGGACCTGGACATCAGGGTGAAGTCGACACTTCTGCTGTTGGAGCAGTACTGCTGGCTTTTAAGTTTCCCTCTCATCTGATCAAGAACATCTTTCTGCGCCTCCCTATAGCTCTGTTGGACCTCCACCTGCTGACACCAAAACAAACAGAGACTTCAACAACCTCTATGAAATGAATTACCTCAATGTCATTGATCCAACTTCAAGAACTATTAAAAAACAATAAACTATAAGAACTTGCTAAAGTATTAAACTAATTCAGACTTCTAGCATTTAGCTGAATCAATACAGCAGCAATAAAGAGAGACGCTTGAAACTGGCGTCCTTCCATTTCAGAAAGGAGTGTGTTCGTTTTCAGCAGTGATTAGGAAGCACTTGTACATGCTTTTCAAATCAGATGGAAAAAAATATGTATTTCTCCTCGGTGCTTGAGAAAATTGGCTACATTGGCTTGACGGAGATCAGTTATTGTGCAAAATACGAGGCGATGAATGAGCGAGCCAATAAAATCTCCAACAGACGGCTTTGATTTTTTGCTCATTTCTCAACACTTTATGAAGCGCGCCGGCTTCGCATTCTCCACCGAGCGCCTGACGCCTGCTCGGCAGATGCCTCTAGAAAGGTCAGACGATTCCATGAATGTAAACTGCTCCTCAATCAAAGCTACCCTTGATAATAAACAAGAAAATCAACAGAAAGATGTGTCGCTTTTTCATTCCATTTATTGGACGGGCATCAAACGCCGGGGCTCGGGCGTTTTGCTCATTTGGGAGGAATGAAATGAACCTAACTAGGAGCTCTAGAAAATTAGTGCCGCGAACGCGCCGACTTCTCCTCTCCCTCCTCGGAGGAATTTGCTTTCATTTGCCTTCATTTTTGATTCACTCGGCTGGCTCGCCGATGCCATGTCAGGATCCTAATTACTCAATCCCACCGGAGCGGCTTACACACACAATAATAACTGATGCCCACCTCCGACAAAAGCAATTTCTCCGAGCCACCTTGAGTCTAAGGACGGTTCGGCCCAGCACGCCACTTCGGTTTTGAGTCGAGGACATTGTGGTGATGGAGATTCGCCTCTCATGTGGCTTGCAGGGCTGGTTGTGGGTAAGATGCATTTGCATTGATCTTGCTCCCCCATTGCAAAACCGAACAGAATTACCCATCTGTATTAAAAACACAGAGCTGAAATGTATTAGAAATCTATAAATGCATACGTCTGAGTGGGTGGAAGATGCGGTTCCCATGGGTGAATATGAAAAACATCAATATCAAGCACATAAACCTACATTCATCAGCCATCCAGCACTTGAAGGAGAAATCGGGCTATTGATGAGTGTTTGTCTCCTTGTGCCATAATGTACGCAGAGCCTGTTCCCACAATGCAGTGCAATCAGTGTCTGAGATAAAGGCTAAGCTTTCATAATCGCAAGGCAGACAATGTCAACCAAAGAAAAACACATGTAAGCCTCGGACTTAAAAGCAAAGCGTCGCTTAATTAATTTTCCTATGGGCTGGAGTGCTCCACGTCGCCCACTGTGCTAACAGCCACTCTGGGCTTCCAATGCGACCTCTGTACAAACACGTAGCCTCCCGCCGAAGTGGTAAATAACCCCCTCTGATCCTGCACACTATGGTTAGGCTGGATTTCCTGACGCCCTACCCCCATTCTGGCCCGTTTAAAGATATTCTTATTCAGATATGCAGACAGAAGGGATTTGCGTGTGAATCGCCCATATTCTTATTTCAAACAGAATCATTTAAAAACCTCTCGCGCTGTCTCTCTCTCTCTCTCTCTCTCTCTCTCGCTTTAAACTGCTAATATGGCAGGAATCAATATAAGTTCAATCATTTGATGAATGCTTACCTCCTTCCCTCAAGTGAAATCGAGACTAAGATGTCAGTAAAATCTGCTGAATCGAGCCATTTTGGGCTCTTTTGTTTACATGCTTGTGTCAGTTCAACGTCTTCTGGGACGCACCATGCGTTTCCACTGTCAATCATGAGCTGAAACTGTGGCCATCATCACTTTCTGTATCAGAACAGCCTAGGTGCAACTTACATTATCAATTTATGTATACAAACGAAACAGTTTGTAGTAGTTCTTAAATAAATGTCAGAAAGATTATGTTGCTCGGTAAGATCGGTAAGAGAGAATACTTTGTTTAAAGGATGCCTGACAAAGTATACGGTGAAAAAAACAAGTACCGAATGACACAAAGTAATAAATATACTCATAGTCTAGACCAGTGGTTCTTAACCTAGTTGGAGGAACTGGACCCCACCAGTTTCATATTTGCATTCTCCGAACCCTTCTTAATAGGAAAAAGCGGGGCGTGTCATCGCGAATCATATGAGTCGGGTGTGTGTCTTGACCTCCGCCGAACCCTTGAGACTGACTCACCGAACCCCTGGGGTTCGATCGAACCCAGGTTAAGCACCACTGGTCTAGACTAAAAGTTACAATACCTTTCAAAAGAAAGAAATTAGAGTATTAGGACACAACATATTGACCAAAAGTGACAGCAAAATATTATTTGCAACTACTGAAAAGATTCTTGAAAAATAATAAAATATTAGTAAAATAATAAAATACTAAGCAGCACTACTGTTTTTTAACATTCATAATAATAAGAAATGTTTAATGTGACAATGAAGTGAGGACTGAAGTAATAGCTACCTAAAATTTAGCTTTGCAATCAAACAAATAAATTCAATTTTAAAACATATTCAAAATAATTTTAAATTTTAATAATAGTTCACAATTTTACTGTTTTACTGTGTATTTGACCTAATGAATGCAGCCTTGTTGCGCATAAGTATTTTTTTAAAAACATGAACAAATCTTACAGACTTGACATTTTTTGAACATTATTGCAGTATTTTGAGTGCTTGCTCTCCACAATCCAAGAACGGTAAGTTGCCAATGCGTTGCTAAGGCGTTGCCTGTGCGTTGTCACTGGGCAAAGTCCCCCTCTCTTTGATTATCATCCAATTGCCTATAATAATAATAATAATAATAATAACAACAACAATACCACACTCTACTGAACAAGATGCATGATATGAGGTGTCACGCATGTCTGTAACACAAACAGGACACTAAATATGAACAATCAAAAAATAGCCATAGCAAACACCACTAAAAATCCCTCAATTATTTAAACTGTATTGTACCAAAGAAAAATAATAATGAGTACAAAAAAACATCAATAATAGTAAAGTATTAAAGGCCCGTCAGGCAAAGCATGAACAAACCTGACTGATTTGCCTTTGTAAGCTAGACAGGACTGCTAAAAATCTGCAGATTGTGTTTAAAAAACATGCACTGGAGGAAAACAATCACAGACATGATCGTCCTTGAGCTTTGAGGCACATGTGTTTCACATCGAACAGGAGGGCGAAATTCATCGGGATCAAATATAATCCAAACAGAATTGAGTAACGCTCTTCTGTTGCTTCATTGCAAGGAAATAAAAGAGTGAGAGAGAGATGAGAAGACGAATCATGTGGCAGCAGGACAGAGTCTCATTGAAAGCAGCTGGAGAACGATATAAACTAACGAAGAGAAAAATGCAACTCTAGCGAGCAGTACAGACAGAAAAAAAAACAAAAAACAGGTGAACTGCTAGACAGGGGTCGATGGATACCTCCTAAATTCTACATTTAAGCCATGTGACAAAACACAGGGGTCGCTCATTTCTTTATCGTCTGCTCTGAATGCGAGGAGCGTTGCGGCGAGATTGAAAACCGTGGGAAGTCTCCCGCCATCCCGGCCCCCCCAACGACTGGTGTTCAAAACAGCCAGAACATACATCGGCCTGTTTGAAATGTCTCCCATCAGGTTCGTCCTGATGTTCAGAGGCAACATCGGAGGTGAGCGGTGCACACGCAGGCATGCTCGGAAAATAAATTCAGCCGGGAGTTGTGTGGGGTCGAAGCTGCAGCTGTAAATGGCCGAGGGTTCTATCAAAGCAGCTCATAAATTTACAAAAACGCCAGCAAAGCTTCACCTTCACAAACTCTACACGTGGCAGTGAAAGGCCGTCATATTGCGTAAAAAAAAGAAAAAGACAACCAAATTCCCCAATTGTCATTTAAGAGGCTGTGTTTCATTTGAGTGTTTTCACTTTCACAAGCAGGAAAAAGAATGTGCTGCTATTCCTGACGACAAGGTTTTTTTTTCTTTTGCGTCTTACTCTGAAAAGTTACGACGGGAGATTATTTTAGAGGAGAGCGGGCCTCTGAGGAGCTGTAGAAGGCATGAAACTCATTTGGAAACTATTACTTTCAAATCACTAGTCATAAAGGCTGGATTTAATGTGTGGTGGGGTCTTCCAACATGAATCACACAACTTTATAGCTCAAAATAATGGCGATTATTACAGTGTTGTCAGACAGAAGTTGCTCTCGTTCATTCACGCTTATCTGTCTTTTGCAGCTAACCAGCTGCTGATACAACCGCATTCATTTGCAGTTGTTTGACTGCTTGGTCAAATAAATTTGATTATGCATGCAATAAAAAACACAGGAGGCCATATTTCTATGGCTATCTACACTGTCGCTGGAATAGATGCCACCGTAGGTGCAAGATAAATTGGTTGTGCTTTATCAAACGAGCACTTGGCAACATACAAAATGTGGTACATTATTCAATTAAGATTCTTGAAGTTATGCTCTTCTAGATGCAGGTAAATGCAAAGTACCTTAAAGTCAAGTTTGTTCACTCGGCGGCCATGTTAGTAACACTTGTGTGCAACTATAGAGCGTAACAGTCCAGTTCAGGAAGTACAATCCCATTCATTTTCTCCACTGAGAATCTGAGAGAAATTAAGGCTGTTAAATGATGGTATGTTTCTGTGGAAGTCACAAGCAAACAAAAATTTTTTTTTAATAATAATAATAATAACAATAATCATCATCGTCATCACGTTTAAAATGGAAATGGGGTAAGTAGCAGTATAAGTGATTGCTCACTTCAATTAGCATTGCAAATTACATAACAAAAATGGTCTCTCCAAGTGCACATTAAAAAAAAAAGTTTTTATATTTACACTATTGGTCAAAAGTTTTGAGTTGATAAGATTTTTTTTTAATGATTTTAAATGATCTGCTCACCAAGGATGCATTTATTTGATCAGAAATACAGTAAAAACACTAATA
Source organism: Opsariichthys bidens (assembly GCA_037194245.1). NCBI lineage: Eukaryota > Metazoa > Chordata > Actinopteri > Cypriniformes > Xenocyprididae > Opsariichthys > Opsariichthys bidens. Next base: position 18,547,869 of record CM074286.1, on the reverse strand, counting down.
CTGTGAAATATTATTACTATTATTTTAACTGTTTTCTATTTTGATATATTTTAAAAATGTAATTTATTCCTGTGTATCATTGTGGTGTTTGGTTTATTCATGTACATGTTGGCTTGTCTTTTATTTTGAGTTTAGTCATAGTCATGTTTCCCTGATCCTGTCACGAGTTCCTGCCGTGTGGTTCTTTAGTTTATGTGTCATGTTCTTATTGGTTCATTACCTTTATCGTTCATTATCTTGTTATCTGTTCTCTTATTTCAATGGTTCATGTTCATTACTTCCATCTTGTCATTGTTTGTTTTTGTCTTGTGTTTCTCCGTATCCATGTATTTAAGCCCTCATGTTTGCCACATTTCCTGGTCATGTATTGTTTGTGTAACCTGCTGTTTGGTGAGTCAAGTCAAGTCTGTATTTGATTCACGTTTGTTTAAATAAAGCTGCACATGGGTTCTTCAAACTCGCCTTCAGTGGGCTGACTGTCAGCATCATTACTCCAGTCTTCAGTGTCACATGATTCTTCAGAAATCATTATAATCATTTGCTGCTCAAGAAACATTTCTGATTATTATCAATGCTGTGCTGTTTAATATGTGATCAAAAAAAGAAAATGAAATAATTTTTAACCCTATAACAGTCTTCACTTGTCAATTTAGATCAATTTAATACATCCTTGATGAAAAATATTCATTTCTTTAAAAAAAAAAAAAATCATACTGACCCCAAACGGTAGTCATTAATCAATGTCTATCAATAGTGTTACTGTATATTTTTACTATCATTTTTATTTGATTACGAAATTTACAGTGGTTCATGGTTTTTACCTGAATCTTCATATAGTATGACGGTTCAAATGTAGTGATTCATATCGGAGCTTGATGGTTTGGTTGAATGGCTTAAAATATTTTGACATGTTAATGGAAAAAACTAATTAGAAAAATACTTCACAGAGACAAGACAACTGAAAAAGTGGGCGGTCGCTGTTGTGCTCTATTTTCCAGCCATAAAAATACTTAATCTATTCAAATGGTTTTTCAAGGTTATATTTTAATAAAATAAATTTAGCTCAAATTACACTAAAACCAATTCCAAAACCTCAAACATAAAGCCAGCTGGCTCTTTTACCTAAAAGGCAGGACTTCCAATCTTACAGCCTCAATATTGAGCACTCCACTTTCACCCATTCATCTATGTAAGAGTGGTCTGTCTCATTCTCTGTTCGCCCTTCTAGACATACCCATATCACAATGCCAGTGGTCAGTGTCGCTCATGCTGCTGAAAATGAATGATTTCTCATCGCAGTAAATCACTGTATGGGTACGTGTGAACGCCCCTGTATACTGTCTATGGTAAATGTCAAATTTCTTCTAATGCACCATAATTTCTTAAGACAGCATTTTAAATATCTATTTTAAAAAAGCCCTCACTCTAAATCTAATTGATGAGGTCAGAATAAATTTTTAATTGGTAATAAGGGATGACTTACATTTAGCTTAAAGCAAAACAACGCCTGTGACCTTGACATGAAAGTGTGCATTTGTCCCCACGGAACGCATCAGGCCTTTACCTGCATATGCTGCCATCTCTTTAAGAAATATCTTAGGCAGTTTGAAAGCTTTAGCTCCTGCAACATTTATCAGGGCGTGAAATTAGCAATTGCTAGGAGCCAAATTGCTGCTTCTTATTTAATGTTGTTGCTGAAAGGTGACATTTAATCGCTGATCCTTACTTCCATGAAGTCTAAGAACCCCGAGACACAAGCAGGAAAAGGTGCGGGGTCTGAAACAATGTTCACATTATGGATTAGTCAGGCAGGGGGTCGTATTGATCGGGTGATCATTTTCAATCTAATAGAGACCATCTTCGCTTTAATATGGTCTTGCTTTGCTTTAGCTTTCTCATGCATGCCAAACAATCACACCAGGTGTGTGTCAAGAATGTCAAAGTCGATGCGCCCATCGTGGAGGGGTGATGGGAAACATCTGGATCATTATACAAAAACGGATTTGTGTCCCTCTCATATACATGTGTGCTATTATTATAGGCATTTCACATCAACAAAATCCAATTTCTCATATTTGCCTGCTTCATGCTGTATTAGCAAAAGCAAATTTGTAACATTAAAAATCAAAATGTGGAAAAAGCTAGTAAACAACTGGCAAATAAAAACGTAAAATGGTCAACTTTGTTAACATCAAGCATAATTATAGGGGTTCATAAAATATAAAATTAAAAATGCAGAAAATTCTTTGCATTATGTAAAAAAAAATTCAAACTAAGTGCCATTTATTTTAAAAGAAGCATATTACAAATCAAACTTTTAAGAAAACTGCTATACCATATTTATAAAAACTGAAAATAAACGTGCATTTTTAAATGTAATACTTGCAAACATTAAAGTATATTCATTTGTATTCACATTGCATTATTTACACTTTAACACATTAATCTAATATAATATTTAAATTATTCTAAACATTTACTCAAAAAGAAAAAATCACTTTTTCCAAATCGAAAAATCAGCTGTTTCATTAAATGACCGGTTTAATAGATTGAGCATCACAGACAACACATGCTTAAAAATATGACTATAATCGCAATATGCCAGTCCTCTCTGCAAATGTAGCTTTCAAATGAGAGTAGAAGAGTTTGACTACTTCAGTGCAACCTGCTTCAAAAATCCCCTGACTTTAATTCCTCGCCGCTTTTCAACAAAGCGAGACGGCATGCATCAACCAGCTTAGATGAAGATATTTTGAAAACTGAGCCAAGCGCTTCGGGCAGGTGTTACATGAGAATCCATTAATATAGGTAATTAACATTAGCCACCATTTTAATTAACATGCAAACTAATTAGGAAATAATTAAGTAACATAAAAAAATCTGATCTTCATTTGAAATCGGAAGGAGATGGTATCGCGGCTACCTTGAAGAGGTTTCTTTTGAGGTTTGGGAAGCATAAATTAGCTTTTTTTTGGAGGGGGTGGGGGGGGGGGGGGTCAAGATGAATGCAGGTTTTTTGTCAAACTGGATTGTGGTCAATTTAAACTATAAATGGCCAGTAGATCAGACTGATATCTAGAGGATAGAGTGAGCTCTACTAGCCACTCTGAGCTAAACAGACTGAACTCAAACACTGTGTCAGTGTATTAAAGCACAAAGACACATCAGTCGTCAGAGCCACTGCCTGCAGGCCTGCTTGTGTGTGTGTGTGAGTGTGTGTGTGTGTGTGTGAGTGTGAGTGTGTGTGAGTGTGTTTAAAGTGTGTGTGTGGGAGAGTTTAAAGCAGCACTATCCCCACTGAGATACCATATTCAGTCAAAAGCCTCATGTATTAGCAAGAACTAATCCATGTCTACAGAAAAAGGGGATAATTATTATTCCTTGATTTAAGTATGTCATGTTCCTGGATCATCGTTCTTTGTTTTGTCCTAAAAAAAACACATCAACCAATAAAAAAAAACCCTTGTAATAATAGAAGTAGAGGTATGGAATGGGTTCAAGTGGAATTATTACCAAGCACCAAGTTACTTGCCAGTTAGCTGGTAACTGATTTTAGGAATTTCTTCAAACAAAACAATCTGCAGCACATATATATATATATATGTGGTGCATGTCAGCACATTTTCTAATTACTCAAAAATCTAACATAGTTCACCCCTGAATCTCGCTTCCGTACTGGTTCCGCCCAGCCCTGTGTTTACTGTTTTCCTGCTGGCTCTGCCCAGCCCTGAATCTCCTGTGTCCCCACTGGTTCCACCCAGTTTGGAACTTCCTGTGAGTTCCTGTAGAACTTCAAGAGTTCCCGCCTAGCCTCCTTCGCCCACCACCTCTACCAAACCCATCCTGTTCACCAGTCCTTCCTTCGCTGATCCCTGTCAGTCCCTCGGGCTCATTCCCAGTTGGTCCCCTGCAGTACAGTGGATTTGCCTCGGGTCTTCCAGTCCCCCGTGAGGATTTCCGGTCTCTGCCTCCAGCCACAGAGCCCTGAACTCCAACCCTGTCCTCTGACCCAAGGTGGGCTCCATCATCCCCTCCAATCTCCACCTTGGACAGGCATCACCCTGGTTCCACTACAGGATTCCTGGCTTCTGGCTGCGCCTCTTCCTCCATCCCTTCAGCTACAACAGGCTCCACCTTTCCTCCGGTGCCACCACGGTCTTCAGGGTCCTCGCCTCTGCCTCAGTCCCAAGAGCTGTCATCTCCAAGTTGTCCACCCTGGCTCTGCGTCTCCTCAGCTCCGAATGGGTCTCCACCATGACTGGCTTCGTCACAGAATATCACATCCCTGGCCCCTCCTCCAAGGCCTCCGCCATGACTCCTCCCTCCTGCAACCCCGCAGGACCATTAGACCATTGTGCTTGCTGTAGCCTGGGTCTCTGCATGGCTGCTCCTGGCCCTGGCTCCTCCCTCCTTCTGACTCCACCGTGATCTACCGGGTGCCCGTCTCTGCCTTGGTCCCAAGAACCGTCAGCTCCACCTTGGCCCTCCAGACCTGTGGTGTCACCCTGGCTCCGTCTGGGTCTCCACCATAACCCGCTTCATCGCAGAAGATGGCATCACTGGTCCCTCTTCCCGGGCCTCCACCATGGCTCCTGCCTCCTGGGACCTGTCTTGGACCATCGTGCTGGCTGTGACCTGGGTCCCTGCATGGCTGCTCCTGGCTCCTCCCTCCACTCCCTTATGGACTGTTTTACCTGCCCCTGACCATTTTTGTTCCTCTTCCATATCCCCTCCAAAGCCCCTGCACACCCTCCTCGGTTGGACCTTGTATGACGCGAAGACGATCCTTTCAAGAGGGGAGCGTACGGTCATGGTTATTCTCTGTTCTATGTGTTTTGGTTCTAGTTTCCCAGTGTTTCTGATTAATGATTCCATTCACCTGTTCTGTTCATTATCTCATTAGTTCTCCTTGTTATTTAAGCCAAGTGTTTCTACAGGTCAATTTTATATTCACTACCGTCTTTGTTAAATGTACACTATAAAGCGTCGTTGAGCCCTGGAAAGGCACTACATGCATAAAACTTATATTTATTATTATTATTATATTCATAATCACAAAATCAGTTTGAATGTCCGCTGAGGAAAACGATCTTTGTCTTTGTCATCACTCCCATAACAGCGCTAGTCAATGCATCTGACTCACTCATAAAAACAGACTTTGCTGCCATCTCATGGGGTATAAATGTAACTTGAAGTCGAAATCACTAACAGACTCTTTCTCAATTCCAAAAAAATACAGCATGTTATTTATATAAAATAATATTTAATGAACAATAATATTAATTAACAACAATAGTCATTATAACAGTATAAGAAGTCGTTTGATATACCCAAAAGGAATACATATTGTTTAAACACATCTACAAAAGAGCTAGCAGCAAATTCCTGTAGGACTGGCCAAGATTAAGCTGTTCTCGGGAGACACATGAGCGCTGAACAGTCACTGATGGCCTTGAGCTCGCATCTCCGAAGGCATATAAATAATGCGCTATGTTTACATATAAATCGCATATAAAAACATGGTGCGTTTGCTCATCCGCCATGACATTCGTTGTGAGAATGCAGACAGCAGAGTGATTCAAACGGTGAAACGGTTACCATGCGATACTGTAAGAATGTCGCGTGGCTGGAAAGACTTCTCAGTCAATCAGATTCGAGAACCAGAAAGAAATGTTGTATATATTATATATTATATGTCCATGAACATTAAAGCAGGACAGGATAAGTTGATCCAGGACATGTTATGCTTAAGTTGCCTTCAAATGTCAACATAAACATCACCATACCCAGATATTAGACTTTGATCAGAATAGGATTGAGAATGTCTTAATACGTCTGTCTTCAGAATGTCCTTGGCAGACTGATTCTAATATTCACCAGGCGTTTTCCAAGAACGGCATATGTGTAAGGGATTTGTTGTTGGAAGGGCTGTCACAAACAATAAAAGCCACAGAGCTAGGAAACGGAATCAGAAAACATCACATGAAGTAAGTGCTTTTAAATGCTCTTCTTGGCAATCACAGAAGGAAATTGATTTTAGTAATAAGACAAAGAAAGCAATTGCAGAAATCGATGCATAAAGCCAGAGCATAATGTACAGAGCCAAGTTTACTATTTCATTAACAGTAGGACAAAAACTCCAGAAAGCATTCGGTATGACAAATGCCCCACACCATTATATGCACATTTCAGGTAAGTGCTGCGGGCCAAGTTAAATTCCATTTCCCTGCCCCATTGTATCTCTATTTATTATTTGTTATATTTGTTCCAGATGGTGAAGGAAGGGCTGCTGAGAGACTATTGTTCCTCTGGCCCCAGAGAACTGGGTCTGAAATAAACTCCATCACACAAATCCCAGCGCCACCTCCACACGCTAAAAGCTTCTGTCTCCACACACACACACACACACACACACACACACACACACACACACACACACACACACACACACACACACACAAATAGTGACAGTCTGGATACTGAACTTCACACTTTAAAGTAACAGCTCAAAAGACATAAAACATGTCAAATTTTAGTTTAGAAATAAAATATTAAGCATTCCAGAAATAAAAGCATTCCATTGCCTGATTGCCCCTCAAACGATAATGAACAAGAAGACTCATTAGTTCAAGTCTTCGACTATCAACAGAGAGGATCATTTACCATGTTTTATAAATGTTTTAAAAATGTTCACTAAATGGGCTTTAGAATCATGTACTACAAATGAAGGAACTTTCAACCATATATGAACATTATAAATGTTTATTACTATTAACATACATCTGATGTACATATACATCTGTTTGTGTGATGTGCCTGCATCGCTGCGAAAGTTTCCAAGTTGGAAGTCTGACTATAAAAAAAAAAATCACTCAAACACTCAAATATTATTATTACTGTATATAAAATTATATTATTATCCATAAATACCAAAGAGTCCTGTTACCCTATATATTTTATCTCTAAAACGTGAAGTTTTTTTAAATAAAAAATTATAAACTTAAAGATATTCAGATATGATATCTTATCTGAATTGTATCTGATTACATTACATGTCAAATGTTATTTTATCTGAATAAATATACTGAATATATTTGGATCACTGGCCAAACCACCAATATACTATTAGAAAACTGATTCTAGACCTGCAGTTATAAGCAGCTTTTCCCTCTAACAGCAATCAGAAGCAGCAGGAGGCAGTGGTTTGAGTGAGAAAATTCTTTGCTAGTCTCAAATCCGTGGCCAGGAGAAGGCTAAGCCTTGCCAAGCCTTACACACACTCCGCCTATGATTATTTACCTTTGTTTATTGTTCTTATTCTGTTTGCTGGTTATTTTATTTATAAATGGACTTTGTTATTTCCATGAAATTGTTGGCTGACAATAAATCACATTTAACTTATCCCAATTGTCAAATTATTTTTATCCCACGTATTGTAAAATGATGTTATTTGAGAGAAGGCATTAAGGTCCACCCTATTTCACCCAAGTCAACTCACTTTAAAATTTCTGGTCTCGAACTGATCTTTGTATATCGAGCTAAATATCAATACACACATGCAAATTAAACTTAATATAAATGTAACATACTGGATATATATATATATATATATATATATTGTATGTGTATATATATACACACACACACACATATATACATATGTACCACTGAGAGACCCAGTATGCTCTGATCACTCATCATCTTTTGTGTTTTGTGTGCGTGTGGAGCAGAAGGTGCGAGTCAAGCAATAAGCAGATGGACAGAAAGGGGTTAATACAGCGAGGAGAATCTGAAGTTGAGCTCTGGCAGCTGCTAAACGGCTCTGACACCTCACCAGCGTTCTCATTCCAACCAGTAAGCCACCTTCAAAGTTGCTGTCAGGTAAATGACCTTGTATTTCATTAACTGATAATTAAATGGATTTATTCCACTAACGGTTTTAATTAAAATGCTAGAAATATTGATTACCCCTATCATCTCTTCTCCCCCCAGATGAAAAAAGGTTGGAGAACTGTTTATTTAGAGAGGGGAGAGAATTAAATTAGATTGAATCTCTGAGAGACTTAAATAAGGCTTCTTACTTTTACTGCTGTCCAAGCAGAAAAAAAGAGCCTTCACTTTTTTGATGTTTGATGCAATTATTTTGAAATCCATTTTTGCTTACCTAAATATTTAATTAAAACATAATTTCAAAATATAATTAAATCTTCAAGTTTAATACGAAAGGCAGAGTGTCTATCAAATATTGAAGGCTGCCAGTGAGCGCTGAGATGGTGCGTTGCACGCAAGGTAAAGCGAGCATAGTTACAAACGGCAGTAGTACGGAATGAGTTCTAGTTCATCTGGAGCGATGGGGCGGAACCGTGCTATTGTTCTAATGCATATTGGCTGTTGTCCCGAAGCCTCTGTCATCAGAGCTCAAAGATATTGCAGATACCGCCACTACAGGGTCTCCTCGGCTGCTGATGGACAAACTAATTACGCATGAAATCAAATATGATTTGTGGAAGAGGTTCATGAAAAAAAATGCAATCTTTATAACGGAGCTCTGACACCTCAAGTCCTCAGCTGTGTGCACTAATGCAGCACAAGGACGCTGGGACTTATCAGTAATAGGATCAAATCAAATGGGGCAAATGAAGAGTTTTGACATTTGAACAGAAAATATTTGACATGATCTATGATTTCTAAGGATGCAAGGAATAGTTCACTAAAAATGTTCCCTCCCCGTTGTGTTGTTCCAAACCAGAATGACTTCTGTGTAACAAAAAGAGAAGAAAGAGGCAAAAAGCACCTTAAAAATCTCAAGGCTATATTCCAAGTCTTCTGAAGGAAATTTCCCTTACATTAACAGTTCCCAAATATCACTCGTTTAATACTTTGCACAACAGAATGCAAAAAAAAAAAAAAAAAAAAAAAAATAGCACATCAAGATGCGTCTCACCAGGTTTGGCATCAATGGCAATCAATCACAAAGACCCACTCTAACTAATAACATCAAAACACTGTTGAATGGACTTATTTTATGGTGCTTTTTGTCCTTTTTTTGAAACTTGTCAAGATGAAAAATAAACAATCAGTACATTTTCCTGAACATCTCCTTTTGTGTTCCACAGAAAGAAAGAAAGAAGTCATATGAATTTGGAACAACGTGACAGTTGAGGTAAACAATGCCAAAATGTCCATATTTCTATTTCCTAACATTTTAACGAGATTCAAATTAGTTTTCTAACATAACGCATCAAACCAGGAGTTCTCGTAAAATAAGAAAATAAGGAAATTAAATCAGTCAAGCTCACTTGTTTACTTCACGAATAGCATGCAAACGTTAACGCGTTGGGGGAAAATTAGCAGTAATCAAGGTATTTTGGGTAATTCTGAACAATTAAGTGCAATTTAAAGTCAACCATGTGATAGATAGAAAGTGTTTTTGTTAAAGAGAAAGTGTGGCTGATAAGTGGCGTTTAAGATTCAAGGTGGCTGCCTTACGCATAAACAGATGTAGAAAGCTGACAACAGAGGAAGAGAGGAAAGAAAGAGACAGTAAAAGGGTTACAAAAGACAGGGAAGTGACTGAGGAACCAGACGACTAGTGAGAGTGACATGAATGGCAATGGTTTGGAGTAGCTAACCCTGGAAAACCTACTACAAAACATAGAATACTTTGTATTTTTACTGAATTTGTATTACAATACCCCATTTACTTTGTGAATGCAACATCACTCGCAGACTATATACTATTTCACATACAATTTTTTTTTTTTTACAAATTAAAAAGTGAGCTGCAAATCCAATCAACAATTTGAGTGAGAAAAAAATACAAATAATTATGAACAACAGTTTTGAATTAGAATGTTTTAAAATAAATTACTTTTATTCAGCAAGGATGCATTAAATTGATCAAAAGTGACAGTAAAGACATTTATAATGTTACAAAAGATTTGTATCTCAAATAAATGCGGTTTATTTTCGAACTTTCTATTCATTAAAGAACCCTGAAAAAAAATATATCACAGTTTTCACAAACATATAAAGCAGCACGGTTTTCAACACTGGTAATAAGAAATGTGTCTTGGGAAGCAAATCAACATACGACGATTTCTGAAGGATCATGTGACACTGAAAATTTACAAGACTAAATTATATTTGAAAATTTTAAATGCATTTAGATGGAAAACAGTTATTTGTGTTTGAAGTATCCAGTATGAATATGTATGCGTGTTTATGTGTAGACCCTCTTCAGGAAGACAAAAACAATCCAAGGCTAGCGGAGTGAAGGAACCCACAGTTTCATTTTCCCTCCTGCTGACTGTTTCTTCAAAAACCTGAGATTAAAAACCAAGAAATCACCTCACAGTCTCCCAGCACCCTGACTCACAATGCAAGTGCTCTCTCTATATCACACAGGCACATTGTCACATTTGATAGTGGTTATCAGCCTAGCTAGTGTTCGTACAACCTGCATGACAGAGCAATTAGAAAATCATTTGTCTGATTGGAAAGGCACACCACCAATACAAACATCATTATGCTTAAGGTTAAAGAATGTATTTTTTTTATCATGATTCCTGATGTGGTTCTCATGAGAATGAAAGTTTGAGTTTGACATGCACTATTTCTTGACCACTAAAATATATAGATATATATATAGAGAGAGAGAGAGAGAGACTATCACTATCAGTAAAAAGTGAAATTAAAAATTAAAAACCCACTATGGTGTCCTAGCGATTCATTGCCCTATCACACCTTATCAGCTATGTACTGAACTACACAGGGAAAAACCGGGAAAACTCAGCTCTGTAGGATCACAGAATAGAATTCCGACGCACATCAGCAGCGTAATTCCCGGGGGACGGCCTGCACTGCAGCACAGCTGAACATAAAAGTATGGAGAAGCTCGGATACAGAGGCCTTCACGAAGCCCTTCCTGGCGTTTACTTACATTTACGTCCAAGGACACTATCGCACAGAGTTACAATATCACAGCTGGAGCATAAATCAAAAGTAATCCCGCAGACAAGCTTCTCTGTGTTTGGAGAAAGACCAGCATTTGTAACTGCCACAATGCAGTAATGGATTTCATCGGTTTCGGAAAAGAAAGAGGAAACAACGGAATAGGATCCGACTTGGAAATGATAAGCGTGCATTTTTGATGAGTGAGAATGTACCAGTTATTATCTGTGAGGCAGTTTTATATAAACAAATAAAATGTGATGCACTTGGGTTTGTAAATGCTGGACCTTCAGTCATTGTTACTCTGAATTGTTTTGCACAATTTTGAGCATCACTTTAAAACTTCGAAAACTCTCTTCCATTTTGTTCATCACATCCAACACACAACAATTACTGTCCAGTTTCATCGAAAATAGAACTAAGATGCAGCTTACAAACTTATGATATTGTAAATATACCACTTACCCATAAAATACAAACTTCACCATGTGTAAATTATGTAATGACTCACACATCATGCAATTGAACTGTTTATCCCACAATTCAATGCATGTGACTTGACCTTATTTAAAGTGTTATAAATAAGTGACCAACTTATTTTTAACTCTTTCTCTACTCTTTTCAAGAAACTACAGAAAATTTAGACATTTCTAGATCAACTTAATTTTTGAAAAAAATAACTTTAAATTTTATATTAAAAAAAATAACTTATTGAAAATGGCAAGTAGACGCCACTTGCTGAATTAAAAATACAAAGTAAAAAAAAAACAAAAAAAAAAACTGAGTACTTCAGATCATTTATTATACAAAAGTGTTTTAAAAATCGAAAGCGATGCTCAAAATCGGTGCAAAACAATCCAGAGAAATAATAGCAAATAGCCCCATGCACCCATGAGCCCTAACCTAAAGACTTTTGAAGCACTAAAATATGCTTGTGCTATAAAAGTCTCTAATGAAATGATGAATAATGACAGTTTGTTGATGATAAACAATTCTGGTCAAAACAAAAAAATGAGCTCAGGAAGTCTATTGCTTTATTTAAGTCTTAATGAAAATTCAAACCTTCTAAAAACTGGCATTTGCCCTTTGATACTTAAAATCTCAAGCATATACTAGCATATACAAACACTTTTCAATCAATCTGTCAGTCCGTGTCTCATGGGCAGCCTCAAACCAAGGCCACACGAGACCTGTGGTATGTCTCAGAAGGAAGCAGTTTGTTTCAGTCAGAAAGTGACACTCTTCACCTGTTGTCATAGATGAAGATTTATATCTGTCCCTTTTTGCCGCTTCACATTTGTCAGTGGCACATTTTTGTTCTGACACAACCTCAACAGAAGCTACACTGCAAAAAAGCCCATTTTTAATCAATATTATGTCTTGTACGCCAGTAAAAGTATATAAACGTGCTTAAAACAAAAAATTCAACATAAGGTTTTGTACTTTAAATAGGCCAAATTATGCTCATTCACAAGTCTTGATGCTGTTGAGAATCTACTAGAATAGGTTTTCATGCTGGAATATTAAACAAACAAAAAAACACCTTATTTTTCACATATTTTACATTGTTGCAGCACCTCTTTTCCCAGGCTTTCAGTAACGCTCTGTTTAGTTATGAAGCCCCTCCTTCTGAAAAGTGCAGTACGCTTTGATTGGTCGACTGGACCAGTGTTTTGTGATTGATCAACTGCTTTGAGCATGTTTCGGAAATGTCACGCCCCTAACCGTAACCGTGAGTATCAATACACTATTTAACGAAACCTTTGACATTTTTTTTGCATATGTCTTGGGCGGGAATATTTTTAAATTAGGAATATTGTTTTTGACGTTTTTGTTTCTGGAAGGCCTTTCAGGGAGTTCAGAAACAGTGTTTACGGATATAGAGAATAACTCCTTTTGGAGTGACTTTGCGCTTAGTAACTTTGCAGACCTTTTTCAAGCTCAAACAACGACATTACAAAGAAAGTTAAAATATGTCAAAAATAAATAAATAACGGGTCCTCTTTAAAGAACCTGGAAACCAAATATAAACTGAAGAACCTTCAAACTATTAAAGGTAGGCAATGCTTGCATACTTTGTTTTAGTGGTTGAAACTCTCTTCAATCTAAATATTAGATTATATTGGTCTAAATATTAAACAATGTACATATATCCTCTGTGGAAGTCTCGGGACCAAAAAATGTTCAACCAATTTTTTACCTGCCTGTTGATGCGTTTTGAAGGAGGCAAAGCTTTGAAGAGCACTCTGAAGCGAGGGGGGGATTTTATGTTTTCAAAGCTATTGCTAGTCTCTTCGAAATTGCCTACCCTACCTTTAAGTGGAAATGGAATTTGAAAAGAAGGTTCTTTTCTGAAACGAAGAACCATTGAAGAACCTTTATTTTTAAGAGCATACACAGTCTAGTATGAGCACCAATCCTGATTCCGGGTAATATAACATTTTACAAGTCTGAGCATCTGTCACAGCCTGTTGTAAAAGCTGAGGGGAATCATTATGGCTCATCAATGCATCCAAATGCACAGAACAAAGCGCTTGTAGCAGTATGCTACAACTATAAAATATACATACAAATATCAAAGTAATGCCCATCCATTTTATGTCTTCTTCCTTTTTTCTTTCCCCATCACCGGAATATATTTCATGAGTGAGGCTTCCTGCCTTCACCTCATCTTCCTGTTTTCCTTCTCATGCATGTCACCGAGCTCGCATACCTTCAGTGCTTTGGCCAGATTTCAGGAGAAAGAGATCCAGAGGGCAGACATTAGAATTTTATATCACTTCAAGACAGGGGAGGGAGAGAGCAGAGAACATGAAGTTCTTCTGACAGTCATCGGGGATTCTGAGAAAATGATGGGATGTGTTTTTGTGCATCTCACCTGAGAGGCATGCTTAAATGTGCGCTCGTGATAAGGTAATTCCACCACGCCATATTTCATCGCATGCCCGACAGGTTTATGTTTACCAGATCGGCCATAAGCATTACTGATTGAGACAAAGAGAAAGGCAGAACATGTCAAATAAAAAAGGATTTCAAATACATCTGTGAGAACTTTAAAAACACAAGAAAACATTTCCAAATGTTAAAATCGGCAAATCTTTCATGTCCAGCTTACATATCATCTCCAAATCAAAAGAAAATGTATTTCGAAATAAAAAAAAAAATTAAGCTTTTTCCCGCCTTTTTTATTGTGGGGTGAAAATTTTCCTAAATATAAACAAAATAATATTTTGCATAAAATCACTTATATTGTATGTCCATTTTCATACCAAAATAAAAAAAAATATTTTGCAATAAGAAAATAATGTGTAAATATTTAAGATCATTTTCACCCCAAAAATCAAAGAAATACAACTATATTTTGCATATAGAAAAAGATGTTTACACATTTGAAAGTGAGAGTGACATGTGAAGGTATGGTATGGAAGTATGGTAACCCATACTCAGATTTTCCTCTGCATTTAACACATCCAGTCAGTACACACACATTAGGAGTAGTGAGTAATGCACACACACACACACACAGACACACACCCGGAGTAGAGGGCAGCCATTTTTGCTGTGGCGCCCTGGGAGTGATTGGGGGTTTAGGTAGCTTTGTTCAAGGGCACCTCAGCCATTTCCTGCCGGTATAGAGAATCAAACCCCCAACCTTCTATTATATATTTTTTTCAGCCCAAAATTTAAAAAAAGTCAAATATAAGTAGTTATATTTTAGTTATATTCAAACTCATTGTATTGTGTACACTTTTATTTAGTGAAAGACAGACATTGCCTGACCGAGCATTACCTGTGTCTGATATAACTTTCATTCTTCAGGTCAATGTCCATAATTTGAATGGTTTTAATGTCCGCTGAGGAAAGCAATCTTTGAATTTGTCCTTTTTACAGTTAAGGGAATTTTCCATAACGGTGCTAAAACAACGTCCTTTGTTTACAAAAGTCCCTCTCAATTTTAAAGTCTCTCATTCAGTCAAGTAACCCTAACCCTAACCCTAACCCCCTAACCCTAACCCTAACCCCCTAACCCTAACCCTAACCCTGCCATCTAATGTCGTATTAATATAACTTTGACTCAATCCATATTACACATTAATGGACCCGTTTCTCAGAACCAAATACAACATATTATTTATACAAAATACAACAATATTTAAATTAACAACAATATCCATTATAAATGGCAATATGAAATAAATACAATTGTACAATTCAGTCAAATGTACAAAAGCAGTGCTCTACAGGATGTATGTTAAATATAGCCTTAATATTAAATTATTAAATTTAACATAGCCCAATTCAATTTGCTCAGGAAAAAGTAAGAGATTAAAACCAAAGATTGCCTGTTTCATGAACTCAAAATGAATAATATCTCATGTTTAACCACTATAAGAACCAGCGGCAAATCCCTGAAGTACTGGCTGAGATGAAGATGTTCTCGGCGGGTACACGAGCTCTGAACAGCCACCTATGACGTAGAGCTTGCATCTCCGAAAACGTCTAAGCAAATTGTAAAATAGGTACTATGGTTAAATATGAGTATTCTATAAATTATAATTAATATAATATAATATAATATATAAAACATTATTTTTGCGTAAAGAATACACCCAAAATTTTCTTAAGCAAATTAGAATGTCCTGTTTCTTTCTTACAGTTTTGGGATGAAATGTGGCCCGGACATGTATTTGACTTATCTTTTGAGATTCACCCCTATACAAATAAGACATACGAATCAAATTTGTTTTCTGCAGAGCTGCAGGAAGCAACCAGACGTTGGACTGCTTGTGGAGTTAGTTTATTCACATTTGTATCATTTTCAGTTGCTAATCCAGTATGCACTCTGCTCCACTGACTACAGTGTGTCTATAGCATTTCCAATATTAATAATACAGAGAGAGCGTTGATGCCTCTCAGATGCCTATCCGTCCTACCGAAGGCTTGTTAAATATTCATTGACAATTATTCCGCAGTGACTGAAGGCTAAGTGCTCGCTTCTCAGAGAGAGAGAGAGAGAGAGAGAGAGAGAGAGAGAGAGAGAGAGAGAGAACGAGAGAGAGAGCGAGAGAGAGAGAGAGAGAGAGAACTGAGTATAAAGAGTCATGCAATTATTAATGTCCATTTTTCCAACATGTTACTCGGTCGACGTCTGCGGATGAAAATCAAGCTCATTCCAGAAAAAGCAAGACTTTCAGTCCCATAGAGATCTGGCTGTGAGCATTTAGCAAAATGTTCAAGCAAAAATCTTAAAAATAAAGGTTCCCCAAAGAACCTTGCAGTTAAAAAAATTTTCTAAGTGTAATAATAATAATAATAATAATCTTAAGAACCTTCTTTTTTCACTTCAAAGAACCTTTTATGTAATGGAAAGGTTCCATGGAGGTTAAAAGTTCTTCATGGAACCATAGATAGATAGGTTCTAACAAAGAACCTTTATTTTTATGAAATTAAAGGTTCTGAAGATTCTTTGGGACCTTTTTGGCATCACTGTGATACCCCCCTTTTGGAACTTTCTTTTTAACAGTGTAGAATGAAAGAAATCACATAAGAGCCACATCAAAATATCACCGCACATTTATCAGATCAGTCTTAATCTGGTTTCGATTGACAGGGCTGACTAAACATCTACAGTCATGCAGTCAAAACAGCCACAGACTGTGCAGGAAATGACAGCGTATACCATCCCTCTGCATTGTGTTTTCTTCAGAAAAAGCTCTCTGATTCCAATAATTACAGCCTAAAGTGATTCTTGTTGCTTTATTTTGCAAGCAAGTTGGGTAATCTTTGATCCGATTGCCAAGTGCAGAATGTAGAATACAAATGAAAAAATAATACAATCTGGTTTATATTCCAGACTTTCTCAGACACGATATATAGCCAAAGGACAAGGGACGGAGGAAAAAAAAAATGAATTAAGTCACACTAGAGGAGTGTTTCAGCATAGGCCGGGGGTTTACGACTTCATACAGTCTACGGCTGATTGGAAAAACCTCATGTCTCCATGCATCCTTCATAAAAAATTACAATATTCCAGTGCATCTCCTGGTGAACTCTGAAATTAGGACGACAGTAACAAGACACAGGAAAGGATGGATACGGTAGGCAAAGGCAGTTATGAGGTGCACATTTCACATAGCCACTTATTCAAGTCATACTAACAATATTCATTGCAAAACACGTTGCTCGTACATCTCATTTGGAAGAAAAAATTAATATGAATTAAACCTTGTCTGCATATTAATTCATATCATTTGTGTGATTAAATATTTGAAACTGTCTGCAAAAACTAGGCACTATTAATTTTTTCATAAAACATTCATTTCAATTGTCAAACTGCCGCTGGCAAAAGAAAAAAAAAAACACTTAAAGAGGTATGTCAATTTTAAGTCACTTTATGAATAACAGCTCGAGTGCTTTTGCATGCTAATATAAGCAGAGAGACCAGGAATAAATGACTACCTATTTGGGTCCTTGATTATTTTTCATTTCTCATGTAGAACTTGATAAACTTTTTTTTTTTTTCAGAAGGGGTTGGATGAATATTAAGTCTTTCAAAATTAACAGAAGTTCTGTTAAACAAGCTCTCGTGAGTCTGGGATGGATTTGCAAACATGTTTCACAATTTCATTTGTATAGTTTTGCTGTTTGCTAAATGTACCTTCACTAGTTGCTGATCCTTAAGGATTAGTGACTTTGGAAGTCTCTTATGCTCACCAAAGCTTCTTTTATTTAATCAAAAACACAGCAAAACAGTAACACTGTGAAATATATAATTACTATTTAAAATAAGTGTTTTCTTTTTGAATATATTTTAAAAAGTAATTTATTATTGCGATGGTATAAGGCTGAATTTTCAGCATCATTACTCCAGTATTCAGTGTCACATGATCCTTCAGAAATCATTCTAATATGCTGACATTTCTTATTATTAATGTTGAAAACAGTTATGCTGCTTAATATTTTGTGAAAATCCTGATACGCAGTTAAACTTATATAACACACAAAATTTGTTGTGCATCTTACAAATTTAGACTTTTTTTTTCATATAACAGGATGAACCATAAATACATCAAGAACGAAAACGAAAAGCAAGATTTCTTGACCCAAACTTCCCTTGCACCCTAATAATCTCAATTTACAGCATGTCAAACTTATAACTCTATCACACTGCGGCTAAATATACATCAAACCTTAAGAAGTCCAATTTAAATTCCCAATTTCTTAACCAACGTCAAATATGGAGTGAACTCCACTTTTAAAGTCTGCACTTATAACACAGAAGTGGCCGGGCCGCTCTCCTCCAAAACTTCGACTGCCACCTCCTGTAATTTCATTTTCACCAGCAATAACCCCGGGTCACTTTTTAAGCATGGTGACTTTGATATACCTAAGACTGCTCCATATGCATGGCTGGGTGGCGTAGTGTGGCATGGCTGCTTTTAACATATGCCAGCGAACAGAACCCAGGCCCTCCCTCTCCCCCTCCTCCTCAGTGTGCCGCGCTCAGCGCAGAGCAAGGGGTGAAATAACTGCCGCGGGGCAGACAAGCTGTCTCTAAGGAGTCTCCGATAAGAGTCCTGCCTGCCTTATACATACATACATATGACAGTGGAGGAATATGCCACAGAGAGCTGGCAGGGACTACACTCTGCCCGGCTGCTGTGAGAGGGATGGACGCAGATACGGACGCAAACTCTTCGGGCCATGGAGGAGGTCCCCAACAAGACGATAAACTGGTAAAGGGGATGTGGAAATTCTGACCCAAAAAAATATGAGTAAATGTTAGAGCTCGGTTGTTAACCCCAGGGCGATTTTTACAAGGTTAGTTATAGGATTAGACTGGCTAGTGAGAAATAACATGGTCTAATCAGGGGCAGGGACTTTCAGGGTGTTTTCACACTTGCTTCGTTTAAGGTGTCTGAGTGAGAGTTTTGCAAGACTCCAAATGAACTCAAACCCTTTTAAAGTAAACTGAACTTGGATCAACTCAAGAGTCTGCCACTTCACATTAAGTATGCATTTTGTATTATTAAAATACTATACTACTGTCCAAAATGGCTTACAGACCACCTGTAGTAAAAGTTTTTAATGTTGTGCTTTAAGAAAAAACAATGTGCATGTGCAATGTGTCTTCAGTCAACACCATTCCTGAGTACTTTCTCCTTAAAACTGCAGTGAACCAAAGACAGTCTCAAAAACACTGTTTGAAAGTGCCTCTCTTTCACACCGTCACAAACTTGTAACCAGTCCGGTCAAAGTGCAGGCGGGGCTTTTTCTACCATTATTTTGCTGATTTTTAGAAGGCTGAGATGGTGGACGGAAACATGGTTTGTGTAATATTAGACAGCTCCCTTTAAAAGCACTAAAAAGCAGTCACTCATCTCAGTTTGTGATCTCACAAAGGTCCGTTATAATCAATGAAGCTGTCTACACCGCACAATGAATCTCTTATTTATTTCATGTCTACACTTTGCTAATGAGAGGATTCGTGAGCGTACAGAACTCAGTACTGAAAAAAACTCCTGCGTTTTGCGTTTTAGATTCAGACTAAATTAAACACCCCTGATTGGCCACTGTGTTAAAGAGATCAACACAAATGTCTGTGATTGGCTACATTGCTCACCGCTGCAAAAGCACATAGTAAATAGAAACATTAGACGTTGTCAGAGCACAAACCCAAATACGTACTGGAGTATTACAGTATCAACTGGGTGCCTGTATAATTCACCCTTCCTCCTCTTCGTCTGAATCAGTTTCTGGTTCAAACATACAGTACATGGCAGAATTAAAGCAATATTTCCACTTGCCATTGTGTAGCATTTACTACAGTTGACCGAGTGGATCAAGTAGTCCAAGCTGGTATAATTAAGCGGAGACAGGAACTAATTTGCATATTCATGTTTTCATATACACTACATAAAGCAAAGGTGTAGAGTTACATTCAAACTATTTTAAAGGAAGAATAGAATATTTTCACAGGAAAAAAACCTTTAAATATAATTTTGATTAACAAATGTGAGTTTTAAAATCATTGACTTAAGGAGAACTCAATGCTTCATCAAAATGACAGGTATATAATACTGTATAAATTCTCTAATAAATCATTTTAGAAAAAAAATAAGTAAAAAGTCAAATCAAACAGAAGCTAAAGCTAAAAATCTCTCTCTCTCTCTCTTTCTCTCTCTACACACACATATACGTATATATATATATATATATAATATATATATTACAAATTCAAAATACAACATTCAAATTTTCTTTCAAAAAACTATTAACAATAGTTTCATCAATAATTTCTTTCAAGCAAACTAACACAAATATATATATATATATATAAGTAAAATAAATGCTAAAATAATTTATGGGTTTAGAGCTCACATATTTGATTTCAAAATAAGAACGAGTCAATGCAATAAGCAGCGAATGGATGGAATCCCTCTCTGTAGATTTCAGTAGATAAATCTCACCAAGAAAAGAACGAACATGTGTCACAGCCTGACATCGAATCAGAGAATTCCCGCAGCGAATATGATGGCAAAAATGAACTCTTCGCTGCACACACCTGGTCAACACATATCAAATATTACTCATGAATCCCTGCACATATGTAGGACATATGAAATCTGCCTGCCATCTATCCTATCCTCGTGTCTTGTGACATTTAGCCGATTTACACAAAGTCACATGTACCTCACTGCGGTATATGGTAGTGCAGATATTAAAGAATGTCTACGTCTAGCAGAGAAACTGGCGGATTTGGGCATGACAATTTTCTCTTCTAAGAAACATGTTATTGAGAGAGGATTGTTGGTGCTTCATGCTGTTAATGATTGCCTCTCTCCCCACTGTTGTCTATGTGATGTTCCCCCAACAGTTTAATTAGAGGCGAATAACTAAATTAGACAGGATTCCCTCAGGATTGCCATTTGACCAGCATCCAGCCAAGTTAAAACTTTATGGTCTTGAGAAAATAATTCAGATGGCACAATGCAAGACGTGGGTGTGAACATATGTTTGCAGCTATAATAACAAACCGTTATGGCTGTCGAGAGAGATGTGGCCTGCTTTGTACACACCTTAATGGCATTCAAGGGACAGACTTAGTGTCTCGGTGAGGCGGTATATATTACTCCTCTGACGGCGCGCATTGCTCATTTGTGAGCAATTTTTTTAACCAAAGCAAATTAATGACAGCAAACGACACCTGTTGTGGTGAAGCATTAGGAATTAATAGCAAAGAGGGGGGCTTGTCATTGAAAAGAGCGCCTTGACAGCAGTTTCCAAATATTGTTTAGTCAGTGAAACAGGGATCTGAAAGTGATATGAATTCCCTGATCCTCCATTTAGATGAATCTATGGGCCATGTGGTGACCTGAGACAGGCTCTTTAAAGCATTTGTTTGAGTGTTTGACCTGCATGAAAACACACAGTACCCTTCAGTAAAGTTAAACATAAACTTTAATGTCTGATGTAATTATACTATGGTAGTATGAGGCAAAAAATGAAGACCTATAAGTGTAAACTTTAGTTACATTAAAGTTTAGGTTTAAAAGAATATCACAGATTATTTTCAATAATGTCTATAAAGTTGATACATTTCACAGAAATTTCATAGATTTCATACATTTTCATAGAAATCTCCAGATTTGTATTTATAAATCTTCAAATAAATTTTATAAATACATAATCAAAAAAATGCACACAAAGCTACTCCAGTCTTCAGTGTCACATGTTCCTTCAGAAATCATTCTAATATGCTAATTTTCTGCTGAAGAAACATTTATTATTATTATAAATGTGGAAAACAGTTGTGCTGCTATTATATATGTTTATATATATTTAAGGTTTTATTTGAGATTATGTATAAAAATATATATATATGTATACACACACACTGTACACACGTACACACACACACAATTTAATGCATCTTTGCTGAATAAAACCATTAATTTCTTTTAAAAAAAACTTCTTTTTTTTTACCACTTTTGAACAGTGGGTATTTGCAAAAATTCCGTTAGTTAGACCATCAAATAAACTTGTATATATGTTGAAATCAACACCAGTGATCAGACATAAGACACATATGGTTTAATCCAAGCTCAAGATCCCACATAGACCCATATTAACAACCCCTGCCCTCGACCTACAGGATCCGCCCTGATTCAGACACAGAGAGATTTGCGGCTCCTTGTGTGACCTTCCCACAATCCTCTGGCCTGTCTCTAATTAGGCAATGCATCCGATCATCATTAACAGCTCTCAGATAATGAATCACTCACCCCTCTCTCTTAATTCGCTGTAACCAAGCGGCTAATGGCTGTCAACGCTGACTGATCACACTGATTGTGGTGATTTCTAATTGCAACAAAACAATTTAAAAGCACCCCGATTATTTATGTTGGTGCCCACAAACTGGAAACAAGTAATGCCTAGTTCATATTAGGTATGTTCGGAATACCACCTACTGTTTTTGAAGGAAGGAAAGTAGCATGCAGAATTTAATTTTTCTGTATGCATTGAATGAACTGCTAAATTTGCCAAAATGGACAGTAAACAACCACAGCACAGGCATGGAATACTGTATCCCACAATGCAACAGGCTTAGCTTGACCTTCCATTCCTAACATAACCAGTAACCAAGAGGCAATACCAGCTACAATTTTAACATCTTTCTTGACTCAAAAGGAGACATTTAGATTAAGTTAGATTAATAATGCCAAAAAATGAACCTCAGTGGTTTTCGCATGTCAAGCAAACATGCTTGAGCTTCCATTTACCACAACTGATGTGTGTTAGTGAATGTTTACGTGAATAAAAGCCTACATTCAATCTAAACCGCCCGATTCATATGGATTTGTTTTACGATCTCTTTTTATGAACTTTTTGAAGCAACAAAGTGGTAGTTGCGTGGACTGTCAATGGAAGGACAGAAATCTCACAGATTTCATTAAAATATCTTCATTTGTATTTCAAGGATAAACAAAAGTCTTATGGGTTTGGAAAGACATGAGGTTGAGTAAATGAAGACAGAATTTTCATTTTTGGGTGAACTAACCCTTTAACTTCTAGCCTTTCTGAAACTTTCCTTCATGTCAAGATTTTTTCGCATTATATGTGCAATACTCTGCAGTGTGCTATTCCTTTTTAAACACTGCCATAGATTATTTTGCATATTTAATCCACTTTTGTGTAAAATTTGTGTTTAAACATTTCATAAATACTCAAAGAGTGAAAATAGATCTGTTTTAATTACTTCTGGTTGTCTGGGTATTTTATGCAAACTAATATACTAATATCCTGCTGAAATATCTTCATATGCTTTTCCGAACATAACCACGGACTGCCTGAGCAGCTAAAGGAGAAGGGAAAAGACAAGAAAGAAAACAAGAGAGAGAAATATTAGGCAACTGAGAGAGGCCCTGGCGTTCCTGTTTTCTGCAGATGAAGCAGAAGAGATTACGGAGCAGCGGAGAAAGGGAGATTGCGCCCTGGTGATGCCGACGCTCCCAGGGGAAATCCAGCCGAGATCACGCTGTTCCTAAAGCTGCTGTTCGCGCACACGCCATGCAGAAACGCAAACCCGCCAGGCCTCGCTCTCAGGGCCCGGCACACAAACACACCACCTAATTGGAGTGCAATTACCCAATCACAATTGACAATTAAACAATGAGAAATTGGTCTCCCAAATAACTAAGTCTGCAATTACACATTAAGTGTGAAGTATAAATTGAGTCTAGCACATTGCCTCTAAAGCATAATTGTGTGTGTGTTTGTGGGAGCTATCAAACGTCTCATGCTCATTTACGGACAGAAAATTCTCATTCGCATCACGCCTATGGCGTGTACCCTGCCCTGTTTCCTCCCTGAAAGGAATGTCTCACTGCAGAGCCTTTCCTCGAGCCGTTTCTTATGGAAATATGCGGCGCTCCACCGCAGCAGAGCTTGGCCCTGTTTGTTTATTTTGCTGATCGAGCAGAGCATGGCCGTGGGCTACCAGAAAGGAACTGAGCGCCACAGACAGATGGAACGACTCAGGCTCGGGATGCGGGGCTGTAACGGGCTTGACAGTGTCACGTTTGGCTGTACCTTGGGGCTGCCGTGATGACTGTGAGTTTCCCGCTCTTCCTCGTCCCTCTCACTGGACAGGATGTGGGTTTTGATGGCATCCAGCGTGCGCAGCATCCAGTTGTGCTGACGGCGGATCTGTCTCTGCAGCTCCTGCCACTGGTGGGATATCATATGGAGTATGTCCCGCAGCCCTGTGAGAACATATAAAGAGATCGTGTAAAGGACATTGACACAGAACGGCATTTTGTGGTTTAAAAATGCAAGACGCAGGTCAGTGGAAAGAAAACAAAAAGCAAGGTCCATAGATTGTGTTAAACTTCATTTAACTCGAGTGACGTGTTTTTACAATGCCGTGTCATGTACAAGATGCAGCAAAATATACGAGACACACGCACAATGGTTAAATAAGTCTATCTAGGTATTCTCTGTGAACAGCCCCAATACTCAATGCACACGTTATAAATGGTCATAATAAGACTATGTTGAGTCCTGAAAAAGAGGTGATTGTCAACTTAACCAGAGGCAAAATTTTAACTTTTTAACATACACCGATTGTAAAAAATTCAAAAACTAAAAAATATTTACATACATAAATCATATGAACATTTTTTACTTCTTCCTATTCACTTCATGTTGTGCCTTAACAAACAAGAATACTGGATATTAGATACGGATAAAATCATTGTAACACGTGTCCTCTTGTCGCTTACCATCCTACTAAATATAAACATACATGCTGAACAAAATGTGCACACTACGTTCAAAAGTTTGGGGTTGTTGTTGATGCCTTTTAAACTCACCAAGGCTACATTTATTTATTCAAACAAACAGCAAAACACGGTGAAATATTTTATTATTATTTAAAATAACTATTTTCTATTTGAATATATTGTAAACTATTATTTATTCTTGAGATGCAAAGCTAATTTTTTCAGTAGACATTACATTACTTCAGCCTTCAGTGTCACATGACTTACCTAATCATTCTGATATGCCGATTTGATGCTCAAGAAACATTTCTTATTATTATCAATGTTGAAAACAGCTGTGTTGCTTAATATTCTTGTGAAAATTGTGATACATGATTCTTTGATGAATAGAAAGGTCATTTTAATATCTTACTGATCCAAAACTTTTGAACGGTTAACTTTTGGCAATCCAATATAACAATAAGCAAATATGATTTCACACAAAGTTGGGTTTCGAAAAACTATTTATTTGTGAGATGATAACTAGACACTCCTCAATGAAATACGTGGAACTGAGGGAGACGATGGAAATGTATTTCCATTTCAAATTGTAATATGCAGTAAACCATATGTACTGCACATTATGCGGTTTGCTAGTATACCATTCTGAATACAGCCACTGTTCCAGGCATATATGTGCACACCGCTAATGTCAGCCAATGGGCAGAACACCCACTTAAACCCTACAGTGAGATTTTCCTGCCGTCCAGCCGGCCCGTCCCACACATACACATCCCCCTACAGTTGTTTTTAATGAGTCTTTAATGTGCTGTGATTTAACCATTTATCACGACTCACCCTTAATGATCCAACAGACGCACTTCGCTT
This sequence comes from Opsariichthys bidens, assembly GCA_037194245.1. Taxonomy (NCBI): domain Eukaryota; kingdom Metazoa; phylum Chordata; class Actinopteri; order Cypriniformes; family Xenocyprididae; genus Opsariichthys; species Opsariichthys bidens. Next base: position 18,522,265 of record CM074286.1, on the reverse strand, counting down.
TCTTTCTTCCCTCTTAAACTCAAACACATCACTAATAATAATGCTCATGGCATTATCATAATCACCACCATCATCTAAATCATTAAAACCAACCTCTGGTAAAAAAATAAAATATTGAACAAGTTAAATGATAATATCTTCCTCTTTTCTAATCAACAGATGGGAAAAAACAAGGCATTTGATTTTCACGCCACTTGATGGTGGTGACCCGAGCCAGACCGCGAGTGTGTTTTTGCATCTGATGAGGACTTGAGCGTTCAGTTAATCCCTCAGTATTATGGGATGCTTCTATATTCAAAACCTATCATGTGTCCGCTGCGTCTCGACCAGCCACAATCAGCATCTCCGTCTGCAAATCCTATTTGTTCAAAGTAATTAAAAAGCATAAATTAAGATAAATACGGTCGAGGCGGAAGTCGGGCTTCTGGAGTGTGACCCCGCATTGTGCCTGGATCAGGCCTCTCGTCGCAGCCGACGGCGTTCTGTGATGAAAGCTGCGACTTGTACCTGTGGAGTGATGCCTGCCTGCTGAGTTGCTATGATACGAGAAAAGGTGGTCAAGGTGGGAAGTTGATAGGAGATTTGCTCCTAATCACAGAGCTAAAATTAAAGAGGAAAACAAGATTTTCTTGCTCTTTTGAAATGAGTATGTGCAAAGAGTGTCTACTAAATGAGTATCTATAATGAGAAGTAAAAACGTTTCTATTTGACATATTTTCTAATTAAATTCAAACATTTTCATTAAGAATTATATTATCATCAGCATAACAGTTTAAGTGGAAAGTTTCTAAAAAAATTACTTTACTTTCATAAAAGTCTTTGGTTTGTCAACTTTAGCTTTAAGGACCGCAGCACTCGAGTTGAAATCCAAAACCTGATGTTCTCCATTTGAGAATGATCATCTTGAGCTTTAATGGAAGAAAATCTAACCATACATTCAAAAAGTCACATGATCAATGACAACAATTATCAAGCACTTGCTTAGAGACATAGAAATAGTGCATCTGTTTTACATACATTTTCTCTCAGGTGTTCTTTGGTTTTATTTGGTTAACTTTGGAATCCAACAAGATTTTCAATGTGGTCTCAGAATCCTTTGTCAGACTGTATGTTGTCTTCAAATAACCCAAAATATGGAAAACAATATGATCTAGGATATCTAACTTCCATTTAAAATAAAATAATCAATAATGCATTAAATTAATGTATATTGACAGTAAAGACATACAATGTGTACAAGACATTTATAACATTATCATTATGTTTATTTCAATTTCTATTTCAAATAATTGCTGTTCTTTTAAACTTTCTATTCATCAGTATCCTAAACAAAAATATTAAGCAGCACAACAATTTTCAACATCATAAGAAGATCAGAATAATAAATAATTGTTGATTGCCAAATCAGCATATTAGAATGATATCTAAGGGATCTTGTGACACTGAAGACTGGAGTAATGGAATATTGACATCACAGGAATAAATTACCTTTTAAAATATATTAAAACAGTTATTTTAAATTGTAATATTTCACAATATCACTGTATTTTTGATGAAATAAATGCAGCCTTAGTGAACATAAGAGACTTCTTTAAAAAAATCTTTTGAACGAGAATGTACTCAAACTTTAGAATATAGTCAAAATAAAAGTAGAATATAATCTCTTTTACATTAAAAGGTTTACTTGCTTTACTAAATACACATTTCTGGTCCTAAAGTGCACGTTATTCCAAAGGAGGGAAAAAAAGTATAGAATGGCCCCTTTAAGAAGATCCCTCCGGAAGGTTGGGTTATAGTAAAGGTGCGAGTGTGCATGTTTGTGTTTGTATAGTTGGCAGGGAACTGTTGTCATGCTGTGGCACCACAGGACAGGACTGTCAGGGCATTATGAGGAACCGCTCCTGCCTCTGAGAACCATCTGCATATTTAATGGTAGCTGGCTTTACCCAGCGGAGAAGAGACATACCAGCAGGGAGGTCAGCTGAGTGGATTTGTGCATTTGCCGAGCACTCGGCGAGACTCTTCAGGTGAATAATCACAGATATTGTAGAGGAACGAGTGTCTGCAATGGCCTCTGACTCCTCAACCTGCTGTTCTTAATTCCCGCTCTCTTCATATACGACTTTGGAAGTGCTCGGCCGGCCACAGCACCTGCCTCTCCGCTTTATCCCAAAACTCAATTCAGCGGGCTGTGTGCCATTTGTAATGTATGTGAAAAGGCGTGCGCTCGGCGGTTCAGAAGCGGTTGCTTGAGGATTTATAAATTCTGAAGGTCACTATGTTAATACAAACATTAATAATAAATGTGTGGCTCGGCAGAACTGTACCTGATTTGTGGGAGGTGATGAGTTCCAGGAGCTGCCGACCCTCCTCCAGGAGACTGTCTTTCAGAGTGCTGTGACTGTCCACGTTGAGTTTGAAACTCTACACACACATGAACACAAAAACGACATGTCAGCGCAAGGGAAATTTTCGTTTTTTTTCTCCTCCTTCACACTTCTGTCCTCTTCAGATTTTCCTCTTATCTTCCATTAGAACATCTTCACACACAAATCCACACACAAAAAATTGTCATCACTCGTCCAACAGGAGGATTTATGATTCAAAGGTTGCTCTTTCATTGCTCAAGGGAGTTAATGGGTGAATCTTAATGGGTGAAATTTTGCCTTAAGAATTTTTTTTCATTGTTTTCATGACAATTAGGGGTATTTTTCCCATTTAGACTCCTTAGCTATTAAAAGAGCAACCCATGAGCAATAAAGTATTCAATAAAATATTAATAAAAAAAAAATCAGGAATAAAAAACTAGACAGCTCTGACATGAAACAAGGAGCAAATCTGTTAGATATTTCTTTAAATCATTACAATATTTTGTTTTCACGGTAATAAAGTATACAGGGAATACATGAAAATGTATTTTAAAAAAATAACTAACAAGAAAAAGATAAAAGTCTTCATTAACATTCATTTTTGTCCCTACAGGATGCAATGGAATGCATGTGAAATCAGTTTTAATAAATATTTTATTGTTCACAGGTTACTCTTTCACAGCTCAGGAATCTAAATACATTTCTCATTTCATACATTTCTCATAAGATTCTCCTTCATTTTGGGGGAAAAAATAGAGATAGAAAAATCAAAAGGCAATAGTTCACTTCAGTTCATTTAGTAATAGCATTTATAAGGCTATTAAACGAACATAGATAGTGACAGAATATTTGATCGGGAAATAATTTGATGAGAAATATTTGAGTCATTTTGAAGAGATCTCTTTAGAAACCAAGAAACGGCAAACTTCTTGCAAAAGTCGCATTTTGCCCTCCAATTGCGACCCAATGCAACCCAGGAGAAACAACTAAGATATTAAGGAGACCTCATTTAGGACGTTTCTTTCCTACAGGACTCAACGGGACACATGAAATGTCCTATGAAACAAACACTCATAAGTCACATTAAGTGCTTCAGCAAGAATGCATATAATCTCCTGCTGCGCTGTCGACACAACCTTTAAACACCCTTCACACACTCCTTGATCTCAAAAGAACATTATTCATACATCCTCAGAGGAATGAAGCCCATCTCTCTGTATTTGTCCGAGTCTATCCCGCCATCCGTGTGCCGCTGAATTATTAACAAACGACAGCCGTCCCTCTAATTCATCATCCATGGCATAAACTAATATTCAAATGATGTTATAAAACTGAAGCCGTTTCTCCCACAGTCACGCCCTCTAGAAAATGACCTCAGGGCTGAGCAACAGCATTCCTGTCTCTCTATTTCTGTCTTAAACCCACAATCCAGTGTGGCCCTCAGGATCCATCAGTCGGGTTTTCTCCAACTCTCAGTCATGTGTACGTTTCCCAACAGGCTGCCCATTTACTGTGATGTCTCTATTTCAACGATAACCTTTTTTTCTCTCTAAACCCCGACCAAACACTTTTTTCCGCCCTACTCTCGCCCTCCATTGGGTGCGGCAATGGTTGGGAGAAAAAAAAAACTTTCATGTTGATTGGTTTTGATAATACCCAGCGCTCTCGAACGGAGGGCTCTCCAATTCCTAAGTATAATCAAAGAGTGGAGAGCATTATCCTGTGTCCGCGAGGAAAAAGGGGGTGGTGAGGGATGTGCTTTTGAAGATGTGCGAAGGGGCGACGGGTGGGAACGAGGGGGGCGGTGGGCCGTACTCCCACAGGGGGCCCGCGGTTGAGGCGCCTAGAGCCATCCTCACCTTCGATTCTCATCTCCTCAGATCTCCCTCTGCCCTGTTTCACGCCATTACCGACCGTTCTGATCTGACCAGCACCACAGAGGGCAGCGAGAGCCGCCAAGGCCCGTTTTCACCTTCAGCTGTCTGACGGCCTGCCTACCTGACAGAAAACCTGACAGAGCGATGCAACAACTTGAATACATGAGATCTGTTCCGTAAAGTGTATCCATTTCCGTCCTGCTGTCACAAATGTTTGTTCATACATGCAGTTTAGCGTACTACTCTTATGCTTAGGACAATTGTCTGTATGAATAGAATTGACTGACTGCGTTGGTCAAAATGTGTAGTGAACAACCTGAGCATACTGTGCAGAATAATTTATGACATTCAATATGTTCAACCTTGAGGCCAGTTTATTCTTAAGAATAAACTTTTTCTTAGCTGCTATTTTCTTATTTTCTAACTTAAGAATACACTACAGGCAAAAAGTTTGAAATAATGAAAATTATTTATACTTCTGAAGGAAGACTCTTATGCTCACTAAGGCTGCATTTATTTGATCAAAAATACAGTAAAAGCAGTAATATTGTGAAATATCATCACAATGCAAAATAACAGTTTTCTTTTATCTATTTAAATATATTAGAACATGTCATTTATTCCTGTCATGGCAAAGCTGAGTTTTCAGCATCATTACTCTACAGTCACATGATCCCTCAGAAATCATTCTATTATCATTCTAATACTCAGTATTTCAGTTTAAAATGAAAATTACCCCAAGATTTACATGCCCTCAAGCCATCCTAGGTGCATATGACTTTCTTATTTTTGATGAACACAATCGGGCTTATATTTATAAATATCCTAATGCTTCCAAGCTTTATAATGGCAGTGAACAGGACCAAAGAGTTTGAAGCTCAAGAAAGTGCATCCATCCATCATAAATGTACTCCACATGGTGAGACTGTAATAAATATGCTTTTTACGCGAGTTGACTACAGAAGGCGATAAGGCAGAAAATAGATATTTTACTTTAAAACTTGTTAAATATGGACTTTTCTTACACAAACGTATCGCTCCACTTCAGAGGGCCTTTATTAACTCCCTGGAGCTGTGTGGAGTACTTTTATGATGGATGGATGCACTTTCTTGAGCTTCATACTCATTGGTCCCATTCACTGCCATTATAAAGCTTGGACACGTTGGGATATTGATTAATATAACGGCAAATGTGTTCATCAAAAAGAAGAAAGTCATATATACCTAGGATGGCTTGAGGGTAAATCTGGTAAATCTTGGGGCCATTTTCATTTTACAGTGAACTAATCCTTTAAGAATGTTCTTTTTAGTTTAAATTGTTCTAAAGAAAAAACTTGATACCTACACTAAAAATTTATATTTTGCATTTTAGTGCCATTTTGTGCCATTCATTTGCAGACCAGCAAAATAATGATTTGTTACAATGGAAATGCAAGGTAAAAAAAGAGTCCACCGCATGTTGGGGTACATTATAGGATACAGTATTTCATGGAGTGCGCTCTGGTTGTATACTGCACATTTCGGCAAATGTAAGCAGGTCCCCTGGGCATTCTGTGAATCCAGGAAATGCATACTATGAACAGTATACATACTAAATCCTGTAGTAATATTACGGTAGCATGCTATTTCACACATTGCCTTACAAATGTTGATCTTTGCATGTGAAAACAGTATGTAGTACATATGACATAATGTAAACCCAGTAAACCCTGACATTTATTGAACCTTTAGACATTTTTTTTGTTAAAAATAAACCTTAAAAAAAAAAAGTGTTTTTGTTGAGTATCATATTGGACACGTCAGACTTTTATGTACAGTAGCTGCTGATATGTCTACGGCTAAAAAGTAAGATAAGAATTCTTCTATACTTCTGATAGTTTGTAATGTAAATCAATAAAGTCTTTCTAACAGTATAGAAATACCTATATAAAATGAATATTTTGAAGAGTTTGTTCAAAAATATATATTTGTCACTATCTCGCAATAATACGTAGGATGATATTTAAATGCTTAGTGTTATGTTCAAAGCTCTATAGTTTTTATTGAAGAGAAACACAAAATGCAATGTAATACGATGATGATTAACGATGTACAAATAAACGTTCCTCAAAAGCCTGATGCATCACATTTTAACATGATATTTCTAAAAAACATTTTGTGTGGATAACCAAGTAATTCAAACACCAGTAAAAAAAATTTTAAAAAGTTCTAAAAATATAAAAGGTATTCTTCTGGGTATTTCACAGCAAAAAGACACGTGAACTATAACCTGAAGACGGGCATTTTTTTTACTACTGTAGGTAAAAGTAAAAAAAAAAAAAAAGTTAACTATCAATCAGACGACAGATTGGCATGTAGTAGATTGTGTACTACTGGGTTTTCACATGTTGATTATTTAGAGACCTTAAAAATTTGTGTATCAAATATGAAGCAGTAGGTTTATAGGTTTAAGAAGGCAATAAACTAAGTAAACAGTCCGATTTTAAGAATAACATCTGAAAGTATTAATCATATTCAAGTAGATAAGCCCTAAGTTTAGTGGCTTAGAAAGTAGAGAAATGGCCGTCATACATATTAAACGGATGGTCTAGTGTCTGAGACCGTCTGAGGGTGAAGCGAGAGGGCCAGAGAGTCTCTCTCTCAACTTTGTGCCATCGGAACGTGCGAGTGGGACGAGACGGGTGATGGATCAGCAAGTGAGGGAATTTATCACTCATGACAGACACGAGAGAAAGTGAGGAGAGCTTATTTATGACTTCGGATACAGGCTGAAATTGATATCCTTTACAGAGCTAAACGCCTTTAAAATGAGTAAACAAACTGAAGGCAAAAAAGGCAGAATAAACAGATATCCATCACTGATTTATGCTACAAAAAAATGCTCTGGTAATAGGGTGTAATATCAATATTTGGTGCACACGGCAAGGACACTCTTATACTGTATTTGACGGCATAAAAAGCAAGCTGTAATAATCCCATCAGCTATAACTGAGACGATATCAATATCACATAATCTTATTAAGAGACTCTTTATATCAATTTGTGCAGCTCCAATTCAAGGTTCAGCATAAGCAATAATGCAACACACGTCATGTTTCATGAAACGAGGATGTACGAGAAGCAAAATATATTGTTGCAAACACCTCAACAACTGAAAGATAAAAAAATCCTGTCAAGTTTTAAGGTGTAAAGAAATATTCTCACCTCCGTTTCATCACCACCTTCACCTTGAAAACCTTGACTCAAAGAGAAAATCCAATGTGCTCATGAATGAAACCTCACAGTTAGAGAGCACAAAGCCCAAATCTGCATTTTAAGTTGATTCCTAAAGCAGCTGTGTGTTTTGTTTGCCATTACGGTATAAATTTGTGTTGCATCTTCAACCGTGAGGTGATACGTGCTTTGTTCTGCTAGCTCGACTTGCGATATATCTGCGTGTGTTTGTGTGCGAGCGGATAGACGGGACACAGTGCTGCTGCCCTGCTCTGAGCTGAACGCCCGGCTAGGATCAGACATGAGGGCAGACAGGTTATCGCTTACTTGACATCAATAGATGTGCCACCGCAACCAGTGGACCACAAACCTCCCCCTCTCCTAATCCCCAAATCAGAGAGCAAGAGAAAGAAAGGTGCAAGCCGAGGAGGTGTCTAGAGACAGATTGGGGTTTGTGGTGTGCGGGTTTGAAGGAATTTGTGAATTATGGGATGGGGTAGAATTATTCACCTGTTTTCTTTTTTTCTTTCAAAAGCGGTGTGGGGAAAGCAGGGGAAAAGAGAGAAAGCGGTGTGGGGGATATTTCCTTGGCACACTTTGAGCCCTTTAGTACCAATAAATTCCACAGCCTACTTGAGTATTGCAGCTGACCATGTCCATCCCTTTATGACCACATTTTACCCATTTTCCGATGACTACATCCAGCAGATAACACACAATATCAGCCCAAATCATCTCAAACTGGTCTCTTGAACATGATAATGAGTTCACTATAGTCAAATTGTCTCCGCAGTCACCAGATCTCAGTCCAATAGAGCACCTTTGGTATGTGAAATCGGAGATTCGTATCATGGATGTGCAGCAGACAAAATATGCAGCAACTTTGTGATGCTGTCATGTCATTATGGGCCAAAACCTCTGAAGAATGTTTCCAGCCCCTTGTTGAATCTATGCCATAAAGAATTGAGGCAGTTCAGAAGGCAAAAGGAGGTACTAGCAAGGTGTACCAAATACATTTTTGTAACATAGTAGAATATTCATAAATGTGTTCCATTTCAACATCAAATGCTTATTTAAGAGCAAAACTGACTGATAATATGTTGAAAGTAGTATGCTGAAGATGCCCAGATGGTGACTATCTCTGGTGCATGTATTTGGGGGAGAATAATATTCTCCACACCACCTTGCGCTGTGAAAGAAGAAGAGTTTGAGGTTTTCCTAGTAAAATAAACAACTTAAACACTAAGGTGGTGTACTGGCCACCAAGCTGGTAGTTTGATGAATTTAAAAGGGTTTTGAGCAATTGAGTCACTGGGTCAGCATAGAAAACAAGCAAAAGCCAGCTACTGTAAGACCAGCAAACTACCTTAGGCTAGTTCAGCACTTTTTCAACGCAAGGCTGAAGCTGCAGTTTTTAAAATGCTTAAAACAGAAAAGTTACACAAGTTTAAAGTAATTAATTAATTAGGCAGATCAGTGCATCAATTTGTGGTCTGATTTCCTGGAAGTGACAGACCACACATTTAAAAATTCTACAAAATTTTTGTGTATTTTAGCACATAAATGACCTCTAAAATGACATGGAATAATAGACACAGTGTAAAAGCCACAAAACCCCAATTAAGCTTTCAAAGGTTTTTCCAAGTGTTTCGTTAAGCTTTTTAAATACTGTCCACTCAGTTCAAATCTATCTGAGGACATCACCCAATTTAACTGGGTGGTTTATGTACTAACTGATGTATAAAGAATGTCTTTAATGTTTGTGTGCATGTTGGAAAGCAGGAGCACAACTCACTATCTGTGTGACTGGGGGCCCTTGTTTCAGCATCTCATTTGCCAATGGAGGCCGGTGTGTGTGTGTGTGTGTGTGTGTGTGTGTATGTGTGTATATGTGTATGTGTGTGTGTCGTTAATGTGATTCAGAGACCTGGATCCGCCACCCAGTGCAATCAATAGCGGTTTCATTTCACAATCTCTCAATGCCTTATAAAGAAAGCCCACTCCTTTTCTCTCTCTCCTTCTCTTCCTACCCTGCAACAGCCAACCTCCTCCTCACGGCTCTCCCGTGGGTACCGGAAAGATCCGTGCTCACAGACACACACATATATGCGCACGGACACAAACACACACGCGCTCCCCACCTGCCAGCTGGACTTAATGCCCAGACATTAAACCTGTGAGCACATCCTGAGAGCCCCAAACGCTGGATGAGAGACAGCAAGTGTGTGACCCCGCTCTCTAAATCAATAAAAATGGGTGAAGCGCCTCACTATAAAACACAATGTGATATTCTTCCTGCAGTACAGATGGGCTGCAGACAGACAGACAGATAAACAAACAGTGTTGCTGGTGCACACGATACGCTTCTGATATGGGTTACCAAGGGTTTCGCATTGCCATTGGAAAGACAACTCTTAAATGAGATTTCTTTAATAGTTCTCCTATACAGCAATGAGATTTAACAGAGGACAAATAGAGCACTTTGCTCAAGTCTCTTGCTTCTCAGATTTTTCTCCAGAAAAAAGTAATCACACATATCCTCTGAAGTGTCAGAGGAAAGCGAATAGTCGAAAACCAATAAAAAGTCAACATGTCTAATATAATATAATATAATATAATAATGTTGAACCATGCATATTTATTAGCACATGTACATTTGTAATTTACTTTTGTAATATAATAATAACAATTTTATTTTATTTTAATTAATTTACTTAAAATAATATAAAAGTTAGGCACAAATACATTTATAATTTACTTTTGGTAATATAATAAAATACATTTATATATATTCATAAAATATGATTTGTTCAATAAATTATATATTATTTATTTAAAATAATATAATGTAATATTTTATAGAAATGTACGCTAACTTAGAAATTATCAAATTTATTATTGTAAAATTATACATTTCAAGACCAAATTATATGAACTACTTTCAGGATCTACTTTCATTTTGTAGCTCTATAATCTAACTGTGATACTTACTCATTTGTGCCCATTTTTATTTCTCCTAAGGGATTTTTAGTATAAACATCTAAGACAAAATTGATACTTAAATTAAACATGACTGAAAGACATGAAGAAAGTATGAAAGAGCAACAGTGAGAAAAATATCAACATCTTATTATATGATGAAAATTCAGTAGTAAAATAAAAAATAAACAGTGTGATAAATAGGGGAAAACATCTGACCATGAACACATTTGTTAACTTATGTCTTAACACAATGAAAGATATCGATGGTTAGACATTTACTCACAAGGTGAGTTTCTAGGTAGAGTTTGAGGCTGTCGATATCAGCTCTGGGTGGTGTCCAGTTGTCTGTGGTTTCAAGAGCGTCTCTCAACCAACATATGAACTCATCCAGTTTGCTGACAAAACCCTGCAAGAGAAAACACACAACACACAGGTACATCAACATGGTCAAACACAGCAAATGTGATTGTTTTGACATCAAAAGCCTCCAAACAAACATGTGTTACATCACATCACAACAAATAGGATTTCAGAAAAAGAATCAAGTGTTTCGATAAAGTTTGATAAAGTTTCAGAGTGAGGGTTTGCATTTGTCAAAAGCACACAATGCTTAAAGGAATGTCACACAGTAGCTGCCCTTCATGTGCCTCAATGGCTTTTTCAGTAAGAGCAGGTTCAATGTGCTCGGTGTGTAAATACTGCCATCTGCTGGACAAAAAAATGATACAGACCCCAACAGATGATTCCAGCTTAAGCAAATACTGCCATTAAAAGAACAGCTCACTCAAGAATCAAAACAGTCTCATCATTTTCTCACCCTAATCCCATATGACTTTTTCATCAATCAAATACAATTAAAAAAATGCTTTACATATTGTCCAAACTGCTCTGTTCACCACAAAAGTCAAAAAAGGACAAAAAAAAAACCCCACAATATTAAAATCTATTTCTATATCTCAAGTCATCTGAAGTAACACAATAACATTGTGTAAGGAAGTGGTTATTCAATGATAATCTTCCTTCCACTTCTGCCACAGCTCTCAAATTTCATAAAACTTTAGAAGTTACATGGACTTAAGGGACACACCAAGGGACGTCGGACAATGTCGGGCTGTTTTGGAGCATAGTCGGCCTAGTTTTTTTGGTGCGTTCTACACCGTTGGTTCTAGTCGGATGGCATCTGAGATTTTTGGGCCGAATCACTCTGTAGAACTGACATCAGTCCGATACAGACAGAAGGCTGTTATAATTTCACATCATCATTTCTGAGCATTTGAACGCACAAATATTTTCATAGTAACATAAGCCGACTGGAAGGAAGAAAAAAAGTGATAAGCGTGATTGATATTCAAAATAGTACGCAAGCGCTGCTTTGTTTACAGTTTGTATATCTGCAGTCCTAGTTTTGGTTTCACTTTTTGAATGACAAAAATAGACTATTTATACTTGCTGATATAGACCGATATTTACTTACAGACGAGCGCGTAACGCAGGTGTTAGTTGACAGTCGTCTTTAGTCCTTTTGGTATGTTCAAGCGCATCAGACGCGACAACACAGTCAGCTTTTGTCGCCGCTAGTTCTTTGACGTCGGCCTGGTGTGTCCTGTGCTTAATGATATTTCTAAGGTACCATTATGTATTTTTGGTGCCCAACAGCTAATGTCCACATTTACTTTCACTGTAAGGAAATGAGAAGCTTGGACATTCTTCCGGGGATCTGCATTTGGAAGAAAAAGTATGAAATGAAGTTGAGTAAATGATGACAAACTGCTCATTTTCGAGTGAACTTTTTCTGTGGTTAACCAGAGGGTGAACGACGAGGATCTGAGCACTAATTAGTGACAAATACGCTCGTCTTCTAATGTCATCCACGCAAACAGATCAAATACCATTTCATAAAGTCTCTAATGAACCATCTGAATGCAATATGAGAAGATTTCGTCCTTTCTCCATGGCAGCTCCTCCTGCTCATTATCTAACATTGGCAAAAATCAAAGATATTGATACAAATGACCTCTCTGCAAAAGCTGCCTAAAAATCCCATAATTTATCGACTCGTTGGCCTTCGCCGGCAGACAAGCTTTGATGTGGGTGAGATTGGCTGTTCTTTCAGAGCTAAATACTGGAGAGGAATCAGATCTGTGTGAAAACGCCATTTTAAAAGACAGAGTAAAGCCTGAACACTTCTAACAGTTTTTATTTGGTCTATATTGTTGAACAGTTCGATTGGACCTTTTTGGGGGTAGGCAGACTGTTTTGGTCAAGCTGGTTAAAGCTGGCAGACCACTTTTATGTTGAAAGAAAGCCCTCAAACTATTGCACATGTCTCCAGCTCTGCTGCAGTATGGTACATCATATAGACCAAAGGAATTCTGCGAGATTGTGGCAGTCGATGGAGATCAATAGATACTGCCGCTAAATTATTCCCCTGGCAGGGACAGCGTGCGATTCACTCTCATCTCGTGCACTGATAAAGCTCTCAGAGCAGATGAATATGTAGCCGCTGGTCACGGCATTAACTGAGCTTGTCACCAGACCTGTTTGTGAGTGTATTACAGAGGGAGGAAGAGAAAATGAGACACGACTCCATGCCCCAGAGAAAGAAAAAGAAAGAGACACAGAGAGAGAGAGAGAGAGAGAGAGAGATTCATATACAGTATGAACGAAACACTCTCAGAAACCAATCACTGCCTTTACCATCATATTCACGTTGTCTGTTTATATGCATACAATAGGAATTGTTCACACAAAAATGAAAACTTGTCGATTATTAATCACCCCGATTTCTAAACATGCATGCTGTTATTTTCCTTTCAAATGGAAAACAAAAGGAACTCTTTTGAGTTCAATCACACAGCTCTTTTCCATGAACAAAAAATAAATAAAATCAATAAAATCATTGCTTAGTTGTCATGAAAATAATGTCACAACACAAAATAGGCTTAATTTTCTATATGCAAAAAAACCAATATATATGGTCCTATAGATTGGAATCATTTACATTATAAATACTGTATAATATTATAAAATATTTATACATAAATAAAATAGAAAATATTTAAATTATTCACTGCCCTCTGCAGTAGCCCCAAAATCAAATTTATCAGTCTAAATTTCCATTTGAAAAAAGAAAAACAGCAGCAAACAGCAACTTTCTTTCTTTCTATTCATTTGCAGAATATATATACACTCGCATATATTCACACACACACACACACACACACATAATATATAAACATTATATATATATATATATATATATATATATATATATATATAAATTTTTATGGCACTAAAAAAGATATGCAAAGAATGACAGAGTGGGGGAAGCAGAGGACGAGAAAGACAGAAACAGAGAAAGAGAGAGACAGAAAAAGACAAGGAGAAGGGGAAGGCGGGTTGGTGGCGTCACACTTGACTAGGCCCCTGAGACGCCCCCAAGAAGAGGCTTCAGCTGCCAGCTGTCTGTTGCCATGAGAATGAAGTCATCTCCAGCGGCTGAATACTAATGTAATCAATCACCTCCTCCTGTGACACGCATCATCTCAGGTGGATGTGGCTGCCTACCTCCGCCCGGTCCAGTGAGCTTACTGCACACATACGTACACACTCACACACATCACACGTTTCACTGCAATGAAAGGAAGGATTACAGCTGAAAACTTTTGAGGGCGTCCTTCCCTTCACTAGTCATTCAACTCCATCAGATCGGCATGATTGCCGTGGTTACTGTTCATAAGACATCATAAGAGAGTTATGAAGTATATTTCAAAAGTGCTTCCTATGCTGTGGAGTCCAGGATTGATCTTCTTGGATGAAACGGAAGAATTTGCAGGTGTTAAATATGAATGAGAGTGAACCGAAAGAGTTCCATTGGATAAAGTCATGACTGTGCCCAAAATGTGCCTACATCAGGATGAATGCACAAATTATTGAGCACACAAAGTATAACATAGTCTCCCGAAAAATACCACAGTTATGAATGCAAACACTGATAAATTAATATGACATTTCCTGCAAACAGTGCAAAAATCATTATATCATATTGCTTAATTTCATTCTTTGCTTTTTTGTTTGTGTGTTTTATTTGTTTGTTTTTTGACAATAGTTGATTATACCAAGTTGCCTTGGTTTACAGTAGAAAAACAGTGGGATTGTCTATTTTAATAGATTTAAAAATATTATTTATTCCTGTGATGGCGAAGCTGAATTTTCACCATCTTTACTCCAGTCTTCAGAGTCACATGACCCTTATGAAATCATTCTAATAAGCTGATGATCTGCTCAAGAAACATTTCTTCTTATTATCATTGTTAAAACCTTTTTGTGAATACAACGATACCATTCAAACATTTGCGGTAAGATTTAAAATAGAGAGAATTTAATAGTTTTATTCATAAAGGATGCATTAAATTGATCAAAAGTGACGAAAATTTATAATAACATTTATGAAGACATTTATAATGTTTTAAAAGATTTATATTTAACAAACGCTTTCATAAATTTAATAAATGCAAATAAATGCTGTCCATTTAATTTTTTATTCATTAAAGAATACTAAAAAATGTATCACTATTTCCACAAAAATGTTAAGCAGCATAACAGTTTTCAACGTCGATAATAAGAAGAAGAAATATTACCTCAAATCTGCATATTAGAACGATTTCTGAAGGATCATGTGACTGGAGTAATGATGCTAAATATTTAGCTTTGCCATCACAGGAATAAATTACAGTTCAAAATATATTCAAACAGAAAACAGTTCTTTTAATTTGTAATAATATTTCACAATATTACTATTTTTTACTGTATTTTTTATTAAATAAATGCATCCTTGGTTAGCAGAATAGACATTAAAAAATTGTGTTTCCCAACTTTTGACAGGTACTGTAGGCTGTTTCAATAGTTGCAAAAATTGGTTTGTGAAAACTGCATATAAATTATCTTGTTAAATATACTTAATTTGAGACACTCATAATTGACTCATTTCAAGACTTATTTATTTTAATTTAGGTTTAGGTTAGAAAACAAACCTGTGGTGTGTTTTTATGTTTGACCTCCAGATGGCGACAGTACACCACTATGTCTCTGAGGCAGTAAAGCAAACAGTACAACTAAACTCATGGCCAACAATCAGGAAACAAAAAAATGTATTTTGATTTAGATTTCACTAGCATTTTTGAAAGAATATAGATAAAAATTGCATTAATACAAGAAATGACAGCTTTGTACTAAAAAAGATTATTGCAACCCGATTGCTAAATAATAGTTGAGTTCGAAATACAATATCACCTTACTACTTACTGCAATACTGCATATTGCCGAAAAGAATATATAAAATAATACTGATAATAAGTTGAACAGCGTGCATTATCCCATGATAAACATTTCAAAAAGTAATTTGCCACATTGTCACATTTTTATGACCTCACTAGTTTGACTCGTAATGTTGCATGTGAGTGACATCCAGTTAGCATTATTCCTGCTTGTTCCTTTGTTGATTTGGATAAAAGCATCTGCTAAATGAATAAATATAAAATGTAATATTTGAAATTTGCATATTTAATCCATGTATAATTATTTTAATAATGTCTTAGCCTTTGTGTGATACATGAACAACAAGTTGGACACGTTACATTATGGGATACAGTGTTCCCTGCAGTAAGTTCCCTCTGGGTATTTCCATACACACAGAAATTTTGCATAGTGTGCAAAGTGTACATACTATATACCTCAGCAATAGTAAGAGTAGCATCCTAGTACATCTGATGAGTTTGGTTTTCCTCAAGCACCAGGGTCCTTTATAAACGATTGCATGTTCTTAATTTTGTAGCTAATCATTTAATTACAGACTTGGGACTGAAGAGAGGTTGTCAAGGAGCGCAATCCTGTTAATTAAGCTTTGAATATTAGCAAAAGGCTGAGGTGGTTTGTTAGTTCATTACCCCTTGGTTATCTGCTGTTTTTATTATCTGCTTAGTGTAGTGACACATATTAGCTGCTCCCTCTATGTGAATGAGGATTAAGGCATACAAATGACTTCCTTAATGGTTATATCCCTTTTAAATGAGATATGAACTGTAGACCTATGATAAATGTAAGTTTAACCATTGAGAAGGTCAGCATTAACACTTAGTTGCTCATTTAGCTTTGTTGAGTGAATGGCTATCTACGGAATAGTTTACTAACACACTACACTTACTCTATTTCTGCAATATATAGCATATGTTTTAGGATGACCTATATTTGCCAAAATTAGCAGGATACAAGGACAGTGGGCATTGGACTGAAAACCATAACGCAACCTGAAAATGTCTGGGGTGCTATTTGAAGAGGAAGTGACTACATCCACTCATCACATGACCTGACTGCAGAAAATCAAAATTAAGTAACGGTAACTGTAACTAAGCTGCACTCATATGCAACATAGTGAGATCATTTGATAACAAATGTAGCATACCAGAGTCTGAAATGTTTATCATGGAATAATGCATTTACAGTACATGCTGCACAATATCCAATACACTGTAAAATGAACAGTAAATAGCATACAGTATATAGCATTCAGTATAGACAGCACATTATACAGTGCAGTATACATGGAATAGTTTAAAGTATACACTGCATGGATTTGCGGCACAGTATATGCAACAGTAAGTAGTAAGATAATATTATTTTTCAAACACAGCCCCTGGAAAGGTTAAGAATACTGTGCCAAAAAGCAGAAATCTCCTACCTCTATCTTCGCCCAGACATCGTGGTAGTTCTCTTGGTGCTGAATATCTGCTAGTAGTTGCTGTATCAAGGGTGTGCATTGGAACATAATCTTTGGTGCAATTGGCTGTCCGGTCGATGTGTTTCTTCCTTTGGACTCTGGTGTACTTCGCGCCCCTTCGTCCTCGGACAACAGGTCACTAATGCGCCCAGACTCTATGCTGTCATCAAGAGAAGGAGCCACGTCGCTTGAGGAAGTAGGTGAAAAGCGCCCGGCCCGGGAGGACTTTTTATAGGGGTGAAGCAAAAGAAGATCGGTGCTGCTCTCCCAATCAGGGTTGATCTCAGTGAGCTCCCAGTCATCAACGTCCTGGATGGACTCTTGCAGGCCTCTTTGCGGTAACACCTGAGCAAGGCTTTCCAGCTTCATCGCCAACATCTCTGTTTTTTTCAGCTGCGCTGGAAGAGCGAGGAACTCATCTGAACCATACCAGTGTTCTTTGGGGCTGCCTGATGCATTGGAGATGCACAGAGCATTCTGGTTAACAATCCAGAGAGAACCTGCGGTGGGAGCTTGATCGTCTGGGCTGGAGGACGTTTCCCGTGGATCATGGTCTGACATGTCCTCCCCTGAAGATGGTGGTGGGCTGGAAGAGTCACTGTAGGCCTGCTTGGCTTTGGAGTGCATAGTCTTGAAGTTTGTCAAGTTCTTGTGTGTCTGGAATGCCTGCACGGCCTCAGAAGAGTGTCTCTCCAGAGGGACTTCATCAGGGACAGATGGCCTCTTGAGACCCATCTGCAAGTTCCTCCCATTCAGAGCATGGAGACTCTCGTAGGATTGACTCCCATTGCCTGGATAAACTGCTTCCAGCTCCAGCCAGAACTTTGAGCGATCCGGTGTATCCAGAAGAGATGGTGTGCTTCTGCTCAAGTCAGCCTGGTACTGGAGAGGTGAAGACCTACTGCACCTTGTGTCTCTATCACCCTCCAGGTACATAGGCTTTTTAGGCAAAGGCTGTGTGGGAGACACGTCAATCTTAAAGCTGCCTTGAAGAGGGCGTTTGGAAAGGGCAAAGCTACTATCTCCCTGCATTGCTGAATCCGGTGCACTTTCTTCTTCGGTGGGACGACTGATTGTCTCTTGAGGTTCCTGGGTGGGAGTAACAGACTCTTCTGCCGGTGAAGATGACACCTGGTTCTGTCTAGAGGCTGCAATGTTGAGAAGATCCACACTCTGAAGTAGTTCTGGAAAGTCTTGCTCCAACTCGGGATAAAGGGAGCGTGGCCCTCGACCTTCTGGGTCTTCAATGGGACTGTAGTCACTCAGTTCATAAGCAGTGATCCCACAGTCCAGGGAGAAGTAGTCCTTACTGCATTTAATGGTCAGTTGGCCAGAGTCGTCCACTTCTGTCAAAGCGTCCAGCCGAGCCTAAAGATGATCAAGAACACAAAAACAAACAGACTATTTGTTTGCAAAGGCAAATTTAAAATGTAATCAAATCTATCCTGTGCTGAAAAAAATTGTTTGGGGTTAAGCAAGTACACTTTGCTGCAAGTGTTTGCTAGATTTGCATAGTCTAAAAGTCTTTGGTGAAGGGTATGGCATATGAGTTTTAGGAACACTCGCAACAAATCATTGCGTAACTAAGTTTATGTCCTTGTGAATTAGTGAGGGATGTGCCCTTGGAAAGGGATGTACCCACTTTAGGTGGTTTAACTCAGATGATGCTTTGGAGATGTGTCTGACCTCATCGTGATCCTGGCTGAAGGCTTGCAGTATGTCAGTCTGGCGGGTGTAGTTGCCGTTGGAGTCCTGGAGGCCCTGGAGAAGCCTCTCTTTCAGAACCAACACGGATACTCGCAACTGGTGCCACAGGAGCTGCACGCTCCGGATGTCCACAATGATGTTCACAGAGTAGGACAGGAGCTTCAGGGAGAACTCTGTCTCCAACAGTGCATGGATTTGCTCAACATGATCGGATATGTCTTCACAGATGTCCTATCAGACAGACAAAAGCGCAGTCATCAGATAATATGATCTGCAATATTATGAATTAAATTACACATTATATGATGGTACTGGAATCACACAGTTCCTTGGAAATACAAAACATCTGATTATATGGTTTTCCCAACTACCTCCTCTAGTGTTAAAAATGCTAATCAGCCATTTCCATCAGTAACCCAGAACACACTGGATATTCAAAACACATCCCAATAAAGAGTTTTTAGATGGAAGACATTGAAAGATCAAAAAATATTTTATATGAATTACCGTTCTTTAGAAAGAGCAAAAAGGATACATGAGTCATCAGTACAGTCATCAGGAATCCTCTAAGAGAAGATCACCGATGCAAAAATTAAATTACTCTGCATCATGCATACCAAATACAGTTATTTCACTAAAAGAAAAAGCTCAAATTTCTAGGCCTTAGTGCTGTATTAGTGTTTGATATTCTTTTGATAAAAGGAACTTCAGTCAAGTCAAGACTACTTGTCATGCACCTACCTTCTATCAGGCACAAGTAAAGCAACATCACCATGTTATGCGTCCAAATAAGAGGAAATGGGGGGATATTTGAGTCATTTTCACATGACATGTGAATAATAGAGAGAAGATCTTAGAATATACCAGAACACCACACTACCCATGTAATTTTCCCTGTAAATTACCTCTGATACAGTTCAAAAGTGAGGGGTCAGTAAACGTTTTTGGTTTTTTTTTACAACCGTTTCTAACATTGATAATAATAATAATTATTAATCTAATAATATGTTTTGAACACCAATTCAGCATATTAGAATGATTTCTGAAGAATCATGCAACACTGAAGACTAGAGTAAAGACTGCAAAGCTGCCATCACAGGAATAAATTGCATTTTAAAATATATATAAAAAACTAAATTGTTATAATATTTCACAAAATAAGAGCACAAAAGCTTGAACCACTGTAGTCACATGGACAATTTTAATGACGCCTTTATTATCTTTTGGGCTTTGAAAATGGAAACTGTATTGCTGTCTATTGAGCTGTCTAAAGCTTTCGGATTTCATAAAAAATATCTTAACTTGCGTTTCTGAAGATGAACAAAGTTCGTTTAGGTTTAGAGCCAAATGAGGTTGAGAAATTAATGACAGAATTTTAATTTTGTGCATGTGGTTCATCTGATGTGAAGGTCACAGCAGTGAGGAGCACATTTACAGCTGTGGGTCTAGGGGGCTTTTCTTCTACTGTCACTGTGGATCAAATCATAAATCAAGCAGCCACAGGGTGATATTAAAATACTAGTTTCAGATGTAAATAGTAACTAATTTAAGAAGATGAGATCACAAAACAGAATAAAATTTAAATACACTACACAGCAGATGCACATTTACAGTGACCCCAAAAAGTACTTGGACACTTAAGTCTCAACTTAATGATGCCTGAATGTGACTCCATTAGATACTATAACAATTGCATACTTCCTCCAGTAACGCAATGAGATTCATATTTTTCAAGTGTACCTTAAGTGTCCAAATACTGTTTGGGTCCACTGTTGGATCATGTCATGTTCCCTTCCCCCAGTCTGTGTCAGTAGGGAGGGTGGCTCAGCTGCTCGGAAACTCGGACAGTTGCCTCATCTCGTCCAAACTTAACACACTGTCATTTAAAAAACTTTTATTTCTGGAAGCAAAATAGGACTTGTTTCCAAGGATACAGTATACTGTAAAATTGAACTTAAATATTTCGCCACATTGACATCATTGTAACTGCATCCATAATAAAATAAACAAAAATAAAATAAAAAGATAAAATAAAATAAAGGTCTCAAAATGCAGTTGGACTCTTTTACACACTTTAATCACACTTAAATAAAGATTTGAATTTTATTGCAATAAATAAAATACAGTGTGGTATTGTAGTTAATTATATTAACAATAAAGATATTCCACAATTTTTTGGCATTTGCTGTTTTGATGAACTTTGTTCATTTTGAACAATATTTTTTGAAACATATCAAACTTCCTTTTGTGAAATATGACTTTGTGTTTGTGGTATATCTCTATAAAAATAAAAGTTATTTTAATGTTTTGTTATACAATTCAAGTACATTTATTTGCCCATATTATTTGATTTATTTGCCTGTGAAAGTGTTAGAACCTAAAAAGCACTGAGACAATCAAGACAAGGGTGAGCGAGAATATAGTTCATAGGAGCATTTATGGGGCACAGCAGATATGCCAAAACAACTGCAGCTCGTTGTCAACACAGCAACACCAGAGTTGCGGCCAGCAGCATCTTTGATATGGTCCCGTCCACTCCCTAAAAATAACACGGCACCACTGAATGTAGGTCAGACATGCCGGCAATATGTACTGTCCCACACACTACTGCCTTGCTGGCTCAAAAACAAACAGTAGAGTACAAGCGGACCATGTTACAGTCCACAGGACGCACACATATCATCATGACATCAAGTCAAGATGAGGCGCAGAGAAATTTTTTAATAAACAGAAAAAAAGAATAATCACATCACATTATAAGAAGTGCATCAAAAAGACCCAAATGTCTAATTTTTGAGATACTTATATAACTATTTTAGTTTGAATTTTAAATGGCTGGCAAAGAAAACAAATGCATTTACACTGACCATTTCTGAGCTTAAAACATATCAGGGTTTATTCTGAACAGTATCTAGCATGTTTGACTCTTTATAATGAGAAGCTACTTGATTCAAATGGATCTAATTGATTCTCATTGGTCAACTGCAGCATTATAATGACTACAAAAATGTTTCATTGATCATTGTCTCAATTTCTTTCATAGCTGTGCTGGTTTCATGTCTCACATATCACTCAGTGGTGTATTTTTCCCCTCACACAATACAATAAGTTAAGCTCAAATCAATTTTTTGTTCATTTCCCAAAGTCACCGTCACAAAATAAACCATTCAGGATGGAACAAGACCCTGATCTCCCAGGCTGGGTTTATTTTTTTATATTGTCATATAGACTTACATTCCTGTACACTACCATTCAAATGTTTGGGGTCAGTATGAATTGTTTTTTTTTTTTTTTTGGCAAAGATGCATTAAATTGGTCAAAAAGTGACAGTAAAGACATTTACTGTATTATATTACAAAAGATTTCTATTTCAAATAACTACTGTACTTTTGAACTTTCTATTAATCTAAGAATACTGAAAAAAATGTATCACAATTTGCAAAAAAAAAATTGAGCAGCACAATTGTTTCCAATATTGATAATAAGAAAAAATGTTTCTTGAGCAGCAAATCAGCATATTAGCATGATTTCTGAAGGATGATGCTAAAAATTCAGCTTTGCCATCACGGGAATGAATTACATTTGAAAATATAAAATATATACAATAAAATACAAATGCATTTTAAAATAAATAAAAATAGAAAACAGTTATTTTAAATTGCAGAATTTCCCCATGTTACTTTATTTTATTTATAATGCAGCCTTGGCGAGCGTAAGACTTCTTTCAAACGTTATAAAAAATCCTAGTAACCCCAAATGTTTAAACGCACGTTTATCATATTAACATGGTACTCAAAGGTACTAAAAATATTATGGTACAAAAAAAACCTTGCTAGTACCATAGTACTTTTGGCCAGAGAAAGTGACAGAGAAAGGGTGCATATGGGGGCCACAGCTGCACTCTCAACACCATGTGACCTCTGATGACACGAGCACACTGACATGCATACAAACACTCCCAACATTAATGAATTTTCTTTAAAAGCATCTTCCTTTTACAAATACAAAATAATGCATAAACATTTTCCTACAAAATATGCCAATCCAACTTAATTCTCATCTTTTCCATTTAAAAATGTGCAATAAATCAACTTACAACCACACCAAACACAAAGTCAGCATACCTAATTATTCATAAAATAAAACACAGCAGCTCAACTTCACATCCTAACAATATTTCAAACAATCTCAGCAATGTCAACCTGTCAGAGACGTCCTGTTAGAAGTATACTTGAGCGTGTCAGTTGATCTGTCCTCTTACCTGCTCACTGGCTGAGGTAAAACACGATGAATGAAAGAGAATGAAGATTCGTTTAGTGTGCTCCGCACAGCATACGGCACTGATGTGTGTCAGATCTGATGTCAGATGTGACAGCTCTGAGTGCTTGTGCCGTCTGATATGTTGTCGTTCTCTCTCTGTATCTCTTCCTCACTCACTTTACTGGCCCGTTTCTTTCATTCTGTCTTTCTCTCTGGAGGAGGGGCTGTCTCACCACACCGAGAGGCTATTTTGGGAGTTGACCTATCCCTCCCTCCAGCAGCCCTCGTGCTGGTCTCACTTTGTCTGCCCCACCAGCACGGGCAGCTGCTGCGGAGGGAATTACATAGGCGTTTGAGGGGTAACTGGAGACGCTAAGGTCACACCACACACTGGGGCTTCCACATTAGCACTAACATCAATAGGACTAGTACACTAAACTGAACAGCACATTACAGCCTACATGTGAAAAGTGGCAAAATTTTGTTTTATTTAAGGCTGTGTTGAGGATTTACATACGAAAATTTACTGTCACCTTTGGCTTGTTTAGTTAGAGACACTTAATATTCAGCAGTACTATTGATTTGACTGCACTGACACTATATGAGGAGAACAAAACTTGAACTGAATTGAGCTGAATAATGAAACTATTGTCTTCTGCTTTATAATTGCATCAATTCATTTCAGAACTGAAGTTTACAACATCGACAGCACTGTTATTGAACTGAATTGAATCAACATTGCTGATTCAGTTAAATAATGACACTATTGTGTTCTGTACAGCTGCTTATAGCTAAATGAACTTTACACAGTTATTGAACTGAATCAACACTGAACTAAATTGAAGAATAATGGCACTATTAACTTGCTACAGTTGCTTTATAACAGAATTTAAATTTGTTTTATTTTCATTAAAGATTGCATCAACTTCATTAAAACAACTGTTTTAAATCCATTTCTATTGTTTAAAGAGCAGTCAGAAGTATGCTATTTGTATCGTTGTGTTTATCCCTGCTTGCCTGTGTGTTCAGCCCTTCATCCCATTGTACATACTATCCACCCTATCTGCCCTAAACAGTATTGAAAATTACTAATGTCACATGCTATTTGGGATAGATATTATGCACATTGGGACACAAGCCAGGTTTTTAGTCTGTGTCGGTTTCATTCAGTTGTTCGTTAATTAGCTCATTAGTACAAAAGTGGTGTTGAAGAAAACACAAAGTCGCAGGGAAGATTTCGCCACGTTTGTGGAGTTGATGCTGGTCAATAACGGATCGGCTTTCACCACTGGTCCCACAGAGCCCACCAGCCCACTCCACCTAACCCAGAGCCCAGTCAGCCTTCAACACACAAGACGGAGCGAAAGCCGGATTCCACTGCAGACATGGAGCCTGAGCCTGCCACGGATAACATGCCAGCAAACCCAACCAGTGTTTCTCCCTTCCCCACTGGTCCCGCCCAGTTTGAACTCTCCAGTACCCGTTCAGCCCAGCCCCATGTTGCCTGTGGTCCTTGTGACTCCTCCCAGCCTCCATGCCCCACCTCCTCTACCATGTCCAGTTAATTCCTCAACCCGGCCACCGCTGATTCCTGTCAGTACATCGGATCATCCTCAGTTGACTCCCTCTGTTGGTTTGGCTCCGCCTCAGGCCTTCCAGTCCCCAGGATACCCAAACTCCTTCAGGAAACGAGCATGGGACTTCACCTCGGTCCTCTGACCCATCAGCTCTGCCTTGGCTCAATGCTACCTCAGCTCCACTGTGGCCCGCCATCCCCCAGCTCCACCAGACTCCCTCATCAACCCGTCTCTGCCTTGGTCAGACATCACACTGGTTTCACCATGGGATTCATGGTTGCCGGTTGTACCTCTCCCCTCCATCTCTTTGGCTCCTCCGGGCTCCGACCTTCCCTCCAGCTCCACTGTTGTCCTTGGTCGCACTGGGTCTACCGCGGCCTTTCCGTATCCCCACCTCTGCCTCGGTCCGATGAGCCGTCAGCTCCACCTTGGCCCTCCGGACCTGCAATGTCACCCTGGCTCCGTATCTCCTTGGCTCCATCTGGGTCGCCACTGCTGCCAGCTTTCTCACAGGAGAAAGCATGCCTGTTTCCATCACCCAACACTCAACCATGGTTCCTCCCACCTGTGACCCCACCCTGGAACATTGCGCTGGCTGTGTTCTGGGTCATTATTTCATCGCTTCTGCTCCTGACTCCTCCCTCCATCTACTCTCCTATGGACTGTTTTGTTTCACCCAGACTGTTTTTGTCCCTATCCTTTTCCACGTTCCCCCACCAGAGCCCCCACACTCTCTCCTTTGTTGGACCCTGTAAGGCTCAAGGATGTGCCTTTCCAGAGGGGCGTACTGTAAGCTGTGTTTCGTGTAAAACAAAATATATTAAACAACCATGCATAAAAACAAGGAATGTGCAGAAATTGTACAGGCCTGCATAATAGAAATAATTAAAAAAACAAAAACAAATACAACATAAAAATGCCACAAAGTTGGAGGTCTTTTTTAAATGAACACTGACGCTTATCACACTGTACACTGTTCTCTCTCTGTAGATGAGACTGCATTCTCTGGATTCTCCACATTACTAAAATGACATCACTCTAAATAAACGTCCACATAAAATGATATGGTCTCAACGGAGTAAAAATACAGACATGAGAAATGTGTGTGTGTGTGTGTGTGCAAATCACATCAGTGTGTCCTGACAGCTGATAAAATGCTATTATATGCTATTAGTGCAGATGCATGTGTGCTTTATTATTAGTTTTAGTGTGGGTGTGTGTCTGAATCCTTCTCATACTGTACATCTGATCTGTGGAATAAGGGTGTGTCTGCATTACTGGTGTGCTGCGGACATTGTTCCGTGGGCTGATCTCCTCGGGGAATGTGGACATCACAGCTGTGTGCTGATCAACTGCCAGTCTCTACATACTACACACAACTGCTACTGCAAAACCCATAAAACTACATCTGATCTATCTATCTATCTATCTATCTATCTATCTATCTATCTATCAGTGACAGACATCCTCATTCATTCTCTTGTGTAGCAGTGACTGAAATATGGCATATTAAAGGGTGCTACATATAAACAATTTTTGATGTTTAAAAATTTTTTTATAATATTTGTAAACTACATATACTAATCATCCAAACAGTTAAACTTAAATGCATAAACCTTGAATGTTTTGTTGAAGTTAAACAAGTTTGTAAATTGTCCGTTATATTTCAATTGATCAATTATTTAATAATTTATTTATAATACAGTCTTTATGCATGCAATTGACAAGTGAACAAATGGGTGTTCATAATTAAATTACTGAATTATGCACTACTAGAGTTATTAACTAGAGTTAAATGCTACCATTCACGAGTCAGTACTTTTTTCATGTTTTTGAAAAAAGTATCTTATGTTCACTGATGTTGCCTTTATTTCTAGGATTGTTTGAACAGAAAATCCACAGCAGAACTTTTCTGTAACATTATACATTTCTTTCCTGCTTACTTGAGTAATAATTATTATTAAATGTATTGAGTCCAAATCTTCTCCACAAGATGGCGCTGTTTGATTGCAAGTCAAAGCCAATATGCAGTACATAAACACCATGCCACTCATTGCTGAATAATTGGTGTTTTAAGAGGAAGAGACATACTGTATGACTGAATGAAAAGATGTTTTCGTGATCTGTAATTGCCTACAATCATATATTTAAAAGATTCTTCCGTTTCCGCCAGAAAGCTTATGATTATGTTGACGAGATATTTCCCAGCATTCATATTACATACTCAAAGCACCATTCTGAGAGATGTTTTGGAATCACTGCAATGTCACAGGCTTACAGGAAGACTGAGTGTGAGTCACTGAGGCGCACTGGTGTAGGAGTATCAGTCCGTGCTGAGCTCTGTGGCCTCTCTTGGAGAAACAGATGTGTGCTGCCCGGACTGACTCATTGTCTGCTGATACTGAGCACAAAGACTTCAGTCACCCCCTCAAAATAACACTGGATTCAGCAAGAAACACACACAGAATTCTTCACAACAACAAGGCATCAACAGAAAGAGATGTTTTAAACGGTCCACAAAAGAAGCAAGAAAGGGGTGCCAAACAAAGAAGTGCATGGAAAAATCAAAATGTCATACTGAAAAAAAGAAGGTGCAAGACTCAATAGAAAATCTATCAAACATCTTTAGCTGTATTAGATTACAAACTTGGCTTCTTCTCCATCAAACATCAAGAACATAATGGTGAAAAATAAATCTAAGTTTTAGGCTTGTTCACAAATCTTAAAAGTTTGTACTTTTGACAAAAAAAAAGCTTTGCTGTCAATTATTAGCCGTCAACTAATTTTTCGATATTATACATACATACATACATACATAACTTTTATTATATACATTTATATATAACTGTCATTTATAATTATATATAATAACTTTTTTATTATATATATATATATATATTATAATTTCATATTTAATTTATTTATACTATTAATTATTAATAATTAAAACAGTTAATAGAAGAAAAAATATTTCATATAAATAAGAAAAATAATTATAATATGTAAAAATATGTCATATAATAAATAATATAATAATTACACACATAATTATGCCATTATTACATAATTTAAAATGATTGTGTATGTATTCATCATGTGTCCATATATTGGTCCAATTTTTCAATAAAAGTCTCTTTACAAAGCTTCATTATATGATGACAATCAAACTGCCTGAAACGATCAGGGATCTTGTGTCTTGTTTCAGAAATATCTTCAAAATGACAGCCAAAACTCGACATACTGGAACATTTGGTTAACTTTAGCATCCTTCCAGTGCCAATGTCATTGTACACGAAAAATATAGACATACAGTAACAATGGACTATGAAGGAAAATCTCTTCTTCGGAGACTCGCGCACACATAAAAGAGACTTATTTTAAAAGCCACACACATGATTTATTAAGAGGAAAGGCAGCTTCTCAGACTGGCTGTAAAACAGGGTGTTATTTACAACAAACAGCAGCAGACAAATGGACAAATGTAATGATAGAGGAAAAGAAGGAAACCAGCAGGTCACGTTTCAGAGAGGGTGACACACGTTCAGTTAAAGGAGAGATTTCTGTAGCACATTAATAATGCACATCTCGGCAGCCGGTTTCCTTTCACTTATTTAAAGGTAAAGTCTGTTGCTTTCTGAGATTAAAACACTTTCTTCCATCTCAGTTTCAAAACATGACTCAGTTTTTTTGAATGGCTCTCATCTGTTTAAGCACATCCACAGGCTGTCTGATTCTCCCTCATGAAAGGCATCGAGGGTAAACGTCTAATTAAAAACAGCTGAGCGCGCTGTTCTGAAGATGAAATGAGAACACGGCTGAAAAACAGTGAGAGTTACTGAAACCTCATTCTTTCAAACTGTGTTATGTAATGGTTTCTTGATTCATCTGCAAGCTCTGCAGATGGATTCAGCTGTGAGAGTAACACTGAAACGCTCACAACAATCTCATCATCACGGTGTCAAACACTTGATGTTATGGAATGTTGTTACTACTGGGCATTGGAACAGGGTTGCCAAACTATGGTTTCAGAAGTTTATGAAAGAAAATAATGAATGATTAACTCATAAGAAACTGTAAAAGAATTTTAAAACAAAAACGATTACTAAAAAAGACATCTGCTTGTTATGTGACCATTAGAGAGGTTGGTAACTCCCCAATAACCAAAACTAGCAAGTACTGTATCGTGAAAACATACAGGGTATAGAATTGATTAATTTATATACATCATGAGTGCTAATTTCAACAAAGATACCACAACAGATCATTTTGCTATGCTATGCTCTTAACAAAAAGAGTTTGAGTTGAGTAGAGAAATCTGATAAGATAAGACCTCTGGTGCGCTTAATGATTGATCCACATGCAAACTAATCTTGAACTCAAAGATCCATTATGGCCATTCTCCGTTTAAGCCGATCCCTCCTTCTCCAGTCATCTAAGATGGACTGCTGCAGTGCTGTTAATGATCCAACTAAAAGACTGTATCTTGGGCATAAAGTATTTCATCTCTTATCAGATCTTGGTTCTTTGCTTAAGTGATGTGTTGCAAGGGAAATATTATTTTCTTATGCGTGTTCAATCAATGCTATGGCTCATACATGATTAATTTTGTTAATGTTATATGAGTTATACGGATTTCCATATATGATCTTTTCATAATCTTTGAAGCATGAGAAAAAAGTAATTTGATTGTTGATATATAGATATGTGTGCAACTATTGCACATATAGAAAACAGATTTTTTTGTTGTTGTTGTTGTTTATGATGTTTTCAAAAGAGTGTTGATGGTTTGAGAATGTGAGGAGATGAATTGAAGGTTAAAGAAAGTTTGCTGAAGATTTTTAACCCACATATGTAGGGGTCAGATCCTGAAGGGATGTGTTATCAGTTAGTTTTATGGCTGAATAAATGGGTTACCATTTACCTTGTACGTTGCAAGGTTAGCAAATAGTTTCTCCGAACAATGACTTAAGGATAATGACTTTTCTCTTGCATTTAAGGTCAGTTAGCTGGGAAGAAGTTAGGGGTTTTAGGTGCCTTTAACTAATAATTATTTACATACGTTATAAGCGTATAACTATTATGGACTGTCGATGGATTGGAATTTGTACTTATATGGTAAAAGGAAGTAGGATGGCCTTATGATAATTTACTCATTTGTTTATCCAATCAATTTTGAAAGTCTTTGTTACGCTGAAAAATGAATATGTATTATTTGACTGGATAAATACTCTGTTTTGTGTGGAGTTCACTTTGTAGTTCTCTGAAAAGAGACTACCCTGAATTTCGATTTTCAGTAAAGTTGGTTTGATGATTTTACTATGGAGTGGCCTGGTTTTAATCACATGGGTGAATTTCCACCACAGTGTTCATTTATATCAAAGGTTCGTGGTCATTACAGGTTACATGGTCATAATACTGAAGTCCTCACAGGCCATTTTTACTACAGTTCATACTTTTGAGTTGCAAGATGGAAAAAAGGGAGACTGCAATATGATATAGAATACAGTAACATTCAAAGGTTTGAGGGTCAGTAATACATTTTTATACATTTAGTAATACAATACAACACTATGGAAGCCAATTTCCACCACATAATTTTTTAAGTCATAATTATGAGATAAAAAGCCAAAATTATGACATACCAAAT
The DNA here is from genome assembly GCA_037194245.1 of Opsariichthys bidens. Taxonomy (NCBI): domain Eukaryota; kingdom Metazoa; phylum Chordata; class Actinopteri; order Cypriniformes; family Xenocyprididae; genus Opsariichthys; species Opsariichthys bidens. The sequence goes on along the minus strand of CM074286.1, from coordinate 18,491,858 downwards.
TGAAATTACAACATACTATGTCAAAATTACGAGATTAAAAAATGTAAATTATGACATAACTAAATCGAAATGATGACTTGCTGTTCATGGATCTGATGCGACCCGACACCACAGGATGAATTGTGAACACATTAAGGAGTATATTAAACGGTTTTACTAATGATGAAATCCTAGCCTTATTGGCGTAACGGCATTGAATAGCTCTAACCACCTCATGCAGCCACATCTATTTTGTTCTTTCTGTGCTAAAGCTTGTTCTTGCTTAAAATCCTTTCAAGAGTGTGTTTGCTCAGAGCTATTAAAATGCCATTCCACTAATAAGGCAAGAATTTCATCATTATAAAACCATGTTAAATATACTCCTTAATGTGTTCACAATTCAACCTGTCGTGTTGAGTCGCATCAGATCAATGAGCAGTAAGTCATAATTTCGATATAGTCATGTCATATCTATCTCTTCTAGTATCTCCTCAATGCTGCAATTGATTTATTAGAATCAAGTATTTAAAGCTGTTCTTTACAGCTGGCAAAATGGGCTTTCAATAAAACTTGGCTGCCTATGCAGTAGAAAGGCGAAAACCTTTTTGAAATCAGTGCCACCTGACTAGAAAAAACAGAGACAGTCTTCTCTTTTGCCAAATAGGTAGGAAAAAATACACTGGACATGTTTCTATCAAAGGCCACTCCGACCAGTCAAACCAGAGTCAAATGCTTTAGCAGGAAATATTTCTTGGCAAACTTTTAGTCATAATGGTGTTGACTTGAATTGATCCCGGGTGCAATAATTCAAAGAGTAAATATTTAACGGGAGTGTGTTACTTTCATTTTCTAGAGAAGGATCCTGCATGTTGTAAGCAGTAGCTAAAGGCTGAAAAGAACTGTAAATATTGAGAGAATGCCACAACGGAAAATATGAAAAACCTCTGTTTCAAACTGGATGACAACAAATAGAGATTGAGTTATGCTTTTGATTTTAGGAAAAAACTAAAAGAAACCGCTGTTCTGTCGGTTCCACCCAATTCCCCAGAGCAAAATGGTAAGCCCTGGAGCTGTCAAAAGAATTTTGCTTTTGCTCACAAATAAACATGAATTTCTTGGTCCAAGTAACACAGAAAAAGAGTAAACATTGTTCATTTACATGCACTACACACATTGTAACAACACGAAGCGAGTTGAAAATCGGTGAAGTTACAGTTTAAGCACTCTTACCTTAAGTTGTACCAGGTGCACATCCACGTGTCTATTGTTGCTGTCTAGCTGCACAGAGTGTGTGAGATCTCTGACTCTCTCCGTCGTGGTCCTCAGCCAGGTCTCTATCTCTGGCAGGTGGAGAACCACCTTCCAGTCGGCCCCAGTGTGGAGAGGAGGAGGTTTTTGGTACCTGCGATAGGGATCTTGTTTCTGGGTCGGCCCATCCCCGCTAACGCTGGGCCCACACAGGTCCGGATCGTCGCGTTTTTCGAGGCCGGGGTCCAGGGTGGGAGTTACAGAGGTTATCATAGGGGAGGAAGCCTCACAGGCCATCGGCGATACTGCAACATTCATGGCGAAACACGGCGTGATCCTGAGGACGGGGCCTTTTGGTTTAGCTGTTCAGAGAGACGAGAGACAAAAAAACAAGTTGTAAGAGCGCAAAACACCCATTTATATTAAAAGAACTGCCAGATTTCTTTAAATATGGAACACCAGAGGGTAAATCTAATGGTCGTCACTGTCATGGCCGACAGCATGTAAATTGGCTCATGCACATGGCAAAGTATTAGAAAAGAATTATTTTCCATTTTAAAGGAAAAAAGCACTGCTACATGGATAAAAGCTCTAATCACAGACAAAGCACACTGCACAGCTGGTTCAGAGAACATTTAAACCCCAACAGAATTCATACTTGAGCTGGCGGGCATATATTCTGACATCTTCTAGTTTGTATATTCTCAGTGCAGAGAACATTTTATTTGACAAAGGATTAGTCATGAACAATTTCATCTAAATTCCTATAGGAAAAAAGCTGTACATTTTAGCTGATACACACATTCAAAAGTTGCATCTGTCGAGTACACTAGCATAAACAGTAGTAGACTTCAAAGCAAAACTAAGTCACAAAACTCTAAATTACTGATGTCATTGGGAATAGAAATTCATGTCACAAAAATCCTTTAAGATGCTTTCAAGCACCATCACACCATATAATCCCGGCTCAACTATTTTAAATCACGTACACTGAGGATTATGTGCATATTGCCATGTCAGCACAAAAGGCTATTTTCATGGTAACATGATAAATACGATGAACAATAATCAAATTATTTAAACTGTATTTTTGATATTTGACAATGTTAAGGTTATCAATATTTATTTTTTTGCATAAAGTGTTGTTTAATTGTATTTTATCTGTGTTTTACAGAATTTTTGGTTGTATTGTTGTTGTTTTTTTCTCGTTTTTCCCTAGTTTTTATGCCTAATAACATCTGGCAAGGGGATCATTTGGGTACATTTACATTCATGAATGTTTATTAAAGTACACTGTCACTTTTTGAAATTTAAATAAACAAATACAATATTTGATTCTAGCCAAAGATTATTTGGGTCAATGATGTGATGGGGAATCTTTTTGTCCAAAGGCCTTAATAATAAAAACAAAGATATGACATCCAAAGTATGTACGGTAGTACAACTAGATCTCTTTTATTGAATCCAAAAGATTTTAATTATACTTTGCTACATGTAAAGGTATTTTAAAGATTTAAGTGTCAAAAGATCATTTGGTTTAACCGTTCAAAGGCCAATACAGCCATTTTATTTGTGATTAAAATATTTTAAAATGTAATAAATGTATATATTTTTTATTCTGGCATGGTTTTATAATATTATACATCAACACAGTGCAAAATGGTATTACAATTATGTGTAGAAAATGATGTGTTATGAGAAAGAATTTCTGGGAAAATGAATTTCATTGATGTCATTCAGAGTGAATATAAAGGGACCTTTTTGGATCAAGTCATGTTGTCAATATCATGTGACAGGATGTGACATCTTTCAGACACCTGCAAAGGACCACATGGTCATGAAGCAAAGTAACTAACTCTCTCTTAACTATGTGACAAATTCATGTTTTCACTTGTTCATACGCATGTCCCAAAACATCAGGTCATTCGGTACAACTGGTATAAAACATGGAAAATGTTGTAATATTTTAAAAACTTGAAAACCAAAAACAAAACAAAAAATTGGATTAAACTGGATAACTTTTTTGGTGACAAATTTTCTTCAACTTGCGTTGGTCATTATGGAAATGATCCAGCTGTGTCATCAGTAGATCATGTACAGAACTTTCCACTACCACTGGCACTTGCTCAAGAAATTACCCAGTTCTGGGATGAAACTCTAGAAGGCACAGGCTTATAGGTCTTTAAATCCTTTTGTAACGATCACATCATTATCTACATAGCACAGCCAACTGGTTATTGTTGCATCAGCGGCCAATGAGCTACACCTCAACAAATACCGGTAGTGTTGCTGTTAGCGCACTTTGAGAAACCCTCCACCTTCCCCAGCTCCACCTGCATAGATCTGCTACCAGGGTTAATTCATACATGTTACATGTGTAGGAGCAGCAGCATGTCTTACATGCTCACAACAATGTCTGTGAATGTATTGGCAGCAGCAAGCCTCGGTCCTTGCTCTGCAGCCGCAGCAGCAACGTAGCAGATCTATTCCACAAACACCAAATACATTAACATTGCCCTTTCCATTACCATGCCAATCTCTATTACCATACCAATCTCGCAGAGAGTTGTCATGACAGAACTACTGTAACATGGCCACTAAATGCAATGAATAATGCACAATGAGGTCATACACAGCATCAGTAGCTGAGGTCATTTCCAGCCTACACAAAGAAATCTGTGACAATAATGAAGATGATTCTAAACAGGACGGTCATTAGGAAGCTGTCTCACCAGCATTAACCAGCACTGAATATCTAGGCCACTGCAACAGCGATGTCAACGATTGGAAATCAATGTCTTCTCGAACGATCCAGTTCGTATGTCTGGTAATGCTGCTTCAGCACAGAGCGATTCCCAGTCCCACCAACAGCATCAGTCAGATGAATTATTCAGCTAATATGACTTCCTGGCATTTACAGCTCATCTACATGTACTACTTGTTAAAACACAGATGAATCCGTTCAAACTAATTCATGAGTTGACATTCAACATGAAAGGGCAGATAGAATCATTTCAGATATGTATGCAAACATATCAGTGACAATACGAGTTACAATGACATACATCTGCATCAGGGGAATATACAAACAAGTGTTCACACAGGATCCAAGAGGGCCTTACGGTTGATTAGCATTTCACATCCATGTACAATATATTGAAAAAATGACATGCACACACTGATTTGTAAGTATAAAGGGCTGACTCTTAAATGACATCAATATTCGTCACCTTAAAATGGAATCCATGAAGAGACATCCAAGATAATGTCCTACTGTAATGTACACCAAAATAAAGTTGAAGAAGGGCAGAATCTGTGTTATACATCATACCTTTATTATATATTTTAAGAGTTTTTTAAGCGTGGAATGATGTCAGATGTGGTCATGAACATTATATGGTCCTATGATAGTTTATTCCCAATCTGTTAAGGATATAAGGAGAGAGAATGTGAACAGAATATATTTTGTTATTCCCCTCCAATACCAGCTCACTACATTATCGAAATGTAAAGAAATAAAGAAACATCAAGCACAAATTAAAGCAATGCAGAAGCACACCGATAAAACCGTGAATTGATGTAATTTGATATAAAGACGCAAAATCATCTTGATCCACATGTTTCTCTCTGTCTGCTTTATTTTCACACTGCAAAAGTGTCATTGGAAATAAACAATAAAAAGCAGATGGAATAATACAAGGCAGAATGACCTTTTATGTGCTGCTGTATAAGAGCCAAAAGCTTTACTTAATTATACCAGGCACTCAATAAACCAGCCATCAGTTCTGCTGACTTCATAAAATCCCCTGAAACGAGCAGCAGCCTTTGTTAGAACTCAAAATGGGTCAAACTGCATCTTAGTAAACAGAGTTTCACACCACAATAGGAAATTATCATGAAGAACACAAATGTTGTTGCATCAGAGAAAAAGGGTCACACTTCACATCACAGTGAACATTTAAGTGCTGAGTAGAACTAATGAACTATATGCATTTCGCTTTATGATAAATTGTGACATTGCTGATAGTAATATTTTTTTATTGCATGTTGTTTGTTATTTCATTTCGACAACTAAAATGGTCACCACTACCTGATGGATATTACTAAAATTATAGTTTCCCTGAGAACGTGCATGTCTCTGACAGTTCTTGAAAATGTTTGGGAAACCTGTTTGAAAACAGACATTATTTTTTCAAATTAATGAAAAGATACTGAGAGTGACACTTCAAAATTAAATGAAGGAATTAGTCATAAAGGTGGAGTAAGTAGATTTTCAAAAACACTTTTGAAGTTAGTCAGGCCGACACCAATAACACCAATATCAGCATTAGGGGGTGTATAAGTGTTACCAGATTGGAAATGTCCAAGAATCGTACCAGAAGCTCAAAATTATCGTATGAGCTTTTAGTATATGCTCTAAATTAATAATTAATGATTTTTTACAACAGAATTAATCAATACTGAACTTACTTAAGCTGGACAATCACATTATTTTCTTCTAAAGGTTCTTTGACACAATATGCATTGTAAAAAGTGCTGTATAACTAAAGGTGCTTGACGAGTCAAAAGTGCACAATACAGCTATTTATCTAGACCAACAACTTTTTGACATGACCTGCAAATTACCACAATAGATACATAACTAGGCGTACCTTAGTGGGAAATAACTGACGTGACAGCGCCGCGGCAGGAACGTTAACTTGTGCTTATGAGAGAGTCATTCTCCACGATGACTGGCCGAGAAGACATAAAGTGAAATGAGATGGAAGACATGATGACACCACACGTTCACCTTCTCCTTACAATCATGATGTAGAGGATCCACAGCTAGATCAATGAATATAGAAGCCCTTACAGCGATTAAATTATTTATTATGATTAAATTATTGTATGTCTGGCAACACTGGGGTGTATAACGGTCGACGAGACAGAACAAGTAATGTTAAGAGGGAGACTGGGGAAAAAAAAAAAAAAAAAACTGTAGAAAGAGAGATGAGAAAATACAAAAGAACTCAAAAGAATATCAATGGAATGAGGGGATATGACTGTGTAAGCGATTTAAGTCCCGTGTTAATGTTAGAAAAGCTGTCCAGCGCTGCAGAGAGCTAATCGGGAAGGCCTGAAAACAGACGCAGAGGCAGCTTTGATTCTGCTTCACATGTGAGTAACGCTGGGTTTGAGTGTCATTGATTGTCTGGAGCTGCTGTGCTGTTTGTATTTACTCTTGTGCACTGTACGTTAAATTTTTGTGCTTCCTTGCCGTTCATTCATCATCTGTGCTTTATTTTTCGTGTAGCATTTTGTTGCGCATCAGCTGTGATAAACAGAGAGTGTAACAGAAGCCTGCTAGTGAGAGTTAAGCAGGTAAACCACTGCACACTGATTCAACTCATCAACTAGCATGTGCAGTCATGTTAATCTTTTGAGCAAATCCAGCACTGAATTGACCCTCATTTGTAAAGCAGTCCGGCACAAAATGACGGCATGGCAACAACACTATACTACAACTCTTCCTCTAAAGCAGCCCAACATGGTCTTGTCCGGTTTGTTGCATGTTCTCGGATGTTTTTATGCTCAAACAGCAAAATTTCACACTAACTAAAGTTTAAAAAACGGAAATCATAATCAAAGACCCCTTTAAATTTGTCTATTAATTGTCCATTTTTTAAAAAGTGGTTCATTTATTTCCATTTTTATGTCTCAATTCCTTTATTTCATTTTCTATAGAAGTCTCACTCCAAGACCTCTATAAACATTACCATAAAAACTTTTTTTTTTTTTTTTTTTCTTGTACTAATAGCTGTGAGTTCTCTGGTAAACATTAAATATCACAAAATACTAGGTTATATAATAATATTATAATAGGTTATAAAAACTACATTCAACCAAAATGTTCCAGCAATAACTCAACAAACATCAGAAGATGACTGTGCATAATATTCTCAGCACAGTCCTTATGCAGTGTTTTAGTTCTGTATTTAGTATCAGAATGAGATTCTCTGTGAATATAGCTGAGATGGCATCTCTCTGTATATTTCATGTTGGTTTGGATAAAGGGAACTAGAATCAATAGACGTGTAGAGCAGTACTGGGAGTGAATGATGGCAGTGTGGGTGAGTTCAGTCTCTGCATACTGCTGCTAATAATCCCATAACACCCACATTAAACTCTCTAACTGCATTTAAAACCTATTTCCAGGCAGGCTGTGATTCACTCTGACAGGCATCGTTTGAGTTATAGTGGGACCGTTTCCTCATGACACCCCATCTACAATGAGAGTGAGCAACGCAACGCAACGGAGTGCAACAGAACTACCCATATAAGATTAAATGGAGAGCAAAAACACTCATATGAAGAGCGAAAACAATTCACATAAAAATCTAAATTTCATTCCAATCCAAACTAAAATTAAATACTTTCTTCCAGCTTTTCTTTTTTCTTGTACATAAAAAGCGTGATTGAGAATTGCGAATGATTAGTCATTTCTTTGTAACGAGCAATTTCTGAGGGAAACTTGTTTCAAAGTGATACGTTTATTTCTCCCAAGGAATTTTGAGAGAAAAATCTGAGACAGAGTTACTTAAAACAAAACTGGAAACTCCATTATGTCTCGTGAGCTCTGTAAGAGCAACTTCCGATCAATAACATTTCCTCTGAGTACATGGGTCCCACTACATAGCTATCTATACTATACACTTGCAGAGCAGACAGCTTTGATGATTATAACGTGAGCAATCTAGTTCTGCTGTCTCACTTTGCAATGTCAAAGAGGAGAAAGGGAGAAAGTCCTCTGTAAATGTATACAGTTGAACATCTGATTGTATAAATACAGTGCAAAGCTTTGATCCAGACAGCAGGCCAGTGAAACTCTCTGCAGGTTGCATTCTTCTCTCTGGGGCTCTGTCCCAAATCCACTGAATTATTAATTGTATCCACAAGCAGATATGTTGCAGACATTTGCCTCCTTTCCTCACACCTTCAAGAAATAGAGCAAACTAAAGTGGAATAAAAAAGACACGAGAAAACAGTTCATACAAGAACATTAAATTCTGATAGAATTACACGAGCTTCTTACATGCAATAAAGAATTAATACTCTGTCAAGGCTACATCATTTTAAACTTAAATCTAAAGTGGTTGTCTTACATTTGCATAAAAATCAATTATAAAGAACCTTTATTATCCCTTTGCAAATTCATGATTAAGTTTAAACTGGCTTTTTAAAGAACTACAGGAGTAGTTCTCCTGATCCTATTCAAGTCACAAGTATTTCAGTATAAAGAACCTATAACTACAACCTTTCTGAAGAAAATGTTAGGATGCTAGACTGTTCTGATAGCCTAAACCAAAAGAGCCTATGCAGTGGTGAAGAAAACTGTAGGACGAATGGTAGAGAAGTAAATGCTGCCAACTCATGGTTCATTACCCTTCACACACCTGCAGCAGTGTTCCTGGCAGAACATCTCCCCATCCATCTACTCTCTTCCCTTCTGCTCTCATCTGGATGAAAGCCTGCCTGTTTCCTCTGACCTTGACCTAAACCGGATGCTGAGGTCAGACGTGAGAGTGTATGCTCAGATTTTATGCTTTTAGCCAGTGCTTGAAGTGGGGAGGAAAAATTACTCTCACTTTGACTGAGTGGTAAAGTACCAGCAAGTGGCGGTATGCAAGAAAAAGTGAAGGTACGCTAAAGATTCAAATATAGAAGTGGTACTGCTTACCGGTGTGTACCGGCCCACTTCGAGCACTGCTTTTAACAATAGAATTAATATGAATATATAACGGCTAAAGAAGTCTAGCACTCAGAGAAGACACCATTAAAATAAAATAAAAAATATGTGAATTTAAAATGGAACTTTTCTTAAATTTGGCCTATGTTGCTTCCTGTAAAACACTGCATACATTATGCCTGCTCAGAGACAAAAGGAGATAGACAGGCTAGATGATAGATGATATAGATAGAATGACAGAATTATAGAACAACAGAAAGAATGATAGAATGTTCGATAGGACAGACTGAGCGATAGAATGACAGATAGAGATTAGAATTAGAGTATTAGAATGATGGAATGAAAGATAAAGCGACAGACTGAGTGATAAATGACAGATAGAAGACGGAAGACAGATCGAACAACAGTATATAGACAGAATGACAGATAGAAAGATAGAACGAAAGATAGAATGATAGATAGATAGATAGAACGTTAGAATGATATATAAAACTATAGATAGATAGATAGGTAGATAGATAGACAGTAAGACAGAACGATAGATAGAACGACAGACATATAGAACAATAGATAGAATGATAGGTAGAACGATAGTTAAAATGATAGATAGATAGAATGACCAAACAAGAGATAGAACAATAGAACAATAGATGGAATGACCAAACGATAGATAGAACAATAGATAGGATGATAGGTAGAATGATAGTTAAACGATAGATAGAACGACAGATAGAATGATAGCTAGAACAATAGATAGAACGACAGAACAATAGATAGAATGATAGGTAGAACGATAGTTAAAACGATAGATAGATAGAATGACCAAACGAGAGATAGAACAATAGATAGAACGATAGAACAATAGATAGAATGACCAAGCGATAGATAGAACAATAGATAGGATGATAGGTAGAATGATAGTTAAACGATAGATAGAACGACAGATAGAATGACCAAGCGACAGATGATAGATAGAATGATAGGTAGAACGATAGTTAAAACGATAGATAGATAGACAGAATGACCAAACGAGAGATAGAACAATAGATAGAACGACAGAACAATAGATAGAATGACCAAGCGATAGATAGGATGATAGGTAGAATGATAGTTAAACGATAGATAGAACGATAGATAGAACAACAGACCGATAGAACGATAGATAGAATGATAGGTAGAACGATAGTTAAAACGATAGATAGATAGACAGAATGACCAAACGAGAGATAGAACGATAGATAGAACGATAGAACAATAGATAGAATGACCAAGCGATAGATAGAACAATAGATAGGATGATAGGTAGAATGATAGTTAAACGATAGCTAGAACGATAGATAGAACAACAGACCGATAGAACGATAGATAGAATGATAGGTAGAACGATAGCGATAGTTAAAACGATAGATAGATAGATAGATAGATAGATAGATAGATAGATAGATAGATAGATAGATAGATAGACAGATAGACAGATAGAGATAGATAGATAGATAGATAGATAGATAGATAGATAGATAGATAGAACAATAGATAGACAATAGATAGAATGATAGAACAATAGATAGAATGACCAAGTGATAGATAGAACAATAGATAGGATGATAGGTAGAATGATAGTTAAACGATAGATAGAACGATAGATAGAACAACAGACCGATAGAACGATAGATAGAATGATAGGTAGAACGATAGTTAAAACGATAGATAGATAGACAGAATGACCAAACGAGAGATAGAACGATAGATAGAATGATAGAACAATAGATAGAATGACCAAGCGATAGATAGAACAATAGATAGGATGATAGGTAGAACGATAGTTAAACGATAGATAGAACGATAGATAGAACAACAGACCGATAGAACGATAGATAGAATGATAGGTAGAACGATAGTTAAAACGATAGATAGATAGATAGATAGATAGATAGATAGATAGATAGATAGATAGATAGATAGAATGACCAAACGAGAGATAGAACAATAGATAGAATGATAGAACAATAGATAGAATGACCAAGCGATAGATAGAACAATAGATAGGATGATAGGTAGAATGATAGTTAAACGATAGATAGATAGACAGAATGACCAAACGAGAGATAGAACAATAGATAGAATGATAGAACAATAGATAGAATGACCAAGTGATAGATAGAACAATAGATAGGATGATAGGTAGAATGATAGTTAAACGATAGATAGAACGATAGATAGAATGACCAAGCGACAGATGATAGTTAAACTATAGATAGATAAAATGACCAAATGAGAGATAGTTTGATAGATAGATAGATAGATAGATAGATAGATAGATAGATAGATAGATAGATAGATAGATAGATAGATAGATAGATAGATAGATAGAATGACCAAACGAGAGATAGAACGAGATAGAACGATAGACAGATGGATAGATAGAATGACCAAGCGATAGACAGAACGATAGATAGATAGATGGATCACACATAATCACAGAACACACGGTGTGTTAAATCAGAGATGACCGCATCTGTGAAGTATCAGATGAACTTCAATAATTTATGAAACTGAGGCAATGACCTCACAAACCGCATCATCCGCCATTTTAAAATATGCCAAATAGTTATATTAGTTCTGTACATTATTCAGTGAATTCTGGCAAACTCGGCTATAATGTATTAGACTATAAGGTTGAAGAGTTCAGAGTTTGAATTGCAATTTTTTTTTTAAATTCAGTATTACATATCAAAAAAACTGGGGAAATCAGTCAAGACACGTCTACATTTGTTCTGGGTTACACTGAATCAGATCCACTTTCTGAAAGGAGCTAAGAGCAATATCCTCTATGAGTCAGCAGAAACATGGATTTATTTATATTTTAAGGGTCAAAGAGAGACTGAGGCCAATATTTCAACACAACAGTATTATTTTCACTCTAGAATATAAATGTGTATCATGCTATTCAGTGCAGAAAAAGTGGCAAAAGTAGATTACAGGGTTAGTCCCAGTTCCAGTGGGTGTGACAGGTGTGTGTGTGTGTTCATGAACTCATGTTTAATGTCATAGTGTGTATAATGTGATAAATGTCATCATCTGCTACAATACAATATGGATACAATACAATACAATACAATAACGAAAAGAGTCTCCACAACGGCGGTAAGCAATTGATTGAAGCGCTAGTCTGTGTGAAGGAACACTGTTCCCTTCGACCACTGATAACCAAGCGTCAACGAACGCCCAGCAGATCGCCCTGGAACAAACTTATGAAATTAGATGAATACTTTGTTAGTCAACTGAAGATGTTCCTTTTGTATTAGGTACGTCCATGCATGTTTCAAAAAGTGGTGGGGACAATATCGACCCTATCGACACGTCCAGCCCACAAATTACGCATATGGTCAGTCCACTGGAGTAACTTGAGTGAAAGTAATTTGTGTAATTTCTGCATTACTAAACTGAATAGCAAAAATTATTTTCTCCAAACACTCCCATAGCCTGCAGGCAAATAGACCAATTGAGTCAGTGTTGTGGAGTCGACTTATACTGTAGAAGCCGTTTTACGCTATATTTTGCATTCAACGAAGTAAATTTTCCATGGTTTTTCTATGTAAACATGTCCTACTCTGATGTCTTACACATAAACAAGCTAAAAGAATTTATTAAACACAAAATTTCGCTCATTCTAACTTAACGCAGAAACAACTATTCTGCCCTACAAATGACAAATTATGCAATATCACAATTGAATATTTTATATGACAGATTTAGCTCACTCACAAGGCTCCAAAAAACAATCTCAGACCTCAGATTCTTTACCATAATGGTAATGTACTTATTGACCGACCGTAATGCTTTATATAACATCTGACATGATGTCAAAGCACAATGAGCTCTGCCATGGCCCTATTACTGACTGAATGTTTTTGGAAGCTCTGTTTAACTGTACATCATCTCTTCGGGAGAGTTTTGACCTGCTTCTGATCAATACATTGCTAACCCTTAACCTCAATCAATGCGGTTAAAGGTTGAGGTCATTTATTGAGCAAGTTCATTACTACTGCTGCCATGGCAACCCAAGTCCTCTAAACCACATGAAGGGAAAACAGTCTTTAATGTCCTTTACTGTCACAATCAACCCGTTTCAGCAAATATTTAACCTCACAAAAAAATATATGAAAATGTGTTTGCAAAATAAATTACATATAGACTAGATTGTAATATTTTTTAAAGAAAACACAACTTGCACTTGCCCCTGCCACTATGATTTTAGGGCATTGATTTTTAGCCGTTGTGTTGGATTTATACTTTGCAATTTATACTCTACTGTCTAGATGCTAGTGTATGAATTTTATAAGGCTATTTTGTCATCCAACATTGCAGTCAGATACACTAGCGTGTAAAACATTGCTCACACCATTTGTACTAAAAATAGAATGGTGCATAAGTGTGCAAATTGGGATGCACCAAACCTTTTTGTCTCCAAGGCGCTTCATTTTCAAAGACAATATTTGAAGGCCACCCAAGAAAGTTCTAGTACATGTGCTGTAGTGACAAAGCTCTTCATTTTCTACTTTCCTTACAGAAACTAGGGTTGGCAATATATAAAAATAATTCAACAAAATAATCATAAATAATCCACAATCCCAGTAAGTGAATGTTCTTCATACTTGATGCTTTAAATTACCAATGAATTTACATGGATGCTGAAGGTTACAAATCCCTACCCCGAAAGCAACAGCAATGCAACTAAGGGGTTTTACACAACTAAAAACAGAAACTTTTTATGCATTTTGGATGCATTTTTATGCAAAATTTGAAAATGGGTTTCAAAGTGCAAGTTTCTGAAAACGATACCATCTGGGGCTACACAACTGATCGCGATTAAATCGCAACACGATTTGGCAAAGGCTGCGATTATTTAATGCGCAGCTTGTCAGAGCTGTATGCCTCTGTGATCTGTAGTAAATGCATCTCCATCTGAAAGCCAGAGGGCGCTCTTGCGCAGAAACTCCAAATATGCCCTGCAGCAGAAGATAACGCGTCATCATCGCTGAGGCTGAATAAACAGAAGATTGAAACGCTTTGAATAAACATGACTAATAAACACACAACTGTGCCACATAATCTCACAGAAGGCTGCTCAACTGTTGTTATGAAGTGAGTTTGGAGTAAACACATGTTATTAAATGTTGTCTTTTGTTGGACAAGATCTTAATAAATGCTTCTCATGTCTGGAAAGATGTTTGACGCGTGTTGCTTTTTCAAACATGCATTATAAGCGATTCAAAACTCACAGTGCTTTCAGATGGATCAGCATTTGGAGCCATACTTCATTGAGAAGCTGCGCATAAAAAAATAATTGCAGCCTTTGTGATTTCATAATCACACTAAGAATCACGTAATGTTATTTTTCGTATCGTGCGATAAATTGTGCAGCCTGGCATAGTCATATTGGAAAAATCGCATTTACGAGTTGAACGCACATGAACGCCACCACAAAGTCGTAAATCCCAGTGGGAAGCTTTGGATTTTATTTAAGCACTGATCTTTGAATACAGTGACATTATCAGGCTTTTTTATTTAGAACAAAATAAACTAATTCCCCAAACAAAATTGAATAGTATTGTAATTTAAGAATATAAGATGTAACAAAGTTTACAACAGCTTCACAAATTAATTAAAAACATGAAGCAGCAAAACACACTGGCGCATATTCTTTGTTCTTCATTTTCTAGAAATAGATTTCAAAAATCTTGCTGTATTTTTTCCTAGTTAATGAAGAGAAGGTACACTCCGTCTTGCTCCGATGAAAGTGACTTGACACCGTAAACACAACTTCCCACCTGGAATATACAAACTTCCCAGGAGGACTTGAACACACGTTCTACAGCGGTTTTAGTCATTTTCGCAGATACGTGTGAACGGGGATCTTTTTGACAGTATTGTCGTCTTTTCCGTTTTTAATACATCACTTTCATATACACACGCAGCCAAAAATGCTTTAGCAAACACTGACTGATAAGAGAATCAGCTAATGACTACTTAAAATACACATCATAGAAAAATACAACTCACAGCATTTTTGAGAGGTGATTCAGATTCACTGTATATTGGAAATATTGATTAATCAACAATAAAGATTCAATATAGTATTCTATATTGAAATGTTCTATGAAACATCTAGATTGAAACATTTGACGACACTGAGGGTGATCAATTTGAATTTTTAAAGCATTATTAAGTATATTTCAAAGCTCGCTGAGAACCGACTGCTGCAACACCCTGGGTAGTGAAGTTAGATGACAGCTGCTCTCATTCTGTTTGAATGATGACAGAAGTGTGTGGACACTTACAGAGACAGACAGACGGACACTTTATGTCCAAATGAGAATCTGGAAAAAGGCAACCTTTATCACACCTGTTAAATGCAAACAAACCATAGTTAATGTCAGGCTAAACCTGTGTTTGGGTTCAGCACTCAAAAAGCTTATTTTACAGTTTTACTAAGTCAGGACGTTTTAAGACACAGAATCTGCCATGAAAGCATGCTACCCTGTGCAAAAGTCTGCAAAACTACAACATTTTCAGCATGCTTGTGCTAATTTCAGTCTGTTTGCACACACAACACGCTGCTAAAAGCCTTAGAAATGTATTCAGCTCTCAAGATCACAGATCTCACCCCAGTATTCTGGGTCATCTGGTCCCCGTCATAACAAGCTCAGAGAGCAGTTTTGTGTTCAGGGCTTGTGGTGTAACAAAAACTGACAGTTTCAGAGAACATTCTGGGTTTATATAACAGGGGTCAGTGCTGTGGAAAAGAGGGGTCTGCCACCCAACCCCTTCCTTCCATGTAGACACAGACAAGCGTCTAACCCTGCTTAAGCACAAATGCTCATCACCATAATAAAACAGGCCTCTCGGGAGAGGGAGGGGCGGATCACGGAGGATTCGCTTCCCAAAACCCAGAACGCTGGCTGTGAACAATTGCAACAGTGCCTATACAGAACTGAAACACACAACTATCTTATGAGATAGTCTAGAAACTTCTAGACACACATAAACACACCGCGAGGACAAAATTACAACAAAATTCAATACTTCAACAGAGTAAAATCCATTATCTAGTGAATTTCTAACATAAATTCTCTGAATTGTTTACTCACTTAATAGTAATGTATTATTTTTCACCTACACCATTACATACACACAGTACATAAACTGGTAATATGTCTTATTATTTATATCATTGTTATTATTATATTCACAATTCATGTTTTTAATCATTTCAGTCTAATGAAAGTTTTAAACAAATAAAAATGATAACATTGTATAAATAAGAAATATTACTAGCAGGTAAATTTGTGATATGTTAATGTCACACTGACACTTATGATGTCTTTTACCAAAAGAGCACAATATGCCCAATAAAAAAAAAAAAAATTATTTAAATGATCCTAGATACCATGATCATATGGTTTAGGAGTGCTAAATTTCATCAAAGCAAAAAAGACCAAATACTACAAAATTAACATTTCAGCTTTCAACTGTTATGCTGATAATATAGTTTAGAATGAAAAAGGGTGTGATAGCGCATTGTATGTGTACAGTATATATTGTTATGTATGCTGTACATAATATTAAACGATAATACTGATATACTGTAGCATGTTTACTGTACCCTTTGAAGAAAACCATCAAGTCAAATGTCCTTTTCCACCAAGTGAATCACGAATTCCAATTCTAAGCCTGTGGTGCAACACCACACCTTAGGACGCACACATGCGGCCTAATCAGGAAGGAAGCAAATCCATTCTAATATCTCAGAGCATCTGTCATGCAACACCACCCTTGCAGGGCGTGTGTTTGGGCCCAAGGTGACGAGGCAGCATCTAAAGGAGAGAGAGAGCCATGACCAAGCAATGGCACAGGCGTGCCCAACGGGCCACAAGCACCGAGAACTGCTCGTTAAATCCTGCGTTCCCTACCCTGCAACGTGCTTGACACAAACAAACATGCAGGGCTATTGAGCTGAAAACACTGGGCCATGCTTCCGTGTAAGGTGGGTGGAGAATACAGACTCACAAGCTCACATTCCCTACCAGAAATAGCAATACTGCAAATAGAGAGGATTGAAAAGGCTTCAATGTATGTTTGGCCCCCCTTGTGGATACTATTTGTGCATGCGTCAGGTCCTTCCTATACAGGCCACTTCAACAATGCTCTCCACGATGTCCCTTCAGCTAAAGTAAAACCTCTTCCTAGTATCGCATCTCATCCATGTTCAAATCTCCCCTGTTTTTAATAAAAAGAAGCATAAATCCAGTAGCTCGTAAGAGCAGAAGACAGAAGCCGGTACTCACCATAACACTATCTACTCCATTTTTCCATCCAGTGCGGTTGTGTGAGGGAGGTGCCTGCTATACGATCCACTGCAGGGCTGCCTGCCTCAAGCAGCCCTCGCTGGACGGATGCTGATGATGTAGCGCCTTTCAGGAGAGCAGCCCAGTTACCTTGGAAACTGAGAAGTGATGGAGTGGCCGTGCTGCACCACCATTGGCTGGAGAGGGGTGGTGCTCCCGCTGTGGGGCCCCGGTGGGTGTGGCTACAGATGAGAGGAAGCAGAACTGTGAAAGCAGATGCACAACATTAGAGTGGTGTCCTTTTGCAGTGACACACACACACACACACTCATATTTACTTTAGAAGAGCAAATATACACCATTAAATGTCTTAAAAATATACGACTATTTCCTTGAAAATATTATAAAACACTTCTTTCTTCTCATCCATCTCAAAATATACTTTTTTTCTCTCTCCTCACAAAAAATACTGTTGCAATACAATGGTATCAGATGATCATATTAAAGGCACACGGAACAGCACTTTACCTAATAAATAGTAAAACAATGTTTTAATGTATCTGTTTATATTTGTTTCATATTTAAAATAGCATCAATTTTATGTGTACAAATTCAAGATAAAATTAATTTCAAACATAAATAAGGGTAACACTTTACAATAAGGTTAATGTATTAACTAACATGAATTAAGCGAGCTAATCTTTTTTAACGTTAGTAAACACAGCTCTATGTTAACAAATACAACTCTTGATTTTAATAATGTATTAGTAAATGTTGAAATTTGTTAACATTAACAAAGCTTAATAAATGTTGTAGAAGTGCAGTTCATTATTAGTTCATGTGAATTAATAAAGTTAACTAATGAAACTTATTGTAAAGGGTTCCCGAAACAAAGAATATTTTGTCATTTTTATTTACTGCTAATAACAGTTGATTAAATTTATTATTTTTTATATTATAAGCCATTTAAAATTTATTTCGATTCGGACATGACCAACAGAGTGGATGTCTGAGGGAATAAATTGTTCCTTTTCATAAATAATCCGTATGTTTTTATATTCAGGCCCACGCGTGCCTTTAATGCTGACGTCACGTGCTCTCGGAGTTACCGTAAATACGCGTTTCCTCGGTAAAAAAGAAGAATGCTCTCGCATTTCGAAACTTGATTGCGAGGAGTTCGTAATCACGATTTCAGAAGTAGGAATAATCAAATTTCCCATTGCAAATGAATGCAGCTTTACAACATAAACGGGGTTTCGCTCACTGACATCAGCCAATCACAACGACACTGAGGCACTGCCTCCTCTCGTGGGACTTCGCATATAAAACCACGCTTTAGAACATGTCGCAACGGGGAAAAAATAATAACGCAAAAGAAGTCGTTATCCGATGAGAACGTCTTCCAGTCTGCTTTTGCTGTCTAATATCTTTCACGGTCGAGTTTTGTGTTGGGAAACGCCGCTAGATGTTTAACGACATTGACGCCAAACACCATTGGTTCTCGCGTATCACGTGACCGACGCGATTGATTTATTTATTTATTTTTGGTGAGTTAAGAGTATAAGTCAATAACAATGACAAATTAAAACGTAAATTGTCGTTATTCAAAGGAAAATTTGGAGGGGAAATCATTTTTAACGTATAATTGTTACTAATTATGAAAATATTAGTGTAAATATCCTATAATATATAATTATATAATTATAAATATATTTGACGTAAATATATATTTATATATCACATATAATAAAGTAAAATTATAATATACATTTTAATACATCTAATTGCTTTTCTCCCTTTTGATCAAACGATCTTGTTGCAGTAGTTTATTGAAACCACTGGATGACGCCAAAGTTACGTTTTACTTCTGATACAACACTAACTAAATAGTAACTAAATTCTTAATTGATGCATGATAATCATCTGGGGGGAAAGATGTAGTTTCACTGACCATGACTAACCTAACCCTAACTAATGTGAGACTGAATGAAGAAAATAAATGTTGGACAGAAATAATCAGAAGATATTAAAAATGTAGGAATATTATTATAGTTTTTTTTTATTTTGGATTCTAAAGTTAACAGTCTTCACTTCATGAAGCGAATTCACTGATAATGACAAGAGCATCAACTAAATAAATTAGTAAATGGAACTAACAGTTCAGCTAAAACTGTGCACGTCATTTATTGTTTTGACATAAAAGAGCTACACACAGAACAATCTAACGGTCCCTGGAGTACTACAGTGAACTCTTTTATTTTTGTTTTCCCTGACAAGCTGCCCTTATGTCACTGCAGATGATGCTGCGGTAGATCTTTCTGAAACGATGACATCATCCCCCTGGTCTTGGCAGTGGAGCCGAACACACGAAACACACTCCATTTTGGCTCCAATCCAGAGTGAAACCTAATATTCCACCCCTGACATTCTCAGAGCCAACATGGCGGACCGCGAGCTACAGTTTCCCGATTGTTATTGCTTATGAAGGAAGTATGCCGTGAAGCCCTTTAACGAAAGAAATGCGCCCTCATTGGTTTTAACGGTGTTTACGGAGCGAGAGCCAATCATATGTGCCCGCTGATCCAGGTGATATCCCTCCTACCAGTATCTCCGGAGTAGGTTTATTTTGGTTTACCCCCGCTCCTCTGCCGCCGCCATTAGAGCCAGTTTATATTACAACGGCAACAGATATGGGAATTGCGGTTTTTAAAATCCTCTAAAATCGGCTTTGATTCGAATATCGCGGTGGTGTTTGGGGTTTCAGAGGAAGGGAGAGGAATAACATGGGTGTTCGGCCGCGGAATCGCTCTGCTGTCGCGGTAGATTGTCGGTGCTGAGCTGGATTTGGACCCGATAGGATTGGGTTTCGGTTGGACAGACCTTCGGTTTGCATAAGGGCGAACTCGGGAACGGTAGTGTTTGCAAACTGAAGTGTTGAAGGGGGAAAACAGGTAAGGGCCTTTATTTCTGTGAGGAGGGAGGGAAATCACAGTAACAGTATATGCAACAGGGCAAATTTATGCATATTATTTTTTAGTTTTCTAATGCTCGCGTATAGTTTACAGAAATATGTATTTATGTTATGTTTATTTCTTTTTAAGGAAGTGAAAATGTCAATGGACAGTGGTACAGTCTGATTTGAAGTAGCTGTATGTGTTTACTCACAGTGCAGATACAAACACTGGAGCTCTTTTCTGGTGCTGTTATAGTTCGGGTAAAATCGACACCTTGGTGAGGAATTCCGAAGCGAGCCGAGAGTTTGTACTGGATACATTTGAACTTGATACATTATAGCGGCGGAAATGCTTCTCGCATTCCATTTTCATCGCCCGTTATAGAAAAACTCTCACCGTTATATCACAGGTTGCCTGTCGTGTAATAAGAGGTATGTTTCAAAACCTACTGACTATCTAGACAGCATTTTTGCGGCTTCAGAATTACGTCCAGCATTTTGACAGCTCTCTATCCAGTCTGACAGATTCCCTTCAAAACATTGAACCCACAACCAGTAGACCTATTGCTGCGAACTTTTAAATGTTTGTTGTTTTTGACAAGAGGGCATAAAAAGTAGAGCTAAATGTAAGATGAAAGTGACAGTTACCATAGTTAATGTACTTTTATGTAGTGAAACCATGTTTTTTATTGTCATGTGCCATGGTAATACCCTGGTATTCTTTGACTTACCATGTAAATTATGTGGTATGTATATATATATGAATAATTCAGTACCATTACCGCCTTCATAATATCACTGTACCCTGTTACCACCATAGTACAAATTTGTCAGGGAAATCTAGGCCATCGTGGAAAAAAAAAAAAAAATGTTAATAACCAAAATCTAGTCCAATAACCAAATGAGTGTAGGAATGTAGGTCAAAGGATGTGACCGTTTGCCCCAGTGAGCTGGATTCATCTCTGTCGTAGCCCACCTGTTTGGACCGTCAGGAATAATCCAGAGTCGTGAACAACTTTCCGCTCTAAAAAGCCTTTCAGAATAAATGTATTGTGCTCGTTTTTATCACAGCAGCAAATGAAGTGTTTATGGTCGTTCACAATCAACGTGTGTTTGAAAGGACCAAATAAAGAGATTTGTGTCTGTTACTATATAAAGAGACATGGAGAAAAGCATGGAATGTACATAGACTGTCACTTATGTCATCATGATTTATGCTGATCCCATTTATTTATTTTGTCAGTCCTCTGCGTCGTTTGTATCACTTTTAAATGTTGTCATCATTATTTGACTCAATTGCTTGGTATTGTTTTTAACTGTAAACAACTGAATTACAGTAAGACAACTTGGAAAATCTAGGATTCATGTTTTTGACAAATTTATAACAAAGAAAGGCTAAATGTAAAAATATCCTGCACTATTTCTAGGTCACTAATCAAATGTAAGCAAAATTGTGACATCGACCATGTAACTCCTTTGTACAAAAGGTTCATTGAAGCACAAGATGCTGTTGGAACATTCTCAAATCAGGTTGTTTTTTTTCTAAACTTGTGGATTAAATCAAATTGTAGCGAAAGTGGACAAATCGAATTTATTCCTGCAATAACAAATCTGAATTTTTAGCATCATTATTCCAGTCTTCAGTGTCACACGATCCTTCAGAAATCATTCTAAGCTGATTTGCTTCTCAAGAAACATTTATTATTATTGTCAGTGTTGGAAACAGTTGTGCTGATTAATATTTTTGCTTAAATGTAATTTTTTTTGCAGCAGTGTAGAAGTATTCTCTGCCATTTTTGATCAATTTTGTGCGTCCTTGTTGAATAAAAGTGTAATTATTGCTGATAATTGCTGCTGTTGTTGATCTCTGGTCTATTGGAGCCCACTGTATATCAAATCTTATTGTTGTCGATCAGCATGTTTCCTTTCCCAGCAAGACCTAAACTTTGCCTGTCTGTGATTATTGCAGGAGAAACTGGAGTCACTGTGACCGTGAGCGAGTGAAAGCAGGTGAAGAACGGAGGACCGGCGGGTGGGAGGGAGGAGGGTGGGGGGGCTGGTGATCAGCTGTGGTGACCGGCGCGAGCGAGGATGACAGATTTTGGCTTGAAGTGGAGCTGCGAGTACTGCACCTACGAGAACTGGCCGTCCGCCATCAAATGCACCATGTGTCGGGCCCAAAGGCACAATGCGCCCATCATCACCGAGGAACCCTTCAAGAGCAGCTCCAGCCTGGACCCCCAGCTCTGTACCACCCAGGGGGGCTCCACTCTGCTCATCTGTCCCGACTCCAGCGCCCGACCTCGGGTACGGATCGCAGATGAGCTGCCCGAGACCAGCAGCAAATGGTCCTGCCACATGTGCACCTACCTGAACTGGCCTCGTGCCATCCGCTGCACGCAGTGCCTCAGTCAGAGGCAGCAGGGCTCAAAACAGGGTCCGCTCAGTCCGTCGGAAGCCCCCCAGACTTCGGAGTCTGGATCCAGACCCTCCCCGGTCACCTCGGACCCCTGTGAGGAGTATAACGACAGGAATCGGCTCAACATCCACACGCAGCGCTGGCCGTGCTCAGCTTGCACCTACGAGAACTGGCCAAGGAGTCTCAGGTGTGTGGTGTGCGACCACCCTAAACCCAGCAGTACGCCCGAGGCGCCCCAGCAAGATTCAGAGGCGGAGAGTGCCACGTCCCTGTCGATAGTAAACGAGCAGGAGCGGGATAACGTAAGGACAGCGGGGGGAGGTGGGGTGAGTGGGGGTCTCCGGGGCAGGCAGAGGAAACTCTCTCCCCCAGCTTGTAAAGGGCAAGCAGAGGTGAAGATCGAGCTGGCGTCAGGAGCGGTGGGCAGCGATAATGAGCAGGAGGCAGACTTTAAAAAACTCAAACAGATCCGGAACAGGATGCGGAGAAGCGACTGGCTCTTCCTGAATGCCTGCGCTGGTGAGAAATGAGCCCCATTAGGGCCAGATACAGTTTCCCCAAAACGTATTGAGCCACATTTTAAAAATGTCTGAATGTCATTGCATTAGATTAAATGTCTGTATCTGCACTCAAATGCTGCAGAATGTTTTCTCTTCACTAACTTCTCTTTTCTTTCAGTTTTGCTCAATGTCTTTCAATCAGCTGGTGTTTTGGTGATTTTTAGTGGATGTATAAAGTCAGTAGCACCTTAAAAAGTTATGGTAACACTTTACAATAAGATCTAATTTCTCAACATTAATGCATTAGCTGACATGAACTAACAATGAGTAGTATATTTTTACTGCATGTATTAATCTGTTTAAAGGGTTAGTTCACCCAAAAATGACATTTCTGTCATTAATTACTCACTCTCGTGTAGTTTCAAAGTCAATAAGATCTTTGGAACAAAAATTAAGATATTTTGTCTGAAATCCGAGAGCTAACAGATACTTTTGATTTTGAAAATTAGTCAAATTAACATTAACTCAGGTTAATTGATGCTCTAGTCTTGAAGTGTTGTTTATTGTTAGTTGATATTAGCTAATGTAGTTTAGTAGTGTTGACAAATGAGATATAACGTGTTACGGAATTTATGAAGTGTGACTTAAAAAGATAATTCTCCAAAAATGAAACTCCTGTCATCATTTAGGTTCATACAGGTTTTGAACAACTTGAGGGTGAGTAAATGATGACAGAAGCTTCGGGTGAGCTATCCCTTTAACTGTGATGTGAAATGGAAATTAAAGTCTGAATCTTTTGATATCAGCTGGTATCAAACCTTTATTTTCATCACTAAGCCGGTGGGAGAGGGTTTGTATGCACATAGTTTGATGCAAGCTGACAGATTTTTTTCTCTCGTGGGCTCTGTTACTTTAGGAACACTTCTGTTAGCTATCTGCTCTCTCGCATTAGAGTATGAAATCATTGATCTATAAAGCAGCATAATTGTCTTCTGGGATATTCCTATTGCTCCTATAGATCTGATGAGAATTGAATCTGAAATTCATACTGCAACATGAAAGTGGAAATCAACTCACTCATATTTAATGCACACTTTCATCAGGTGTAGTCGAGGGAGATCTGGCGGCTGTGGAGGCGTACAAGTCATCGGGCGGTGATATCGCACGTCAGCTGACTGCAGACGAGGTGCGGATTCTCAACCGCCCGTCTGCGTTTGATGCAGGTTTCACTCTGGTGCATCTGGCCATCCGTTTCCAAAGACAGGACATGCTTGCGGTGCTGCTCACAGAGGTCAGAGTTTTACATGTATAGGCTATGTGGGGGTCAAGGGTGGTCAGCTTACAATGTGATATTGTAAAATTGTTGATTGTTTGTTTGTGAATGAATTTCAGGTGTCTCAGCAGACGGCAAAGTGTATACCGGCTCTAGTGTGTCCAGAGTTAACAGAACAGATCCGCAGAGAGGTGGCAGCAGCACTTCACAGGCGTAAAGGAGAATTCCCCTGTTACTTCTTCACGGACCTTGTCACCTTCACATTACCAGCAGGTGATCACACACAATTTCTAAAGAAAGAGTTAACCTCCTGCCCTGGGATCTTAACCTCCTGTCTAAAAGTCTTAAGAGTATGTGATTTTAACAGTACCAATGTATTTTAAATATAGTCTCTAAGATGCATTAGTCCTGCTCAATAGTCAACAGCCTATTAAACGTCTACAAACACTCAAGTCTCTTTTAAGATCAAGTGTTCAAAAGTTAACCAATTTCTTTAAAAAGTTCTCTCAATGTAGTGGATGAATGACTAAAGTCCTAATTTAGTCCTAAATTCAATCTGTTCAAAATGTGGAAATTATGAATACGTTTTACGATCTCTATGAAATTTTTGAAGCATCAAAGTGATAGTTGCATAGCTGTCTATGGAGGAACAGAAAGCTGTCAGATTTCATTAAAATGTTTTAATTTGTGTTCTGAAGATGAATGAAAGTCTTACAGGTTTGGAACGACATGAGGCTGCGTAATTAATGACAAGTTTCATTTTTGGGTGAACTAACCCTTTAAGTACAGTAACTAATAACATTTACACAAATACTTTACACCACTGCTTGACAGGAAAACTTTTTAAAAGTGGAACAAAAATCCATTATATGGTATGTTAAATGTAACAGACAGTAGGGTTGTATCTGAAAAAGATTTTTTTTTTTTTTTTTTTTTTTTTTTTCCAAAGATATTGAAGACCTTCCTCCAAATGTTCAAGAAAAACTGTTCGATGAGGTCCTGGATCGAGATGTACAAAAAGGTGAAGTGACTTTTTTTTTTTTAACATTTATTTTATACTTTAAATCTGAAAATAATGGGCAGCACATTAATACTTTGAGTTTTACATGTGTTGCTCAAGTGAAAATCTAGATCAGTGCTTCTCAACTAGTTTTACTTCAGGACCATAGCTTGAAATTCAATGATTGTAAACTCTGCTCAGCACAATGTTGACCTTGTTTGTAAGTGAACCTGTATTTAAAGGATTACTTCACTTCAGAATTAAAATTTCCTGTTAATTTACTTACTCCCATGTCATCCAAGTTGCTTATGTCTTTCTTTCTTCAGTTGAATTAAGGTTTCTTTAGGAAAACAGTCCAGGATTTTTATCCATATGACTTCAATGGCAACCAACCGGTTGAAGGTCCAAATTGCAGATTCACTTCAGCTTCAAATGGTTCTACAGGATCCCAGCCAGGGAATAAGGGTCTTGTCTAGAAAAACGATCACTCATTTTCTAAAAAAAAAAATAATGCACTTTTTAACCACAAATACTTGTCTTGCACTGCTCTGCGATGCGCCAAGCATTACGTAATCACGTTTGAAAGGTCACGAATGACGTAGGCAGAAGTACCGTACAAAGACTAAGTCAACCGGCCTTTGAAGTTGGAGGAGAAAATGAGTTTCGCCTACGTCACCCGTGACTTTTCCAAAATGATTTTGTAATTGGTGGTACATCGCTGAGCTAGTCCAAGAAATGCATTTATGGTTAAAAAAAAAAAATATAAATATATATATATATATATATATATATATATTGTTTTTTATTTTTTTTAGAAAATGGCTAATTGTTTCTCTAGATAAGACCCTTATTCCCTGGCTGGGATCCTGTAGAACCCTTTTAGGCTGAAGTGAAACTGCAATTTAGACCTTCAACCTGTTGGTAGCTGTTGAAGTCCACTATATGGAGAAAATTCCTGGAAAGTTTTCCTCAAAAACTATCATTTCTTTTCAAAAGAAAGAAAGACCCAAATGTCCTGGATAACATGGGGGTGAGTAAATTGTCAGGAAATTTGAATTCTGAAGTGAACTAATCCTTTAATGTAGATTTGGGTCCTTCCTATGTTCTTTTACTGTGCATAATTTTGTTTATATTTATTGAAGGTGTAAATCAAGCTGTCCAATTTGGCCTTTAATTTAACTAGCTTATACCAAGTTGTGGGTCAAGATATTCTAAAGTTTGGGTGCACAACTTTTGACATTAACATCAAAAGATATGGTTTAAGTTATTTAGGATAGTTGTTTAAGATATAAGTTTTTTGTTTTTGTTTTTTTTACCTCGCCTTTTTATTAATCAGCCTATTTGTTGTCCTAATGATCTACAATTTATACGGTTAGTTAAATTTTATTATATGTAGTTTAGGATTGTTCCAGATCAGAAAAAGATCTGCATCCTGTTTTTGGGTCACAACCCACCAGTTGAGAAGAAACTGATCTAGAAAATGCCTTAGCTGGTCTATTTCCGTTGCATCCCTGAAGACAGCAGGCAGCTAGCAGAAATCAAATTTATCACTGGATGGGCAAAGAAACAGGTTGAGAAACTGATTTATTCTGTGTTCAGAGCTGGAAGAGGAGTCCCCCATCATTAACTGGTCTCTGGAGCTGGGCACGCGTCTGGACAGCCGGCTGTATGCTCTGTGGAACCGAACCGCAGGAGATTGCCTTCTGGATTCTGTGTTACAGGCCACTTGGGGAATTTACGACAAAGACTCTGTCCTGAGGAAAAGCCTCAACGATAGCTTACACGACTGCTCTCATTGGTAAGACGGGAAATTAGTAGGCTGGGTTCATGTTAAAGGTTCACTAAACGTTTTCTGAGAAACACTGTTGGTATTTGAAATCAACCCAAACAAGCACACCCCCTCCCTTCATTGCTCAAAATGGACGTCTCTTTATCATAGCTGAAGTCAAGCAAATTAAGGTTTCGTGAGAAATAAAGATGACTAACAAAAATTAACATACAGAACACAAACATGTATACAAGGAAGAGTTTGTTGGTAGTCGCCAGCAGCACACTATCTCCAGACAAACATATCCTGTATCCAAAAATCCAAATAAAGCTCTTGCCTGATCATAACCAGTAACATTCCTCTGACCACACTACACTACTACTTGGCTACAAGTGTGTTGTGCCGGTCAGTCCCATCCACTTTCAGCAGTGTTTCTCAGAAATCGCTTACTGCACCTTTAACTACCCAGACCACCCTAGTAGTGTTTTCAATGTGCGGCATCATGCATATTTTCATCAGCAAATCTTGTCATTGTTGTAAACCTTGTTTAATTGCAATTGTACTTATTCAAATAGGTGTAATACAGATACACCGATATACACAGATATGTGTGTGTATTTTTTAGGTTCTATACGCGCTGGAAAGAGTGGGAATCCTGGTATTCCCAGAGCTTTGGTTTGCATTTCTCTCTGCGGGAGGAGCAGTGGCAGGAGGACTGGGCGTTTATACTATCATTAGCTAGTCAGGTAAGCAACCAGATTTACGGTGGCTGATAGATTCAGGGAAAACATTAATATTTCACCGCCTACTTGGATAACTGCAGTTGACTCATACAGAAACACGCACATACAGACCAAGAGGATGAGGGCTAGACAGATGTTTGAATATTACTTACAGCGTTGTTTCCATTAGTTGGTTATTTCCATACAGATTTTTGAACAGTTTCATTGTGCTTAGTCAACATTAAATCAAAACTCACCCTATTCACTTCGGTAATACACATTTGTAGTCTTATTGTGAACGATTCAACAGTTCATGTTATTCTGAATGAACAGAAAGTTTTTCTTCATAAGCTTTCATCATGATGTAAGAACTCACTACAGCTCTAAACAGTTTTTGTTTTTGGCGACTTTAAATGGATCATTGAATATCCTTCACTGGGAAATATGTCAAATAGTTACAGCAAAATGGGTTGCAAATAGATAATAGGAATTTTGTATTTTAGTATTTGGGCTCATAAAAAAATATTTGTTTATTTAATTGAAGTTTAATGAGAAAGATGTTATATTTTTAATAAGTTTTGTCACCATTTCTGAACAAGCTTATGATTAGGCAAAATACACACAACAAGCTTACATCATAACTTGTGTGTTAAAAGAAAAATATGCGGAACAAAAACATTTAAAGGTGCAGTAAGCAATTTTTGAAAGACGCTGCTGAAAAGTGGATCACCCCAAGCACAAAAACACACTTGTAGCCAATCAGCAGTAAGGGGCATACACATTCGTGATGGGGGAGGATGGAGAGCTCAGTGCATAAGACAGACATTAGCAGAACGACTATAGAAAGAAAGAGATGACAGAGAAAATACAAATGAGGTGAAGGCCAGGAGAATATAACTTTAAAAAGAAGGGTTACGATCAAGCGAGAGGTAGGACGTATGTTAATATCGGAGAAGCTTTCCAGCGCCGGAGAGATCTGAGCGGGAAGGCCTGAAAACGGACGCAGAGGTTGATTTAATTCTTCTCGATACGTGAGTAATGTTGGTTTTGTGTTTTAATAGAATTAAGATGTGCTGTCTTTTGCTTGAATATGCTCAAGTGTCATCTTCGCTTGTTTGTTCATCTGCATTATTATTATTATTATTATTATTATTATTATTAATATAAGCTTAGAATGTCTAAACCTCCTCCACCACCCGTTTCAAGCATTGGCTCACAAAGTGTGTCTGAAAAGTGAGATAACATTCTCCTAATAAATGTTTTTTCTCTTGATTCCCCTTTTAGTGATGGCTTTAACTCCTTAACCTTGTCACATTTGTAATTAGTTACTTGGATTATCGTGTTATGTAGGGAGCTGTTCATAAAAACGGTGTTTGTTTTTTGGGATGGAAGGGACTTTGTCATCAAAGGAGTAGAGGAGCTAAATGACAATTAGACATTTGACCTGAATTATCTTAGTAACGCACATTGCTTTCACTTATCGATGATATCATACCCTCAGGCGGCAGGCACAGCAGATAGTCGTTGCCTGTGTTGCATAGTGTGTACATGAATGAGGGGGCAGAGGCATCAAGAGAGGGGTGTGATCCTTTTGGGTAGGGGCGTGTTTGTTTTGATTTCAAATATTAACAGTGTTTACCAGAAATGGCTTACTGCACCTTTTAAGCTCAGTAAAGCAGACTGCTCCAATCATCGTCGAACGTAGAGGGTTGGACAATGAAACTGAAACACCTCGTTTTAGACCACAGTAATTTACTAGTATGGTAGCGCCACCTTTTGCTGCCAATAAAGCATCAGTTCTTCTTGGGAATGACCGATAAATGTCCTGCACGGTGGTCAGAGGGATTTTTAGCCATTCCTCTTCCAGAACAGTGGCCAGGTCACCATTTGATGCTGGTGGAGGAAAACCACTATTGGCTATGAAGCGCCCATCAAGAGTAGTAGGGAATGCCATGATATTGCATCCCAAAACATTACTGATCCACACCTGTGCTTCACTCTGGGCAGCAACAGTCCGGGTGTTAAGCCTCTTTGGGGCTTCTTCACTCTGTGCGAAAGTGAAGGTGGACTCATCAGAGAACCATACATTGTCAACAGCCCAAGATTTGCACTGTTGCCACCAATGAAACCAACATTTGACATTGGCACATGTTACCAAAGGTGTGGCTATAGCAGCCCGACCATGAATATTGACTCTGAAGATCCCGTCGAACAGTTTTGGAGGAAACAGGAGAGTCGAGGTCTACATTTAATTCTGAAGTGAGTTGGGCACCTGTGGTTTTATGTTTTTTGGATACAATCTGGGTTAGTACCTGCACATCACTTTCAGTCAGCTTCCTCTTGCATCCAGTTAGATGGGGTTCGTCCTACGTGGTGGTATGCTGAGATTATCCTGAATACCATAGCTCTTGATACACCACAAAGACTTTTGTTTTGCTGATGTCTTCGTCACAGATGAGTCAGCAAGATGTGTACCAACAATTTGTACTCTTTTGAACTCTGATTGGTCTCCCATTATGTTGTTTGGATTGCAGTATTTATGTACAGCTGTGCCATTGCCCTGCTAATTCAGCCTTCACAGTCTGCTCTGACTAATGGAATGTAGAATCAGTGAAGATTGGCCACTAGGCCACACATATAGTGTTCGTTTCATTGTCCAACCCCTGTATATACACTTTAGTCTGCATATATTTATCATGTTTATATTGTTTCACATGTTCATGTTGAGAAAAACAAGAATATCTACATGCTTGCATGAAATTGGCTCTTCAGTCTGAAAACAATAAGGATGGCCGCCAACACAGACATTGCAGGGACACAAAGATAACGATGCGTTAAGTGAAGTTTCTTACAGCCCTAAACCATCTCCGTCAAACGAAACTTAAAGGAAGCGTATGTATTGATCATTTTGCTCTCAGATAAGTTCTTTTCTCGGTACAGCTGCACTGTCCTGTAGTCGTGAATGCAATGATGGACAGCTGTCCTTCCTCATTCAACTGGTCAGTAACATTGGTGTTGGGTGTTTGGATCTCATATGATTTCTCATTGTGGTGGTGATTTACGATAGCTCAGTTTCACCCAACAGTGTTTGCACACAACATGTTGATTCATTTTATCAAAAGACATTCCATTTTGTAAGATCACTTATTAAGGTCATTTTAATCAAAGTTAAAACTTCGCTACGCCCAGAGGAGACCATGACATTCTGTGATCACATACAATCTTGTTTACTCACTCCACAGCACCACCCAATGTGTTTAGTATTAACTGTGAGCTTTTAGGAATGTGTTTTGGATTCATCATGGATTCACTACATTTACGGCCAGCTGAGCAACATGTAGTAAAATTTGAATAGTATTATTTTCTAAAAATTATTACAAATCGAATATTTGACTATTTGTGCTCACCCCTTGTTGGAAACGGTGTTTCATGCTGAATTATTTTTTTTATATTTCATAATGAATCAGGATTGAGGTTTCCCTAGAAAAGCAGAAAAACTGTTTTACCGTTGTATTGTACTTATACTCTTTCTCTGTCTCTCTGTATTCTTGTTTCTTGTGCCTGTAGCCGGGTGCGAGTTTAGAGCAGACGCATGTGTTTGTTTTGGCACACATCCTTCGGAGGCCCATCATAGTGTACGGTGTGAAATATTACAAGAGCTTCAGGGGAGAGACGCTGGGATACACACGCTTTCAGGGTGAGCTGCCTTTAAGCATGCAACACTAATGTGTAGATATTTGATATAGTTTGGTCAGTTTTCAATAGCTATTTCTCATTTCTTTGACAAATATAACGCTAATTTAAACTTTCTGGTTATCAAAGGATAACCAGACTGAAAAAAAGTGTGTTTTCTACAAAAGTATTCAGCAGCACAATTGTTTTCAACATTGATAATGATTAGAAATGTTTCTTAAGCAGCAAATCAGCATATTAGAATGATTTCTGAAGGATCATGTGACACTGAAAACTGAAGTAATGATCCTGAAAAATCAGCTTTGATCACAGGAATAAATTACATTTTAAAATATATTCAGATACTGTAGAAAAACTTTCTTAAATTGTAATGTAATTTCACAATTGTTACCGTTTTTACTGCATATTTGATATAAATTGCCGAAAATAAATTTAGCTTTTGTGAGACTTCTTTCAAAAACCTGAAAAATTAATATTAATAATTATATATATATATATATACATACACAATTTTTGTAAAAAAAATATTATTATTTATAATGTTTTATAATAGTGACGTCAACATTAAATTTACTGCTTTAATGAAAGATTTTTAGTAGTATATGTAAGATTATATGTAAATTCACAAGCTTGCGATTTGATTCTTTTTCAATTCAATTTGATTCAATTTCGATGGAGACTATCAGGTACTGTACATGGCAAAACAAAATCCTAATGTGCAATTTGAAAAAATTGTATACAACCTCAACTCAGTCGTGCATCTAAAAAGTCTACAAATGGCTGAAATCTCATCTGAATAATTGACTTTTTGAGGTGAGGTTGAGCTGTTTTTTTAGTTATAAAGAGCCTGTCACTGTACATGTCATATTATCCTCAAATAGATCTTTTTTATTATTATCCTCAAATAGATCATATTAATTTTATCAGTGTTCACATTAATGATTAGTGTAAGCACATTAGCATTATTCTGTGGGCTGTTTGACTGCGGCAACCAAAAATTGTGTGATCTATCATATCTTCAACTGACAGGCTGTTATTGCTATAATGACAAAAACTGCCAGCAGAAACAATCAACACACTGCTGACTTCAAACAGAGTGTTGGTGTTTAGAGTCAGTCACACGGTTTCTGTAATTACTGTTTGTTTTGGCTGTTGTCTTGTAGGTGTATACCTTCCTCTGTTATGGGAGCAAAGTTTCTGCTGGAAGAGCCCTATCGCCCTGGGGTACACGCGCGGACACTTTTCTGCTTTGGTTGCCATGGAAAACGATGGCTACGATAATCGAGGTGCTGGCGCTAACCTAAACACAGACGATGATGTCACTGTCACTTTCCTGCCTTGGTTGACAGCGAGCGAAAACTGTTGCACATCCACTTTCTGTCTGCACAAGAGGTGAGAACAGCTCTGCTGACATGAAAACGCTCTGTAGATCAGGAATAATAATTAAGAGGTGTTAAAGGCACAAGATGTAGGATTTTTATATTAAAATATCCAAAAACCTCTTGCACAGTCTTCTAGATTTCGCTCAGTTTTGTACTTGCATTATCCTAAATGTTTCCAAGAATTTGTAAATTCAGAGAAAATCACAATTTTAAATAGTGCCCCATCCCTCCCTTGTCATTTGTCGTCTGTTAATGACGTAATATCTGCGTTATTCCTGGTTTCCGCTTGTACTGCATAATAACCATGACAACTGACACGGACAACGTCTAGCGGCACGCTGTTGTTGTTTCGTTCAACCATTATGGACCACGGCAAGCAAACTAAAAGGCGAAATAAAACGAGGATCAATATCGGCGTGGTGTTCCTGAGATGCCGAGAGCTTTGCGACAAACTTTGACTTGACAGAGACAGCGCTCTTGCATGTTATTAGACGAGGTTAATCAGTGTAAAGATAAATCAATGTTATGTAGCTCAACACGACGAAATGTTAGTCTCATACAGCCAACAAACTAATACATAGAATAACATTACAACTTTCAGCTCACTCAAATGCAGTTTAGTATGATAGTGAAACGTTAGACCAAGTGAAACAGCACTGCATTACCACAGTTTTCATTCGTCAAATAAACTGACCTGTATGAGTAGTATTTCAGCACTTATGAGTAGTACGGTAGAATGAAATGTCCTCGTTTCTTTATATTCCCCGGGACTGGGTGCCACTGATATCTGTCTCTCATTAGTAATAGTGTATATATATATATATATATAATATATGTGTTTTTCATAACTTGTTTGTTACCTTAATGTAAACGATTGTAATGTGTATATACACACTGTGATTTTGAACATATTAGTTGATCCCAGAACAACATTCCTGTCAGAAAATTAGTCCTAAACCTAACCTTACCCATAACTTATCCCTAAAATAAGAGGGAAATGATAGATAAATAACAGATGTAGACGTGCCTAAATTTGATATCAACTTTAAACTTTAAACCCTCAAATCTGATTGGTTGACCGGAATGTTGTTCCAGGTTCAACAATGATTATTTTGCCGCAGTTTGTTTGTTTTGACTCTCATTAGTTGGATGTTTCTATACAGCATCATGGGTAATGTAGTTTTGTATCACAAATTCTGTTTACGAAAACACGATTATTATAAATAAGTTGAAAAATGTGGGCTGATGACTTCAATGGAAGCATATACCATCGATTAACAATGGAAAAAATGAATGGCATTCTTGCTTTCAGAACGTGTGACTGTTGCACACTTCCTTGGAGTCTGTTTAAAAGCTGGCATTGTGATTGGCATATGTGCCATACATGCACATACTTTGACAAGCTCTCTGGTTACTGTTTGTCCGTCAGATGGGGACAGAGGAGCAGCAGGAGCGGATGTTGAGGCAGTGGATGGACTGCTGTGTTACAGAGGGCGGGGTTTTGGTGGCCATGCAAAAGAGCTCGAGGAGGCGGAACCACCCGCTCGTCACTCAAATGGTGGAGAAGTGGCTGGACGGTTATCGGCAGCTTGCCGCTTGTCCAACTCTTTCTGATGGGGAGGAAGAGGAGGAGGACGAAGACGAGTAAACAAACGAACAGTTGGCATCACTTGACACTACAACACAGCCCTCTTGCGTTCCCCACATACGGAAACACACAAACACACCTTTAGCCCCAACCCGAGCGACAAACCCGAGGTTTCCTTTTCGGTTTTTGTCACTAATACGACAAATATTTTGGGTTTGTTGCAAAATAAAGGAATGCAATCATGATTGTATTTGTCTTTACAGAGTATGTTCTTTGCTTTCGTTTGTGTTTTGTTTTTAATTTGCCATTGCAATGCTTGTAGTGATTTAAGAAAAAAGAAGTGGAAGGAATAGGAAAGAAAATTGCAGCAATTTAAGCACTCTTTTTAAAATGGCTGGTTCTGTGTGTAATGGAACCGACGCAGATGTCTACTTCTATTTGTGTAGCGTGACCCTAGACTGAGATTACTAAAACATAATTCACTACACATTTGAAAACGAGCGTTATCTATGAATCACACGCACGACTGTCACGATCGCTTTTCTAAATAAAGCCGTCGGTTCTCCGTTCCTCGCCCGATGATTACGAGGAGAACGCAAGTGGACATTTTAACTCGATTTCTAACAGATTTTCTGTATTTATCTGGATAATAGTTTGTGAGCCATAGAAATGAATGCTTTTCCACTCACATCTTGTCGTCCCATCTTTGAACTGCACTGCAAACGTGAACGCTGCGAGGAAGAAGAGGCATGTGTCAGTTTACTGTGTCCGTTGGATGCCCTTTTAACAAGGGAACATTATTTCAGCTCTTCTTTAAATGTGGTCCGTTCACTCTTTCAGTTGTGTATTCGTGTGTGACGTTTGTCTTTTGTGAAATGTCTGGCCACAGGTGTTTGCACGTTTTTCCAAACCTCCGTCATCACATTCAAAGATTTGATGTAGACCAAAGTGAACATTAAGAGAGATCTGTGGAGTGTTTTTGCAGTGCTAATATAACCGGTTAACTGGATTTGTTTTCCCGTTCTCATTTCATCACCTTGTGTATTTGTGTCCAGTCCTCACATCTTGCATCCTCATGTTTTATTTTCTTTTTTAAATTATGTGATAGTTCTGCTACACTATGGTATATTTGATATATAAGGTGGAGACCAAACTTGGTGATATTGAAGACCTAAGTGTTTTGAATGTCCAATTATGAAACTATTATAAAACTTTGAAACAAAACAAAAAGTCTGATTTCCTCCATACAAACCATACATGCTTAACTATAATGAGATAAATGCTCGTTTGTAGCTGCTTGTTTTTATTTAAAGATGTTGCAATAGCAAATTCATATATACTTGCTATTTAAAGTGTAATGTTTTGGAGTATTTTTTTTTGCTTTGACAGTGTGTGCAGTATACATTAATCCTGAAAGAGGTTATTTTGAAAATCTCTACATGTGAAACAATGTGGTGGTAGAATATTATGGTGAGTTTTTTAGCAGCATATGGACCCTGCAAAAACAATGCATAGATGCGTCATTAAATAATCGTACACTTTGTACATGGTTTCTACCACTTTTCACCAATGACTTTTTCAGTTGAAATGGATTTTCAGAA
Source organism: Opsariichthys bidens (assembly GCA_037194245.1). Lineage (NCBI taxonomy): Eukaryota > Metazoa > Chordata > Actinopteri > Cypriniformes > Xenocyprididae > Opsariichthys > Opsariichthys bidens. Next base: position 18,455,655 of record CM074286.1, on the reverse strand, counting down.
ATTTTAACTGGGGAGGATTTCAATTTATATGTCAGGTACCAGTGAAATTTATAGACTTTTATAGTGTACGAATATGTACTAAATGACCAAAAGATTAATTGGCACAATGGGGAAAAGCAATATCTAGCAAGTAAAATATTTTACAGCAGAGAAAACTAGAAAAGTGTGTATTCACTATAAAAATGTCAATGAACTTTTCATGATTTTCCCAGGTCTAAAAATCATAATTTTAAAGTTTTCTGATGGTTTTCCATGACTGTGGGAACCCCTTGTAACATTGCAGAAATGGTTTTGTTTCAGTGTGTAAAGGTGTGGTCGCGTTGGAGACATTTTTTTAATTGAATGGGTTTCTTGGAGGAAATGTAACGTAGTGACATTGTTTACAAACTGTTTTATTGGTGTCTTTCTGTTGTTGAAACACTGAGCGATTACCAGAGAAAGAATACATTTCAGTAAGTTGTACTGTATCTTACAACATACCTTCTAATGTTCATTCATTTTTATTTCAAACTAATAGTAAAGAGAAAGAGGAAGAGATTATGGCGAGACCTACAGTGTTGTCATGCCACATTAAACAGCGTCAAAACGGCAGTTTGAATTTCGTTACAAAATTGGTAATTTGAAAGCTCGGCTTTGTTTCATATCAAAAGTAACAAAGCATCAATCATGTACAGATTAATGTACAGTGGAATTTTGCTCATGCATCAACTGAAAACGGCATAGATGAAAAGATCTTGGTTGACTTGACTTTAATCACATACAGTAAATGTTGAAATCTGGGGTCGTTCAACCCCTAGTTTTTTCTTTTGGTTGCACCACTAGGAAACAGGTCTGACATCCCTAAGCAATGAAAGCTGGATCTCTGGATCTAATTATGAGACAATGAGCTCAGTAAAGGCTTAGTGAACTGAAATATTTAATTGGCATTGAGCACAAATGAAAAACAGTATTCCGGTTACATCGGGAATAAATGTAAATATAAAAAGGATAATGACATGTTAAAGGTAGAGCCCCTCTGGTGTTCCCTCCTGCTTCTTGTACAGGACGTTCTCTTTAGACTTCTTGAAGTCTTCATTAGTAACTTTCATTCTCCGTTCCCTTAGAGCCATCAACCCTGCCTCTGTGCAAATGGCCTGGAAGAAAAACATTTTAAAATCACTATTAAGTACAATGGAGTGCATTTGTTCACAATTACTTTTGGCCTTTGCTCAAGTTGTAGTTCATATTTTAAGCACCTATTAAACCTAGACTAAAATGTGTAAATTCGTTGAGCAAGGCAAAATTAACAATCATCTTGTTCTGCAAGACCGAATATGCCTAACTACAGACTCTATAGTAGGCGAAAAACATTATGTAAAAAAGTATTATGTAGTATGTACGTATTTATTAAACAGTAGGTAAAAAGTACCCGAATGACTTACTACTTCTGGCACGATTCTGAAGTGCGCATTCGATTGACACTTTATTATCCCATGAGCCCACGGGACAGAAGTTGTGAATGGCAGTGAAGCGACGCAACTGATGGTGTAGGTTATGCCGAATTTCATTCATACTACACACATTAATATGCTATTCAACGTTTGCAAAGCAAGTTTCAAACTAAATGTAGTAACTACTACAGTATGCGGTTTCAGAAGCAGCGATTGTTTTTGCATGTAATCGAATTGCAAAAGAAACAAGATTATGCATCTTTTATTTAATTAAGCCTTTGTTGCTACCTTGATGTCAGCACCGGAGAGGTCATCTTTAGCCAGGATGAGGTCATCCAAAGTCACGTCATCCGCTACCGTCATCCTGCTGGTGTGGATCTGAAAGATTCTGCGCTTGGTCTTCTCATCCGGCAGTGGGAACTCAATCTTACGGTCAATTCGACCTGTGGAATCACACAAAGGGAACTAATATTAGTACACAAAGTAATGTCCAATATTTAATGCAGTTGTGTGCATTCTAAAACAATTGAAAAAACTCCACACTAAAGTTTGTGACATCAGACGTTTGTCTCTGGTCAGTGAGTCCACGCTGTTTAATTAGCATGTGAAACCCACAGCAGAAAAAAAAAAAAAAAAAAAACATGGTTAGCGGACTCATTCACCTGGTCTAATGAGAGCTGGGTCAAGTGTCTCTATCCTATTAGTGGCCATGATGACTTTAACGTCTCCGCGGGAGTCAAATCCATCCAGTTGGTTGAGCAGCTCCAACATTGTTCTCTGGATCTCCCGCTCTCCTCCGGAATTAGAGTCATACCTACAGTGCAGAAGAACAACAGCAAATATCAGTGTTCACACAGACAGTACCTGTACCTGAGATACACATGAGTTTTCTATTCAATAGTATATAAATACAACATAGCATAGATGTTGTCAGGATCAGTTGCAAAATCGATTTTTGTGAACAATGTGTAAATAAAAGTACATTTAAATATAATAAAATTCTATTTCAAATAAATCTGTTCTTTTGAACTTTCTAAGCATCAAAGAATCCTGAAAAAGTATCATGGTTTCCACAAAAAAAATATTAAGTTCCACAACTATTTTCAACATTGATGATAACATACATTTCTCGAGCAGCAATTCAACAAATTAAAATGATTTCTGAAGGATCACGTGACACTAACGACTGTTAATGATGAAAATTCAACTTTGACATCACAGGAATGAATGACATTCAAAAATATTTTTCAAATAAAGATCAGCTTTTTTTGCTGTATTTTTGATCCAATAAATGCAGCCTTGGTGACCATAAGAGACTTCTTATAAATATTCACCAGGTCTTCTTAGGTAAATGGGAAACCTATTTAAAGTGGTTTCACATTATTAAGCAAGATGCAGTTCTCATGCAATATAGGGAAAAAAATCTTTCTGAAGATGAAAAGCATGAAATGGTCATATCCCATGGTTCAATATCCCTAGGCTCACCTTTTTGTGCCTATAGCGTCGATCTCATCAATGAAAACAATTGACGGAGCGTGTTCCTCGGCCACTCTGAAGAGCTCTCGTACAAGTTTGGGACCGTCACCCAGGTATTTCTGAATAAGCTCTGAGCCCACCACTCTCAGGAAGGTGGCAGACGTCTGGTTCGCCACTGCTTTTGCCAGAAGAGTCTTGCCTGCACACCCAGAATATGTAGTCAACATTTTAATAAACAAGTTAAGAAAACCATCACATGAATGCAATATTGGGTTTTGAGACCCATCAGACTGACCTGTTCCCGGAGCACCGTACAAGATAACCCCTTTAGGTGGCTTTATTCCCATCTCTTCATAATACTCTGGATGTGTTAGGGGAAGCTCCACAGACTCCTGTAAGAATTAAATTTTGATTTCATGTAATTTGCTGATTAATGTTCCTAGTGTTCTTCCGCATGATTCATCAGTGCATGTTATTCTAATGAAGAAAATATTATGAAAAACATTTCATACAAATATTCACTAGTATCTACTTCTGAAATTTTCTGCTGACATACATAATTTCATGTGGGCAGAGATAACTGGCAATTGGCAGTTAAAAAAACCTAATACTTGTTGAAATACACTTTAGCTAATAAGAACTTTAGAAAAAGTGTTGGCTTGGCTTGAACAAAATCTGTATGTTTCTCTATTAAAAAACTACCTGCGACAGAATCCTTAAATATTAGTTATTGAAGTATCAGAGAGGATATATTAAGGAATGATTTTAAATTCTCAATTAAATTTTAAAGGTCACGTGAAAAAGATAAATAAACCAATTATTAGTTTTAAGATGATAAGAAATTGCTTATTTAAGTTTTTAAGGTTTATAGTAGGGGTAAAGTTCCGACAGGTCTAGTCTCTAGATTTCCTTCCCAGTGGAAGTCCAGACAATACTTTTTAGGAAAAGTTATACATTTTAAACAGGGAATGTATAGCAAAAATAAGCAGTTATGTCTAAGAATTTTACCATTTCTCCCACCTCTTAAGAAAAGTATGGAGCATTTTTATATTTTATTCAAAGTAATAAACTACTAAAAACAAACAACATACATAATCTAATAATCAAAACATATCATAAGCACAAAAAGTTGACTACTTTTTTGTCTTCTCTTGCCATCTCTAAATAATCTTCCAAATGATAACATTATGTATTATGAAATGCTCTTGATATGCTAATTAACAATGCTAAATGTATGGAAGAAGATGATGTGTCACCATGTTTCTGCGACTGTTGTTAAAATAACCGGGTGATCAGTAGCTCTTAATACGGTGCTTTTTGTGGGAGAGAGAAGGAACACAGATAAAAATATAACGCCGAAAGACGATTACCATAAACGACCCAGAGAGCTAGTGGTGTGAACCGCTCCATTGTTTTGACATGCTGTTCACTTTAAACTGCCGAAACGGTAAAATGCCGAAACTATGTCTGGACGGAACTAAGCCGGAGCTGAATACCACTCACTCACAGTTTATAAAGGCCTTTCTAGGGATTAGCTTTCACTATAAACACTATGACACTTGCATCAGTTTGTCTGATCTGTTACCTTGATTTCTTGAATCTGGTTGTCCAAACCTCCAATGTCTGCGTACGTCTCCTGTGGGGCCTTTTCTACTTTCATCACTGTCACCAGAGGGTCCGTGTCATCCATCAGCACCCCGATTACTGCATGGACCTGCAATCATTTACATCACTTAAATTTAATTACGAAACGAATACAATGAATGCATAATAACAATAGGGCATAATAAAAATGTGGTATTTCTGTAGTCAAATAAAACCAAGTAAGTGAGTCAAAATTTATGTCCATTTATCTTCCACATTCTAAAGGTCATTTTACGAACAGGACTTTTACTAACCTTGTGGTTCAGCAACACAGAACAGCCGGGCTCTAGCAGGTCTTTATCTACAAATGACAGAATACTGACATAATGTTCAGAGCCCACTGAAGTCGACACAATGGCATGATTATCGTCAATGATCTCCTCCAGAGTTCCCACTGACATGGGCGTCCCTCTGAGATCATCCACTTTAGATCTCTCCTCCTATAAAATAAAACATTATGTTTAGGGCTGGGCATGATTTTTATCTTGAACTTAAAGGGTTCGTTCGTAACGGTCAGTCATCAATTAGTCATGTTGTTCCAAATCTAAAATAAATGAAGATATTTTTAATGAAATCTGCGAGATTTCTGTCGCTGTATTAAAAGTCTATTGACTCAAAACTCTAATGCTTTAAAATCTTGAAGAAATGTACATACATCCAATATGTTGAAAGCAATTGAAATCGAATTTGTTTTTCGAACAATGTTAAATGCAAATTTGGTCATGCAAGCTCGTTCATTCTTGTGTATTACGCAGCACATTTCAGCTTCCACAAGAACCAGTGAGGTTTGTTCTCACGCATCAAGCAAGTACAGTTCATCTTCTGTTTATGTTCGCTAGTTAATTTTTATGTAAAGTTTTATTTTTAATTATTTTATTTTTTATAAAAGCCAATATTCAAACGAAAACATCTTCACTTGTGTTCCAAAGATGAACAAAAGTCTTATGGATTTGGAAAGACATGAGGGGGAGTAAATGATGATAGAATTTTCAATTTTGTCATTCCACACCCGTAAGTGAGTCCTCTACTGCCAGCAAGACAATTAACACTTTCAATGCCCAGAAAACTACAAAAAACATGTTTTCTTAAAATATATAAATACATTTTGTGTGCCAAAAGCTCACAATATCTAGTGATGGCCGATTTCAAAACACTGCTTCGAAGTCTTACGAATCTTTTGTTTTGATTCAGTGGTTCGGAGCGCCAAAGTCCCGTGATTTCAGTAAACGAGGCTTTGTTACATCATAAGTGATTCGAAATTTCGAAACAAAAGATTCGCAAAGCTTCGAAGCAGGGTTTTCAAATCGGCCATCACTAGTTGAAAAGTCGTTATTTTGTTTTTTCTGCTAACAAAAGGTATCCTATAATATTATTGTTGAACCACTGTACTCACATGAACTGCTTAAAAAATATCTTAATTTGTGTTCTGAAGATGAACGAAGGTCTTACGAGGGTAGAATGACATGAGGGTGAGTAATTAATGTCAGAATTTAAATTTTTTGGGTGAACTAACCCATGAAGATCTTTCATTAGATATTTTACTCTATTTTGTAATGCCTCTTTGGGCCAAATTATGGTTATATTGGTTAAAAAAATACACTTATTTATATATATGTATATATATATATATATATATATATATATTATATATAAAAGACACAACAAAAGGTGTGTTGTACCTCCTGTTTCTCCTCCAGAGGTTTCATCTGCTCCTGGTTCCTGATGAACTCCTCCTCCATCAGCAGATAGTCTTTAATTCTGTCTTGTTTGAGGAGTTTCAGTCTACACTGTGTGTGTGGAGTGACTGGGGGAAAAATGACAGTGATTTTGATTTTATGAATCACTATTATCCATGTATAAGCCTCTCATCAGGTTTGGTAAGGTATGACAATGTTTATTTTACCCAAAGGGAGTTTGCTAGCAGCATCTGGTCCCTTCACTCTCTTCTTCCTTTTCCCAACTCTAGTAGGAATGGGAGGCTCATATTTCTTTTTCTTATCCTAAAATCAATGGACACAAATGAATAATCAGCAGGCAATTCCTGCAGTTGGAAAATTACTACATTTCTCCGAGATGAATCTCCTCAGACTCTTCTCATGTTGTTTTTGTGAAACACTTAATAGCAGTGAGAGTATTTGTGAAATAAATACCTTGTCATCCTTCTTCCCTCCACCAGGTCCTTGTCCTCCACTCTGACTTTGACCCTGTGAAATGAAACTCGTTTAATTTATGATGTCTATTATCTACAATGACAATGTTTTGCCTATTTATGTATTTTACAGACAGACAGACTTAGTTTTAAGCTGAATGACTTCAATTTCGCTTTAGTACCAGTACCAATGAGCAATGGCATGTGAATATAATAGCAATAACGACCTGACATTATTAATCATAGATGTATTGTCTTTTTAAATAATACATTGATTACAGTGATCATAAGCTACACTCAAAGCTAACTTCCCCGCTTTATTGACTAACAAGCACTCCAACTGAGACAAATACCTAACAGTTCTAAATATACACAGTTCATTTCCAGACCATAAAATAAATATAATAAAGTTGCAATAAACAATTTGTTAAGAGAAGTGAAAATGCTGGCTCACCATCGTCGTTTGATGTTTCTTCTTCTGCACGAGTAAATCAAGCCAAGTGTGTCGTCTTCGCCCCCTTCTGGAGAGGAGGGCACATTGACCGAGATCCTAGGAACTTGTTTGTTCGTGGTCACCTACGAAGGTGAAATAGTTTACATTGTTTATAATTATTTAACCAGTTGGTTATTTATTAGCTGCTTCTATTGTCAACAATTTGACACCGTAAGAGACGAATAAATTATCGCGAGAGTACACCATTTGCATCGGTATCGCGAGACTTTCACCGAATGAAGGTTACCATCAGTGGTGGTTACCATCTTGCTGCGATACCGCTCAGTAATGTGAACCTGAGTTAAATAATGGGGACACGGAGCGTTGAAACCTTTGAATGTCTTGAAGATTTCTATACATGTCTTCAGCAGTATGAGGAGGACACGAACACAAAGTTTATTGTTTTGAAGAGCGATCGTGCATTTGGGAAAAGTGGTACGTTTTAAAAGCCATGTCATCTCAAGTTTTATGTTTTAATGATCTTTAAAATGTTGCTCATACTCAGATTTACTCCCAATTAGGTATTTTTTGGCGCGTAACTGATGTTTGGCTTGAACATTTAGTGCTTTTCTAAACAATTAGATTAAAGCAACCAAAACCCCTTTAGACCTACATTGAATTAAGGACATGGACCATAAATGTCATGAGTATTTGTAGGTGGTCTGAGTTCTTCTGTATTGCAGTAAAAATCACTTTGCTTCAAACAAGAACACACTAGCAACGCCCTAGCAACGGCCCAAACCTTCTAGCTACCGTACCGTACGAACCAATAACTATGACTGCAACAATAAACACTGTCTTGACAATTGATTTATCTGTTGATGTATATTTTGGGTTGTCAGTTGTCTTGTCCAATGCTCCAACAACCACTCAGAACACCTTAGCAACCACCTTGCATCGGTCTAGCAACCACTTGGCATATATTGGCAACTATCAATAATACAGCTCCACTCAAATGACTTGTTCTCTTTGTTTTATTCCCAATTTGAAGATCTGACAGTGGAAAAACAGCTGCAGTGGGAAGTGAAGATTGTTCCGTTCAATGGGGTCCCTTTTAAGATTATTGGGAAAAAGACATACGTGTGTCACCAAGGAAGAGACAAGCACGCCAAAGCCAAACAAAGACGTCAGGAGAATAAAGTAAGAGCTTCTCACACAAATGTCTGAATTTTTTGACTAACATCATATATCTAATATGACAGTTATGCTGTACGTCATGTCTTCTGTTTCAGCCACAAGGTCATGAATATTCATGCATTAAAACAAGACGCTTGATGCAACCAACTAAAAAAATGGGTTGTCCTGCGACCATAAATGTGATTCATATTGTGAGGTTTCCTGAGTATAAGGTAACACATTTAATACTGTCAAATCAGTATATTTGTGACGAGAACAACACACAAGAATCTGAAATTTATTCAATTGTATAATACAGTTTTATTGCCTATTTTGATCAAATTGATTTCTTCCGTATTCATGGTGTCCCCGTAGTGCACAACAATATGAAATTAAAAAAGCAAATATAAGTTCACAACACAATGAAATAAAGCCACAACATAACGAAATCGAGCCACGCAGCGGAACTGCTCCCAACCACTAGGGTGTTCTCGGAGCTCGGTAAAGTTAGATTTCCTTGTATATCGACATGAAATATTAATTAACGATTAATTGTACTCATTGGAATGACTTTGTTTTAACATTTAAAAACAGATGTTCAAATTCCAAAGCTTGTTAGTTTCTGTTGGTAAGACTGACTTACTACTTACAGTAAACAGTTATTTTCAGGGAAAAAAAAATCACTGTATTTTATTTATTTTTTTGCCCAGACTGACTTTCTACAGATGAAATTGTGCCAATGCCTCCTTTTATGTACACTACACAATTCATTTTTATAAAAATGTTTTTACTCTAATTCGCTTAAATGTTACAAAGCTTGTAGTGGTTTTCAAGACTGACTTACTACAGGTGAAATTATACCCTGTATGTATTGTCAAAATGTCACCTGTAGTAAGTCAGTCTTACCAATAGAAACTACTACAAGCTTTGGAATTTGAACATGTCTGTTTTTACATTTTAAAAGTAATTTTAAGGATTACAAATTATTCGTTTTAACCACTTGGTGGAATTGGCAGACGTTCCCTTCATCGTGCGCCGTGATAGCATTCACAGGAATAAATATGAAGCTATTGTGCAAGTGTGATTTTGAATTAATATTTCATGTCGATGTATATACTTAACATACTTAAAATTAATCATGGTATTTATATTAGACTCTAGAACAGTGGCAAGGAAATCTAACTTTACCAAGCGTGTTGTGTTGTGGCTTTATTTCGTGGTGTTGTGAACTTAGGTTTGCTTTTTAAATGTTGTTGTGTTGTGCACTTCTGGGCCTTATAGGACAAATGCTTTCGCATCGTTGAACAAATATCATGGCAAACAGTTAAAGTGTTTTTTGTGTTGCCAGATTACTGAAGATAACCCGTACCAGAAACGAGAAAAGTCATCAGCGGTTAGAGAAGCGCTGAGACTAGATCCAAAACGTGTGTGCACTGAAGAAATGTTTGCAGCCAGTTTCCCAGATATTAAGGAGCATCAAAACCACCCCATTGATGGAAAGGTTTGTGCCTAATGTTCACCTTGTACGACTTTGGGCTGTCCCAGATGAAAGATGACCAATTGTGGTGATTTCTGTGGTCGTAGCCTGCAATAATTTTCTGACGGTGTCAGAGTGCTGCTATGACCTACATCTATTGCCTAGCCAATAAAATTGCAACATTACGTATTGATCAACGCAACAGGCACTGCTTACCTCAAACTCCATTTGCAAGATTGGCATGCCAAGTTGGCCTCTTTTCTCTAGCCATGACAGCCTCCATATTCTCCTCTTTTTTTCAATGCACATAAATCCAAGACTGCCAAAGAGTGAATTGTCTTTCTCTAGTTGTTTACCAATAGCACATGCTGATGACGTTTTATTCTTCTAAAAGACTTGCACCTACGATTCAGTAAGTGTCATCATTGTACAGTCTACATACATATCATACTCAAGTTTATTAAATCCATGTCTCACATTTACATTTAATCATTTAGCTGACTGTTTAATTACAAGTCAACGAGGCAATTAGGGGTTTGGTGCCTTGCTCAAGGGCACTTTAGTCATGGAATCAAAGGTGGAGAGAGTGCCGTTCATTCACAATCCCCACTTTCAATTCCTGCCAGCGTGGGAATCGAACCGGCAACCTTCAGAGTACAAGCCCGACTCCCTCACCACTAGGCCACGAGTGTGATTTTTAACGATCTTATAGGATTGCCGAAATCGCAGTTTGTAGTAGCAATCTCAAGTTATGACAGATTTAACTTTTGATTGTTCAATTATCCCAATGAGTTTTGCTCTCTTTACCAGAAATATTTCAAATAATACAGTGTTGCTCAAAGGTTTGGGGCTTTGAGTTTATTTTTGTTTAGTTTTTTTAGGGTTTTTTCTGAAAGAACGGCTTCCACAAACATATTAACCAGTACTGAATGATCTTGGGATGCTGAAGACTGGTGTGATGATGCTGAAAATTCAGCTTTACCATTACAGAAATAAATTATATTTCAAAATAAATGTAGTTTTCTTGTATTTTTGATGAAATAACTGCAGCCTTTGTGAGCATAAGAGATTTCTTTTATAAATATTCAAAAACATTTCATACCGTCCCCAAACTTTTGAATGCTTAGAAAATGTTGTGTATTGTCATTTTACTCTGCTTGAACTTGCAGGAATCAAGAGAAATTTGGAATATCCTTAAAAAGCTCAAAGCAGGAAACTGGAAGTCTAGTCTGGACCATCATAATCTGCAGGTAAAGGCTGACACGTGACTGAGGCGCTGTTACAAATAAAATGTGATAGGCAAAGTCAACATGAAACCACATTCAAAACCAGTTTTGCCTCTGTAATATGATGCATTTACAAGTTAATGCACAAAAATGTAGGGTGAGATTTGAGTTCATCCACCTGGAATTGAATGTCGTTGTACTGGAGAAAAATTACATAGATCTTTTTGTTCTTTGGAATAACATGCATGAGTCACTCATTCACAAGAGAAAGTAAAGTCAATTTGGATTTCATGTTGTTGCTCTTTGAACACTGATTATGTTTTATGAATTTTATTGTATTGAAAACGGATTCAAAGTGATTAATTGATAGGTTATATGTTGTAGGCCTTGGTAAACACATGGAAGGAAGAGGGCTGTGCCACTGAGTACAGACCCTCTCAGGAGGAGGAGGATGGTACTGTGGTGAAGATGCTGCTGTGCTTGCAGACGCTGTGGCAGAGGAGGCTTATGTTACTGTATGGACAGCACGTGTGCTTACTGGATGAAACCTATCGAGCGGGCAGGTGTGTTGGTGTGTTAACGTGTAGTAGTGCAGGTTTTCAAACGGGTCCGGGACTGGCTTGCTTAATTGAGGAAACTTAATACAGGGCTTAAAGTTTTCCGGCACCGTGCCGGATCTCTATCATGCGGCGTTTGGCTGTGGAAAAAAAAAAAATAGAATTACATTTAAAATTTAACTCAAGCAATTGCGAGTTTATATCTCGGAATTCGGACTTTATAATTCTCAATTCCGAGTTTATATCTCACAATTCCGACTTTTACTCGTAATTCCAAGTTTGTCTCACAATTCTGACTTTATAAGACAAATGCAAGTTTATATCTTGCAATCCTGACTTTAAAACTTGCAATTGTGAGTTTATATCTTGCAATTCCAACTTTATAACTTGGAAGTCCAACTTTGTCTCACAATTCCGACTTTATAACTTAATTGCAAGTTTACATCTGCAATTCTGAGTTTCTAACGCAATTTGCGAGTTTATATATAATGCAATTGTGAGTTTATTCTAACTTTATAACTTCCAATTGCAAAAAAAAGTCAGGATTCTGAGATTAAAAAGTCACAATTACCTTATTCAGTGCTGGAAACAAACTTCCATAGAATTGAACTCATTTCATAATTGATGTACTTTACAACATTGAACTGAGTCAACACTAAACTTCAGCTGAATAATGACAATTGTCTTTTTAGACCTGCTTTACAGCAGAACTGAATTCTGTTTGTATTCATTGATCATTATTACTTTCCTGTTTGTTACTGTAAAGCTGCTTTGAAACAATCTTTATTGAATAAAGTGCTTCATAAATAAAGGTAATTTAAATGATTTGACCCCTAGACGGCCACCAGGGAGGGCTAGAGTGCCCAAGGAAATGTTTATATAAATGCAGTGTAAAAATATAAATTAAGAAAGAAAAAGAAAGATTAACTAAATAAACAAAAAAAGATTAAACTACAAAAATGGGGGAAAAAATATATTGTAAATTAAATAAATGAACAAAAACATTTGATTAAAATAAAAAAAAATTCATAAAATGTAACTATAATTATAAATACATTTCGAATTAAATAATTCATATACCAGTGCAATAAAAACTCAAGGTAACAATCAATATGTTTATAATATTAATTTATCCACAGTATTATTTGGGCTTTATACTTGAAAATATATGGGTATTTCTCTCATGAAGATGATTTTTGGGGGTCTGTGGAATCTAAAAGATTAAAAACTTCTGTGCTATTGCTCAAAAAAGTTAAACCTAAAAACAATTTACTTGTCTTTGCCTGACAGAAATTCACTGCCACTCTTCTTTCTGTGGGTGAAGACAAATGTCAGCTATGCTGCTGTTGGAGTGTTTGTCACCCAGACAGAGACTAAAGAAGACATTGCAGAAGCCTTGAAGGTGTTTCAGAAGTGGAACTCAGACTGGAATCCATCACACTTCCTGGTGGACTTCTGTGAGGCGAAAATCAGTGCTCTTGTGGAGGTGTTTAAAGGTACTTCTAGAAGTTTGTTAAAAAAAAACAACAACATAAAAACATACACAGTCTGCCATGTTTATCTCCTTGCCAAGATGTGTGTGCTCAGAAAACCATATATCAAAAGATTAAACTGATAGGGCTTTAAGGGTGTACTCACACTAGGCGCTCCAAACCATGCCCGAGTGCATTTGACCCTCAAAGCCCGTTTTGTTTTACTAGTGTGATCATTCCGTACCGCGCCCGGGTTCATTTAGCTGTCCCTGGCCCGCTTGGAAGAGGTGGGCCAGATCATGATTACGTTAGGCTTGAGCACGGTACGCATGCAGCGTGTGAGCGCTAACTGTGCCGGAGCACGGAACAGCTGCTACTTTTGTGTGCTACTGTCATCATTATGATGGCAAACATCTTTATTACTACTTGGCAACCCTGCCTAGTGCGAAATGCATGCAAATAATAAACTTTCATGATGATGAAGAACTGTGATGTCAGTTGCCAAAAATGGGCATGTACAAAATGGGCAAGAACACCACCTGCAGCTCAAGCAGGCAAAGACTAAGCCTTATCTTCCCTGCCACTCCAACTCTACTACACGATTTCAACATCCAGCTAGGTACATCAGCCAAATTCGGCCAAAAATCTTGGAGTTATCTTTGATGACCAACTGTCTTTCAGAGACCACATCTCGGTCATGCAGATTTGCACTACACAACATCAGGAAAATCCAGCCCTTTCTAACTGAGCATGCACCACAACTTCTCGTCCAGACCATTTCTAGGCTTGATTACTGCAGTGCTCTTCTGGCTGGACTGCCGTCATGTGCAATCAAACCTCTTCAAATGATCCAGATCACTGCATCACGTCTTGTCTTCAAGAACCCCAAGAGAGCCCATGTCACGTCTCTCTTTGTCTCTGCACTGGCTACCCCTTGCTGCTCGCAGCGAGTTCAAGGCGTTGGCGCTTTGCTCACAGGTCCACCGCAGGCTCCACACCCTCGTACTTCCACTCACTGTTACAAGTCTTTGTCCCTAACGGAAGTCTGAGATCACTAAAGGAGCGAAGGCTTGTGGTACCGTCACAGAGAGGCACAAAATCACTCTCCAGAACATTCCATCCTTTCTTTTCCCTTCCTATTCTAACTTATGCTACTCTGAGCAATGTCTGAAACTTGTGTTGTGAGCACTTCCTATGTCTATTTGCCTCTTTATGAAGAATCGCTTGTTTGTTTTCCTCACTTGTATGTCGCTTTGGATAAAAGCATCTGCCAAATGATTAAACGTAAATGTACAACGTGGTATAAATATATGATCTATGGGTATTTTGAGCTGAAACTTCACAAATACTTTCTGGAGACACCAGAGACTTATACTGCATCTTGTAAAAAGGGGCATAATAGGTCCTCTTTAATTAGAAATGTCATTTCTGGCATGATGCTCATGATTAGAAGTGGTGTCCACAGAATAATATTGGTTTCATAGACAATTGGAAAAGTTTTTGGGGCAGACCTGACCTGTTGAAAAGAGATGGTATTCATCCCTCCTGGGGTGGTGCCGCTCTTCTCTCTAGTCATATGGCACATAGTCTTAGAGCTCAACCTTGACTAACTGGGGCCCAGGCCAGGAAGCAGACAGACTGGCTCAACCGACCGTCTGCTAGCTGTCTCACGTCACAGAAGTCAGATAAATCCCAACACATAGAGACTCTTTCACCTAGATATCATCACATAGAGTCTGTACCCCGAATTAATAAATACAGAAAACTTCCAAACCCATTTACAGGTGATAATTGAATTGATGTTCAACAAGTAAAAACAGATATAATAAAGATAAACTAATGATAAAGCTTGGGTTGCTGAATATTCGAGCCCTTTCTTCAAAAGCACTTATTGTAAATGATATTATCACAGAAAATAATCTAGATGTGCTGTGTTTGACAGAAACTTGGCTAAAACCAGACGTTACATTACTCACTCACTTTAAATGAGTCTAGCCCTCAAGGTTACTGTTATCGACACGAACCTCGTCGGAAAGGTGTTGCTGTAATCTATAGTAATATCTTCAGTATTACTCAGAAGTCTTTCAAATATATCTCCTTTGAAGTGATGGTGCTCTATGTAACATCATATAATGTAAGTGTCAAATCTCATTTGACATTTGTGCTGACTACTGTATACAGGCCACCAGGGCACCATACAAACTTTATCAAAGAATTTGCTGATTTTCTATCGGAGTTAGTACTGGCTGTGGAGAAAGTCCTTATTGTTGGTGATTTTAATATCCATGTAGATAATGAAAAAGACGCATTGGGATTGGCATTAACAGATATTCTAAGCTCTATTGGAGTTAGACAACCTGTGTCAGCACCCACTTATTGTCACAATCATACTATAATTATATTCTAATATTGTCACATGTAATCGATATTGATGCCGTTGAAATTCTGCAGCAGAGCGATGACGTCTCAGATCATTATCTAGTCTCATGCGTGCTACATTTAACCAAGGATGCAAAACGGTCTTCCGGCCACAAATATGTTAGAACCATCACTTCTACCACTAAAGATTGCTTTATAAATAATCTTCCTGATCAGTTTCATGAGCAAACCAGACGGCTTAGAAGAACTCGATGTTGCAACAGAGACTATTGACGCTCTCTTTTCCAACACTCTAGACTCTGTCGCTCCTTTGCGCTTAAAAAAGATTAAGGCTATTAGTCCAACGCCATGGTATAACGAGCACACTCAGGCCCTTAAGAGAGCAGCCAGAAAAAATGGAGCACAGCTGGAAGAAATCAGAACTAGAAGTTTTTCGTATTTCATGGAGAGAGAAAATGATAGAGCGCAGAAAGGCCTTAAAAACCGCTAGATCTACTTATTTTTCAAATCTTTTAGAAGAAAATAAACACAACCCTAAGTACTTATTTAATACAGTGGCTAAATTAACGAGAAATATAGACTCAACTTCTGATGTTTCCAAACAGCACAGTAGTAATGACTTTATGAACTTCTTTGCTTGCAAGAGTGACAACATTAGAGAGACAATTATAGTCATGCAACAGTCTACTACAGTATCACATCAGACAGTGGATTGTAGAATCCCTGAGGAATTCACTGCAATAGGAAAGGAAGAATTTTAAGCTGGCTATTATCAAACCTCTTATTAAAAAAACCACACCTTGATCCTAGAGAATTAGTCAATTACAGACCTATCTCCAATCTACCTTTTCTGTCAAAAATACTAGAAAAGGCAATATCATCGCAACTGTGTTCTTACTTGGAAAGAAATGGTATCTGTGAGGATTTCCAGTCAGGATTTAGACCGTACCATAGTACTGAGACTGCTCTCATTAGAGTTACAAATGATTTGCTCTTATCATTAGATCGTGGTTGTATCTCTCTATTAGTCTTACTAGACCTCAGTGCTGCTTTAGCTGACACGATAGCTGACACTATAGACCACAACATTCTTTTGGATAGACTACAAAATTATGTTGGCATTAGTGGAATTGCATTGGCATGGTTCAAATCATACTTATCTGACCGTTATCAGTTTGTAGTAGTAAACGAAGAGATGTCATTTCGATCAGAAGTTAAATATGGAGTACCACAAGGCTCAGTACTAGGACTGTTGCTTTTCACTCTGTACATGCTACCCTTGGGAGATGTCATCAGGAAGCATGGCATTAGTTTTCACTGTCACGCTGATGATACTAAGCTCTATATTTACTCGCGCCCTGACGAAACCTACCAATTCTCAAAATTAACAGAATGCGTAGCTGATATAAAAAATTGGATGACCTGTAATTTCCTACTACTAAATTCAGAAAAAACAGAGATTCTAATTATTGGACCAAAAACTTCTACACATAATAACCTAGAATACTGTCTAACACTTGATGGCTGCTCTGTTAAGTCGTCTTCATCAGTTAGGAAGCTGGGTGCGCTCTTTGATACCAATCTTTCATTTGAAAGCCACATTTCTAGCATATGTAAAACCGCATTCTTCTATCTTAAAAATAAATCTAAATTACGACATATGCTCTCAAACGCATGAACTAGCTGTTCCTCATTTGTCATTATGACCTTGAGACTAGATTACTGTAACGCTCTACTGGGTGGTTGCCCTGCTCACGTGATAAACAAATTACAGCTGGTCCAAAACGCAGCTGCTAGAGTCCTTACCAGAACCAGGAAGTATGACCATATTAGCCCGGTTCTGTCAAAACTGCACTGGCTCCCTATTAAACATCATATAGATTTTAAAATCTTGCTCAATACTTACAAATCACTAAATGGCTTAGCTCCCCAGTACCTGAGTGAGCTCTTAATGCATTATAGTCCTTCGCGTCTATTACGATCTCAGAATTCTGGCCAGTTGTTACCTAGAATATCAAAATTAACCGCAGGCGGTAGATCCTTTTCCTATTTGGCACCTAAACTCTGGAAGATTCCCAGCATTGTTAGGGATGCAGACACACACTGTCAGTTTAAATCTAGACTAAAAACGCATCTATTTAACCTGGCATACACGTGATGCATTATCATTATCGAACTGAGCTGAGCTGGACGATTACATCTCTGTTTTCTCCAGTGCCGATATACATAGATAAACTAGACTAATAACTATTGGTCTTTGCAACGGAATGAATCAATAATATATAGAATAATTTGGACAATGACACCATTTTCTTTGGGAGCTGCTGTGCAGCCAAAAATTATTTGCCAATTATTAATGTAAAGCTGCTTTTCCACAATTTGCATTGTAAAAAGCACTATATATATAAATAAAGTTGACTTGACTTGACTTGAATTAGATCATTTTGACTATAATATTGCTGTTAGTTGATTCTCATTTTAAGAAAGATATAAAAAATGTCTTCTCAGATTTTGGACCACTTCAAATGCGGTTCCAAATACGATGATCAGAATTTAGAGGAAAATTGAACATAACTTCAGGTGAAGTTAGTAAAAATATGTAAATTCCTGTGTCATATGAGTAATTGGAGCAAGAGTGATTAATATTATTTACATATTTCAGTTCTTGATTTTAGAAATGTTGAAGGCCATAACACCTGAATGATAAATTGCTGGTTTACGATCACTCTTGTAGTTAGTGAAGGCTGTTGAATTGAGTTATGAGCCGTATGAGAAGATAAACACTACAAAATCTGTAAAATGTTGGATCTGACGAGTCAACAACATTTTTGTCATTATAGGTTCTAAAGTACTCCTCTGTGATTTTCACAGAGAAAAGGCATGGATGGAGTGGACAAGGAAAAAGGAAAATGGTGTGACATGTCAGGAAAAGGTTCTTAATCTTCTAAGGGCTATTGCAGATTCTCAGACGAATGAGGACTTTGAGAACAGCACTGTTACCCTTCAACAACATCCAGACTGGCAGTCAAACGAGAAGCTGAGAAGCTTTCTCAGCAAATGGCTTTGTCATGCAGAGGTGAGTGTACTTCTCTGTAAGTTCTATTAATAATCAGCAATGATGGTGTGAAAAATAGTATGACGCATATTATGATGTTCTGTTTCCTGGACTAGAGATGGGTAAATGTGTTCAGAAATGAAAACCTGAATGTGGCCGTCTTCACAAATAAAGGTGTTGAAAGACAAAAGGATGTCCTGAAGCATTCATACCTTAAAGGTCACAGAAACTGCAGCCTGAGCGAAACTATAATAGTCATTATGAGAGACTTCCTGCCAAAATCCTATCAAAAGTAAGAACTGGAAGGTTGTGGAAATTAATTTGGTGACTGTCATATTTTACCTTAACACACAAGAAATAAATGTTGCTATAATGTGACCCATACATGTTTTGTTTTTTTGTTTGTTTTGAGATTCATTCAATGATTTGGAAACTAAATATGAATTTGGGTATCTAAAAATCTTGTTTTCCATACACAGATACATTGAATTGAATATCAAATGCTCAAGTGGCTCAAGCAAATACAGTGGAAATATGCCTGGTTTTCTAAGAGATAGACCAAGAATTATGGCTCAACACATCATGAAAAGGCACCAAGAGTCGCTGCTCTTTAATGCAAGAGACATAACGTCTGCTGGGGAGAACGTCTTCAGTGTTCAAAGTCTGACTTCACAGGAAGAACATCTGGTGAACTTTGGTAAAGGCGACGAGATGCCTTCCTGTACATGCATGGACTGGCGGAGACATCTTCTCCCATGCCAGCATTTCTGTGCTGTTTTTACCTTAGTTCCTGGATGGAGTTGGGAGAATTTGAGCGCAGCGTACAGGAACAACCCACTCTTCACATTTGACGAGGTTTGCCTGGGACACTCTAAGACAGTTCCTCTGACTTCTGCTGATCTTCAGGTTGAAGAGCTTCTAATGAAGAATCAGGAGAACAATAATAGTCCAGAGGGAGACGTCTGCACTTCCAGGCCAGAAAGAAGTCTGTCTCCTGCTGCTCCCTCAGAAACCATCCTGATCACAACTAGTATTAAAGAAAAAAGGGAGAAATGTGGTACCTTGTTAAAGGAGATATCTGATTTGACATGCCACATACAGGATGGGACATTGTTAGATTCAGTAACTGATCGCCTTACAGATCTTTTAGAAGATTTGAGGCGACACATTTCCCATGATGACATCCTTGACCTTTCCTACGCACCACCATCCAAGAAAATGTGCTTATCAGTTCCCACCGGGCACCCAGACTCACTTAAAACAATCCCAGAAAGATGCCCTGTATCTGGCATAGTTGGTGATGCAGACAACCCCCACAAGTGACTTTAAAGGTGGTACTTCACTTAATTGTGATTTGTGTACAATTTTCGTCAGTAAAGTTTAAAATGATCTGTACTAATTGTAGTATCTGTTGTATTTTGAGTTTTTCCTGTTCTTGGTCTGAATACGAGGGATGTAGCCTCATGCTCTGGGATGGTAACTGAAAGATTGTAGGTTCAAACCCTGCAAGTAGTACTGGATCATTGTTTTGCGCAGTCCTGACAAAATCAGCCTGCTGGTCATTAAAATAGCCATCTTGAGCAATTTTAAAGTCATTTTTCAGCAGAACAAAGAAATAGAATTTGTTTGATGTATCCATTTTATTTGATAAAGCCTGTACAGTTAAAGTTTGTTTACCAAAATCGTAACATTGCAACTTTTCACAAAAAATGCCAAAAAAGGTTTAAACAAATGTGGAGTGGTAGGTATGTGGGTATTTTATCATAGTCATAATCATAATCATGAGTATTACTAGGAATTCCGCTTTTCTTTTTATCTTTACGTCTGTGGTTTGTGGTTGGAAAGAAATGTTTACCTGTGGTTGATGCGGAGCTCTATAAGAAGACCTCCACCGCCTTCTGAGGAACACTGAAGTTCAAATTCTCAAAGCTTCTTCTTCAGGCTGGTTAGAGATCATCTGCCAAGATGCTCCGGAACGTCTTTCTTGTCAGCTTGCTCATTTATGCAGGTAAAATCATCTCTGTTCTTGAGGCATTGCTGCTTGTATGTTAATAGACATGGTTTGAAATGACAAGAACTGTAAGCATAATAGACGACATGCATAAAGAGTCATTAATTTATTAGGCATTAACTATTGTTTATTTATTTTTAGTCTGCGCAATTCACTTGGAGATTCGTGAAGTGGACTCTGCTGAGGATGAACTTGAAGAAATCCTTGTAAGCTCCTCCTGACGGCACTTGTTTGTTAAACAAGTGTATATTTTAAAACAATGACCTTGTATGTAAAGCATACAAAAAATAGGGGGAAAATTTTACTTTGTTGCATGTGATTAACAGGTAGTGATACATAAACTAGTTCATTATAAGTAGCATAGTTCTTTGTAGGCTACTGTCCCCTTGAGTCAGTGCAGAGAGATTTGGAGATTGACTACTGCTGTATTCTTGTCTGCTTTGATATCGGTTTCTGATTACGATGTGTTTTCAGGCTGACATGGTGGAACAACAAATATTTGATAAGTGCGCAATATGTGAGTACTTCATGAAGAAGGTGAAAAAAAGAATCTCCGCTAATGCATCGCCGGTGGGTGACGTGATTACCGTCGCAGTATGTAAGTGTATGTGCCTTCACAACAACTTTTATTAATGACATAATTTCCCTCAGGATGAAATCAAAAACAAGCTGAGCAGTACCTGTGGAAAGGCCGGGCCGCTGAAATCTAAGTGCAAGCACTTTGTTGAGAAGTATTTGAGCGCTTTGATTGATGAGCTGATGACTCATGACGGGCCAAAAACCATCTGTGTTAAAGTTCATGCCTGCAAGTAAGTGCCACAAGTGCCTGCAAGTTTTCCTCTCTCACTCTTTTTGGACAGTAATATGGTGATACACAATATAAATGAGTCAATATAAACTTTTGTTTTGTTTGTTCTAGGCCAGAACCACCCATAAAGGAGTTCATTGTTGCTTTTAACAGCTTGTAAAATAGAGAAATTATTACTGTGAATGCATTATATGCATTGTATATGCATTACAATGAAAACAAAATAAAAAAAATGTATGACTAAAACGATCAATGATCTGTTTTTTCATTTCAGCTGAATCCAAATGGTTTCTCATTAAGTGAAAGCAAGTGTATACACTTCATCTTTAATAAAATTTAACAGAATGAAATCTGTCAATAAATGACAAAAAAAAAACTCAGCAGAAATTTATATTATACCGGATTCTTTTCATTGCTAGTGCATTGCTTTGTCAGTGAGGTCTAAATCAAATCTTTATAACAAGCTCGTGTTTCCGACAATGAACGAGGATGCTTGTATGATAAGAACAATGTTCTGTCCGATGTAATTATGATTCAGTGAGGTATGCAGGAGATTTTCACGTAGCTGCAGTTGAGTGAAGGGTTCTTGTGGCTAACCTTGAGACTCCTACCAAATGTAGTTAAGAGCTCCTACCGCAGTCAAGGTTCGTGCCTAGTTAGATAATGGTATTTTTTAATGATGCCTCACAGAACTTGACTTCACAAGCACACATCAAGGCACAGCGTTTCTTTATGAGTGGCTGATGACACCGTTTCACTCAACTATCCTGAGAAAAAAACATTATTTCATACTTTTAAGGGCTAAAAATCAGGCATCAGTGCCTGATGAAATATTTGATATTAAATGTAGCTTGGAATAAAAATTTGTTATAGTCATTATACACTGTTGATCAAAGGTTTGGGGTCAGGCTCTATGAATGACCCGTAGTTTAAGCCAGAGTGGCCGGATTCATGGTTTCCCCCTACATCACTCTTTGTAAAGGTCCTCCCATCCAAAAATCACAAAGAGCTTTTGTCTTTTATTTTAAAGCCAAAGGGTGTAGCTTACATCATTTACCAACAGGGACTCACTGGACCATGCAAACAAGCCCAGAACACATTTTAAAATATAGCAGCCTTAAAATTCAGTCATTAGGTTCTGGCACAAAAACTCCCCTAATACTGTACATCCTCAACTTCCATGAGAAAATAACTCTCATAACAAATGCTGACCTAACAAATGCATTAAATAGCAATTATCTAACCCAACCTAGTATGTTCTACCATGTATTTATATTCTTCGTACTGATTTAAATAATCATTATTGACATACAGAGTCATTTACAGTGTTTTCATTTTACTTTATTTTTTCTTGAGCTATTTTTGCATTGTAATGTGGGAGAGAATGTAATTTTTAGTTGAACTTCAGCTTCTTTAGATCTGACAGAAGTGAACATAAATTGCACTTTTAAATGAATTTTGTGATGCATATTGTAATATTGTAATTATTCATCTTAACACAACCACACAAGACCTTTCCTCTTTTATCATGTCTTTCTCACAGTTCAAATATCTGATAAGATCATCCTTGAATCTTGCTGATGCATAAAAATATGATGTGTGCCCAAATATGGTAACCCATTCTCAGAATTTGTGCTCTGCATTTCACCCATCCAACCACACACCCTGCGCAGTGGGCCGCCGTTTTTTCTGTGGGACCTTGTTTTATGGGTTTGGTCCCTTTCTCACGGCCACCTCAATTGTCCGTAATGAGAGCGGAAGAGAGCGCTGTTCATTCACTTCCTCCACCTAAATTTCCTGCTGTTGTTCCTTTGACCCAAACCTTCGATCTTTGGGTTACTATTAAGCCACAACTGCTTAAACAACATTCTTGTACTGGTTCAAAGGAAATGATAACAGCTACATGCACTGCTTTTCATGACACAATGGACAAGGTATGATATTATTTTAATAATGCTGATTGTCTGCATTATTAAAAGTGATTAAAAATGTTCAGTGTGTCTGTAAATTATCTGTCAAATTTTGCTGTTTAGTTGTCTGGTTGTTGTGACAAGGGACTAAGTGTGAAAACCAGATCAAGTGATCATGACGCATGTAGGTGCTGATGAAGATGAACCACCCCCGCAATCATCGCACATACACCCTCATGTCATTCCATATCTGTATAGTTGTCTTTCCTCTACGGAACACAAAATGATTTTAATGCCAGTTGGGTAACTTGAGTACATTGGGATTATTAGGGTTGGAACTGAGAAGTGTTTATGGAAAGCTGCTTTAACATTAAATCCTTCAAATCTGTTTCCATGCTACATACTAGTTCTTATTTATTAGTTACTAGTACTTGTTCATTATAAACTCATACCTATTAAATAGATAGTACTTAATGATTGGCTACAAGTATGGTAACACTTTACAATAAGGTTCATTAGTTAACTACATTATTTAACCTGAACTAATAATGAACTGTACAGCATGTATTAATCTTTGTTGATGTTGTACATTATTAAAATCTTAATGAGTTAATGCACTGTGAACTAACATGAACATACAATGAACAACTGTATTTTCATTAACTAACGTTAACAAAGATTAGTGAATACAGTAACAAATGTCTTGCTCATGGTTAGTTCATTTTAGTTAACTAATGTTTAACTAATGAACCTTATTGTAAAGTGTTATCACTAGTACTTGTTCCATAGATGCTAGTAAACATTTATTAGATTCTAGTACTTAGTCCAAATGTTACTAGTAAGAATCTTTTATTTTACTATAGTAAGAGTTTTAACTGAAGTCTGCAGTGGCCATTTTGACTAGTCATATCAAGATGAGTAAAAAAAAATCAGCCGTGACTAGTAAGATAAGAATTGCTACTAGTAACAATTACAAAAGATGCTTGGGTCAAATGAATAAGTACCAGTATCTGTTAAATAGGTGTATAATGAAAAGTTATTGTTTGTAATAAATAAGTACTTCCTGTAAAAATATACTATCTGTTACACATGTATTCCTGTGTTGGACCACGTCATGTTTGGTTTTTTCCCGCCACTGTCATGTTTCTATGGTTACTGATTTGATTCCTGAAAGAGACAAAGGGGCGAAATCCAAAAAACCAAAAAGAAAACTCAAAAGGAACCAAAAAAGCACAAAGGGGCAACCAAAAAAAAAAAGAAAACAGGAGAGCAAGGAACTCAAAGGAGAGCCAAAGTAAAAGGGAACAAAAACCACAGAAACTGGCAGTGAACAACAAAAAAAGAACAAGAGAGCAACAGGCAAATGAAAACAAGAAAACAGGAGTGAGAGAGGAGAAAGGGACATCAAGAACAGGGGACAATCAACGGAAAAATGACAACACGGAGAACAGATAATCAACCACAGCAGAAAGGAAAAATACAGTAGTGACAGTCAGGCGACAAACACGAGTGTAGAAAAGGATTGAGAGAGAGAGTGACAAGAGAAGAGGAATTCTTGGCTGATACACCTCGGGGAGAGATGTAACCAGAGGAACAACCACAACCAGAGAGCATCCTCAGCCCCCAGAAGGTACCCAGAGAGTCCCCCGTAGGACGCCACCAGGCTTCCCAGAGAGACAAAAAAGATGGATGAGACGAACTGTACCCCCAGGTCCACCCCGGGGCCGGGTTGGGACCCCAGACCCTCTAGGATCCTCCGGGGCCCTACCACAGGAGTAGGGAGCATCCGAAGGTGATTGAAGAAGGGCCTCCCTCGAACAAGGGTAACTGCAGGGAGGACCCAAGACACACCAATCAAGGGGGGGGGGGCCAACCCTGGTAAAGGGAATGGAGAGCGCAGGAAAGGGGGGGGGGTTTGACACCAAGGCCATGAAAAACTCTGGGCTGCACGACGAATAAGGGACCTTCGGCAATGGGGAAGCTGAACCGGTTACCTTGGCACCAACCGGGAGAGCGAATGGCTATGGGAAGACGAACATGCAGTCTTGCCTTCAACGACCTTACCACCAACATTCCTTGGTGGGTGCGCAGCCACTCCTTCCTGCCAACATATCTGGGTGCTCCCTCAGCCCCCGGTCGTGCCTCCAAGTCCACTTTGATGGTCTGAGACACCGGCAAGTGCTTGGACCCTGTCTCAACCCAGGTCCGCTGGCATCGATTGGTAAATGCCTGAACTTGAGCCAGGCAGCGGAGCACCAACCCGATGAATTTAGAAGGGTAGGGTACACAGCCGTTGGAGCATAGAATGAAGATGATAACCAAGGAATGGTCAAGTGTATAAGGAGGTGAGCGAAGAATAACAGCGAGGAGGCGGGGAGGCGAACTGGGGAGTCGCCAGATCGCACCCCTGGCCCACCGCCCTTGGGAGGAATCCTGAGACACGGCTGGCCAGGGGAGTCCTGATGAAGATCCAGAAGAACTGAGCCGGAAGTGCTCGGTCTGGCCCCTGGGGAATCATGGACTGTCCCGCGAAACTAAGCGAACGGTGGAAATCACGTCCTCCCTGAGACCGTCCTCGGGAAGACTTGCCATGCTGGGGACTTGGCGTGGGACCCAGCTGTGGTCCCTTGGGAAAGGAATCAAGGACCGACAAGGGGATGGGGTCCTTCCCGTTGGAGAACCTGCTGAGGGCCAACAGGATCACAAAAGGAGCCACACAAACACCGGGACCGAGCGGGCCACAGTGAAGACATGCCATGGACAAGCACGGTTTCGGCAACCAGACGAAGACAGAACAAACCAGGGACAGTTGAGACCCTCAAGCCGGTTTGAGCATTAGAAACCCACGGATTGACAAAGTGGAGATTGAAGCCAATCCCCCACTCACAACCCTGAAAACCTGGACCAACCTCGAGATGCCCGCCCTCAGCCCCAAACCCCCGGCCCGCCTTGACACACTCCTACACTCCCCTGGCGGCAGACCCGCCCACACTGCCCAGCACACGACCCCGGAAGACCCGGCACCGACTCCGGCTGCCCCAGACTGGGCTGACCCGCGAACGCAGGTCCCAGACCACAGGCCCCGACAACACCACCCGGAGGGAGGATGTGGCTGGGGGGGCGGCGGCGACCAGACCAAAAAAACTGAGCGCCCGGAGGGGATGCTCAAAACCAAACGGAAGACCACCAAAGATAGCGTTCCAAGCGGCATGCTTGGAAAAACCAGAAAGGATGAGTGCCCTGCAGCCTGCTCCAAATTGGAACGTCCCCCCAAGATATATTAGGCTCACAGCATGGAACAACAAACCGCAAAAGCCCCCCAAACCACTCCAACATGGCTGCACCTCCCCAAACCAGCAAAGGCAGCCCGATCAAAATGTGGGACCGTCGCTAGTGTCGACAAAGTGGGCGAAGTGCATCTTTATGGAGAGATAAAAAATATCCACGTTTTGTTGTGGGGAGGGTTGAACCTGGAAAGAACCGCTCCGACACCTTAACTCTGACGCATCAACCCTCCAAAAACAAACTATGTAGTAGAGGAGCTACGCCAGTAAGGTAGAAAAAGGTGTCCGTGCCGATGAGGATCAAACCTCCGCCAAGATGCTGGCATGACCTTTTGAGACCGAGTAAACCCAAGCCTGTGGAGGTTAAGAGAGTTTAAACCTGGCCAAAAGATGCCAAAACCACCGAGAGGCCGCCAGACCCGCAACGATGCAAAACTGTATAGAAAACCCGATTAACAATGTGTTCCAGGACAGGCTGGCTCTTTACCGGAGACGGATGTTACCCCTCCACCTACTTTCCTTCCACTGAGACCATGTGGTTCTCGAACTTAGCCGAAGGAACAGCACCACCCCTCACGTGCTGATGTGTTCCTGGAGTGCTTAGCAAACAGTTGGTAGTGCATCCTGATAACACAAGTGTTCCACTTGAATCTGAAAATGGAACTGGAGTGAACGAGAAGAAATCAGAATGACAAACTAAGAGACAAGAACGCACACTTGTTTGATCATGTTCCTCCCCCACGTCATTGCTGGGGTTGGGAAGGTGCTGGGGGCGTATCACCCCCGGAGGAACAAACCCCGTGGAAGAACCCCCGTGGGGGTGTTGGCCCCCGCTTCAACTCCCCCCCCTCCATGATCTGCGCTCCCGAGTATGCGCTTAGTAACAACCTGTTGCGAGGCAGGAATCTCATTCTCCGGGAGGATCGACGACATCAAGGGGGCAAGATAGGTACCTGTTCTTAATCAACCCCCCTTCTTCAATCCCGATGCGCAAACACCCGAGATAGGAACCATCCTTCTTCTTCCCTTCCCTCCTTCTTATCAAAGGAAGAAGGAAGGATCCGGACGAGATAGCCAAGGACGCAGATAGGAGAACACTAGGAGCAAGAGGAGGCCTTCAGGATCGGGCAAGGACAGGGGTGCAGAGGTTAGGAGGAGACAACCCGAGGAGGAAGGAGAGTGCCTCAGATCAAGGACGATGTGGGAGGAAGAGATGTAGACCTCAGGGAGAGAAGGCGAGACCCGAAGATCTACTCCTAGACAGAAGAGACAGAGAGAGACAGGCGGCTCCTCCAAGAACTCACAACAGAAGAACACAGGACAAGAAGGGAGACACAAGACAATATGTTCACAAGCAAGTTGCATGGAGTGATATGAGGTGTTATGGAGGGGGGACCTCTCAGACCAGTTGATGGGTGGAATGAGTGGTGTGGTATCAGGGGAGTGATGGAGAAATGAGAAGAGTGGGTGACAGACAAACTAAAAGAAGTCGCAGATCTGATACCAGAGATAAGGAGATAATAAAGGAGAAAGGAGGCCAGAGAGGGTAGAACTAAAGAGAGAGCTCTAAGTGAGCGAGAGAAGAGAGAGGAGAGAGGCCAGAAAAGAGATCCCTCTGAGATAAGAGATGAGAAAATCCCTAAGTGCCCTTCAATCAGTGTGAATGAGGAGTATGAAGCAGCACCTTTGATGGTGACTGACTTGACTGGGATGGTGGAGCGACCAGTGGATGGGGTGGTGGAAGTAGCGCTCGTGAAGCCAGTATCGCCCCTTATCCCCACGCTTACTTTTGAATTTTGTTGTTAAGCAAAAGGCAAGGAAGTCCCATCGCAGAGACTCGAAGTAGAGAAGGGCCTAACTCAGCCTTCAGGCGCTTCTGGTTTGGGTTGCACACAAAAAACGGTCCTGGTGAGCCTGGTAGGCCTGGTGTCTGGGTGGTGAAGAAAAGGGGTGGGAGTGTGGGGTCGAATGTGGGGAACGAAGCGAAGATGAAGGGAACAGGGAAAGCCCCTCCTACAGAATTAGCGGTCAGAGCCTGAGCGGAGTGTAACTAGTTGTTCCAGTAGTTCGTGAGTTCTCCTTCATACCCCATATTCCTCCTCCCCCGCCCTCGTCCCCCTGGCCACTTGTGCTGTTTCACTTCACTGTGCTTTTCCACTTGCAAGACTTGAACTATGGCTGCGCGAACTCTATGGCGAAATCCGCCAACATCCGCTCCCTGACGCGAGTTGCAACATCCTTCGACGCGCCCTTTACCTTACCGCTGATAAAGTCTCGACTTGATAAATGCCTGCTGAAAGCTGGCTGGAAAATGCTGCATAGCTGCCACAGCATCCAGGACGGAGGTGAGGCATTCCCCCCATCGGCCGGGCCCGGATGAAGGGAGAAAGGCGAACTCTCTGGCCAGTGTGAGGCATAAGTGAGGGGGTTGTTGCAGAGAAAATTATCACCATCCTGAGCTCAATGACGCGAACTTGTAGGCCTCCGGAATAGATGGGTGGATTGTTGATTTGGCGTCGGGAGAGTGACCGGGCGGGCGTATGGACCGTTCGGCGACCCGGCGGGGCGTCGATCGACCGGCGTCACAGGAGCGTGATCGATCTGCATCTGGTGGTCAACAGCTCGGTAGGTCCTGGCTGACTAGCGACTAGCGAGTTAGGCCTGATGGGCTGTCGCCACCAGTCGGCCTGATGCTGTCTGTAGCGCGCACCCTGCGCTTCCATAGCTGAAGATTGTGAGCTTTGGTCTGCTGGGTCCATCCTGGTACTGTTAGTACTGGCAGGTAGGCAGAGACAGACAACACCCAAGAGCAGATAAAGTGTAAACAAAAAAGAATTTATAAAAAAAGTAAAAAAAAAAAACAAAAAATAAAAAAACTAACTGAGCCGAGCCACCAAGTAGAAGGCGAGACAGGGGGAAAAATCCAATGGCATGGGCAAGGTCAAAACAAGAATCCAGGACCAGCATATAGGGGCAAAAGTCCAGGCAAGTCCAGAGAGGGAGAAAAGGTCAAAAAAAAATCCAGGCCAGCCAGCGAAAACAAAAAGGAAACTGGAAAAACAAACAACAACAACAATAAGGGTAAAAATAAAAAAAACAAAAAATAAATGTGTGCAATCAATCACAAAGATCTCTTGACAAGGGACAGATGTGAAGCGAGGCGGAAACCCAAAACACACTGAGAGAGAACCAAAAAAAGAGAGGAGTATAAGGGGGGGAGAAAAATCAGAAGAAGATGATGGGGTGTGGTGTGTGTTAATGAGAGAGAGAGAGTGCTGATTAGAATAGGATTTCAGCTGTGATGTAAGGTGAGGTGAACAATAAGACACAAGACAACCACAGCAAAAAGATCAAAACCAAGTCCTGACAATTCCATTATGAGTTTAGTCTTGTCAGCTGTGTGTCATTAATTAGTCTTGTTTGCTCCCCTGTGTTTCCTTCAGTTCCTTGTCGAGCGTTGTCTATGTTGAGTGTCTTGTGTGGAAGTTACTTCCTGGTGATTTCTCCTGTTCTGTGAAGCTATTTGTATTAAAACCTTATCTCCGAATTTGTCCTTCGTTGTACGCATCATTTGCCAGCAAGACTGTAACAATCTGCTTATTGACCCTGAATTTAAAGTAAAATGGATAAAACGGATGCGCGTGAAAACTTCTCCACAATTTTACATCAACAAACCACACACGTTCAGTGACCGTGAGCTGCATTACATGTGGGATTGGTGGCAAACAAAGAAATCTCAGACATTAATTTTGATCAAGGCTTTTCTTGCAAAAACAAGTTCATTTGACGGTCGTCGGAGAAGTCACACTGCATGATGGTGTGCCAAACCTTTTGACACTGCCAGAATTTCGTCTGAGGTCAAATCTGATCGCAATGGTCATTACTGTTGGGGAACTTGTCAAACTAATGACCAAAGACTACAGATTTTAGCCTAGGATTGGAGGAATACTTTAGGATTTCAAAATTTGTACCAAATTGTGATGAAAATTGTACAGTGTGCACCCGACTCTAGACTGAATTGGTTTTGCACTGTTTTCCATTTCCGAGCTGTGTCTCGTTTCTTTGATTAGCTCACTGTGTTAAGCCCTGTGTTTGGTTCAGTTCAGTTTGTTACGTTTTATGTGGTTGTTCTGTTTCGTGTTCTGAGTATTCAGAATTTTGTTAAATAAATTTTGAAAAATGCAACGATTAGATCCTGTGACAGAATAACGGACCACCTCACATAGCTCTAGCAGCAGTAGATATTCTCCTCTCCCAGAGGATCTCTCTCTTTGCCACATACACAGAGGTATTTAGATCTGGTCTCTTTCACACATTATGATGACACCAACCTCTGTGTAGCTTCCAGGATTTTGTGTGATGGGTCCTTGTCCACAACGGATCCCCCTGTACAATAATGGAGAGCAAAGAGAAAAACGGTGCACTAGCCACAGTCACCACCTCAGCGACTAAACAGCCAGAGCCCACCACAGATGCTGAGTTGGAGCCTGCCAAGATGAGCCATTCATGGTCTCAGAACCCAACAAATCATCTGACCAGGTGTGTGAGCCAGCAACAACATCAGTCACCAAGAGACTACTGGTGGAGTATGAGGGGATGAAGTGGAGCCCTGCCCCCTCGACTGCAGCTGACAATCCTCCACCTATTGACTTTGAGAGTGAGTGCAATCTACCGGCATTGCCACCTTGTACCAGACCTGTTCCCTTGTTGATGTCTGTGTTCCCGTCCTGCCTCTCACTCCCACCTCCTCTGCCTGAAACAAGTCGGATACATTAAGAATCTGTCTGTCCCATGTTGGCCAAGAGGGTCATTTAGAGAGAATTTGTCTTTTCCCTGAGTAATGTGTTTGTCCTGTGTCATCCTAAAGATTTAATCTTAAAGTTCCTGTCTGCACTGCCCAGTCCTCCTGCCCTGCTTGCACCATATTGTCACTGTCTTGTCCCTTCAGCTCTTCCCACACTAGCTTTGCCCATTCGTCTGGATTCACCTGGTACCTTTGTGTTTGCCTTTCCAGCAATACTTGGCCCAGATCTTCCGTGCCCGCCACTCCATCTCGGCCCACTGACCAGCTAAGGTGGAGCCGACTCACCCCTTTGGCTCCACCTTGGACCATCGCCCCATCGGCTCTACCAGGACCATCTGTAACAATCAGGGCTTGACATTAACACCCACCAAATGGGGGTGGTAACACAGTCCCTCACTAGCCACTTTAGCGGGATGAATCCTATATATAATATATATTTCTTTTTAGTTGTAGTCATCTAAAATAAAGCAAGTGCCATGTAATGTTTTCAAAATGATTGATTTTTCAATACTGAAATATTTGAAACGCTTATCAGTGATAAGGAGGGTATGCATTGACAACACTTTTCAAATTTGCAAATTTGACTGTGAATACTTTATATAGGCTACAGTAAATACAATAGGTAGGTTATATGTATCGTCATATAACCCAGCCCTAAAGCTTGTATAGTTTTTGTCAATGTTCATTTAAAAACACCCAATTATGCAGAATATAAGATGGTCAATATTTAATTGATGAGTTGTCAATACAATATATAACAATTAATACGATATATAGGGTATGACTTTACCCCAAAATTCAACATTTTGACAAAATGATCACTGCAAATCCACGTTTCGCTGCCTGGAGTCCAGTTTCTGTGAATTGCAGCGATCCATTTTCTTCTTTTCTGTGGCTTTCACAGTCTGTAAAAATATACCTCAGATTTCTTGTCAAATCTATTACAGCAGATTTTGTGCTCCCAGAGAAACTATATCATTGGAATCACTTTCAGAATAATTTTGTCCAGCTGATGAACAATCAAAGCATTGACAGCCAATCAGAATCCATCCTGCTGTATTGAGCTGGAGCATTTAAAATGCCAGACAAGCACATGCTTAGAATAAACAGAACGATATCGTCCGACGTATGGACGCTAATATAATTATATTTATAATTATCGTTCTTGCTGTGAACGGGCTTTAACAGTATAATCTGTGTCAGGTCTTAAAGTAACAGCAACCTAATATACCCGCTGACAAATTATAAGATAAAATATCTAATATAAAAATATCTATAATTTTTCTCCAAGGTATTAATCAAAATTATGGCCAATGGTGAGCAAAAAAATGTATGTCAAGTGACAATATCACATATAGCTTACAGGAAGATGAAAAAGGTGTGAAGATTAATACTAAATTTGATGTTGATGTTCTCACAATGTGGTTTCTGGTTGAACAAAGAGGTGTTTTAAGCCTTGTGGCACCAAAGATCTTCAGCAAACAAGTGGAGAGTTTCACTGCGTTCAGACTCTTTTGCCAAACAAGATGCTGCGAAGAATCCTCCTGGTCACCCTGCTGATATCCTCAGGTAAAAGTCCAACAATTACTTATCTTTATCAATCTGTGTTTATCTTGTTTTGTGTGCCTAGAAAAAAAAAGAGTAGACAAGAGATTTGTACCAGATTAAATTCATACATTCGTAATGTTGGTTATGCTAAAAACCAACTTGAATGTCTCCATTATATACATATTTATCTAATTTTCTCACTGTTTAACTGAACTAGTATGCCAGGTGCAGATATTGTCTTCTCAGTTTATGTTAATTTTATTACGCATTTTTTCCTCAGTTTGTGCTTTTCACTGGGAAATGCACAAAGAAGAGTCTGATGAGAATGCCATTGAAGAAAGCTCTGTGAGTTGTCCACACCGTTTATCATGTGTTACCATTGTATGTTCAGATGTACAGTAGTACGGAGAACTGTATTCACCAGATTATTGTGTATCAATATCTGTTAGTGGTCAAAATATGTTCATAGAAATCTTTTGATAATAGCAAAAAAACCCAAATTAACTAATTTAGCGGTGTCATTATTTTACACATTTCATCAAAATCCACAAATTATCTTAAAACAGGAAAATATATCTTGATCGTTAGATATAAGAGGTCACGTCTTTGCAATATACTGAAATGAAATGATTACACTTTATTTCGATGGTCCACTTTAGACATTGTAACTATAAGTAACTTTGCAACTACACGTCAACTAACTCTCATTAGAGCATTAGTAGACTGTTAGGTTAGGGTTAGGCGTTCGGATTCTGATTCTTATTTATTAGTACAAATTGACCTGTAGTTGCAAAGTTACTTACAGTTAGTAGAATGTCTAAAGTTTGACTTGCTCTTGACACAGCTAGTCATGTCGGATTTAAACTGCCAGGTTCTGTCATATTTAAACTATTGACTCTAAAATCCTGTATGTGGTCCTGTTAGGGTGATATACAAACAGAACAACTACCTGGAATGTGCTGGGCTTGCAAGTGGGCCATGAAGAAGGTGAAAAGACAGATATCCAATGGAGCAACAGCGGTTAGTGCAAGTAGTCTTTTATATGAATTAATAAACAAATTAATGTTACTCAAATACAGAAACTACAATATTAAAGAATACTTAGAGACTTGTGGCTTAAAGTGTGCTTGTCACTTTCCTACAGGACGACATTAAAAAGAAGGTGTTGATGGTCTGTGATCAGATTGGGTTCCTAAAGTCATTGTGTAGGAAGTTTGTGAACAAGTACATGGATACCCTGGTCGAAGAACTTTCAACTACTGATGATCCCAGTACCATCTGTGTTAACATTAGTGTTTGCAAGAAATAGGCTTGAAGAAAAGGGTTAGTCCATCCAGAAATGAAAATTCTGTCATCAATTGCGCAAACTCATGTCGTTCCAAACCCATCAGACTTTCGTTCATCTTTGAAACACAATTCTGAGAGATCTCTGTCATTGAAAGTCAAGCAAGCTTTCAAGTATATGTGAATAAAACTTTATATATAATCAGCTCATCATATAAAGCGACTCTGTCTCTTCAGAAGACTTAGACTAAACCGCTCAATTCATTTTTTTTTTTCCTTTTACAATCTCTTCATTTTGGGTGAGAAGACTTTCCATGAAGGGACAGGAGTCTCAGATTTTGAAGATGAACATGAGATGACATGAGCACGAGTAAAAGATGACTGAATTTTTATTAAATGGCCTATAAGATTCAAAGTTTAAAAATCATATTCTCTGAAAATGTAAAAAAAAAAAAATGCAAAAAGTAATTTTTATTTGCTTCTGAGTGTTCGCTTTAGCCGCAAAAATTGATGAAACCCTGCAGAGTGCACTAGAGCCAATGGTGCGATTATTGTGGCTTTGTATATCACAGTTTATTTTTGTACAAAGTGTCACACCACCACACCACTTTTTGTACCGGCAATTAACCGGAAAATAAACGTGTGAAAAACTTTCATGTTTTGTCATGTCTTTGTACTTCCAAAAATTAGAAAAGAACAAACAGAACATTCTTGAATTTGTATTTTATTGGTCCATCAGCACCGCACTACACATTGATGTCTCACGCCCATTTTCAAACTCATAATTTCACAAAGTAATCTCCAACAAGGACAATTTGAAAAAAAGACTAAATGGAATAAAATGGGATTGAGTCACAAGTATAAACAAACAAGTGTCCACACAAATAATTACAATGAAAAATACATAATGACTTAACGAAGTGATACATGCTACAATTAGACAATATTTACAGACAAATGTTGTCAAACATTCACCCATTAATAGTAAAAATGTAAGACTTATACTAGCAGAGGTTATATTTAGACTAATACTACAGCCTAAAATAGTTTACTGCGAGGCTGCAGTGACGCTCAGCATGCATTTGGAGTTGCGAGAGAAGACATGCACGGGTTCTGATCTCCGTCTCCAGCTCTGCTGCAGTGCATTCTGGTCCAGTTTATTCAGACTCTGGGAGCACAAACGCAGGTCTCGGATGTGATCGGATAGACTGTCCAAGCAAACATCACCGAGAGGTCCTGACACCTGACAGCCTGTCGTGAAGAACAAACTTTAAATGTTAGTGCACACACTGTAAATGCCTTGAATATTTATGAAGCAAACATTTCATAAATTTTGATTTACATTTGTCAAAATCATTTGTTTTCAGGTTTAAATTTGACTTTGAAGGACAGATTACCAAGATTACACCTGGGGCCGGATTCACAAATCCTTTTATCTTACCACTAAGTGTTCTCCTAAATAGCAGTAAAAGTTCTTAGTTAAGAGTTTTCTCTTTTACTAAGAAATAGAGAAGCTTTAGCTGAGAGTAAGCTTGCTTACTCGAAGCTATGGATGATGTCAACACACTTACTATCTATGCACACAGTGATTGGCTGATGGGGGAGGAGTCTCTGTCAGTGATTTAATCATATAAATATTGTAGAATGAGGTGACATTTTTCTATATTAAAATAAAGGTTTTAAAATACAAATGTTGTCATATTCAAATAAAGATTTATTTAATAATATTTTTTGCCATATTCGAATACGCCATATTTAAAATGTAGGCTAACTGTCACTAATTACACTCGAGAGAATGCAGAATTCAAGCGACAAATAAAGCGTATGGCAAAAAGATCTGGGTTGTAATTTTGATGACGATCAATGGGATATTATATATAAAAGTGTCTTTTTTTCCATTCTCTAGTAACAAAATAATTTAACAAAATTACAAATTTATACAAAGTTTGCCTTAGTAAGATATATTCTGGTGCATCCTAAAAGATGCAAGTCACATAGGGGCACCATTATGCATATTTTTTGGAACTGCGAAAAATTAAATGAGTTTTGGTATTCTGTATTCTCTGTGATGGCCCTGAGGAAAACATATCACAAAACTCCTTTAATACATCTTTTCGGGTTAGACTTAAGAAATCAGACCTACCTTTTTTTTTATATAAATACAGAGTCTGATGTTTTATTTATGTATCTAAGAAATATATTTGACTAAACTGGAAAAAAGAACCACCAACATTCAAATTATTTAAACATATTGTAAACGGCACACTACACATGGAATATTTAACATACAGTTTAAAAAAAACAAAACCCACATCTTCTTAGAGACCTGGAATATTTTTTGGGGTCCATCATGATCGCTTTGACTCATGTCTATATAGTTTTTCATCCACTG
The DNA here is from genome assembly GCA_037194245.1 of Opsariichthys bidens. NCBI lineage: Eukaryota > Metazoa > Chordata > Actinopteri > Cypriniformes > Xenocyprididae > Opsariichthys > Opsariichthys bidens. The sequence continues at coordinate 18,419,140 of CM074286.1, read as the reverse complement.
TCTACACACTGACCATCATGTGCTATCAGTTTGTTTCAGTTTTTATTTGCGAATACAAACTGGACCTGTTGATGTATGTTACATTTGTGTACCCTGATACGGCTGAATATACAAAATAATTGTTTTGTTTGTTGCTATATTGTACACTGATAAATAAAAAATAAGATAAAATAATGAAAAAAGAATTCATATGACAAATTATGTTTTATAAACAAAGTTTGGGAGGAGTGCGTTCAAAATGGTCTATCTAATCAGCTCGATTGGTGGTATATACCACCTATAATTACCTCGACAGTTTTCTGCATCCCTCCGCCATCCCGTTCCTTACTCTCGGCTGGGGATACGGGGGAGAACTCTAGGTTTGGGCTAAATCCCAGGCTTGAGCTCTCGATCCCCTTGGACAGCATGCCAAATGCGCTCATTTTATTTACTTACTCTATTCGATCATTTATAAGTGTGATCTAGTGAAAACAACTGCCACAGGTAATCGGACATTATTTATTTAGTAAAGATTTTTGCCGTTTTACTGTAGATTCAGATCTATGAATCAAAACATTGCATTTATGAAGAAAAGGTTCAGCACCCAAGGCTCTATCGCTGTCTTTAGGTGGATTAGGATCGTTTGTGATTTAGGAGTCTTCTTGACTACTCCTAATGTTTCACAGATTTAGGAGTTATTTTTAATGCAAAAATGCTTTGTGAAATACTCTTAGAGCAAACATTTAGGAGTCCTAAATAAGGACTGACACGGACATTATTTTTAAGAATTTCTCCAAAATCGGCAAGTTAGGAGCTACTTTTAGCCTAAGATGTTTTGTGAATACGGCCCAGGGTCATTCATGTGTTTTAACTGATTGGATAGCTATCCGTTTTGTTAAAACTGCTCTATTTAAACTGCGTCTTCACAAAACAAAAATAAATGTTTCCCAATTGTGAAAAGTCAATGGAGTTCACATCACTGAAAGCATGATATGAGCTCATGTTATTTATTATCAGCAAACTGGAGTTCAAAGACAGCATCAGCACTTGTAAGATCATTTGGTTTCACAACTAATGAAGATGACTGTGCGTTGTGCTTCAGGATGTGACGCTGAACTTTCAGTTTCATTTGTGTCAGCTTGCAGAAGAGACACTCTACTGCTCATCTGTAGAGATGCGCGCTGCAGTAGAGCTGGGGTAGGTACCGGGAGCCATTATAAGACACTCTCACATGTTTAGGTTTTACCATTTGGGGAGGAATAAAACTTACACGTGTGGCTTCAACAACCATATGCATTTTGTCCAGTTTTATCTGGAATGCGAAAAAGTGCCCTATGTTTCAGTCTTTTCACGATTGGATAGCTATTCGATCAGAGAAAACCCATGTGACCAGGTACACATTAACAGAGATATATACACACACACACACACACACACATACATTTCCTTTTTCATAGTAATAAATTTGATATATTTGAATATTTGTACTAGCAATTTTTTTCAGATTTGAAAGCTCAAAAAGTAATAGTACAGGTCCGAATTTCTTTGAAACTAAAACCTTTACGTTATCAGCGCAGATATTTAACCACTAAAACACTGGCAGGATCAAAAAAGCAAAATACACAATAAAAAGGACAATTTATGCCTCTGAGCAGACGAGATGCAGGCAATCAAACCTGAATCTCACAAAAAGCACCTGGGGAAAAGAAAATACCTTGAAGATTGAGATGGGTCAAAGGTCGCTGGGCTTCCATGAGGGCATTAAGGAGACTTTGAAGACCGACTGAGGTCACTGAAGGGTTGGCAGACAGGTCCAAAGACACCAGGGACGGACAAACAGGAAGACACCTAAAAACAACCAATGATCATTATTGAGAATTTATTAGAAATATGTAATATTGTGCAAGCTGAAATCAGGATTTAAATGATGCATTAACATTTTGGTACAGTAATAGAATGGAATGATTCACCTGGCAAGCAAGAGGACGCTATGGTCCGTAAGGCCATTTCCAGCCAGATTTAAGTGTGTGAGTGGACAGTCACCCTGGAAGCCAAACACAAACATTTAGTGAATATTATTTACATAGCTATTCAATGTTGAATAGACTTTAGTCGACACATTTTCACAGACTCTACAATGTGTGGAGCAAAAATCGAGGTGCAAGTTTGATGCACACGCAGTTAATTAAATCCAAATTTAAAATTCCTGCAATGGGACAAATTCTCAACTTCTTGAAAACTTAAGCTGAATAAATGACCCAGTATTTAGTGTCCAATTTAATTTTGTGCTAATATATTAATTTGACTAATAATAATAATAATCATAATTATTGCTGAATAAAAAAATGAAACCAAAAAATAAATATTTTGGAAATTATTTTTTTATTTTTAATAATGAAAGTCGAGTATTTACGGATAAAAATAACTATAATAATAATTATAAAATAATAATTTTATTTTACTGAAAACTTGTATGAAAAATGCAGGGTTACCCATTAACATGCAAGCAGCCTATGACTATAAATAATTAATAAATGTATATGATATACAAATATGACTATAAATAATCAATAAACAAGTTAATGTAAGGTGACTTTCAATTTATGCTTAGAACCTTGTCTGTTTTTGACAACTGTTTGAATGAATTGTTTGATGACTGAATTCAACTCGTAAAGATTTCCCGCCACAAACTGGCAGTTTTAGTTTCATTACAATTTTTTTTTCATTTATCTCTTGTGCCTGTGGGTCCACCATGCTGCAAGAAAGACTGTCTGCACTTACTCCAATCGTTTGTTTCAAATGGGCCACTGAATTGCAAAGACTGCCTCTGCTTCTCATACCTACCAGTAAATTGCCAAAATCGATTTACCGCCCTGTTCACAAGTGATCTCTTAATGGTAATTTACCAGTAAAGACTGTGTGTGTGTGTGTGAAAAGGGGCTATAATTAGCAATGTTAAAAACGACTGAGCTGCTTTCATACAAAATTTGCCTTACAACAAAAAAAAAAAAAGAAAAAAGTTCTGAAAATTAATAATAATTAAAAAAAACTGAAAAACTGGAATTAAAGGGTTGGAAAAGTCATCAGTCCCCTGATTTATTACTTCGTAGAGCCACCTTTTGCTTTAATTACATCTTTTTGGATCAGTCTGTACTACCTTGATACACCTAGATTGGGGAATATTTGCCCGTTCTTCCTTGCAGAATTCCTCAAATTCAGTCAAATTCTGTGGTGAGCGGCAATGGACTGCTCTCTTCAAGTCCATCCACAGATTTTAAATCAGATTTAAGTCAGGGATCTGACTTGGCCACTCAAGCACATTTGGCCGTATATTTGTGCAAACCGTGATACATTTTTCATTTTTGATTAATAAGGGTTAGGGACAAAAATTCAGTTTACCTGTGTCAGGAGTTTAGTAAGGATCTCCATGGCAGGCTGGTCGGATGGACCTCTACAGACTGCAGAAAGCTGAAGGTGTGTGAGACACTGCATCGGTAAAGTCTTCAACACAAGCTCAAAACCAGTGGAGCCCAGTGCATTATGGGAAAGGCACACTGACCGCATATTCCCGGTGCCTGGAGAGCACAACATAGCATTACAGAAACAATATAAATCTACTTTGGCTTCATTTGGTTGTCAAAGCACTTCAGATCAGATGTAGTCTAATCTGAAAGTGCACTTACTGGCCATGGCATTGGCTAACAGGAGACGGTGTTGCTGGAGGAAACGTGCAGAGAGGCCACAGGCTTGCAGGGACAGAGTGGAGAGCAGGGGACAAGAAGATAGAAGACTTGCTAGTGCTTGTGTCCAGCCATCCCCCAGAGGATTCATGCTTAAATTCAACTCCTCTAGACACTACAGAGACAAAAAATTGAACAGAAAAGGAGAATGAAAATGAATATAAAAATAGTCAAAAGAAAATTATGAAAACTCAATACTAGAGATTCTACTAACTATAAGTAACTTTGCAACTACATGTCACTACCTCTCATTAATTCTCAACAACAATTCATGTCAATTCTCATTAAAGTATAGAATACTGAATACATAAAGAATACTGTACAACGGTACCATCACAGCATTCTTGAAATACAGGAATGATCAATAAGTTCTCTAATCTGTCACACAGGGTTCCCACACCTCGGTTAACTTCAAATTCAAGGCCCTTTCAAGGACTTTCCAGGTCCAATACCCTCAAATTCAAGGACTTAATGTGCAGACCTGCAAACTCAGAAGAGGTGAAAAAGGTGACAAACTAAATAGTTGTAGGAGGGAATCCTCTCCCATGAGAAAATTGTGATTTTAACATGTAAACAAAGCCTTTTGGTGCACTCTGACAAGAAAAATGAAAAAACTACAACATTTGCTTCGAGTAAAAAATAAATAAACAAATAATAATAATAATAAAAAAAAATATTGACACTAATTTTCATTTTGGGCATTGACACAAATTTCACAATTGGATTAGATTTCAATTCTAGAGCTTGTGATTGATTTTTATTTGATTGCCATGTACTTTGCCCTAAATCCCCCAAAATAATTAATATTGAATCGAAGAAAAAAAATCTCTCAACTAATACGGTAAACTATACCGGGGGCAGCAGTAAGAACATCATTATATTATTTAAGGTTAAAATGAATTGATTTGTTAGCCACTTCCATATAACGTTATAATCATTCTTTATGGGTAACTTATAATACATTTTTAATGACAATTATGTTTGTTCTGACTAATGAGTTTTTGGACACTGAACTGCTTTTCTGAGGTAAATGTGACGTCTTGACGTCTTTCCGCCGTTAAAACCCTCATTGAGCGATTACATGATACGGATTTCGTTAAGTTGTACTGTATCTTTCAACATACCTTCAGGGGTTCATTCATGTTTATTTCATGTTGTAACCAGTAAAGTGTGCTTTACTTGAACTGAAGGCGCTGTCACGCACCACAGAACGCCAGGAAAGATCTATGATCTCACTCTAGTCTATGGGAAAATAGCCCATTTTCGATTCTTGTGAGGTTCATTGTGCTTGAAGTTTCACAAACACTTAATGTAACGCGTAAATGAACTGTGGAAGAAATTTCAGTATAAGGGGTTTTTCTATAAGGTTAATCACAGGGTAATGACCTGAGGCCTAAAAGATCATCCTGTATCCCTTATGTCATGGTACAGTGTCTTTTCTTTTTACCATGTGTGGAAAAGTACTGATGTCTAGAGATGTAACCTTGAAGGATGCGGTGGGGTTTAAAGCTGAGGAAGCCCGCCCTTCTTGGTCACACTCTGCAGTAACCTGTGTTTCTGTATGATTGTCTTCCTTGACCTTCCTTGCAAGGAATACATTTTTTATAAAGACAATTTTCACGAGTTTGTCTCTTACGTAGTGCGAGTTCAATTTTTGCCACAACAGCGCGTAACTAACGTAAATCATGCAAGCTAGTATGCATAGGCCACGAAATGTTGGCAAATAACACATTAGCGGAACGGAGGAAATAATATTTGAATTTTTTAATATAGAATGTTTTCCAGAAAACTTCTCGCACAAAAAAATTCAAGCACTTTCAAGGACTTGTCTCTATGAATGTTTATCTCCAAAAACTTTTTTTTTAATTTTTTTTCAGATTCACAAACTTTAAAAAGGATTTCAAGGACCCTTGTGAACCATGGTCACAATAAAATTCATGTCAAGTGTGAATTTCACATCTTTTTTCCTTTAGACTTTCCCTTTTTGGTTTTGTGTAGGAGGTGTTTTGGTGAAGCAAGACATTTCTTTTTAACCCCACGTTAGAAAGATGCAAAACTCCTCGCCACAACATGAGAAGACAGTCACAGCTGCAGGGTTCGTGTGGTCACACCCTCTGCAGCCTCAAACTTGCTGGACTGTATATTTATTTAGATTAAAAACTGAGATATGTTTGTTATAACTCTGCAACTTGCTTCAGAAAGTCTCCAGTAGCTTCCTGTTCAATGACGGTTTGAGCTGTTTGATATGACCAGATAAGGTTTCATAATTAACATTGTCACTGTTAAAACTTGTTTCTACATTAAACAGACTCAATGTGAATAACAACACTACGGTCTTCGGTAGAGCTGCTTTAGAGCTGAATTTTCATAATTTGTTATGCTGTACTGACTTGAGCTGAATCATGACACTATTGACTTTGTAGAGCTGCTTCACAGCAGAATTTGAACTTGTCTCAAATTTGATTTAAGTTAGCAATTGTATAATTGAAAATCATTTTCCTGTTTAGTACTATGAAACAATCGGTATTGCATAAAGCTTTATATAAATAAAAGGTGTCTTGACTTAAGGACTATATAAATCAACTCCTGATTTTTTTCCAATGATGTAATTATTTTACCAGGCCTGGTAATAACACTTTTGAAATGTAGGCATTTATGCATTTGGCAGAGATTTTTATAAGCGACTTCTATTGCATTCAAGGTACACGTTTTATCTGTATATGCTTTCCCTTGGAATTGAACCCATGGCCTGGCGTTGCTAGCACCATGCTCAACGTTAATACATAAGGTTTTCCAGGATCATGGGGACCCAGATTCTTGAAATTGCATAACGAGCAAAACTGCATTATGTCAAAATAGACATATGCTCAGTGAACTGTTGAATATGGATAAATACATTTTAATGATGTCAAAATTTAATATTGTAATGAACCAGACTGGTGACTAACTAGAGGAAATGTCACTCACCCCTCAGTGAACCATCATATAGGCTGAGTAAAAATACCCCACTCTCACTCATCACTATGTCAAAGTGCAGTTCATTTTCATTAGGTTCAAATTTATGTCCATTATTCTTAGTTCTCTTTTTTTATGTAATGATAATTTTTTTTACCAAGAAAATTATGTAATGTCCTATGTTACTATATAACGTAATAACTATGTAATAACCTATTTATTAAAACCAAGTATAAATTTCAAGTTAGTGTTTTTTTACACGTTTTTACATTTATTCCAAAATAAAAACTAAAAGCAGTAACAATTTGAATAATATATATTATTTGTGAACTAATGTTCAGCTTTTCTTTTTAATAGTCAACTGGATATGAAAAGCAGTTTGCCCAAATATGAAACAAAACAAAAAAAACAAAACCTTTTGAACAATGTAGCTAACCAAACAGTTTCGATCTGTAAATATATCTGAATACCAATTCAGCTGCAGTTTCTGAAAAAAAAAAAAAATAATAATAATAATTAAATAATCACGGCAGATTGTAGCCTAAAAGTTTGTGAAATAAATTCTGTTGAATTAAAAAAAAAAAACTTTCTAAAGCTACTTTTTGTCATGTCTATTTTATGCTTTTATCATTTAACACAATAATGACTTTAAGGTATCTTTTGGGGATAATTTCTTAGCCAAATTTGATGTTCGATTAATTAAATCCGCATATCATGTAATTAACTACATTTGTCATTTTAATCGATTGACAGCCCTGGGGTGTGCATTAACTTAAATGGGTTAAATGCAGAGGACAAGGTTACCATACTTGGCCTTGTGTGTGTGTATATACTGAAGTCCTGGGCTGTAGACTGGCATGCACTTGTTGCATGTCTCATAAAATGTTTAAAAATGTAAAAATCCAAAAGAGCAGACATATGGATAGATCTGAAAAAGGCGAGTTCTATTCTGTGTGGTTTTCAGTGCACAAGTAAAAAAAAAAAAAAAAAACAGTAATAAAATAAGAAAAAAATAAACCAATTTTGAACAACAGCAAAAATAAATGCAAAAGAATACATTTATATATTTTTACATATTTTTTTCCTCATATTAAGTTTTAATTTTTACCAAATTCCGTCTTCTGTTTTAATTTTTCTGGATTCCATTTGAATGATTTAATCAAAAACATGTCTAAGTAATTGAATTATTAAACAAATATCTTAATTCATAATAATTGTTTACAATAATTATATATATTACAATAATATGATTTTTCCCCCTAGAAATTCTGTGTTATGTATTTTAGTCTTTCTGGCAAGCAAATTAAAGCATAAAACATCAAATTTATTTTTAATTGTGTTACAATTGTGCTTAATTGTGTGATTTTAACTGAAAAATTGTCTGTTTATTCATTTTAAAATAAGGTTTTAAAAATTATTGTTGTTGTTGTTGTTATGATTAGGAGTCGTAGCAGCATTACATTAAGACATACTTTATACTGTACAATAGTACTATACAATCTCCTAATACATTTCTATATTCCCAGCCTGAGTGGTTTTGAGAACCCAGACTGGAACTTGTGCTTTCGCTGCAGATAAATAGCTGCAATGTCAATGCAGCTTAACAGACCTTATATTACTGAATGAACTAAAGTAAACTTACAGGGAAAGCAGCTTGACTCTTTGTATCCAATGTGTCCGATACTTTTTTGAGACCCTCGCCAGTGATCTGATTGGCTGATATGTCTAAAATCCTGAGTCTGGGCATAGTGGCAGCAGCAGACATCATTTCTGGAAGGAGGTGGTTGTTCAGACGGTTGGAAGTGATGCGCAGCTCCGTGAGACTGGCCTGCAGTTTTAGCGCACGGAGGAGAGGAGTCAAAGACTCTGGAGACAAACTGAGTCCACAGACGTTCACACAGGAGCTGTTGTCCTGCACCTCACACAGCCGGGACACGCGCCGGTTCTCCTCTGAAACACACACATAACATGAAAAATATGAGACAAGCATGTTTTGCAATAAAGAGCCCAGATTTCTATAAGACTGAAAAGAAGTTTAATAAAACAAAGAGTCACTCACCCACTCCCAGACTCTGACAGGCTTTCTTGTAGCGTTCAGGGAGCGGAGGAAGATCCCACGAACACACTTCAGCAAGAACCTGCAGCAGGAAGATTGACCCAAGGACGAAAAAAGGTTAAATTAACCAACTTTCAGCATGTTTACCACACAAAGATATTGTATGGATTTAAAAGACTTCTAATTTAGCATTCTAGTTGTATGGACTAATTTTATAAATTGTGGATCTTGGCACTCTTTTGTTCAAAGGTGAAAATCAGCCTGGACAATATTGTTAATACCATAAAACAATAACAATAGAAAACAATGTTCTCTGACCTCTTCATTGGTGTGCAGCACAGCCAGCAGTGGATCTGTGGGTAAGAGCAGAGCGCCCTCTTTCTGCAGGGACAGACGTGGCAACAATCCACACATCTGATAGTGGCGCTGAGCAGCCTGCTCACACAACCACGCCACCGTACAGGAGTCTGCCTCACTGCAGAAAACAAACACCAAAGCAATATCTAGATCATACACACTCAGAAACCACTACCCCCTATCTGATACATACAAAACTAGCATCAGACCTGTGAGGAACTGGAATCAGGAAGACATTGTCCTGAACTCTGACCCTCATTCTGATTGGTGCAGGCACATGGGCTGTTCGGTTCTGGAATGATGCTGGTGACTTAAAAATAATAATAACCAAATGATCATTATTCAGCCCATTAACTTATTAATCGTAGCAGTATCAAACACAAATAGTAGTATTATGTAGATCTAAAAGTATGACTTTTTAGACAAAATTGGGTTAAAAATGCAGAATAACTGCATTTATTTCCAAAATGGTAACTGAATGCCACTTGCTAAGTTAAACATGAAAAGTAACGAGGTTATTACAATAATGCTTTCATACAGCATACCATTTCACATATTATAAAAAAACAATAGCAACTAGAAAGTACTATGGAGTGCATATTGTAAAGCAGTTTTGTAGTCAAATGAGGTTGAAACCAGACAAGACCTTCAAAAAATTCAGGTACAGCAACACTACTGTACAGTATGCTATAGCATTCCATTCCAAACAGCCAACGATATAGCGAGGCCTATTACCATCGACTGATGGGTAGGAGGTGTAGGGTCATGACTGAGTTCAGATTCTTGGGTCATGATGGGACTCTGCGACCTGCTGACTTCTCTCCTGCCCAGCATCACCATCCCGGGCAGTTGATTCATCTTCACCTGCCGAGACTTATTAGTGCCCTTCTTCAGAGATAGACCCCTACTGGAGGAACTCTGAACTGCAATGACAAAAAAGTCAGGTGACCTTTATCACAAAATAATTGCCGACATGGTGATCAGGACCCCAAAATTAACCAATAAAATTGTGATGAAAATAAATAATCTGCAGAATGAATATTGAGAGAAAACTAATCAACATCAGGCAATGAAATAGTTCAGCATCATTAACATCAGTACAATTTATTATATTATTATTATATAATAAAAACCATACTCATATATATATATATATATATATAGCGAGATGGTAATCAGGATAGCGAGAGATATCAAATTAATTAACGGGCAATAAAACAGCTTGGTGTCATTAATATCTGTCTCTCAATTATATTATTGTAATACATTATATTACACTATATATCATACAAAAATATTTGAATATTTGACTGCAGAATCAGAATCATGTATTTAAGAAGTGTAAATGTCAGTGTTGGGGAATGTTATTTTTGAAAGTGTTTGATGAAATGTGTTACATTACTGTTATCACTCATTCTTAAGTAAACGAATGTAGTTACTTTTGCATTACTTTATTAATGTATTGTATTACTTAAGCATTAAATAAATGCAAGGGAGCGCAAAAAAATTATAAAAATATTAGTAGTTGGACATTAAATTAAGGATTTAGCAATACAAGAATAAGAACAAGAACTAAATAAAGCGAAGCCCCTACTAAATTAATACAAAATTAAGAATTCTGGTTAAGTTATTGTGTGTACATTATGATCTAATGAGTGGATATGATTGTGCTGGTATGTCACACACCTCTAGGAGAAGCTTCAGCAGATTCTGAGAAATGATTCTGATTTCTGAAAGTTATTTCCCGTGGGATGTTGTGCTCAGAAACTCTCCGCTTCTTCTTGGGCTGCACATCAATCAGGTCATCCTCCAGCCAATCATCTGCCAGATACTGCTCCTCTGGGACCAAAGCTGATCTGCTATTGGCCAACACTGCTGGTGTGCTGGTAAAGGCCGGCTCTGATAGACTCTGAGAGAGGAGGCGAGATTTGGCACTGCCCAGGTTTTGCATGGCCTTCTGGTACTCCAGTCTGCCCAATTCTGACTGCAGGGGCAACGTGGTCTCTCTGACGCCTAATACAGAGGGCAAATCCTGACTGGGTGGGAATTCCTGCGAGGATAGGGCCTCTGGGGAACGCGGTTTTGACCGAACAGGACGAAGAGGACTGAGCAAGCAATCAGAGTCGGAATTATCCGAAGAACTGCTCTCGTTCTAAAGCAACAACAACAACAAAAAAAAACGATTTCTCTTACAAATAGAAAATATGAGGAAGAACTAGCGCTGAACAATATTGGAAAAAAACTAACATTGCAATATTTTGTTTAGAAGCATGTTGAGGAGTAGGGATGTAATGCATTCTACATAGCCCCTGAAGGGACATGGTTAGGCTTGCTGTGGTAGTCGGTTACATTTCAGCAGGGATTTTCAAACCTGTCCTTGAGGAATACCAGCCCTGCACATTTTGTATGTCTCCCTAATCTAACACACCTGATTCAAATTATCAGCTCATTAGTAGAGACATAAAGACGTAAAGTGGGTGTGTTAAATCAGGGAGACATACAAAATGTGCAGGGCTGGGGGTCCTCCAGGACAGGTTTGAAAACCCTTGCGTTACAGCAAATCAGATTTCACTTATCATGTGAAGACAGTAAGGAGAGATGACAGCTTCGGGCACAAACCTTGAGATCAGGATCTCTTTGAGTTTAGAATTTAGGAAAAGCTTTACTGTAATAAAAATGTTTTTTTAGAAATTGTTGTTGAAATTAATGTTGAATAGCCGTCGAGCCGTTGGTTAGAGAGCTCACTCTTGATTGGCTGTTCAGTTTAGCGAATGAGAATAAAAGCGAAAGTGACGAAAGCGAGTAAAGGTGGCTGACTCTGAACAGAAGGCAGGGCAACAAAACAAGCCCAAATGGCACTTTAACCACTCGCGGTCTACTTACGGATCGGCACTTTAGTGACGTTACACAGCTTTGACTGTCGGGAAGAAGTCTGCAGGCTTCAGTGCGGGCTCGGCAAAAGTGTGCATCGAGGATGCATATTGATGACAAAGGGATGCTTACAAGCACCCTTCTGAAACCTACAATTGACGAAACGGACACCCTACTATGGTCTCATGGACCTACCAGACACGTTCACATGGTAAGTCTAAATCCACAAGACAGAAGTGTGCCATTTGGGACAGGTCCACAGTCAGCTTTCGTCGCCGCAAGATTTTCGATGTCAGCTTGGTGTGTCACGGCCTTTGGAATTACACGATTCACAGTAAATAAGCAGAGCCATTTTGAGACGGTTGAACTATACGTGTAAATGCCTTAATTCACTAAAACCAGTTGTGCATGTATCAAATTAAATAGCAGCCAGCGCAATCTGGCAATCGCACTAAGCCGTATTGCGTTATTGTTGTCATGTCAATATATTGTGCAGCTCTAGGAAAAACCTTTTCAGAAAAGCAACTTTACCCCATACAGAACATCTGCTTCCATCCCTCGTGGCCGGCGGGCCAAACCTGAGGTGCCCCTGCGTCTGGGAGCAGAGTCTTTTGGAGTAGGAACAGTCGGAGAGGGACGTGGAATGATCTGCAGGGGTGAAGGCGGTGACTCTTGCAGCAGTGGTTCTGAATACTCTGCATCAAACAGCTGACTGTCCTGAAGCTGCTCCTGTTGCCGTGGAGCCGTCGATACAACTGAGACTATAGCAGAATAAGACAAGGATTTTTAAATAACGAGACTTCCTTTTTGAAGTATCAATAATTCCTCAAATAAATCGAATGTTCCTGAAAGTTTTGTCAATCTAATATAGGTCAAATTAAGCACTGTTGTGAATTTTAAATAAGAGTTTAATTTCAGCAATTTTGTGTCTGTCTCATTTGTTATCATTAATATAAATATATAAAATAATCGTATATATATATATATATATCAAAAAAAACTATTATTTTAAGCCTTCAAGTTCTGTCTGAAATGAAGCATTTTTTTTAGGGGCAGTTGAGGCCAGTCGGTAAACGTCCACTGTTGTGATAATTTGATTAACGTCTTTGCATAGAAACAGCGGTTTAAACTGAACTAGTCAAAACCGATGTTCTTTAACTCTCTCATTTGTCCTGTTATCAACAGACTCAAGCACGTGAAGTATGTCAGAAACTGAACGTGCATCTGTATCCAGTGTAGACAGCATCAGTGATTATAATGGGTTTTAATTTCTTTTGATGTGATGTTCAAATCCAGTGTAGGAAAGTGTCATCTATTAAAAGAAGACCTATAATGCCCCTTTTACAAGATGTAATATAAGTCTCTGGTGTCCCCAGAATGTGTCTGAAGTTTCAGCTAAAAATACCACACAGATCATTTATTATAGCTTGTCAAATTTGCCCCTATTTGGGTGTGGGCGAAAACAGGCTGTTTTTGTGTGTGTGTCCCTTTAAATGCAAATGAGCTTCTGCTCCCGGCCGCTTTCCAGAAAAGGGCGGAGCTTTAACACCTCACACTTCCGTTGCTGAACAACAACAAAGGTGGAGAATCTCACGCAGCCAAAATGACAATTGTCAGTAACGTTGTTTAGTCTTACATTGTTCAAACCGGAGTCAAACACTGATAGAGAGACTGAGTAAGAAGATACAACTTTTAGAATGCATCTGGACTTATGTATTTATGAATTTATGTAGTTGCTGTAGAGTTGATTCAACTCATCGAATTGTTGAATTGACTCTGGTTTGTGCAGCAGACCGACGTAAAATGACGGCATGTCAACAACACTCTACTACAACTCTTCCTCTTATCCCTTATTCCCTTTATCCAATTTTTTTAAATTCCTGAAGTCATGACCCCTTGAAAACACATTATGCATATAATCAGCAATAAATCACCTATCAGCCATTAAATAAACCCATATTGTGTAATGCATGAATATCTTTAATATCCTCACCATCTCCTGACAGTGCTCTCTTGAGGAGTTTCTCAGTCTCCAAACAATCCTGCTTTGTCTCTTGGTCCAGCTGTTGGCTGTAAGTCTTAAACCACTGACGGAGAGTGTCCAGAGGAGTGTGTCCCTAGAAATAAATATGTACATATAAGACAAATGTAACACAGATAATGCCAGGACAGATAACGAATCAATCTGTTTTTTTTCCTGAAATGAAGATGAGAATGCTAGTGTAAGAAGCCATGTGTATAACCAATACAATTCAAGACAGCTGAAGAGTACAGTAAAAACAGTCATTTTATGAAATATTAAAACACTTTTAAATAATTTTCTAGTTTAATATATTTTAAAATGTAATTTCTTCTCGTGATGCAAAGCTGAATTTTCAGCATCATTACTGCAGTCTTCAGAGTCACATGATCCTTCAGAAATCATTCTAGTATGAAGATCTGATTACCAATGTTGAAAACAATTGTGCTGCTTAAAATTTTCGTGGTAACCCTGATACATTTTTTTCAGGATTCTTTGATGAATAGAAAGTTCAAAAGAACAGAATTTGAAATAGAAATCTTTTACAACATTATAAATGTCTTTACTGTTACTTCCGAACAATTTAAAACATATTTTCTAACTAAAAGTATGAATTTTAGTATGAGTTCTTGTTGAAACTAAATTAGAAAGTGTATATTTAAACCATATTTATTTAAATGCATGCAATTTGAAATGCACGCTTGTTAGCCTGACCTTGCCATTGCGAGCAGTGACCGATGCCCCTTTCTGCACCAGCAGTCGTGCTACATGGAAGTGGCCGCAGTTCAGCGTGTCGTGCAGGGGTGTGACACCATCGCAGGCTCGACCCCCAGGGTCATTTATATTTGCTCCATGGTCAAGCAGTAAAGCTACAATCTCTGGAAAAAAAACCCACCTCAGTCTCTCTGATGAGCTATATATATATATATATATATATATATATATATATATATTCATAATATCATGTTAAATCTGCAGAATGTAGTACCTTGATGACCGTAGTTACAGGCTTCATGCAGAGGAGTCCACCCACAGTAATCCCTCAAGTTAACCGGGTGACCCTGTCAGAGAAAAACATAACCAGGAAGGTACATTTTATACATGGCGTTTTAACATTCATCAAATACTTCCTCCTGAAGGTCAAAGCCATTTCACTCTTAAACATGTAAAGTACCAACACCGAAAAAAGTCAAACCCACCTGATCAATCAGGCACTGAACCTGTTTTAGGTTTCCATCTATACAGGCCCTGTGGAGAACAGTCTCGCCCTTTTCATTCCGTCGGTTCCACTGCTCAAACACAGATCAAACAAGATGAGCAAACAGTAAAATACAAGACAGTGAAAAACAGCATGAACCGCAGTCTCTCAGATCTCACCTTTTGAGTCTTCCTCTTGCCTGTGACGATCTTATCGTAACCCTCCAGATCATCATCTGCACAAACAGATTATTTCCTCACTCAGACATAAATGAACATGCTGATTAAATGCATGAATAAACATCTTTATTGCATTAAAAAAAACTGGACAAGGCAAATGTTTTTCATCAAAAAAACAAAAACACACAATGCAGATGCACATTTTGTCAATTGAACATATAGTAAATATTGAGTAAATATCAGATTCACTAATGTGATACCATGGTACTTCGATATATAATATAGCAAATATCATTACATTTATGCCAAGGTACTTCAATGGTATGCATATAATATAATATATGTAAAATCAAGGTACTGTATACGGAGGGCAATTTTTCAAAATGTCAAGGTATTACCATCTGACACCATCACTGTACCGTGGTAAGACTCAGTATTGTTATAGTTACCTAAAACTAACTTTTAAACATTTTGCTATTTGAAACAAAGGAAACAAACAAAAAAAAAAAACGTAAATCAGAAATGTTGCCTTGGCCACAAACTGAAATAAAATTTCAACATTAAAGTACTAAAATTACTAAAACTGAAATAAATAAATTAAAGCTAAATATAAATATTAAAAATCTAATGAAAATGCCCAACACCTATCAAAATTACTAATATTAAAATGAAAACTGAATATGTAAAAATAAAAGCTAATTCAAAATATTAATAAATACTATAATAGAATATAAACTACTAAATTAAGACTGATAACACTATTGTAATAAATCTCATAGTTCGTAAAACCAAAATCATTGTTAGTATTAGCATTGTACAGCCTAAACCTCTTTATGTTGCGTGTAGATTACCCGAGTCAGAGTATTCAATGTCACTGTCCTCCAGTGGTTCACTATTCTCCATCTCCTCTTCCTCATCCTCCTCTTCACTGTCTTCCAGTCTCAAGCCATCCCGTTCACACAGCTCCATCAGCCGTGCCTCTGTGTCGTCAGACTGTGAGGAGCCGCTGCGCCGCTGGGCCTGAACCCACGCTCTCAAAACACGCCTCTGGAATTACATCACAGATGGAATTACATCTCTCTTATCCAAAGTGACATTTAGCATTTGATTAAAGGTTCAGTAACTGAGTTCAGCGTCTTCCTCAAGGGCACTATGGTTAGAATTAATGAAGTGCCCCTTCTGGGGTTTGAACCTTTGGCTTACCAGTCCAGAGAAATCTGTTCATCTCCGAATTATGAATGCAAAGGGCTGCTGTCACTTTACACGTACAAAAGAACATCCTAGGTCCTAGAGCTTCAAATCCTAGATTTCAAAGGTTGATACACTTTATCCAGCTCACTATGTCATATTATTGCCAGACTGACTGTGTATGTTAAGTAAAAACTGCATTATCTGGTCTTTGAGAAAACATAACTCCCAGTCCAAAAAGACTTACCAGATTACTGAATGCAACTTGTTATTTTATTTTTACATCAAGTTTTTTTTTCTTTACTTAAAAATACTATAATAGGTTTACAGAACAGAATCAAAGTTATTTAAATAATTATTTTTTTTAGCAATTACTTATGTGTATATATATATATATACACACCAGTACCTCTGACAAACATTGTCTAAAGAAAGCATACCTCTTCAAATAATTAAAACAGTGAGCCTCCTGCACATGAATCCAGTGTGTGAACATTAAGACTATTTTAATTATTTGAACAAACCTGTAGTTTGTTTAGTCCTGATCTCTCAGCACAACACAGAGCAGCACTAAAACTTTCATCAATGGTCTCCATTGGCTCTCCGATCTCCTCCTGACAACCAGCTATATTCAACCATGTCTCACACTCCTGAAGAACACAATAACAAGACAGATATAGAAAAATGAAGACGTTTGTGCAATGTCACGATCTAGAGGATGTAAAAATATTTTACACACACACACACACCCCAAAAAAAAAAACTGTAAGTGTCTGGTAGTTAATTCGTAGGCAACTTAGCAGCTTGTGAGGGGTTACTCGTCTGTGGGTATGTTACCTCTTTAGGGTTTCCCCATCTCATCTTTAATTCTTGTCTGTAGTGTTCCACGGCCCTGTGATGTTGTCGCAAATCTGTGTATGTTGCCGCCAGTGACACGTGAATGACGGCTAACTCACGAGCAGGCTTCCCTAAAGTCTCTGCACACACCAGCTAATACACAAACACAAAATTTCAAATAAAAAGTTAAACAGTAATATATTGAATATGAATAAATTACTGTAAATGCAAATAAAACATTTCTTTTCAGCTATAAAAGAAACTAATAACATGGCTGCAATATATTAAAGTGCCCCGGTTATGCTTTTTTTCCCAGGCTAATATCTTTCATGTACGGAGTAATATAGCAGTTTGTGAATGTAAAACAAATTTTCAAAGACCAACGTGCACAATAAATGGAGTTATTGACTTCAAATATAATAAAGCGATTCTGAACCGCCTGAAATGGGTCTTCAGTAAATCCAGTCTCACTTCCTGCGCAAACCTATGTTGGTTTGTAATAAATTTGCATAATTCCCAACTATGGTCTTCATTGGCTGCCTGTGAACAACGTTTACTTTGACCTGCCCTCAAACACTGCAGTTGTAGCGGAGACCTGGAAGATTTTACTTCATGTTGTCAATATGTCGAGAAGACGCTGTTTTATGCGCTGCGAAAGCAAATGCACTTCCAAAGGATGAGGACTCGGGCTGGAATTGATATTGTAAAACCAAAGCCATCTAGGGCTGTCAAATTAATTCGAATTGCAAATAAAAACCCACATTCGAATGCAAAAAAAGGTGCATTCAAATTTTAGGTGTTCGTCAGGCAGCCTTATCAGTGGTGCACAAGATGCAGTGATAATGTAATAGTCGTTGTTGTGTTTTAATGTTTTTTTTTTTGTTAGCCCATCTAATTTAACCCACTATATGTGCCACTTCTGCGTTGTTCATTCAAAACACTGAAGAAATAGAGAAGCTCAATGGAGGAGAAGATCTTGGTTACATTAATACCATTACCAAGCTGCTCACACACAATGCATTTTTTGAGCTGCTTTTCCATAGTTTTCTATGTAAACAAGCACTAAAAATCTTTGATCATCACACTAGAGAGCCGCATGTTTAGAAAGCCATGTAAAGTTAAAAGAAGTTCAACTTCTGAAAAACATGTCTCGAGACTTTGTGGGGTTTTTTTCCATTCTTCTTCATCTCATGTTTTTAAATGTAAAAAAGTACTGTGTGTGATTGGCGCGTCGTCTCTTTCTATTAAACCTTTTGCAGTTATACTAAATTACATTTGATTTATAAACGTTAGAAATCACTTTTCTTTTTTTAGTCATTTTATTTCATTTCTTGACGTCGTTGCGCCCTCTTGTGGCTCCAGGAGACAAAGTAAATTCCCAACCCCAAATGAAATTATGCCTTTTAAACTCAAATATAATTCAAATATTACTAATATTTCAGTATACAATTTTAATTTAGTTTTTCAGCTATTTTTTCAGCCCTGACGCCATTGTTACTATTTGTATCACTGTGTAAGTGCTGAGGAAGCCTCAGGAGCTGAAATTCAGATATAGTAATGGGCGCTTCTTTTCCGACAAGCACTGTAAGCGGTTGACCAATCACAACAGGCCGGGCTATCGGACCAATCAGAGTAGAACAGGCTCTCGGAAAGGAGGGTCCATGAGAAAAGAGGTGATCCTGCATTGTTTATTTATGGGATGCATGCACACCTATTGTAGGAGACTTCTAAAATAACGTAATGGGGCACTTTAATTGTTTTTGTGTGTATTGTACATATTCTTACTTGCGTTTGATAAGCTTCCAGAGCTTTGTTATAGCAGCCCACTTTACAGTAAAGATCTCCCAACTGCTCTGACAGATCCATGGCCTCATGGGAAAACTTATCAGTCACTTCTGCTGCCGTCTGCTCCAGCTGACAGCCACGGATCGCTGCACCAGACACATATTCATTCAAACGCAATGTTAGTATCCGCTAATGCTGTAATGAGACGCCACAGCGCTTTAATTTAGCATCTTCTAACTGAAAAAATCACCTCAACTATGCACAAAGAAAAATCTGCATTCAGCCATAAACTGTGCAGCTTTAAGAGTCAAACAGATGCTGAGCGTCGTCTCTTACAGATGTTCTTAACCTCACCATGTTTGAAATCTTTCTTGACGGCCTCACGTTCGGAAGGCTGCTGGGAGCCCAGACAGAACGCCTTCTTCAGAGAACGCCGAGCTGCCGCAAAGTCACCAAGATGAAGCAATATCTGAACATATGCACACCAAAATATAAAAATACCTGTCAAAAACCATTAAAAAGGACAGGAAGTAACAAACCATACATCCTGTTTACACCTGGTATTAAGATGTCTTTCGGATAACAAGTAGACAAGGAAGACACATTCCTGCTTACACCTGGTGTTTTAATCTCTGTCTCTTTTGTCCACTTGTGCCCTGATTTCTTTGAGGGGAGAGACTATATGCGGATAAATGTATGAGAAACAAACTAATGCAATTATACAAAACAAACTCACGCGATTTACAACGGAAAAAAAACACACAGAGTATCAGCTTTTGTCTCTGCTCTGACAGCTGCAAGACCACGTGAGTGTGTTAAATCACGAACGGTGAGGGAACATTATGCTTGGTTCATTTTTTGTATTCAAACAAAACTAAGGTCTTCAGCCGACAAAGTTTAAATCCTGTCTGGCCAGCACACTTCCAATAATATTTACAAATTAAGTCAACAGGTGGAGAGTAGGCGGTCTTTTGTGGCTGCTTGAACACATTCGACCACATGAGCATCTACGTTACGAAAGCAATCCAGTCGAAAGCGTTATTTGACTACCTCTGGAAGCGGTCAAAAGCTCAAAACATTTTACACCCAGTTCACACCTGTATCTAGTGTTGTCCACTTGTGATCCGATCAACCAAAATGCATTTTAATACCAGGTGTAAACGGAGCCATATTGCTGTTTGGAGATGCTGCAGGATTATCACCTTGCCGAGACTATGGAAGCACTCGCTCTCACTGAACTTGTCCTTCATTTTGCGGGCACATTCTTTTGACTGCTCAAAACAGCGCATGGCGCGCGAGTGCTGCCCGTTTCGGAAGTGAATGCTGCCCAGGTTGAAGTTGGCACGATACAGATCCTCTAGAAGGTTGTTTTTCCTAGAAGAAAAGAGGTGAGATATCCACAAAATGGTTTTGTACTAACAGGCTTAATTAATTCTCTCTCATCAACAATATTTTGATTAAGTGTTTAAACTAAGAATTGTAATCATTTTATTTTATTTTGTTATATATTGTTTTGTTATAAAACTTGAGTGGTTTCTAGACATTCTACAACATACAGTGAATGTGCCTGACTGCCTGCCTGCAGTCCAGATCTGTCTCTTATTGAAAATGAATGGCCCATCATAAAAAGGAGAATCAGACAATGACACCCACGGATTGTTGAGCAGATGTCGAGATTGGGTAAAAACTCTGCTCGCAAAATTGGAACAATTAATATCCTCAATTCCCAAACGATTAAAAATTGTAATTGTAAACGTGTCTCTGTCCCTACTTTTTTGGAGTGTGTTGCAGCCATCAGAATCTAAATTTGTGTATACTATACAAAATACAATAAAGTTGTTCAGTGAAAACATTGGAAATCTTTTCTTTGTCAGTTAAATTAATGTTAAAGAGAATCAACAAATAGCAGATTGTTCATTTCATTGCATTTTACAAAATGTCCCAACTTTTCTAGAATTGGGGTTGTAGGATCCTTTGATTAGTAAAACATTCAAAAAGAATGTCATTCATTTGAAATAGAAATTGTAACATTATAAACGTCTTTATATGATCAAAAATGAAAGCATTTTTTTAATCATACCGAATAAATTTTAACAGTTGTGCATCACGCTTTCTACAAACATGTACTGCAGTACAACCGTTTCAATATTGATAATAATAACAAATGTTTCTTGAGCAGCAAATCAGCATATTAGAAGGATGTATGATGCTAAAAATTCAGCTGTCATCACGGTAATAAATTACATTTTCAAATATATTCAAATAGGAAAGTAATAATTTGTAAATTGTAATAATATTTAACAATATGGCTGTTTTTACTGTAGTGTCAAATAAATGCAGCCTTAGTGAGCAGAAGAGACTTCTTTCAAAAACTTAAATATTAATCTTAATTATTGCAAACTTTTTAACTGCATTTTTACTCGTTTATAGACAAAAGTTCTTACTCTGCGATGTAGATGCTCTGTCGGATGAGGTCACTGCAGCGCTGCGGTTCCTTCATCCCATCATACACACACCCCAGATTCAGCAGGAGACGGGCCTTCATCTCACTGAGCTCCCGTGGGGACACAGTACCTGCAGAAATAGAGACAAAAACATGAAACACAGACAATAAAAAGGTTACACAGTATCCAATGTTTTCTTTCTATTTTTTTAAGAAGCATAGCAGATTATCACAGTATACATGCATTTTTAGTAGTACGTGATTCTGAGCGGGCTGATCATGTCTTTTTAAATCTATAAATTCATTCTTTAACCTTCTAGTCGCTCATCTACAATGGCCAAACTCTTCATGAACGCATCTTCAGCATGCTTCAAGCTGTCCCGTGAATGGTCCGAATCAAAGAGGAAGAGGTATGTTCTTCCAATAGTGGCCAGTGCCCTCTGCTCCTCTGCTGCATCATGGACAGATCGAGCTAGATTCAGATGAAGCCTCTGGTGCTGAGAGAGAGAGAGAGAGAGATAGAGAGAGAGAGAGAGAGAGAGAGTATGTGTGAATGACTGCACTCCACGCACAGACTCACCTTCTGGCTAATATGCATATGCAAACCTTCAGAGCAGCTTCAATGTTCCCCAGTTCTGCATAGCACTCTCCAATCTTCCTATTGGCTATAGCAGATCCAATTACATCGTGTAAAATCTCAGACAGCGCCAATTCCTGCCGATGCTCCTCAATAGCGGCTCGATAGTCACCTAGAGGAAACATTAATACATTAATTCAACAGATATCTGTCCCAATAATGGTCATAATCATAACGTTGACAGCTCACACAGCAAACCTTCTAGGGTTTAAACCTACAACTTCCAGAACTTTAAGTCCTTTTACTTTAATAGATTCATTGTCTGTTTTACCTGTTTTAGCGTAAACTTCCCCAAGCTGATTGCACAGACTGGCTTCCTCTTTCAGGTTATTGCTGCTTTGGGCTTTACTCTTGGCCTTCTGTATTTCTGTAAACACATGAAATAAACAAAAATTAATATTAATATCTGGATTTTGTACTAAATAACTAATATAGAACTAATCCATAATTGTTAAAAAAACAAATAGATAATTATATATTAAAGTACATTATGTACATGCAATTTTTATATTCATGCATACTGTATATTATAACATATATTTACTTGTGTGTGAGTTTATATGTATGTATATATATATTTTATATATTTATATATAACTATAATAATATATAATATTATATACAATCAATATATATATATATATATATACACACATATATTTTATATATACTCGATATGAAATAAAAAAATATCCAAATAAATAATAAATATTTTATACATACACATTTCTGCCATATACAACTGACATATTTATGTAAACAAACAAAAAAACAAATATGCGGATGTTGTGATTTACATTAAAATACACATTTTTCAATAGAATTGACTAACATATGACAATAAATCACAGATCTTAAAACGATGACCAAAAATAACATGACTGTTGATTTTATAGGTAATAACTTACGCTTGATTTCTTTTGTAGACGTCATCCTGTCCACTTACCAGGACCTCAACAGCGGATTACTACAAATTTACGCGCATCTAATGAATAACAAACACTACCCGCGAGCAAACAGCTTTAGTGTTACAAATCACGTCCTCAGTGATGTCTTTATATCGGGTTTAAAGCTTATCAATACTGATGATCGTATATATTCATTGATGAGTTGATTCTTTCAAAGCGGCGCGCCAAAGTTTACGGCACGGAAACATCGAGAGACGCTGATTGGCTAGTGTGGTTGACGTCACGTAGTCTCCCACAATTCTCTTTCTGAAAATGTCTATATAGAGAGGCCATCTTGATAAGGACATTGTCGTTCTGCTTTTCAGTTATTTGTTAATTAAAAAGCCACAAATACCTATGAATTATACGTATGAGGTAAGAAATCTGTTGTTTCATTTTATTCTAACTACCAGTAGAATATAATTAATGTCATAAAATACTTAAAAGTACTTAAAAGTTTATTTGACAGAAACCGGTGTTAATATTATCAGTTGAAGTGACTAAAGCTTTGTTACGTCATTTTGTTCATATTTCATTTTCCTTCTTCTTAAAAGTGTTTTTATGAAGTCACAGATTATAAAATTGTGTGTTTTTTGGTAATTTTTTGGGAAAACATTATTTATATTAACCTATTTAAATTACCAAAAAAGTTACATTTTCAGGTTTGCACAATTATACCAGTTGTGCTAGTACAGTAGTGTACAAAAGTGAAGTCCAGAGATATTTGCTTTAAATGACACTTCAGGTTCTATTAAACAATCAAAATATGAGGAGTAACCTTAGTTTAATTGGGAAGAAGACTACGTCACACTAAACTTGGTTGAGGTAGATTGACAAAATCATTTGGCAAGAAACTCCAGCTTATATTTAAATATGGGTTTTATTGTATTATGCAAAACAGGCATAGAAAAACGAAAAGCTCACAGAAAATAAAGCATTCAACCTAATTAGTTATTATTTTGTTGGTTCTCCCTGGTTTTTTATTTCATTCTCCATTCTCCGGGACATTCTCAGTAAACTTTGCACGTGTCACGACTTAACTATTTCAATCCTCCCCAGATTCTTCCCAAAGTGGAGCTTCATTGGAAGAGCTCCATGATAATTTCCCAAAGGTTTTCAACAGCTTTCAGGTCAGGACCCTGAGGAGGCCACTTCAAGACTTCAAAATGCTTTGATTGCGTGCAGCTTTGTTCATGCGCGGTGTATTTGTTGAAAATACACAGTTGGTCTCCAATTCTTGGCTAGTTTGTGACTCGCAAGTGTTGGTCCATTTTCTAAGTGCCATTAACAACTGCTGCAGGCATTTCTCCTACGAACATCCAGTTATCTTCCACAATCTAGTACTTATTTTTCTTTTTTGCAGAAGATAACGGTTTCTTTACTGGCTTACAGTTCAAGGTGATATTGGCGGTTTGAGGTCTCATCCATTAAAAGCTATTTTGAGGTTGCCCCACATTCAAAATGCTCACTAGTCTTCCTTGACCAGCCACAGCTCTTAACATTCTGCATGGCAGTGGTCTCACTGTGCTTTGAAATAATTCTTTGGACATTGTGACTATTCACATCCAACTCATGGATAATATCCGAAATGAATTGACCAGATTAAGCCATTTCAACAGTATCCTCCTTGGTTGCAGAGGACAGCTCATTCCATCTGGCCCACAAAATAACATCTAATATAGCTAATACTTCCCACTAAGTAATTTATTGAATTATAGGCTGGAAATAATGAGTGCAGATTTGGTACTGCATGTCCACATAGCGAAAAATGTTGTCCACAGAATTCAGCACGTTTCACTACATCTTGACAAATGATACACTTTGAACGTGGAAATGCATGCATGCATGCAATACTTAAAGAAGCCAATTGTTCCAGGTTGGACATCCCTATTGTCCACTACTATACATATGCCGTGACTTTAATAGCTTGAACTTTCTTCAGTAGTCTTGCCAGCAAGCAGTAAAGCTGAAATTCATGTCTTCATGAGTTACAGTTCAAAGTGTCATCTACTCATGTGTACTGATTTTTTTTTCATGTGGTTCAATTATGAAAAAAACATGATACTGACTTTGAAAAGATTTGAAATTTATTGAAGACTTTTAAAAGCCAAGCCATCCCAAATATTCACAATACTGCATCTGGATAATCACCTGTTGCATTGAACTTTGATAAATTATTGCACTTTTTTTTTTTTTTTAAATCATGAGCTTATTTCTGCACCAGAAACGATCATATGATCAGAAAGCCTGTGAGTGTATTTAACAATAAAAAGTGTGTAAAACAAAACCACAGGTTCACATTTTGTACATGTTGCCCCATTAGCAATAAATATCTGCTCTACAAACAACTGTACAGTTTGGATTCATTCTCATAATGGTTTCATTAAAGAAACAGAAGTCATCTAGTTCGAGTCTGTCAACTCTTATAGGAAGTCCAGCATAAAAAAGGCACTGCTGGTGTGGGTTATAGTTCACATTTTTATACCAAGTCACTTTTCAAAACTAGCTGAAACCATTTTTTATATCATCGTAATCATCAGCTGTGGTTGGCTGTGTAAAAGCCAGATTGTTTCAAATCCAAACTCTCACATGTTTGGCGTTGCAGCCAGAAAGCTAAAGAGTCCTTGCTCAAACCAGTTGGATTTGATTCTCAAGATGATGATTTTGCTTCACCACTTTCTATGTGAGGGTTTAGCTGATCCAGCAGCTCCAGGAAAAGTGAAACCCGCTGTGTGAGTGGGACAGACTTTTCAGCCCGTAGGAGGCGTGAATATACATTCTTGTAGAGCTTCACCTGCTCCTCTTCTTTACCACTGCATATGAAAACACAAAACCACCACACATGTAAACATTATAAATGCTATTTGTTACTGTATGACTGGTTATATTGCAGTGTTTTTATAATTCACTGGAAAAAAAAAAACTTTGAATAGATTAAATTTTTATTTCAATCAGTTGCAAAATCAATCAGTTTTGAAAAATGAATCTGAGTAAAAACTAACTATTAAAACTTAAAATGAAAATATTAAAATAAAGACACTAAATACTAAAATAGTAATGATAATGAAACAGCACTGATCTGTAGTATGACTAGACTATGGTACTTCTTTAAGTATATATTGCTGGAGTATGTATATTTTTGTATCCCTCACCTGAGTTTACGTTTGCTTGCAGTGCTGAGTTTAATCAGTTGCAGCAACAGGAAGGAGAAACTGGGCTCGAAGACGCCAATTAACTTCACAACCTCTTCTGTGTTCAGCTCAGAGGAGGAAGAGCTATCCGAACCCTCATGGAGTTCTTCAGGTTTGTCAGAGTCTTCTGACGTCAAAATCTGTCAAAATACATAAGTGTAAAACTGTAAATTCTTATACAAATTATAATTATTATTAAAATGTTTAATGCAGCTCAGAAGTGGCAAGAATATGAATAAAAAAATTAATTATGCTCAGTCTGAATATGAAACTAAAACCGTCAGTTGGTGGCAGCCAATCACTGTCTTAATTAGCGAGTCATTTATTCAACAGATTCATTCAAGCGGCTGATTCATTAAGGAAAGTGACCATCTTTATGAATGGGTCACTGAATCAGTGGCTCACTTAATTTGTTAAAAAACAGTATTCATTCAGTAATGTGTGACACTCAGACACAACAATTCTGCTGTGGCTTTGTTTGAAACTATTTTTTATTGGCGAACAGACAACATTGACAATTTTGTGTCTAAAATATAAGCCAATATTAACTTCTTTTTAATGAACTGTTGTTTAAAATAATCACATTTGCGATCGCTCTTGCTCTTGTGATATTGTTAAACTATATCATACGACATAACTATAAGACAAAAATGGCATGCAATGTAAGAAAACTTGCAGGTCTGGGCTGGGATGCGTTAAAAGCATTAATAATTTGAATGCGTTATTTTTCCCATATTTACCTGCACAAAGAACTTGTTAAATCAACAGCCCTAATTATTAATGATAATAAACCATCTTAAAAATAACAGAAACTTTGGTTAAGGTGATGTAGATACATTGTTCTTACTTATATAAGTAGTGAGTAATATTAATTAACTACATGTACTTATTATAGAGTAACTGTTAGGGTTAGTTACTTGTAATTATACATAATATGCTGTTATTACTAGAGTAAGTACATGTAGTAACGTTTAACTCTGTTACTTTAATTTAAAGTGTTACCGAAACTTTCATCCATGTACTTACAAATGAATAATTATAATTAACAATAATAATAATTTGTGTGCATGTTTGTGTGTATACTTTTTCCTGTTGCTCCAGCAGCTCTTTATGTATGAGTATGAATGCGTGACGTGTTTCACACATGATCTCCAGAGCTCCCGTCAGTGTTTTCAGTTTCACGGCACTACTGTTCTGACCTGGAACATGCAAACACACAAAAAAAGCATCCAGTCTGAGGTTCTACTTGTATACCATCAACCTCTTATGGCTGGTATTTCCTGCAGTGTGCATTTCTCACCAGCCATGGTGAACTCAGCGAAGGCCACTCTCTCCAGAAGTGTGCGGAGCAGCTCGCACGGAGCATCACTCAGACTTATAAAGAGCCGCACAGCTTTACTGTAATGCTGCTCTGCCAGAGCTTTGTGCTGCTTGCGAACGCTTTCGTCTCCAACCTAAAAGAGAGAAATGGGAGGACCAATCCATGCGGGAACATGTTACTGCTTTTTGTATGCTGAAGACATGTTTGATGATGTACCTGGTTGCGGTAGCAGCTGTGGTACATTGAAGCAAGCCTATGGTGGATGGTCGCAGCTCTGTACTGGTAGAGCGGCTGGCGAGCGGACTCCGTTTGCAGGTCGCAGTACCTCAGAGACTTCATCATGGTCTCGGTGACATCCCTCTCGATCTAAAACACATTACGCTCACGTCAAGAGGATTTCATCATTTCAGCAGCGTCTACAGACTGAATAAAGTGTGTGCGTGGTACCTGCTCCTGTGCTTTACGGGACAGCGGCGCATAGTCCTGAAGAAGTGTGGCCAAGGTGAAATACGTAGTAGAGAGTTCCCAGTTCACAGAATCCCAGACGGCTGAGTGACTCTCCCTGCAACCCAGAGACTTCAGCGCCCTCTGATAGTAATCTATTGCCTATTTATGGAGAGAGAGAGAGAGAGAGAAAGAGAGAGAGACGGTGATCTAGCTACAACAACAAGGACCTTTCTTTTTTTAAAATGTTCCTTATCTTATTGTGGATGAGTCACTACATTTACAATTTATTACTGTAATAATACTTTATTAACAATCTTAATATAATAACCTTAATAAGACTTTTATTCAAGTAATACACGACAAGTTAATATTATTATTATTAATAAAATAAATATTGTCTTTATTTAATGTAATTTAAGACACTTGTATCCACTTTTTATTCATATACAATATAAATTATTATTATTATTATTATTAATAATAATAATATGTAGATGGATAAAAAGATAAAAGTATCTTATGCTATGATTATTATATTAAAATTATTATAATTTAAGTATCAATATTTAATAATATTGCTACACCTGCCAATGGCTGGTGACTTAAAAAAATACCGGACATCATTTTTTTTTTTTGCCAGTCATGAAACATATATTAATCCTTATTAAATGTACAAAATTTATTCAATCAAGAGAAATGAGTGATTGTTCTTTGTCTTTTGTTGTAATAATATCATAACTGACTATGCTTACAAGGATACTTGCCAAGACAGGCATTTTGACAATTATATTTGAATACGTGAGCTCAATTCAGTCTTCGTGCGTTGTCTGAGACATGCACTGCGGAGTAATGAACGGAGTTCACTTTTGTTTCTTCTTGCGCTTACATATTTGGAAATACTGATGCATATTTACATTTATATTATATTATCTTAAATATATTATTATATTTACATTACATAACTACATTTATATTAAATTATATACATAATACATTTTTTTAAAAAATATATAAAATTATATTATATATTATATTAAATTATAATTTTTTTTTTTTTTTTAACAATAGACAAATCAAATCATGCATTGCAAAAGCCGTTTCATGCTGTCTTTAAGACAACACCTGAATTGTTGAAGGATGCATGTGTGGCTTACCTTGTTGTAGTAGAGGGCCTCCTCAGGTGAGAACTCTCCACGGCTGAGCTCTGATGTCATGATGCAGTGAGCCTGAGCGCAGATGCGCATGAGTCTGCCAATGTTACACAGCAGCAGGGCTGTGTTTACGGAGTCTGAAATCATGCTGAAATCCTGCATGCCCTTCTCAAAACATGAAAAACTCTTCTTCCACAGCTCCTGCTCAGCCACGCACACACTCTTGCGCACTGGAGGAAGAAAAAGCTATACTTCATGCACAACTCAAAAGATATGTTTTCATTTCATTTTTCATCATTTAGCAGACGCTTTTACCAAAGCGACTTACAAGGGGAGCAATTAGGGGTTAGGTGTCTCGCTCAAGGACACTTTAGTCATGGTATCGAAGGTGGTGAGAGTGCTGTTCATTCACAATCCCCACTTTCAATTCCTGCCGGCGTGGGAATCAAACCAGCAACCTTCTGATTACAAGCCCGACTCCCTCACCACTAGGCCACGACAAACCAAGAAGCACTCACCTCCTTCTTTCTCTGCCTGCATGGCTGCGGCCTGGTTCATGTAGAAGACGCCCATCTCATTGCGAATGTTACCGAGCCGTTTCAGAACCTGACCCAGCTGCTCCTGTCCCAGGTCTTTCAGAACTCCTGAGGTCAAAAGGTCATGGGCGGCCTCATAACACTTGCTGCTGACAATGAGCTGGTACTCTGGGTCTGGGGCCAGATCAGTAGCCATGCTAAAGGCTGAGAGAGGAAAGAGAAATTACCAATCAGTAAATATTGCAATATTAAAATGTTATAAGACAATAACACTGTCTCTTCCAAGAGTTTCAGTACCCTATCCACCCCCTGGGCACAGTGAAATCTCACTGGTCCAAAATCCCACTTTACATCGGTGTTGCATTACTATCAACTAACAACAGCTGTAATTATAATTCACACCATTTAATAATCTCTTCACTGCAGAGAGACTGTGATTAGCGTTCAGACCTTGGCAGGAGCTCTCGCGATGAAGGCAGTGGAGGATCTCCTGGTCTTCTTTAGTCTGGTAGCTGTACTCCTCCAGATACGCTGCCCTGTTTGAGGCATTCTGGGCCAACATGAGCTGCACATCTCCGCACAGAGACAGACACTGACAGTGGAACAGAAGCACCTGGGGGTGGAGACCACCGCTGATGGAGCAGTACGCGTCTACAGAGAGAGAAAGCATATAATGATTAGGTTTGAACAGGACCCCAAACTTTTGAATGGTAGTGTCCTGAAGTTTTCTGACAACACTGAAAGCTACACATTCTTACCGTGGCACTGCAGAGCCAGTTTGATGTAGCGCAGTGCTCGACCGTACTTCAGCAGGTTGGTTGCAGCATCTGACAGGATGTAGTATGCTTTAGACGCTTTCAGGAACAACTGCAGTTTCATACGATGCTGCCATGTGCCCGGTAACATCCCGGAGCGTGTCGGCATCTTCAGTTCCTTGTTACACGGACCAACTGTGTGGCCAAGATGATGAATACATTTAATCATTTAGCAGACGCTTTTATCCAAAGCGACTTACACGTGAGGAATACAAACAAGCGATTCTTCATGAATATGCAAATAGACACAGGAAGTGCTCTCAATACAAGTTTCATACATTGCTCAATACATTGAATAATTCAGTAAGTGATTAAATAGTGGAAAAAATTTCAATTGATGAAGGGATTACTGACCTCTGTCCAGCAGTAGAGCAATCTCTTTCTCAACATCTCTAGCTCCGTTCTGACTTCTCTCTTCATATTTTAGAGGTATGGGTGTGCTGGGGTCAGCCGCAGGAAGGTCACTCTCTTTCTTTATGCTGTTGTCCACTGCTTTTAGACCCTACACACAGAAATGTGAGGTTTTGCTTTGGTTAAAAGACAAACAGACAGATTGACAGATATGAAAAAAAGAAAATTCACATGAAAGAAAAAGAAAACAAACATTAATCTAGTGTTCTCACTTTCAGAACGTAGTTGAGAACCAGTCGACACTTCTCCTCCTTGTCTTGTGACACAGGAAATGCACAGTTGGGCTGGAACGGAAAAGGAGTGTGTGGAGTCAGAACAATGTTAACATAATGCATTGTGCAGAAATATCGAAAGAGCTTACTATCGCAATAGAAAGTTTTCACAATAGTGTATCGATATTCCACCCTCTAGTATCGATGTCATGTTTTTAAATCGTGTTTTAATGTTAATGTTTATAGCAGAGCACACTGTAACGTGCGAGTTAGGAGGAAAGGCAGCTCTTCTAAAGGCAGTTTTACACGGGACGTAGCTTCACCCCGCAACTGTCACTTTCTTTCGTTGTGGAAGCGTTTTGTGCGGTGCTTGCGGCGTGGTCTCAGAGCGCACGTTGCCATAATGTAACTTGAGCTATGGCAGGGAACAGTCAGATTC
Organism: Opsariichthys bidens; assembly: GCA_037194245.1. Classification (NCBI taxonomy): domain Eukaryota; kingdom Metazoa; phylum Chordata; class Actinopteri; order Cypriniformes; family Xenocyprididae; genus Opsariichthys; species Opsariichthys bidens. The sequence continues at coordinate 18,387,425 of CM074286.1, read as the reverse complement.
ACAGAACCATTTTCACAGTTGCCGTATTATTCCGAACTCAAGATGATCTCGTATAACTGTCTTCCACAAACGTCCCACTGTCAACAGCTTTACTTATTAAAACCAAAACAACTTAAATGAGCAACAGAAAATGAAATATACCCGTATACAGAGGTATATGTGGCATCTACATCTTTAGTTAAAAGTGTTCAGTTACACAATATGCACTTCATACATTTAAGTGTGTTCACTGTTCAGTGACACTGTACATTACAAAAATCTTTGCTAATAAATGAGTATATTGCAATATATCGTGATATGGATCATATCATGAAGACCTTGCCAATACACAGCCCTAATGTAAATTCATTAAGCAAATTTGTGCAAGATGTAAAATGAACCTAAATGAATCGTTTTAACTTCTATACTTCAGACATCTTAAATGCCATCATGTGTATAAACAACAAAAGATCTCCTACTCTGATCTGATGTGTGCTCTTGTATTTCTCGGGAACTGACAGCTCCCCGACAGACTTGATGACAGCCACGGCTTTAGAGTCGTCCTGTGGCTCAGAGGAGGTGCTGTAGGAGCAGCTCTCATCTTCATCTTCCTCCTCCTCTTCATCACTGTAGCTGTCTTCAGATCCCCCGCCCCTCAGTGACTCCCCGTTCCCCTCGTCTTCACTCACATCATCCAGCTGAAACAGTTCTGCCAGCATGTAGTGTGCAGAAGCAATGATCTACACCAGAAAACATAAGGAAACTGTCAGAAATCATGCACAACAATACAGGAAATGTTATGAAGCTACATACTTGTGGATGTCTCTCCTCATCCAGCAGTTTAATACAGTTGAGCAACAGAGTTCTGATGGTCCCATAGTTCTTCTTGTTTTGGCTCTTCTTTAGCATCATGCTGCTGGCTACTCTGTCGTAAAAAAATATATATACCAAATAGATTAATCTCTGATACCGAATGGGAAAATTAGAATATGAGAAAGGCAGATATGAGGGTAAATCATACTTGTAGAGAAGAACCGCTACAGGAAGCGTGAAGGGATTCTGGCATTTCTCTTCCGCTGCCTCCTCACACAGAGTAGTGAGGTCATACAGCTTCACGATGTCACTTCCGCTAGCTGGATGGAGAAACAGACAGGCATTAATTTACATGGTTAATATATTGTTTATATACATATACACACACATATATACATATATATATATATATATAAATATGAACATAAGCCACCCACCCTTGAAGAGCCAGTACGTGTGTCCTTCTTTGGTACAGTTGGATTTCAGGAATGACAGGATATTCTGTGCAATATCTTTCACAACCCGTGTTGAGAATGTGGAATTTTCCAAATCTGGGATGTCCTCGGTCTTTATCATTTCATATTTCTACACAACGATGGGAGAGCCATTAGAAAATTTTACATTATTATACATCAATATGTGCAAACCTAAAAGATGGATTTATTAATCACCCAATCATCTTACCTGCACAATGCCATTGACGTGAAAGCACATGACCAGTTCCGGTACATTACACATCAGATTATCCAGCCAGTAATCAATTCCTGTGAGAACGTTGATTGGTTTGTTGTTGTCCCTTAAGACAAAGTAAAATCAGAATATTTAAACATAGGGACAGTATACACAGTGTACATTACCGTTCAAACGTTTGGGGTCTGTAAGATTTTTTTAAGAATTTTCTTAAAAGAAGTCCCTTATGCTCACCAAGGCTGCATTTATTTAATCAAAATATAGTAATAAAAATGGTTTAAAAAACCTGTTTTCTATATTAATATATGTAAAAATGTAATTTATTCCTGTGATGCAAAGCTGAATTTTCAACATCATTACTCCAGTCTTCAGTGTCACATGATCCTTCAGAAATTATTCTGATATGCTGATTACATTTAGATGTATTTACAATACATTTTTTGATGAATAGAACATTGAAAAGAACAGCATTTAATTTAAATGGATTTATTTTGTAATATTATAAATGTCTTTGTCAATTTAATGCTATCTCATTGGATAAAAGTATTAATTACTGACCTAAAACTTGCAAGCGGTAGTGTATATAATGGTTTAGCCTTAAAAATGTAATTAATTTAGAAATAATTCACAACCAGATAAATATATCCTAAAAATATATACAAAAAAAAGAAGAAGAAAAAAAAAAAAACATATCCAGGACACTAACCGTAGTCGTAGACTGACTGCTGGGTAGCGACCACCTCCAAATATGGGCATATTTGACCCCACAAGCATGTGGATGTCCTCAAATGTCCATAAAATATTCCGGACAAAGTCATTCCTCAAACCCTGAGACAGTCAGAGAGATAAAGAAAACTGCCTGTTCAAATGTCAAATATGTATTGTGATGTGCAATGTGGTTGTGATTTACTTATATTAATTACATAAAACAAAATTAAAAAAAAAAAAAAACATTTAACAAAATTATAAATAAATTATTTAAACTTTATATATTATGTTTTTATTAAAAGTGAAACAAAAAAGTTTACACAGAAAAGTAAATATCTTGGTATTAATGAACCTGTGAAAAGATTTTTTGGTTGTACGTTTAGACTTTGGATATCAGGGAATGTTCAGTAAATACCATTACCTGACTGTTTTCTCCTTCATTGAATAGTGTGGGTAGATTCTGTTCTTTGGGAACTGAAGACACATGACCTAAAGTATATGTGTCCATCTGCTCCTGAAAGACACAATTAGACAGGATGATTCAGCCTCAAAACACTGAGAACACATGACATGAAAAGTAGAGGAAAGGCTGCCCGCACCTCCTTGGGTATCGCAGACTCCTCTGAATCAGTAGTGGAACTGTTGAATGTGGCGGGCCAAGATGGTCCATCAGCCGGCGTCCCACAACCCTCCTCTGCCGCCTGATCTGTATCCGATGGCACAGGCACCGCAGTTCCATCACTGTTAATACTGAAACACAGGAGAGTATTGTGGGTGTAAGTCATAGAAATCAGTGCTTTCAACAGATGGCAACCATGTAAAGTCAGTTCTCACCTGTAATAGAGAAACTTCGAGAGGATGGCCTTCTCATTCCAGTGTTCTTTACTCTTCTTCTTTCTTTGCCACTTTTGGTCAATGAGACGCTGGTAAAACTCCTTCAGCCATGTCCAGTCACCAGTCTACAGGGCGGTTGCAATGTTAGTTATATTTTAAGTAATCTTAGGATGGTATAAACACTCCTGTAGTACATTAAAACTCTTTGAACCGGATAACTAAATATTTTACTACTTTAGGGTTTGACGAATAGCCACAAGAAGGTTGAAATGGTGATGCATTTAGAGGCTCCTGAACAAAATATTGGACAGCAGAGAGAAATAAGGTGACTATTTCTGGTTACCTGCGATGACCTCATGAAGAGTTCCTGAATGTCCAGTTCATCTAGCAGAAGAGTGCTGCCCACTCTGTGAACAGCCATGCTGACATGAGACTTACTGTAGGGGATCTTCAGCAACTTTTTGATGTTCTGTTAAAGTTGAAAAAGAAAAGTAAAATTTGGGTTATTTAGAATTATTTTGACAAATCAATACATTTATCAAAAAAAAATACATTTATTTAATCATAAATACAGTAAAATTGTGAAATATTACTACAATTTAAAGTAAGTTTTCTATTTGAATGTTTTTAAAAATGTAATTTATTCTTGTGATGTAAAGCTGAATTTTCAGCATCGTTACTCAGAATCATTAATATATTATAAATGTCTTTACCGTCACTTTTGATCAATTTAATGGATCCTTGCAGAATAAAACTATTAATTGTTTCTTTCATAAAAAAAAAAAAAATAGTACACCATGGCCATGAATTACTAAATTGATGGAACAAATTATTATATTGTGCGCATGATTTAGTAAAACAAAGGAACAAATTATTATATACTCCGCACAATTTACTACACGAGAAAGAATGTTTTAATTTGTGGCCATGACATTTTTTTTTTGAATGCATGTCATGTGCAGGGCTCTGTACAATGACATTCTTAACATCGTTCTACAAATGTATGTGAATGATCGAATAATCAGAATCAAATGTTCAAGAAAGCCATTTAATAAGTGTTTAATCATTTATTGTTTCATATATTAAAAAAAGTTTGCATAAACAATATAACAGACTCACCTCTGAATCAGACACAACATCAACATCATCACCTATACAGTCGATGAAGTCATATGCCATCCCAAAACTACAATTAACAAAGAAAACACAAAAAGGCATGGAAAGATCAGCTTCACTACAATCTAAACCTGCAAACTTACATTAAATATAAGATCATACTTAATGTTGTGTCTTTAACTATGTATTAAGGTTTAAATTAATCATTTGATACAATGTACTTATCAGTTGCATATCATTGCAACTGTAATAAAATCTATGAATACACTATTGAGTCTTCCCTTAACCTCACCCGGATCTTACCTTAATAGCAGCAAAACTCAACATGAGCACAGTAAGTCAGGACATAATAATAACAACAACAAAAAATCATCTGGTCCAAAGTCATCAGGTCTTAAAATTTGGAAAATAAAACCTCAGATGAACAACAGCACATGAAATATTACACCATATCATTATTTATTTAGCAAAAATAAAGCCAAGAAGGAAAAGCCATGGGTGACACACTAAGGACACCCTATAATTCAATTCGCTTGTAGATCCACTTTTAGCAGCAATAACTTCAAGTAATCATTTTCTGTATGACTTAATCAGTCTCACATCATTCGAGGAATTTTAGCCCATCCTTCTTTACAGTTTATTGAGGTCTGTGGGTATTAACGCACAGCTCTCGCTGCAGCATTTCAGTCGGGTTGAGATCTGGTCTTAACTGGGCCATGGCAACACCTTGATTCTTTTCTTTTTCAGCCATTCTGGTGTTGATTTGATGGTGATCTTCAGATCATTCCTGTCTTTTGACTCCATACAGTCCTGTTGTAAGACTCAATTTCAGCCAATCATTAGCTGTCGGACGGATGGCCTCACATTTGACTCTAGAATACTTTGGTATACAGAGGAGTTCATGGTTGACCCAATGGCTGTGTGTACAAAACAAGCCTTCACCAGCATGCTTGACTATTGTTTTGAGGAAACACCAAACTTGGCGCTGTGCATTATGGCCAAACATCTCCACTTTGGCTTAGTCTGTCCAAAGGACATTATTCAAGAAGTCTTCAGAAGGAACTTTGCAAACCTAAACCGTGCTGCCAGGTTTTTTTTAGAAAGAAGAAGCTTTCTCCTGGCAACCCTTCCACACATGCCATACTTGTCCCATCTTTTTCTAATTGTACCGTTATGAATTTTAACATTTAACATGTTAACTGAGGTCTGTAGAGTATGAGGTGTTGTTCTTGCGTGGACTGCAATTTCTCTGAGCATCACATGGTCTGTTCTTGGAGTGAATTTGCTGGGACGTACACTCCTGGGATGATTGGTGTCTGTTTGAATGTCTTCCACTTGTGAATAATCTTCCTCACTGTAGAATGATGGACTTCACATTGTCTGCAAATGGCCATATAACCTTTCTCAGATTGATGGCAGCAACAATTACCGCTCCAAGGTCATTGCTGATGTCTTTCCTCCATGGCATTGTGTTAACACACTGCTGAATGCTCGAGATGCTCAAACTGCCAGAACTTCAGCTTTTATAGAGGTGATCACACTTGGTGATCAGTTAATCAGAGGCATTTGATTAGCAAGGCCTCTCAATTCATATGTTAAAAGTAAGGGTGTCCTAAGTTTGTCACCCATGGCTTTTCCATTTTGGCAGTGTGACATGTCATTTGTTGTTGTTCAGGTTTATTTTCCAGATTTTAAAACCAGCCAAGGACCACATGTTTTTTTTATTATTGGTGCTTGCCTAAGGCAAGCATCAATCTTGTTATTCTGCCGGACAAAACTTCGGCGCGTAACTCGTCCCGCACCGTTTGTCCTAGACCCATGAATGAGGTGTCAAATCGACTGGCTCATTGAGGAGAGGTGTGCTATGACTTTTATAAGCGATCGGACGAACGACGTTCGTACAGCGGACGAAAAAAGCGGCGAAAAAACTCCCATAGACTTCCATTGGAAAATCGATGACATGGATTTAAATGAATCAAAACATCACAGAGACACGCGATTATGGCATTTTTGATATGGCCACACATGCAGTCTATTAGTTTAAGCCTGTTAACTGCCTAAACATGCCCTAGCAACCATTTAGAGCACCCTAGCAACAAAAGCCCCATTGACTTCCATTGAAAAATAGATCAGATGGATTTAAATGAATCAAAACTACACAGAGAAAAGCGAGTATGGCATTTTTGATATGGCCACACATGCAGTCTATTAGTTTAAGGCTGTTAACTGCCTAGCCCTTCCCTAGCAACCATTTAGTGCACCCTAGCAACCAAACCCAAAGAGGGATATTTTCAAACCTGAACATCTTAGGGCTGGTTTATATCATTCATACTGGTAAGTAGCCTTTGGAGGATCATCACTTCCAGCTGCCAAGCCACTGCCTAGCAACCAAACAAAGTACCCTAGCAACTGATAAGCAACACCTATATCTCTGCATCAGAACATCGTACAGACATGGTTGTTGGGTCTTTTGTCTCATGCTAGTAAACTGGACTTCCAACATGCTACACATGCTAGCAGTGATTAGCTACATGCTAATACTCAATAGGTAAGTGCTAAAGTGGCCTGAGAACATGCCAAGAACTCTATAAAAACTCCATAGAAACGATCTGTGACAACAACCAACCGCCTTGAAACACCCTAGCAACCGAGGGCCGAATTTTGCCACTGCAAGCACCATTCACATTTCCTTCAGGAAATGTACATTCTAGTTATTATTATTATGCCCTGATTCAGAAAACCATAGAATTCAACAGGATGTCCCAACTTTTTCACATGACTGTAAATGCATAGTAGTTAAAAGCACCAAATATAAAGTGAGACCAAATGTCATGTATCAGTAATACCTAGAGAAGGGTTTGCTTTTCCTGCTGGACCCGAGTACGGTGGTCCCTGCGGGGCCCAGCTGAGCGTTCTCTCGCAGCCAGTTTGCTGGTGGCAGCTTGAGGTCGGTCTTCTCCTGCAGTAATGCATAGGAGGTGGGGGGTGGAGCGGCCGAATACTTCACAACTGCACGACTCTTCACTTCATTGTTGCCCAGACAAACATCCGCCTCCTAGAGCACAAATAACAAATATTCAAACGACAACTATAAGTTGTAAGTCAACATTCATCTCAACAGGACCGGAAATATTTAAACTTCAAATGATTATGTCACAATTCAGCCACATTTTCATAAATAATATGCAACAAACTAATACAATACATATGTGTATGTGTTTATTATACATATACATGCTGCAGTTTGTGACAGGCATCATCCCAGCCTCTCAGAATGTTGCATTGTTATGTTACAGTAACTCTGGACCTGTTTGTGGTCTTCAGTGGCAGTGCTGCTGTGATCCTCCTCCTGTCCGGGATCTGAGTCTGTCTTCTTATCCTGAGAGCTCATATTCACCACACTCATCCATCCAGAACCTCCAAAAACGACGATTTACACGAAAGCAAAGTTCCAAATGCACAATCACCGACTCTTTCCCCTATAGACTGTCAGTGACCATGAATCTGCTTTACTAACGACACACATCACATCAGCTAACGTTACAGGACCTCACAGCAGACCATGTTGCTTATCTCATGAAGTCTCTCCCTGTTTTATCTTAAATATCAACAAGACATACATGCAAGTCCGAAGTCGAATTAATCGATAACACTTAGATCACTAAAAAATAAAATGAAATGATTTTTTCTAGGGAAAATCTGTCCATCTGGCAGCTTCTCAGTGATCACTCCAAACTTACTGTACCTCTCACCCGGAAGTAGACGTGACGTCAGCGACGCCTCATTCTAGAAAAGAGTAGAAAGATGTAGAAATGCTCAAAGTGATATTGTGTTTTTGACTCAACTACATATACCTTTAAACACATTTATATAAATATGTCATATATTTAGAATATATAGGCTATATATGCGATAAATATTCATACACATCGTTTTATTTGCACATGTAACTTTTTATATATTGGCTATATACGCAATACGTTTTACGTACACGTAAAATAATTACGTTACACTTTTGTGTTTGTGTTTTTAATGTTATGTACTATATTACATTAATATTTTAATTTAATAGTTTAATTTATTTCTGTATATTATATAAATAGACAATCAATCAATTTTATTTATTATTTTTGAACGTTACTTCTTTTATCAAAATATTATTTTAACCCTCGATATTGCATGTTAACTTGCATTTATGTCATTTTGTTCATGAACAGCTTGTGTGTTGTGTTGCCATGGTTTCAAAATCACTGCGCTCTCACCTGAGTTCACCTACAGGCCTTCAATGGCGTTTGGGAATCAAACTTTTAGTTACGAATTTATTTTTAAATTCATACAGTGACAATGAATAAAGGAAGCAAGAGATATTTTAATAAGAACAAGAGCGGAAACTGGGTAAGATAACCACACTTTACCTAATCTTTCTTATAAATTCGTTTGGGCTGCTTTTTTAACATCGGTCTTTCTTTCTTTCTTTCTTTCTTTCTTTCTTTCTTTCTTTCTTTCTTTCGTTGGTTAGTTAGTTAGTTAGTTAGTTAGTTATTCATCGGTCCGTTTGTTCTTTTCCAGTTTGTTCACACTGGTGTGTCGCAGACGGGACACACACGTGATCTGTGTACCAGCACAGGTTCAATGTTGGCACATGGAGTTCCTCAACCCCTGGAACAAACAGAGGAGCGATATCCCAGATTATTTATCAATCCTGAAAAGGTTAGTCATTGATATTAAAATATTTTACACTACATTGACCATCTACAAAAGTATTTTAATACAGCAAATTTAGCAGGAAATAGATTTAACTGGCCTGTAGTCAGTGCTGGATAGTTACTGATGGATTATGGGCCTAATCAGATTACAAAAATTAAGTACTTGTAATCAGACTACAGTTACTTTTTATTGATTGTATGGTATTTTTACAATGGCAGTAAAGTATTCTATCATTAAGTATGTGTTCAGAAGGTCTTTGGGGTTTGTGGAATTGCTCACACAGACAAGCCTCTAGTCACTGAAACCTGAGAGACACACAGCAGCCGATCTCTGGATTTAAACAAATCATTTCACTTTTAACAAGTGTTCTCTCAGCATTGCAACACTGCATATCTAATCAGCTCCTGTCAAACACTTTCATTATTATTTGAATTGTCACTCAGTGAATCACTAAACCATGTATTACTGTCTTTTAAACACATTAAAATGTACAAATTCACATCATTTCATATTGCAATGCAGGGATTCCCTAAATCTTTGACCTAATATATTTACTTGAGGTTTCCCTGAGATTTTATATTAATAAGTAATGTCAATAAATAAAAGAGTCAGCAATAATAAAAACAAACGGTTCTCTGATGCCAGTTAATGGTCACATGACATGACAAGTTGTTTTTTTTTAGTTAATGTTTTTATTTTGATAACATTTTTAAGAATTTATTACTTCGTAGCTTTCATTATAAATGCATAAACCCTGCAGGTCCATCACGAACCGTCTGGAAAACTCTGACATAATATTTAATGCACTTCATGTTGTTGAAAACAAAGAATGGAATATATTTTCTTTCTCTTCGTATTTTATATATCACATATCAATATGGTTCAAGATTATATAAATCAGTGTGATAAACGAGTTAGGTCAAAAGTATTCAAAAAGTAGTCGGATTATATTACCTTAAATGTGTAATGTAACAGATTATTTCTGTCTTGTAATTTGGAATCAGTAACCGACTAATGTGTAAGTAATCTACTCAGCACTCACTATACTGTAATCATTCTGTTGCAGAAAACAATGGGTAGAGAATATCCACTGTCAGCGCATGATAATCGCACCGCGCTGCAGGACACTATCGACGTGTATGATGGGGTGAGTTCATCATTATGATAAACAGTGATTCTATCTATTGTATTTCATAACCTTATTCCCATTCCACTGTGCATGTGTTCATGTGTAAAGGGTTTAGGGCGTAAGAAATGTCTCGATGGACGTCGCCAGCATAACTCTCACTACTACCTGTGCCATCATTATGACAGCTTGAGTCCGGTTAGCGCAGCACAGTGGAACAGCTCGGCTTATCGGACTGACTTCCTGCCCAAACAGGACACAGAGGGCAGAGAGGACTCAATCAAAAGGCGCTTTCCCAGAGATCACTCGGCAAGGTCTCAAATGAATGCTATGGCTCAGACCGGAGAGTGTTTCATGTGGTTTGGAAGAGACGACTCTAACCAGTACACTCCGTTAAGTGTACTAGCTGCCACCAACCACTCCTTAACTCCCTAAATAAGACAATCAGAAAAGATCAGACTATTTATGACACTAAACATGATGCTCTATAGGAATTTCTAAGAGGCTGCTCACTGCAGAGGTATGGGTGGGCCGTGAAGGCCAGCTCCCCCTCTCTAGATGTAATTTGGGGAGTGATGGGTGGAGCTAGAAGGTCCAACCACACCCTAACCCTACCCATAACTTCATCCGTCCACCCATTATATCCACATTTGCATCACTTGTATGTATGCAATTATATCCAGCTGGACTAGCTGGACGTCATTCGTCTCTGCAGTGAGCATCACTTGGAATTTCCTAGCAATTGTGTAATTATCTGATTTAACCAGCAGAGGTCAGTCTCATTTTTTTCTGTCTGTGACCCTCAACTTTACATTTGCAGTCACAAATTTTTGAAATGTTTCATTCTGCAAAGATGATTATCAGTGTTGAATGCAGTATACCGTTTAATAAGAAAAAAAAAGAAAGAAACATTTTTTTGTCAACACAATTGACATTCTTGTTTTTTTTTGTTCGTTTTTGTTTTATGCAATATTGCAGTATCTATACGATCTATCTGTGCACATAGCCTATTTTTTAATCTTTAAATCAAAATAACTTCCTTTGCCTCGGTCAACGACTTCTCTGATGACCTTGACTGGGGCGAGGGCGGGACAACATGTCACTCACATGAGATCGACCAATAGCAAACCGTAACCATCTAATTAAATCCTCACGGACAAAATCAAGTCCCGCCCTACATTTTTACTTGTTCGAAAAGCCGTTTCACTCAATCTGTTGCCAAGTCCTTGTTTTTCCAGTGAAATTGGGCTACTTTAACACTATTGCCGTGGGTTGTTTTTCATGTCAGCGGTTGAGGTGACCCCGAAATAATGATATTTAGCCCCTGGAACGCGATTCGGCTAGTTTTGGGCTTGTTTTAAGTAGCAATTGGGCGGGTTTTTGTTGTTAAAACCTGGCAAACCTCACAATAGAGAAGACTATTGCATCTTCATTTCATGCTTGCTTACTTTAAACATATGTCATATGTCTTGCGACCTAAATAAATATAGAAATAACTGACAAATCTTGAATTTTGATTGTAAACTTTTTTTATTTCATCATTTTATTAAATGCTAAACTGTTGTGTGAGATAACTGGGGTCTCTTTTGCTGTTGAAGAGAAATAACTGAAATGCTAAAGAGATCTCCTTTGTATTTTTTCTTTCTTATGGGAATATTTAAAATTAAGTTGCCGTTTAATGTGGCGTTTTACTCACTTGTTGTAGTTCAAAGCAAGAAACGGGGATTTGTGGGGATATAAGGGTAAAAACGTCACTGACGTTTGGGCTAAAGCTCAGTCTCATGCCTTTGAAAGAGATTAAACAGTGAACGGCGTTACATTATCTCAGCTTCAAAGAGAGACCGTAAGATTGCCATCTTATTGTAGCAGGTGTTGCATTTGAAACGGCAGCTGTGTCTCTATGCGCACCTGGAAAAGAGCAGTGAGGAGAATCCTCTGTGCTTTCCAGATTTCCTTCAACAGCGTGTCCAGATAGCAGGAACAGTGGGAGAGATATTGAGGAAATTGCTCTTGTTTTTTTTAGCCCCTATTCTGAAATCCAATCCAAGAAAATGACATCTTGTAATTAAGTATTTATTTCTTTGATGGTAATGGAGTTTTACACATTACATTTCTTTCATAACCTATTCATGAAAGATAAGCCTGAAAAAAAAACATGTTGCCATGGTGATGATGTCGAAGAGAATTCTCTTAACATTGTCTGTTCTGTTAATATTGCCTGACTTACTCTGGTTCTTTAAAGTGAGTCTTTGATTTTCCAAATGCTAAACATTGATCTTAATATTATTTGCCTTTGTGGGGCTATTTATTGCTCTCTGCAATTCTCTCTGTTGAAAGACGTTGAAAAATAGATTGCTGATCACAAGCTGATGGATTTCCTGAATGGAATGTAGAAAAGCCCAATTGAGATCAAAGAACCTCATCTCCACGAGAGTCCTCTTTTTTTTTATTGTACTGCCACTTTAAAGGTCTGTACACACTAACAAGCATCTGAGTTGAGTTTAAAAATAAATGAAGTGCATTACAACAAAGTTTTCACAAATATGTGGTAACATTTACACTAAAACAAACCTTTTAGCTTACCATGGGAACTAATGTTTTAACCTCAAGGATTTCTAAAAGGATAGTCAGATGTCAAGGTACATTAGAATGCATTATAGGTTAATAGAGTAGATTAATCAGCATAAATCATTTCCGAATAGAGCCTTAACTTAAGGGCATTCCAACCTAATCACTTCATTTCACTATCCTCATTATAATTAATATTGCCAGGTAATGAATTAATGAAACAGTCTGGCATGTTTTACACGAGAGGTCAAGACAAATAATTTAGCCCATACTGTTCTCCACTGATGAAATAATTAGTGCATCTGAACAGTCTAATTAGCCTTTTTTTTTTCCCCAGACAAGTGTAAACAAATGCTTCTTTGTAATGCAGAAATTAATTCAGTTCGCAGTTATGTTATGCGTGTGATCCGCTGTCTAAACCCTACCTTTGATTTCCAGTCATTATAATTCATAGAGCATAATTCAGTTATGTTTTCTCCTAGTCGACAGCATCTTTTCCTTGATGCTGTTATTGTGAGATATCGTTCGCTGTTGCCTCTTAGCAGCACATCCTTGTTTTTCAGCTTGGCCCTGTGATAACTCTGTCTAACCTTGAGAAATGGCTGCAGGAGACCCAGGACACCGCAGAATAAACCTTCTTAGTGATGAAATATTCATTCAAATGAGGTGGAGAGGGCTGCTGCATTAGAATAAGTCATTGTTAAAAGATTGCTCGCATCCGTAGAGGCGTACAGTGCATCATTGTGAATAGATCAGTCTGCAAGGATGTTATAACACACAGAAAAACTCAGTGTTGGATGAGAAAAGTCAGTGCTCCATGTTGCACTGGTTCACTCAAGTGTGTCTCGAATTTTACAATCACTGAATCATCACTAGTGAAATGAGATATGAAGAGCAGTGAAAAGTGCCTCTAGAAAATGTTATTGTCCCACGGAAACAAACAGAAAAGAATGATGGTTTAGCACATTTCACATCACAAGCGACGATGTGGTTTCATTTTAGGCCTCAAATGGGGTTTTTACAAATAAAACACATGAATTGAACGTGATTACTGAGATCTTTTTTCTCCATACACTCTTCTAAAGGTTCTAAAATGGTGTTTTCGTAGCAATGCCACAGAAGAACTGCTTCTGGTTGACCAAAGAATTTTCAATTAAACTGTACTACATTTTTTCTTTTTAGAGAAGAACATAATCTGTAGGCCTACATTTGTGTTTTTTTCCCCCTTTCTTTATTTTTTTATTCATTCGTTCATTGTTTTTTCCCCTCATTTGTGTAGGGGTGGTGAGGGGTTTGTGTTTATAGCATTCCTTTGTTCACTGATCGTTTCAGTGTAAGCAATAAATGATGGGCCTTTCACAGTTAGGTCTTAGATTAATTAAGATATTTAAAGGGTTAGTTCTCCCAAAAATACAATTTCTGTCATTAATTATTCACCCTCATGTCGTTCCAAACCTGTAAGATCTTTGATCATCTTTGGAACACAAATGAAAATATATATTTTTTTTTTTATCTCCCATAGAAAGCAACGAAATGACCACATTCAAGGTCCAGAGTAGTAGTTAAGACATTGTTAAAATAGTCAACGTGACTACTGTGGTTCCTTAAAGTTATGAAGCGACGAGAATACATTTTGTATGCAAAAACAAAACAAAAAGAACAACTTTATTCACCAATTTCAAAAAATTCAAAACCATAGCAAACAAAAAATAATCCATATCAAACATACATCATTTCCAGCGGATTTGTGCGATAAAATTGTTGAGAATTTTAATTAGCGAAGATTCGTCATGGTGTCAGTTTTTGATGTATACATGCAGGTACTGCAAAGCAAAGAGTTAAAGACTAACTTTAGAGTGAAATGAATCTGAATCAGCAGTTTGTGTCCAGAGAGGCAGAATGTAAAAGTGCTGAATTTGGGGGAAATTCGTGATGAGCTTCTAGAGAATAGAGAGTATGTGGATAAAACATAGGCACCAATAACCCTGACCTAACACATTTGTGTTTTATTATCTAGCTTTGCCTACATATTTCTTTCTCCATATCACAGATTTTTTTTTTTTTGCACACCATATATTTTTGAATTACGATATCTGCATTCACACTAGAATATATGTTGAACCACACATCTGATTTATTGTTAATTAGTGAAAGTGTTTGTATTTATTGGCTGCTCGACGTGATGTCAAGGTCATGGTCTTGTAAAGATCTGTTATACTGTCTAACCTGAAATGACAATAAACTACTTTGATTTTAAAATATTCATTTACCTCCAACTGAATGATGTGAGGAAAACCGTTGACTTACCTCTCAATGAGAAATTTTGAAAAATGCATTAAAAAAAGCACTAAACTAATGCAAAAGAACTATTTCATATCCTGCACTATTTTATAAGTCACCAATCAGCTCATCAGTGCAGACTCACAAATGAAGACTTTTCACTTCAAATATTGCTTACTGTAAAATAGTATTAAATGAAAAACAAGAAAAGTCCCTATTGTAGTGTTTGACTAAAAATACATATCATAATACAATATTATATTCTACTTTTACATATCATCACATTCATTTGTTAAATAAGGTTAATTTGATGTCGTTTTACAGCAAGCAACCTAATTATTCAAACTGAATTGAATTCAAAATCAATATTTGACATAAAAGAATGAAAACATTGCTGTCAAATAAGTAGCAAAGATCTGAAAATCAATAGGAGGGGTCAAAATGAGAGAATTTTGACTACCGAGATAGCAATCAATGCTAGTGGTCTGTGGTCAAACTGACCAGTGCAAACGCACCGACGTGGGCGTGGCCTCGCGTTACCCGCCCAGCTATTGGTGGGCTCCGTCCAAAGCCCCGCCTCTTTCAAAAAGATAGAGAAAAAAGAAAAGGAAAACAGAGACATCTCAATCCTTGCAACTGGGGAAAAGATGAAACGTAGTGCTCCATAGTCTACGAATCACCTCCTCTTTTTTTTTTTTGAAACCCAGTAAACCACCTTCTTTCGCTCTGAGCGAAACTGAGCCACATCTATAAGTTATTTCAATCACCTAAAGCCAACAATCATAATCAGATATTGAGTTTTGGGACACGCTGGATTAAGTTTTGTAGCATTTTAAAGGTGAGTCATTAATCACGAACGTCTCTACGTGCATTTGAGCAGCGGATTGAATCTTAACGGATATATGAGTCCGATATCTTCACACATATATAGGCGTTGATCCAGGTAAGATATAAGATGCACTCGCCGGTTGTTGGTGGAAGGAACCGCGGCTGGTGTGGCGCGGTGTGTCCGTCCATGTGTGTGTTTATTCGCCTGCGACATGGAGGGGATGGGTGGGCTTTTCTCCCTGTGTTTCTAATATCCGAGGACATCTTGAGCCACTCCGCGACAGAAATAGTTGCAAACGGAACGTCTTCATTGGGCTTTTGCTCTCTGTACATTGTAACGGCTGCTTCGTGGGGATTTGATGACAGTGTATAAACACTGTTGACCATATATGAGATAGCTTCATTAAAACTGTTGATATGTGCTATCTTAGCATATTTTCTTAATGTTGAGTGTGTTCTAAGGGCACTATATGAGGAAATACACATTTGGAGTCAACATTGAAGGTAATATTTGCATTTAGTTGGTAACTGTGTGATCAGGGTACTAAATATGATTTTGGCCCTATTTTGATGTAGTTTAAAAGTTTAGTCTTAACTTATTACATATGCATTTGTGGTGTTTTTGTTGACCCCTTAGATCCCAGAATTAAAACAAGTATTCAGAAGTGTAGGTAGTGTGTATGTGTTTAGGGAGATGCCCCTTTGTCTGTGCTGGAGGAGAGGGGGTGTGTACAGATGTTCGCTACCAGGACATCTGCTGTTTCTAAGGGCTTTGTCAAGGGCCCTTTCAAGAAGCCTCCGGGGCCCGAAAGACAAACATATGTGCTACTTTTTTTAAGCTTAACTCCACAAGCTCTCAAATGCAACGCGATTCTTGTTGGTTAATACGATGCAATGTAAGTGTAAATAATGCATAGTGTTACTCACGAGCAGTTATGTATTCTCAGTAGGTTGGGTGTTTCGGTTTGACGACTGGAGACCTTGATTTCTAACACGTCCATTACATTTCCCACTGAGAATTCTCCCCCTCTCTCTCGCCCCGGAGCGCTCACACATCACACACTGAATCATAGTGTACATGGCAGCATATGAAGCAGGAAGACATTTATTAGAGTCAGACAGGAAAATGCAAAAGGCTTCTTTAATATTTATGGCATCCTGTTCTTCAGGTGTGCAGAGGGAATGTGAGAGTTCATTTATATGTTGCTTGGACCACACATATACTTTGTCAGCTGCTTCTCAAGTGCTTGGATATCCAGCACACCACCAGAAATGAAAAATGTTTATTGTGAAAAAGAAAAATCCTTAACATTAAACTTGCTGTCTGATTTGTCTAGCTGATGAATTTGCCCCCAAATAGTATAGAGTTAGATTGGATGCCCAAGCTCTGCCATCAACAACAGAAGTTTTGGGAGCTTATTTCCTTTTAAAAGTTGATAAGCCTATTTATTTTGCTGTCCTAATGCATAGTAACATGGGTTGTGACTTCCCACTTGTAGGAAGTAGGCAACGCCTATATTTATTCTGCTATAAATTACTCACAAATCTTATAATAGTTCATTATCACTATTAAGTTTTCACAAAATAATAGTTGTTTTCATACCCTTTTGCAAGATATTGCACCATTTCATGCTTTTCATCTTCAGAAAGATCTTTCTTCCTCCCTATATTGCATGAGAACTGTGACTTGCTTAATAATGTGGAAGGTTTCCATTTGCCTAAGTAGAACTGGCAAACTATTTAACAAACCTGTCTGAGATTAATATTCATGGATAATTTTTTTTTTTCTGTGACAGGTGCCTAAAATATATTTCCTGATCTAATTAAATGAATGCAATGTAGATTATTTGGCTTATTTCATATGAGCCTAAGGGCATGTAAATGTGTGTTTCAGTTAAACAACCAGGAAGTTTTCTGCATGTTATCAGTCATCAGTCAGAGATGAGTGCGTCACATGAATGTCTATATGGTAGTAATAATCAGCTATAAGATAATATATTTTATGTGATTAGGAAACATCCTGTAACTCTTTAACCGTTGGATGTGTTTATTAAACACCCTTTTATGAAACACATTTTCATGCTATGTTAAAAGATACAGGTCATACCGGCCATATGACTATCAAACTATTTTAAGAAAAACGCATGTGATGTGATGAAAATTCAGCATATATTAATTCAATTTTTTTTTTTTTTTAATTGAATGCATTTATATCACCATGTGCAAAAGTTTGTGGTCGGTAAAAGTTAACATTTTTGAAAAGCCTTCTGCTTACCAAGGCTGCATTTATTTGATCAAAAAAAAAAAAAGTGTTGTATTATTTTGCATATTTCAGGTAGACCATGCTGCAAGAGAGTCATGTTTAATTCATATTCTTCACATGGAGTGCGTTCGTTGCCTTAGACGTATTGCATTGGTTGATTTGCTGAATCGTGTGTTTTTCTGCATTTAGTTTTTGACTTTTACCTGTGAGAATCCGTTCTTTCTCTGAGGGAAAGATAAACCAATGTGTAGCAATCCAGTTTAGCTCTTTTTACAGTTGTGTTGAGCCCCTGAATGTTGACATTCCTCCGTGAACGGAGCACGGAAGTGAATTGTGTTTGTTTATGAGCGAGGGGATGAGTGTAGCGTGAATTTTAAAGACCGACGCTCACTTGAGCGGTACAGAGAGGATGAATATTAATGATTCTCCTCAGTTTAATACCTTGTTTAACACACATTAATATGTCCTCTTTTCCATATATGCTAGTGTAGTATTCCCGTGCTTTCTCTAGAGTAGGAGTTAGGAAGAGTGAGAGGATGTCTGACGGTGCCTGATAGGAAGGTAATTGGTATGAAATTGGAACATGGCATCGGCCTACAGCCACAAAATTCAACCTTTTATTTCATTCACCGCTCGTGTGAGTCTCGGGGATGTGTCTGGCTGTCAGTCAGAATGTGATGAGATTCAGGCTCAAATGTCTAAAAGAAAAGATTCGTTCAATTCACCATATTTCACTAGATTTCTTTCCTTTTCTATTAAAGAGCAAATTTATGAAGAGGAGTGGAAAAGAATAACGGAATAATGTATGATTGCAGGTATTTTGTTCTGTTTTCTGTGTTGTTACTGTGAATGTCAGTGAACTCCTTCTGTTTTTGGTTGCCCAGTCATAAATGATCTCACACTGTTTCTCCTGCCAGAGTCAGTTGTAGAGGAAATGCTACAGGCTTTGCTTCCTGTTTTCTCTCATACACGAGACCATCCATGTGCTTGACAAGGGGGTTAATCCCTAGTCTAAAATTCAAATCTACTGCTGCAGAATTAGTTTCCCCTGCTCAAAATAGAATTAGGTTCATTTCACAAGGGTGGTTTTACAGTGTGTTCATTAACTTTCATTGATTAGCATAATTTTGTTTGTGATGAACACAGGTATAGACATTTTGGCCATTAATGATGCGATATATGGTATGATGGCAGATCAAATATGTACATATTTTTGTGCCTTTTGTTTTCATAAAAATCATGTGAATTGTTTACATTGCCGAATCCTCCATTGCAGTGTTTTGATGCCTGTTCTCAGATTTGGGATCAAGAAGCGATGCCTGCACAATGGAAATGAAAACTCATTTTCAGTGTGCGACGTTGAGAACAACGTCTTTTTAATGTTGCCATTCTTTTTCTTCTTCTTTTTTGTATACCAACTGCTTTTGAATGTTTCAGAGATGTCAATGGAATACAGTATATTTAAATACATTATATATGCACTTCTGCATTTCCCTTCACATGGTGTTGAACATTTAAAAAATATAAATACTGATTAGCATTGATGCATTGTGTTTCCCTAAATTGTTTTTATGGATCCTTCCTTTGTGGCCCACAGGCTATCTTTGTCAGACAAGGGCATAGTAACCCCTCACCCTCTCAGGGCAGAGCAGATGTCTCTTTAGTCAGTGTTCGGATGTGAGGAAAATGGCCAAAGTGTCTGAAATAGCTGATGAATTTTCAATATTAATCCCTGAGTTCCCTGAGCTGAAATCATTTTGTGTTGTAGGAGGTGACGTGAGCAGATTCTCCTGCAGGTTATTAGAGTTCGACTCCAGGAGTGAGAGTCAAAGCAGGGTCATTGAGTTCAATGTGTTATGAAGGGGTCAGCGAGGCAAGGGGCCCCTTCATTGTGCTCAGACTGTGAGGGGTCGGGGCAAACTGCTTAGCTTATTATAGCTGTGACTATCAAAGATCAATACAGCCATCACAGAGGTTTTCACACACTGTTTGTGGAGTTACATTACAAATGCCGGTTCAATTGTTTCTGTTTGTTGCAATGCATTGTGGTCTCTGTGACTTATATGAGAAGATTTCTGTCTAACACTGAGAGGAAGAAAGCAAGAGATATGACTAAGAAAGAAAGTAATCTAGTAGGAGATACAGATGCATGAGAGAGAGGTCAGGTGTTCTTGACATCACATGAGGAGATTTCTGTCCCAGAGAGAGAGACACACAGAGGAGCTTTTTGTTGACGTTGCTCTTTTGTTGCTCAGACGAATTTATTGAGCTCTTAGTTGTTTCATTTAAAGCTGAACACTGATGGCAACAAACATGAATGCAAAAATAATGACCACATTGAACACTGCTCTCCTATGGATAATAAATCTTTGCGTGAATATTAAGATCTCTGAATTTTGATTGCAGACTTTGCTGTTTTGGCATGTGTGAATACAGTTTGAGACATTTTTGAGAATCTCTTCTGAAGACACAAGTCATTTTTTCTGGATTTTGTATGTGTATATATTTATATTTATGGATACGTGTGTGTGTGTGTGTGTGTGTGTGTGTGTGTGTGTATGTGTGTATATATGTGTATATATATGTGTATATATGTGTGTGTGTGTGTGTGTATATATGTGTGTGTGTGTGTATATATATATATATATATATATGTATGTATGTGTATATATTTATATTTATGGATGTGTGTGTATATATATATATATATATATATATATATATTTATACGTATGTATGTGTATATATTTATATTTATGGATATGTGTATATATATATATATATATATATATATTTATATGTATGTATGTGTATATATTTATATTTATGGATATGTATATATATATATATATATATATATATATATATATATATATATATATATATATATATATATGTATGTGTGTATATATGTGTATATATGTGTGTGTGTATATATATATGTATGTATGTGTATATATTTATATTTATGGATGTGTGTGTGTATATATATATATATATATATATATATATATATATATATATATATATATATATATATATATGTGTGTACCTGTATATTTATATTTATGGATATGTGTGTATATATATATATATATAATGTATATATGTGTGTATGTATGTGTGTAGCCTGTGTATATATATGTATGTGTGTGAATGTGTGTGTATATATATGTATGTGTGTGTTTTCTGGCGTATCAGAAACATTTGATAAACTGGTGACATTGGCATCTTAAATTCAGTTCTCCGTTAATGTTCTTAAAACATTCTCTCTATGTTGACGCGATAAAGTTTCCAATTGACCCCTCGCCAGGAGTTTGATTGACAGGCGACGCAACCAACCATAACGCCGAATCCACTGTTATGTCAGACAAAGCAGTCAGGGGAGTTAGGAGATTAACGTAGGTGAACTTGAACTGGAAAAATTATGTGTACTGATCTGATATCTTTCCGCAGTTGAAACAACATTCCTTCTGATGTTAACTTATGTTTATTTGAAGCTATAAATGAACCTGTGTGAAGAGACGGTTGGTTCACGAGCCGCTTGAACTGAGGAGCTACAGCGATCTGTCACGACACATTAAAGAGCCACAAAACGGTATTTATTATTTAAATTTCTTTAAAAATTATAAATTGTTAGACTTTGTATCATATCCAAAGTAGCCTGCTCTGTCTTGTCTCCGTATTTTTCACTTTGAGAACATGATGTGTGGCGTGAGAGCGCATGGCTTGTTGGACATAGCAACTGTAACTAAAGGGGGCGGGTCTTTGCGACTCTGGGACTTTGTCTCAGATTTCTCCTAACATAAAGGTAGAGGCAAATGAGTGTCATTAGCATAGACTCAAGAATTCAGTGAGAATTGTTTGAGTTCATATCGATATCTGTGACTTTTGATTGTATACTTTGGCGTTGGCTTGAGACATTACAGCGATCTAGAAGAGACTTGGGTCTTTTCTAAGGGAAAATGGAAAATGAGTAATTTCAATTTGCTCTTAAACAGTAGATAATAAAGAGAAGAAGAAGAAGAAGAAGAAGAAGAAGAAGAAAACAAGAGGATGTGGGAAAGAAAGTGAGATAGTATTTATGACTCAAACAGAAAGAGATATGTTGGGAGATATGGACAGTGTGGGAGCGAGGTCAAGCATTCATTACACGGTTTCCAAACTCTGCGGTGTCTGCAAAACACTGTTTTAAACGCTAGACATTGCGGTTTATCTTTTATCACACTTGAACAGTGACACATTGGCAGCATTCTCTCAGTTCTTCTATACACTTCCAGCGCTGCCTCAGATAACCTTCTAGTGTTTCGACACACTTTACTGAAGTTGATTTAAAAACCTGTCTTTTCTCTTTGTGCGCGTTCAAGAAGTGAGACAGTCCCGATGCTTTGATGAGCGCTGGCATTTCTAAAGGTCTCTGGGAAAAAACAACTTGTGATTGCTTGAAATTATTCAATGCCACAAATAAGTATGCAGGAAATTATCTGGATATTTAAAATGCCACCTCAACAAAGTGGACCAGATCCTTTTAAAGAACGAAACGTCTTGAGAGCAATCGCATAGAAGTTTGAAATTCAGTGCGCGTTTTGGAGAGGATTGTTAGTTAAAGTGCTAAAAAAGCTGAATAAATAGGCAAATCTCATAATGTTCCACAACCAAATCAAATGGAGGAAAAGTAGATTATTTTGTGCCTAAACAAAGTAAAGCATCTGGTTTTTTCTTACATTATTTTCATCGGGATTGTGCACATTTTCCTGCAAAATTCTCATTATTGCATTGTATTGAAATTCTGTATTAATAAATACAGTGCAGCAAATACAGAGAATGAGCCATGAACATAATGAAAAAGTGTGTGAAAGAGTTTGACACTAAAAGAGTGAAGTATCAAAGCAACGTTTAATGAGAACATTCCCATAACAGCTCAGGTTTGCATAACGCTCAATGAATATTAAAATGAAGTGAGGTCAGTGTAAATGTGTCTATTGTGCTGGATAAACATGAGGAACGAAATGCGCAAACATCAATCATGGAGAGTGTGGCTGTCATAACACACACATACAGGTGCAGCTGAATCAAAGCAGCAGGTTTGTGAATGGAGCAGATGTAATTCATGCTTTGTGTGAAGGAGTGCTTTTTGAATCGCAAGTCTTTTGAAGTGGATACAGCTGATGTCTTTGTGTCACTGAAAGGTGTTTTCACCTCCAGTGCTGTATGAACCGTATCAAGATTTACAACTCGAGCTGTAACCACTTGTGCAGCTCCTTTAGATGAGTTTTGTTGCTTAATTAATTAAATGGAGTGACACATAGAAGTGTTTCTGCTTAATATTCATCATGTAAATGTATACTGTCAGTTTGCTTTTATTTGGCATTGCCTATGGCAGATTTTTGTCGCCCTTCTCTCTGATCTCAAACACAACAATACTGGTCACAGGAAATGATGGTTGCCTTGGTGACAGGATGACCTTGGTTAATTTTTTCCCTCTTTCTGCTAGAGTTGCACGATTAATCGTTGAAAATAACCGCGATCTCATTTCTAAATGGCGAACGAATCGGCCATGTCTATGAAGCTTTGACAAAATTCAAATCTGGATGTATACTGCTGCTCACACAGAGAATTAAATTATCACAGAACAAAAGTTTATAGTTCGGATATAAACACTGATATCTACGCAAGCGAGTAAATCACATTTTGAAAGTAACTTGGCGTTAAATAACGATTGTATCGATTACATCATTTCACCACTAGAGGTGACTATTACAAATGTTATGTATTTGTCATTGAGTCATTCATTCAAGAGATTCGTTCAGAAACACTGATTCATCCACTAACGAAACAAGTAGAGCGCGATTCTGGATAAATTAAGAATCTTGATTTTTTTTTTTTTTTCCCGTTTCAAACAGAGATCATGATTCTCCTAAATAATATGTAATTTACTGGAAGTTCTGACAAAATGTAAATTGCTGCAGTCTATTTAAAATGAATTAATTTGATTTTTTTTATTTTAAAACTTGGTTTGAATGATTCAATGACTCGCTCATAACCATTTTACTTGTAACAAGTAAATTATTTATTACATTTTTAACAGTCACTTGTCGCTACCTCGTGGCGTGAGGATGTAATTGATAAAATCTTCATTTAAAGCGACAAGCTGCTTTCAAAAGGTGATTTGCTCTTTTTTGACCCCTTCCATAGGCAGCAGACTTGGATAGTAGACAGTAGACAAGCATTTGTCTCAGTCCTTTGATAATGATTGATTATAATTAGTATGGTTTGAAACACAGAAGTAACAATACAGTGTGGTTGAAAAGACTGTTAGCTGTTTCATACATGGGTCAGCAGCAACATTATTTAACATAATAAGGCCACTTAAAGGTATTTCGACAGGTTTTGTTGGATCGGTGCATTACCAATGTCGCAGTCCGTTGGTGCCGACCGAACATCCTCAATCGGATGAAGTGATGTGATGTAATCTGGTGATTGCCTGTTCACAGTAGTGGGAGAATCGTGAAAAAAAAAAAAAAAATCATGTTTCTTAATTCATCCAGAATTGTGCAGCTCTAAATGGAATATGGAATAGTGACCTTTTTGTGGTTATGATACAGTGAAATGACATTTGCAATTATTTATTAACCATTAACTCCATTTCTCCAGTCTTCAGTGTTGCGTGATTCTTTCATAAATTAATCAAATACGCTGATTTTCTAACATTATCAATGTTAGAGAGAAGAGGTTTCACTTACACCTCTTCTCTTCCTGTGACACCAATGCCAAATAAATGTGTGCAAATTCATGCCCAAAGTATTATTGCTGTCTTTGCTGTCAGTCTTTGCTGACCTTTGTGATCCACAGCGACTTTGCATAACAGATTGTGTGTGTGTGTGTGTGTGTGTGAGAGAGAATGTGTTAAACTTTAGGTTTGTGTGAAAAAAAATCACAGACAACCAACGCCAAGGTAGCACATTGAATGCCACAGATATGCTTGTGTGTTTACAGAGATCATTGAAAGACAGATTTGGAAAAGATGGAATGGGAGGAAGTGCTCAAAAGGATGAAGATTGTGAAATACACTTTTTTTGTTGTTGTTAATTGAAAACGATCTGTTATGAAAGACCCTTATGAAAAGATCCATTATACATTTCTCTCAGTGTCCTCTCCTGTCTGGAGGGTCGATATTTCTCCTTCAGCAGGATAGTTGAAATTGAGTCATGTTTTTGTAGGACGGCTGAGTGTGTGTGTGTGTGTGTGTGTACGTGGCGCGTGCTCTGATAAGTTTCAGGTTGAGTGAGAGGGCACTGGTTCTTAAATCACTGAAGCGATATGTTTCTCAGTGAGTTTGTCTCAGCGTGGGACTGGAAGTCTGTTTGTGTCTCTTTCTCAGCTCTGAGGATGACTGGCAGCCCTGTGCAGACACTTTCTGCATTTATTTTTTCTTTTTAAACCCCTAAGGGCCAACAAAAGAGT
The DNA here is from genome assembly GCA_037194245.1 of Opsariichthys bidens. Classification (NCBI taxonomy): domain Eukaryota; kingdom Metazoa; phylum Chordata; class Actinopteri; order Cypriniformes; family Xenocyprididae; genus Opsariichthys; species Opsariichthys bidens. Next base: position 18,362,049 of record CM074286.1, on the reverse strand, counting down.
AAAATCTTGCTTGATTTGAAGTTACAGACTGTAGTCACCTAGTTTTTAGAGTGTAGTCAGAATTAAATACAACATGAAATTGACCCTATTTTTACCCTGTGATTGATTCAGTTAGTTCACCCAAAAATGGAAATTCTATTACTCACCCTCATGTCAGTCCAAATCCATGAGACTTTTGCTCATCTTCGAAGCACAAATGAAGATATTTTTCATTAAATCTGCGAGATTTCTGTCCCTCCATTGAAAGTCTGTTCACCCAAATCTCTGACGATTCAAAATGTTCATAAATATATTCTAAAATAAATACATATGAATTAAGTGATTTTAATCTAAGAGACACACATTCTTTATATGATGAACAGATTTCATTTAGTCTATTTATCAAAGAATCCTGGGAGGGGAAATCATGTTTTCAATACAAGATATTAAGCAGCATAATTGCTTTCAACATTGACAATAAGAGATGTTCCTTGAGCATCAAATCAGCATATTAGAATGATTTCTGAAAGATCATGTGACTGAAGACTGAAGAAATTATGCTGAAAATTCAGCTTTGCCGTCACACGTAGAAATAATGTGTATTTTAATATACATTCAAATAAATAAGTTATTTTAAATTATAATATTTCACAGTATCTCTTTTACTATTTAACTTATGAATGGTAGTGTACATAAACATTTGGAAAGTCCCTAACCTTATATATGAGCATGCTTTAGTATCATTAGCAATATCGTTGTCTAATGTTGAATTTTCTAAATAATCACAATATTGAACTAAAATTTCTGATTGCAGCTTTATGTTGTCTTTAAAGCTATCAAAGAATGTCAAATTCTTTGCAAAATATTGTTTCAATATTTAAGTTATTAATTTGTCGGTTCTCCTGCTGATTCTAAGATGAATGGTATTGTGTCTCCCTCTAGTGGCTGAAATATGTCATTTTGACAGCTGTCCACTGGTTTCATCTTGACTGTGTTTCTGTGCAGGTGTAAGGTGGCGTTATGCCCACTGGAGGATTCTGGGGGCTGTAGTTTCCTGTTGCTAAGCTCAGTGAACAACAGACGAGGAGAACAGAGCTGCCATGGCTTTGGTTGACAAACACAAGGTCAAACGGCAAAGACTCGACAGAATCTGTGAGGGTAAGAAATCATGATTTGTCCCCTAAGTAAAGTACTGTCTCAATACCATGGTGCTTTGCTATATGGCATGCAACTTAATAAATACCATACATATAAACCAATACACTGACATTACTGTGGTTAAATTGTATTGCCAGGTCCTGGGAATAGCATGATTCTTTATACACTACAGCTCAAATGTTTGGGGTCGGTACAATTTTTTAAATAAGTCTCTTATGATCTTCAAGGCTGCATTTGTTTGGAGAAAATGACTGCAAAAACAGTAATTTTATGAAATATTATTATAAATTTTAATAACTTGTTTTATATTTATTTTATTCCTGTGATGAAAATACTTTTTTAGTTTTCAGTGTCTCATTATCCTTTAGAAAACATTCTAATATGCTGATTTGCTACTCAAGAAACAAACAAATAACAGCATTTACTTCAAATGAAAATCTTTTATAACATTGTAAATGTTTTTCCTGTCACTATTGATCAATTGAATGCATATTTGGTGAATAAAAATATTGATTTCTTTCAAAAAATAAATTTCTGTCCTTTACATGGTACTCAAAGATACCGATTAGATATGATTTTGGTTCAAAAACCATGATATTAACATTCTCCCATGTCTAAAAAAAAAATAATCCATTTTTTTATTAGTGTGGTGTTTCTAAGCTCTACACAACTTCAAGGACTTTAGTTGTTTGTCAGATGCTGTTGGAATGAATGCGTGTTTGCGTGTGGGCATGTGTGAGAAATGATGTCATCTCGGTTTCCTGAGAAAGTTTTTCCAGTTTCCCAAAATGTTCTTACTGAGCCCATTTGAGAGTCATCAGAGGCAGATTAAAAAAAAAACCTAAAGAGTAACTGGTGAAACTAATGTACGTTTACTCCGAAACACATGCTGAATGTCCGCTAAAGTTGACATCAGTCATGATGATGCAATGTTCCTCTAATGGAGCAGGAACTTAAGTTACTGTTTAAACCCCGTATCACATATGCACAGACGCACACATACATGCAATCAATCCGTAATCCCTAAACGCTGGGAAAGTTTTCCATCCATTCCATGGTTTGGCATCTCTCGGCTGCCTGATATTATATTAGCGTATAAAAGTTTGCATTTGGCTCCTGGACCCCCTCACTGGGACTCCTGAATGCGGTTGATCTGGCAGCATTGCGTTTTCTTCCTCGCACATCAATTAGGCCCACAGTTAGGAAACCGAGGAGGGAAAATGTGCCTCCGGGGATGTTGTAAACTACACTGTGTATAAAGAGGAAGGGCTAGAGAGTCATTGGTTTTTAGGCCTGAAAGGGTGTAGTTCTCAGATGAGAGATTGGCTCTGCAGACCGCAGAAATGTTGCTCTACAGCTTTATATGTTTATTTGTTTTATGTTATGGTCACTTTTAGTAGTTTTCTTTGTATAGCATATTAAATGTGATGTCTTAAAGTCGCCTTACCTTGCATGCTTCTGGCCTTATTGTTGCTGATTCATTGTGCAGATTATTCCAAAGAAAAATAGTAATCTTTAAACAAAACATGCCTTTGCCATTGACGTCATTGGATAATGTTAACCAATTGCCAGATAGCTATTTAGGCGGTACCATTCTGGTACGGAACGGCCAGTTTTGACAGTTGAACTCATCCCACATCTTTTATTGTTGAATAATCCTGTTTCATTTGGAAACGCGTACTTCACGTGGAAGCATGCATGTATAGACCCTTGAAACGTCCAAAAAGAGATGTTTAAATGCATGATGTTCATAAAAACCCAGTTAGCAGGTTGTTTCGGTTTCTTCTGGGAGTTTGTAATTTGTTTGAAGATCAGTAAATCATTGTAGGAATCTTTTCATTGAAGGATTTTTAGCTATTGTGCTGTGGTGTCCCCTATCAGAGAAGTTAAGCAGTGCTTCCAAGTAGTGTAAGTGTGTGACACATTAACCACCAGGTAAAGTTTCAAAGAGATAGTTCAAGTCTGAAAGTTCAGGTGTCAGAAACTTGAGTCGTAGTAATATTCTCTACAGCTCCAGCACAAAGACTACAGTCATCACATCTGCAGCCGCTGGCTCGTTAAATGCCTGACTCGTTTTCCCAGAGCTGGAAAAGCCGAGTTCTTAAGTATACCTCCTATAATGAAGAAATGTCAAGTCTCCTGCTCTACTTTCTAAAAAAGAGCCTTATTACGGGACCACGATGGGATTCCCCAAGGGAATTCTGCTAGCAGAGGAGAAATCTGCAGAAAGAAGAAATGGAAGAGAGAAATGAGGAAGTTAAGTTGTGAATGTGTTGTAGTGAGATGTCTGAATAGAGAGCTGTCAGCTGCAGTGTGTGCGCAGAGGCTGTCAAAAGGCTGCTCTTTTGTACTAGCTGTTCAATAGCAGAACAAACGGTTACTGAAGTGGTTATGAATTGGTCTGAACTTTTTTCCAGAATGAATGTTGTAGCTCTGTATGGCAATGCAGCAAGGTTGCTTTGCTGCTGAGAAGAAAAGCTTTACAAGGCTTGTCATCACATTAAGGAGATTTTGTTTGCAGCTCTTGTGATCATAGGTGGTCAGGCTGGTTTTCTGTACCGACGGTGGCTACTAGGCCAAACCAGCTTGATCAAAATGCTCTACCAGGTCAAACTTAGACCCGCTAAATGGTTGTACAACCACAGACCAGCTAATGGCTATGGAAGACCACTATTGCTGACTGAAAATATCAAAATAATATTCTGTAATTAAAATAATTTTGAAATAGAATATTAGATAAGAAGCTTTGGGTTACACTTTATTTTAAGGTGTCAGTATTACAGTGTAATTATACATTTAAGTATTGAGTAATGACAATAAACTACATCTGTAGGGTTCGGGCTAGGATGAGGGTTTGGTTTAGGGTTAATTGCATGTAATTATGCATAATTATTCGTTTTTACTACAGTAAATACATGAGTAACAATGACACTGTAAAATAAAGTTTATAAATAAGTATATAAAATTTAAAATAAAAATAAATTACAGGTAAATAAAAAAGCTAGTAAAAATGGAAAAGGCACATAATAAAATAACTAAAACCTTAAGCAAATAAATAAATAAATAAATAAATAAATAAAATTAATATGTAAAATAAATGCTGTATAGTATATAAAATATAGCTGCTAGCAGCAATAATGGGGCCTAGTCCTTCTAAGGCCATGAGATCAAAAAGTAGTGAAAAGGAAAAACCAAGAGATACAATAGGAACTACAGCCCTTTTGAGGCTCGGACCCTAATAATAATAATCGAACCAACAGACACTCCTTTTGTATCATGAGGAATGGTATGTTGTACCACAAAACTTTTCAGATTTTTTTTAAAGTCATGAATGATACCTATCCTAATACGTTGATATCTGTAAGTTATTTAAAAATATTTTAACAGAAAATGGTTCAGGTATTGTCAGATCATTTAAACACGCAAACCAACAGTTAAGTACAATGCAGAGCCAAATAAACTCTTGAACATACTTGACACATCAGTAACTATGTGAACATCACAACATGCATGATTTGAACCCACATCTTTCTTGTTAAGTGTTCATTGCTCATCACAGTGCACCACTCAGTTAACACGCATTCACCAGGCTGGCGAGGAGGGCTTCCAAGTCAAGAATAATACAAAAATAATGCTTTCGTCTAAGAAGCCATGTCAAATTTTCTTGATTTTTGTGTACACAGAACATAATTATTATTATTATTATTATTATTTTAATTTTTTTTAATGTAGGGCCTTTACAAAGCACATGGTCGCATTGCAAAATTAATTTACAGGAATACAGATAAATAACAAACATCCAAAACAAAATACAATTCACAGACTAAGAGCTGAAGTAATATTCAGAGAAAAATCTTGTATTTTATGTAAAAAAAAATCTTGTAAAAATGTTGAGGTTTTTGAAAGAAAGAAAGGAGAGTGCTTGACTGATCTCTTGAGGTAGCGCATTCCACAACACTAAAAGGCCCCCAAGTGAAGTAAATCCGATAAATATGAAGGTCATCAAGAGCTTTGTTAGTAACGGTTAGTACCTTGAAGTTTATATGCAAGAAAACTGGAAGCCAGTGAAGGTGATAAAGAATTGGAGCAATCTTCTGCTCATTCTTCCTTTTGAGGGTGATCAAAACGGGCTGCAGAGCTTTGAACATATTGTAACGTTTGATGTTTTCAGCTGAAAGGCCATAAAGAAGTGAGTTACACTAATTAAGTTGAGAAGGGTCTAAGGCCTGTGTAACAGTTTCAGCATCTTGCTGACTAAGAGAGGTTTAAAAACGAAAAATATTACTTGGGTGTAAAAAATCTGCCTTTATCACTTTTCCAATGTGGAATCAAGATGAACACCAGGATTTCAAACTGTTGTAAAGGGCATAATAAGGTCCTTTCAAATCTATCAGTTGCCATATTTTTTAGACTGAGAGTTTTGCCGAAGTTCAATTTAAGGGGATTTTCCTCCAGCCAAATCTTGAGTTCCTTGATGCAAGGTGTTAAAATAGGAGGAGGAAACAATTGAGGCTGAAGGAGTGCTAAATTAAATCTGTATGTCATCAGCAATGCATATTTCTTTTAATCTAGTGTGAGTTGTTCTTGTAACAAAATGAGGGACATAATGAGAACATTTTGATAAATTGTTAAGTCAATAAGCAACTTAAAAATATAAACACACAGCATATACCACAATCGGAAATCCCAGCTGAACAAGAAAGAGAGTAAATTAGTCGAAATAACGTTTCATTTCACTGCATTCTGCTTTTAATCACTTCATATCCTTTTTTTATGAATTTGTTTCCCTCAAAGAGCTCTCATATTAGTAGTCATGTATAAAATTGCTTACACATGTATTCCCAGATAGGCAGAGAAGCTTGTTGAAGCCAAACGTCCCACAGGGTTTTGTATTAGATTAGTCGCAGTCTCTCGGGCACAAAGGATTTATGAAAATTCTCTCTTTTCCTTTGTTTCTGTCGCTCTGTCTTTCTCTCTTTTGTTCCTTCTGCAGTTCTGCAGAAGGATAACTAAAGACAGTGTTGCCATGATACTGCTCTCCTTGATTTTTCTGTTGTGATGAAACTGTACAGATCCATGTTGTTTTTCCTGGTAATTTTGTAGCAGAAAGAACCAAATATAATCCTCACTGCGTGTGTTTAAGCAAAAGACACAAGAGAAAGAAAGACTGTTCTAGAGAGATTTGATTTCATTTGGCTGTATTACATAGTCTCTGTTGCTCTTTTCCAAAACCCAGTGAACTTGTAAGGCATCAATGCCACACTCCAAAAGGTAGGCAGTATAATTATAAGGGAGCTTGTCATGGCATTGAATTGGATTATAAAAATAGTTAGTTAATCTGATAGGCTACTTCAAAGAGTTGATAAAAATAGTGCATTCTAAAATGAGCTGTTATTTATGTGTATTATGTATTTTTATGCAACTTCACATTATGTGATTTTTAAGTATTTGTGCCATTATCAGCAATGTGATAATTCTGAGGGCCTGTTTCACAGACAAGGTTTTGATTAATCCAGGATTAGTTCAATTAAGACATTTAAGTACCTTTTTTTTTAATTAATTGTGTCTAAAAAAGTGTGCATCTTGGGACAAAATAATGGCACTGACATATTTTATGATATTTCAGTGCAAGTTGCTCTCAGTTCAGACAGTTAAAACATACATTTTAGTCTGGGACTAGGCTTAAGCCTTGTCTGTGAAACCGGCCATGATTTTTTTAGTCGAATCTCCCATGTTGAGCACTTTTTGTATGTCGTGCCTTTGTAGAGTGTACAATTGTGTCATTTATGTCGAAGAAATTATATTGGGACTTCCGACTTATATTGGTTTGCAATCTGGAAATGGTAACGTATACAGGTGTTGTTGATTCTGAACAACAGGGTTAAAGCCAAATGGAAATTCGTGCCATAGCTGTATTACAAGCATCAAAGACTGTTTTATAAAAGTGAAGGGATCAATACAAGGCTAGTGGTGTAAAGTCACTTTAAAACTGTGCACAGCTTTAGATGGTATCAAAATGCAGAAAGTATCACAATGCCAAAGGATTGTTGGAGAATATGCCTCACAAGTCTTTCTCTCTGGTGTTTGTGGGGATCAGAAAGGATTTGGGTGGAGTGTTTCAGTGGCAGGTGGGCAAAATCTGTTCAGAAAAAAAGCTTTTCCTAAACTGAAAACTCTTAGCATTCATAGTGTTGGAATGTTTTCCATGAAACGCATATTTGCTAGCTTTTAGATTTTGTAGTATTATTTTGATGCCCCTTCACCCCCTGTGAGTTTTATTATGCTTATCTTAAAAACATAGCCATGCTTTCTCAGTGGGGAATAGCAAAACATCGGGTGATGGTTTCTTTGTTTATGTTGAATAAATGCCTGGAAAAAACAGTTCTTGTTATATTAAAGGGATAATTCATCAAAAATGAAAATTCTGTCTTAGTTTACACACCCTCATGTTATTCTAAACCTGTATGAATTTCTTTCTTTTGCAGAACAAAAAAGAAGATATTTTAAATGAATGCTGGGGTCCAAACAGCATTAGGCCCCATTAACTTTCATTTTATGGACAAAAATCCATTTTTAAAAAAAAATATCATCTTTTGTGTTTCACAGAAAAAAGAAAATCCTACAGGTTTGAAATGGCTTGAGAGCGAGTAGATATTGATGTGTTTATGATGTTTCTAAGAAATTATAGCATCCTTATCAGGGCTTCTAAAATTGTTAGCCAGATGTCCCTTGGCTTCTGTGCCTTCCAGTTGGGCTACCTAAGTGTATCATCGGCACCGCCTTTCCCGACGACAGCTATCTTAATTATTGAAATAAAATTCCTTCCTTGATTTGCGTTGTTCACTCTCTTGACTTATTTGATGGAGAGATGTGATCCCGGAAGTTTTTGATCATGCTGATTTGTCTACAGTGAAGTTTAGTCAATGTTAACATTACTTGGCTTGTATGTGTGTGTGTGTTTACTTCTCTTCTTCCAGCTGCATCCACCTTGCCTTCTCTTCTTCTGACTGTTTGGGAAAGACAGTTGATACTGCCACCCCCTGTAAAGGAGTGTTGTTCTCACTTAATTTAATGTTGCTAAGTGATAGAGATTGCATGTGCAGTGGAGATAATTGTGAAAGTTGCTGATGTGTGTGTGTGCGCGCGCGTTCGTGCGTGTGTGTGTGAAAATGTTAAGAAGTGCTTGGATTTACACTGGTATTCCAGTTCTACTCAGCCAAAAAAGACAGGTCAGAATGAAGAAAAAGGGACAGCCAAAGAAAAGCAGACTGCCACTCCTATCTAATTTCAACATAAAAGAAAAAATGTCTTTTTTTTTTTTTTTATTTGGGCTAGTTAAATCCATTTCTGGCTTCAAAAATCTGCCGAAGGACTACCTGGGATTTTAAAATTTTGTGTGCCCTGCTTATGTAATTTTTACGGAAAGTGGTCTCACAATTTGCATCAGATCTGATGTAATGGACCTTTTTTTTTTGTTGTTGTTCATTAGCTTCTCCAAGCTTTATGACCTCATTTTTGGTGTGCTGTACTGGGTATTTGGAGGCAGTGGTTCATGTAGCTGCGCTGGTGTCAGCATGGGTCATAATGTAATAGATGAGTGGTGATGCTGTATCTCTGCATTTGCATAGCTCTGCAGGCATTGCTGGCCCATCATAGGATTACTGTTCAATCAGGATTTGACGTTTCCTGACAGTGCCACACGATTTTGCCCTGCTGCATTAGATCTGTATTAGTTTCACTGGCCCACCTCTTGGAGTCCAGAAAAGACCTCCTGCTCAATGCCAGCAAAGCTTTTGAAAGAAACACGGACCACCTCAACCACTGGCATCAGGTAAGCGTGTCCACGGCAGCATGTGTTCCTGTCCAAAGGGATTTCATTGTATTCATTATCATTGGGGACACATTTTGTGTGTGTTTGTATGTGACGTCACAAAGAGGAAGAGTGGATTTAAGCTGGCTTTATTTGGTCTGTAATCCCTCATAGCAATCTGAACGAGTAAAATGTTCGGAGTTGGAGCGGATCAGCTTCGCTGGATTATCACAAGCCCCTGCCTCCCCCACACCAACCCTCCCCTTGTTAAAATTTTCCTTCCTGTTTTCTCTCTTTTTCTTTCCCTCGGTCTGTTCACGCTTGACGCTTTACATTGCCAGAATGGAGTAGTCAGGCAGGCTTCATCTACCAACATTATTTGTGAGGTTGCTTGGTGTCCTCTTTCCTGCTTCCATCACCACCAGCAGTATTCCCCAGATTAATTATTCACCGATCGCCAAGCAAGAGGAGCCATTTGATAGCCAGACCTTGCCACTGTGATAGAGACGGGAGACAGAAATTACAACTGGACCTCAGGTGAAAAGCAATATCTTCTATTTTAATTTTTTCTTCCATACTCCTTCCTTTTACCACTTGAGATCAGCCTGCAACTAGAAACTTAAAGGAAAACCTTTCTCATTTTTCTTCCCTGTGAGTAAGGTATATCTATTCCTCATGTTGATCTCCAGTAAGCAGTTGCCGATCGGCCGCTCCCAGAGCTGGGACACGCTGGGTGGGAATGAGGGTCATTGGGAGCGCAGTGACAGTGTTTATGAGCAGCAGGCCCGGATGGCTGGTCGACGGAACTCACTGAGCTATGGAGCAGATACAGGAGGGGGATGGTACGAGCCACCGCCTGGAGTGCGTCCTCCTGACCTCGATTTGAAACGGGAGCCAGACTCCTACCAGCAATCTCTTTACAACCAAGGTTATTTAGATCGTCCGGACCCACGTAACATAAGAAAGAGCTCCGTTCCTGAGTTGAACAGCCATTACGATAGACCATCCATGGCAAACCGTGGTTCCCTGCCACACCATGACTACTATCAGCAAGACCCAGGCATGCCACCTCGGCCAACGGATGGTTTCTACCGAGGAGAGCAACCGCATTCTGTCAATAGGTCATCTTCACATTATGGAATGATGGCAGGTCCTCGGCAACTGTGGGAACAGAGCTCAGGAGGTCGACCTGGTTCTGCTGCCCCAACACCTGGCATACCTCCTCCCCCACCTCCAAGTGCTCATGACATGGGTCGTATTTATAGGGAGCCATCCCTGCCTGGACCCCCACCTGCTACTCCTGGCACAAAAATGATGCAAGATGGGCAGCGCATTCCAAGCCGAGCGCCATCTCCTGCTCGTTATATGATGGAGCCAAATTCTCCCCGTTACGGTGCTGAGCCACCAGCCTCTCTCACTAGCCATTCAGTCTACAGTGATGTTAATGGAAGGCCGATTGATCAGCCAACAGCCACCTGCTTGGTGGTTGATCCAGTTGCTCAAGGAATGGATGGAACTGCCCGAGGTATGGTCATGCATCTGGAAAACCCCTCACCATACACCATACAGCAGCAACAGCAAGCCCAACAACAGGCTCAACAGCAAGTGCAGCAACAAATGCAACAACAAATACAGCAGCAGCAAATGCAGCAGGTTCAGCCAGTGCAGCAAATGCAGCAGGTTCAGCCAGTCCAGCAAATGCAGCAAGTTCAGCCAGTGCAGCAAATGCAGCAAGTTCAGCCAGTGCAGCAAATGCAGCCAGTGCAGCAAGTTCAGCAGGTACCACAGGTTCAGCCAGTGCAGCAAGTTCCACATGTGCAACCCGTGGCACCTCCAAATCCTGTCTACTCTCCAGTTCCCCCTACAGCCCTTGCCCCAGTAACCACTCCTGCTCCGTTACCGCAACTTTCTGCTCAGCCTCTTACTGCTCCTCCTCCACTGTCCCTCAGACCCCAGTGGCTCCTGTAGACCCTAAAAAAAATGCAGACCCTGAGTTTCTGGCTTTGCTGCAAAAAGAGGGCCTTTCGGAAAGCACCATCACTTCTCTACTGCAGCAGGGCTTTGACTCCACTGCAATGTTGGCTGTTATGGAGGAAAATGATGTCCGTTCAGTGGCCCCCAACTTGGGCCAAGCCAGGGTTCTGTCTCGTGTTGTGCTAGGTTACAAACGTCCACCTGAAATCCTTCCTGCTACCCCAATGCATCCTAGTGCTCCAGTCCGTGGCAGATCCAACAGTTTTAGCCATCGCAGTGACATTTATGTGCACCAGCCGCCACCCTTGACTCCGGGCTTGGAGTCCCACTATATGCAGCCACCCTCTACCCCCATGCAGACTATATCTCCAAGGATGGGTGAGGGCTATAGTCGGAGACCCAGCAGTGCTCCCTCCCAGCAGCTTCTTGAGTCCAGTGGGTATCCTGGAGCCAGGTCTGCAGGAGCATACAGTGGGTCTGTGGTTCCAGTCCAAAGTCGCCCATTGTCTGGCTACAATCCGCATGCTGGCTTGCCCATGCCACCCATGACTGCAATGTCCCAGCATGTAGCCATTCCATCACATCTGCCAGTAATGCCACCACAAATGGCGATCCATGCAATGCCACAGCCTTTGCCAGCACTGCCTGCAGTTCCCCAACAAATGACTATGCCTGCTTTGGCACCCCAGCAAGCTCCAAAGGCATACACAACCAACTATACTGTACCAATGGAGTTGATGAAGAGGGATCGGAGCTTGGCCACGATGTCGCCCATGCCCAGTCCCAATGTAAGCCCACAAGTAATGCGTAGGGCTGGAGTGTCCTCAGATGGATCCCTAGTACCTGTTGGTAGTGCCGTCCCAGGCCAAAATATGAATCTGGCTAATCAGAAGCTCAGCAGGCGTACTGGACCTCCAGTCATTGTCTCCACTATGGCATCGCCGGACACAAGTAAATCAAAGCCCTCTTCCATTACCGTTTTCACGTTCTCCTATCTTCCCCTCCTCCACCCTCTCTAGTGCTTCAGCTCCTAACTGTCTGTGTCAGAGTGTGCATGTCTGAATCATATGATTGTAGGCTAATTGATTCGAGTTATATTTTTCCCTTTGAACTTCAGTTTTCAGAAGCACAACACAGATATACCTCCTTTGAAGAATAAACAGTGCTGTTTGATTTGTGTCTGAAATAGTAATAAATTGAGTTGCTAATGATTTTCCAAGACATATTGATCTTTTACTGAGATATCGTCCCTGTTCCTTCTATTGAGCAAGACTTGTCTTAATTTATGAAAGATAATTCTTTCAGATCAAAGCTTATGGAACTAGTTTGGATTTGTTTTGTTCTAGGTCATATGCAGCTTTTTTGTGCATAAAGGGTTATAAAAAAAAGAAAATTTTGTTGTTATTTAGCGTGTCAGCCCTCATCAACTTTTTATACCTTGTCAATGAAGAATAGCATACCGCTGAATATTGTATTTTTGTGGTCTAGCACAAGCTCATTTAAAAGTAAGCTAGCTTTGAACTTTCTTTTTACAATGAGTGGCATGGTAAAATATGCTAGAATGTGCAAGCGTGTTTTCATTATGTTACCTTATGGTTCATTGGCCTATTATGTTATTAGTCACATTTATGCAGTATTAGCCATTGTCAGCTTCAGGGTATCACTGTTTTTTGTTTTTTTTTTTTGGGCTTGGAATTCTATATTACATTGCTTTTATATTCTGTACGTTCTCTTGTAGTTGCATGTCTTATTGTTTATTTTCATGGTTTGTCTTTGCTAGTTTAAACCTCTATCACTATCTTCCCGTCGCAGCTGATCTGTTCGACTAAGATACTGTTAGGGAAGTGTAGCCTGTCAGTTAGTGGTAGAGCCCCTTGATACATGTTTGTTGTGAATTGTCACTTAGAGGCATATACAGGCAAGTTCAGAATGGACCAGCACAGGGATAGAGTGACATTTTTTTAAACTAGAATGAAAATAATATCACAATGCAAAAATCTTAAATAGACCTAATTTTATTTTATGCAATAATATATATTTTGTGGGATTCAAATTTTGTTGCAAAACTGATGTTGATGCACATGTATGTTTTTCATCTGTAAAAGGTTATGGTGTCATATTTCTGTATTCTTGAATCCCACCTGGTGCAGCTGGTGTTGGAGACAGTTTCCAGCCCACATTGGCTGTTTCAGAAAGATGACCAATGACTGCACTGAGGGGGAGGGGAGGTAGCGCAGGGAGTTTTACTCTGAGCCGAAATGGAGATGCAGTGTCAGACCCCGGCAGGAAATTAAACAACACATCACCATAGTCAGGCTAATCACATTGTGGTGATAGTAATCAGAGTGTATGGATATGATTGGAGAGCCTCTGGGGTGGGAGAGAAATGAGCGGTGATAAACATTATTAAAGGCTGACTGGTTCAGTGCCTGGTTAGCAAGCAGCTTCAGTAGGGTTGGGCAGAATGACTAAAATCTCAGTTTGCGTTAATATATTTAATGGGAACTATATGTTTCATGAAATAATTATTTGTTCTGGAAATTCAACAAAAATGGTTTATATGTTCGTTAACTATGTTAGTTTATATGTGATTAAGCTAATTTTGGATAATCCAGTGAATTAAAAACTTGGTTGATCTACTACATAGTAATGCAAATGTCTGAACTGGTTGAGCAGTCCACCCATGCCTAGAAAAGAGGACAGATAGCATTATAATCTTTAAACTCGTCTTTTTACGATGGACTAATCCACGGCCTCCTGACTGTCTCGTGCATCCTTTCTTCTCGTTTCTCTTTTTAGAGGCTTCCGCTCCCTTTGTTGTCTTTTTTCCTCCCTTTGCTTCTGTTACACCTTCTCTGCCATCTCACTTGAGTTAATGGGTTTAGCTGGCTTTCGTTCCTTGTAATGAAACCATTTCTCCAATGCCCCAGTCATTTTTGACTCCAGATGTTTCAGGTTGGATAGAGTCAGAGTACATTGCTCATGTCCTAAACATCTGTGAAAACACCAGTGGGCAAGCGGCCTTGAGTATAATATGAGCACTTCCCTTATGCACAACAAAGTCATTTGCATGTGGGTGATGGTTGTTTGTTTAGCCAGTAATTTCGTCTGCTAATGGACGGGCTGTAGACTGCGGGCTCACAGGGTATTCCTTAATTGTGTGTTGCTAGGTGACCTGTTTTTGGTAGCAACGACTGCTCTGATTTTTTTTTTATTATAATTATTATTATTGTGCTCTCTCTTTTAGAAAGCATGCACATACACCATAATGTATCGTTCCTTACGGTCTAATACATCTCAATGAACTAATCTGAAAAGAGCCTGCTTCCTTATTCCTTTACCATATATAGTCATTCCAAATGCCCCCAAGACTAATTGTGTCTATATATGGACATGCAGGGGCGACACTGGCAGAAGACCTTCCTTTCTAGTAAGAAGGATTACGTAGCCATGGCGATGGGTGTCACAGTCAGACCATATGAGAGTGTTGCAGGTCAGGTGTGTCCATGTGTATGTGCATTGTTGTTTGTGTTTTATTGTATCTGGTTTATGATTTGATATTGATTTTGATGCTTTTGAAGTTCTTTTTTTGAATGAGAGCTCTTACGACCGAAGTGTTTAGAGTGATCATCCTGTAGTCTGGGATAAGCCGCTCCTGGTCATGGATCAGAAGTGTTATGCTGAAAGGACGCTTCATGGTACGCTTCACTGTAGTGCACAATGTTTAGTTGGACTGTTTCATTCTAGGCCACAGTGCTAGTGCTTGCTAGATTCTAGATAGATGTATTGAAATGCAGCATCAGAGCCACTTTGCCATTGGCTTGACAATTAACAATGTTTTTTTTTGCAGTTTCTGAAAGAGAATCAACGTTTTTCAGTGTAAAGGTGATTACATGGTTAAAAAGATGGAACGACAAGATCAGTCACAATTCAGTATGCAAATAGTGTGGTACGGTCTTCACTTTTCATAAACTTTTGAATGGCAAACAAGCGATGAACATAAATCTAATTAGATATAACTAGATAAAAGGGACTGAAAGTTTGGATTCAAATTTTTAATGTATAAGCTTTTTTTGAACACAGATCATATGTAATACTATGGTATTATTTGGAGTAGCCTGTTGTATATCTTGATAAACGAATACATAGATTTCAAAAATTAGACCTACATTTTTTTTAGTTTATTAAAATAGAAAACAACTATTTTAAATTGTAATAATTTACAATATTACTGTTTTACTGTATTTTTGATTTAAGTAATTTAATTTAAATTTTATTTACTTTTTGAAAATAACAGAATTCTCTCAAAAACATAAAAATTGTAATGTTTCCAAACTTTGTATATACATATGTTTATGCCAATAGCTGATATGATGTCTACAATTAAATATATACAATTAAATAATGATATATCAGATGCACAAAAAGTACTGTAACAAAGAACACTTATTTTATTCAATACTCAGTTAAAATATTCAATTAAATTCAATAATCTCAGTTCAATAATCTCAAGTGGCCAAATATCAGTTTATGGATCTGCCTTTTGCTCATTATTTTCTCACTATTTTTTTTCTTTTTCTTTTTTTGGTAAGAGTCTTTTTTATTTATTTATATCAATTCTCTATTTATGGTTGCTGAAACAAATATGAGTATTTACCTATTTTTTTAAATTCATTTTACAGCTTTTATTCTTGGTATGACTGTCCAAGAGAATAAATGTGGTTTCTTCTCCATAAAAATGACTTGAATGCAGTCAGTGACCATTAATCTGTAGAAATTTGATCAAACTCTAAAGGAAATTGAGGAAAATCTACATAAAGTAGGGCAAAGAGTGAAAATAATGAATGAGAATGGAGGGCAAATGACACTCAAAACCAAAAGTCATTTCAGTGCCAATTTCTCCAACTCAGCATATTCAGTTATTGAGGCTTTTAGAAATGAAAAGAGAAGACTGAGAGAGGGAATGAAAGAAAAGAGATTAGAGAGGTAAAATCCCACTAGCCATCTGTGCAGGACGGGCCCAGTGGGAAAGGATGGGGGGGGTTTGGGGTTAGCGGTCTCCATCAGAACATAATCCTGCAGAAATGAATGAATGCGTGTACTGTAATCCCTGTCTTCAGTAGCACAACTCATCTGACCTATCTCTGACGTGTACATCTGTCCCACATGGCATATTAGCATTAAAGAATCAGAAATTGGTGTGATATTGGTTTGTTTGAACATATGAATAATCAATTTGGCCTGGTGCTGCAGCATGTAGACGAGAGATGTATGTAAACAACTACCAGCGTCTGATATTTGCAACTTCATAAAATCTTAAACAACTTGTGAATTTTTCATTTGTAAATCACTTTGGAATACAGGATCTGCTAAATGAATACATGTAGGCGTGCTTTTAAATTTATACTACACATTGCTTGTATATACAGTGTGTATTGCATGTGTGTGCGCATACTAAGTGTTTGCACAAAGTCACAGAGGTTGAATGAACAAATGGATGTGATTCTAGTGTTCAACAATAAAGATGGGCTGATGGAGGAAGCGCTTCAGGCCGTTTAACACAACAACACTTGCTCTGTTGGGCCAGTACTGCATTGTAACTCTCACACATGCATGTGTTTTAATGCGTCGCAAACACAAACATTTGGTTTTATGGGATGTTTTGCACATTGATGTTCCCAGTACATTGTTTGCATTGTGTTGAAATTGCAAGAAAGATTTTCTGTCTTTAAAACATTAGTAATTAAGTGTGTTTATGAATTTATTGCTCCTGTGCAGTTTTATTTATTTATTTTAACTGTATAATTTTCAGTATTATTGCTAATTAAGTGTAATAGATTGGTTTGAATTAAAATAGATAAATAGATTGTGTTTTAAATGTATATAAATGTCTTTATTTTAAATTAATATATTCTATTATGTAAATGTATTAATTTCTAAATAAAACAAATATTTTTTCAATTAAATTATATGAATATATTTATAATAAATGTAAAAAATATAAACATTTTCTGAAGCATATAAAGGTATTACTCTATATTATTACGAAATGTATTATTTACCTTTATATTATTTTTAACATTAACATATATATTACATTATGTTATACATATTAATATAATACTTATTAATATAATTCATGTTATGAAGAATTAAAAAGTTATAAGTGCTTAATTTACATAAGGGCTTCAAATATATAATTTTTGTGGTGTGGACTGTGAAAATATTGGGATGGCAAAGTATACTGTAAATGAACAGGTCCTGTATATTACCACAGAGTTTATAAACAGAGACTTGTACCATGTAGTTAAGATGGACACATGTCTTTGTAAAGAATGAGGGAACAAGTGGATGTCTGAAGAAAAGAATCCATGTTTACAATATTCCGTGTCTGTCTGTGTGTGTGTGTGTGTGTGTGTGTGTGTGTGTGTGTGTTTTAGACAATGTGAGATAGTAAACAGGTCCCAGTGAATTATTCATTGTGAGAAAATGAAAAGGTCACGGAGATTGGGTTTCATTTGTAGATGGAGAGGCAGATCTATTTATGAACACAGACAGCGCAAGCAGGTCCAGATGTTGTAAGGACCAGAAATTGTTTAGCTCATTAGTTCAATGCAAACTATGAATGAAAAAAGACATGAAAGAATCGTCTGAAGCTTTGTATGCTGTGTGAATTTCTATATACCTGCAAGGACACACTTGTGTTTGTTTTGTACAGACATCTGCTCAAAGAAACTTGTTCAAGTCATTGTGTAAAAATGTTTGCAACCTGTTTTGCTTCCATAATGTGATGTCTTAAAGTAATGAAACATTGAAAAATGTTGGGTGGGTTATGATTTTGAAAAGTGGGCGTTGCATATCCTCAGAACAGTTTAGTGGTTGAAGGGGAGGAGTTGAAAATAAGAGTGACTGGTGACAGTAACATGCATCAGTGAATCATTCACGTGATTTTCTTTTGATTTTGTTTTATTTATTTATTTATTTTACACTTTAACTGAGTGTGTGTGTGTGTTCGTGTGTGTGTCCTTTGCTGCAACTCTTACGCTATGTTAAGCACTATCACCTCATAAAGAGCCTCTGTCTTTAGTGTAACAAAACACAGCTGTGTGTGTGTGTGTGTGTGTGTGTGTGTGAACGCACATTGTAAACCTCTCATTCCCTGGTCCAATCTCTCGTTCAGATGGCCAGATGGCTCCTGTCATATAGAGAACTAACAGAAGGAGGGAGCGAGAGAATGTGAAACTAATGAATAGAGGGAAAAAAAGTATTTTGGGGAACGAAACCGAGTGAGAGAGATCACATCTGCTGTGTGTGAGTGTGTGTGTGTGTTCGCTTCAGGACGGTGAGAATGAAGATTGAACACTGTGCTAATTATCGGTTAACACTTTTTGTTTTGTCTTGTTTGGTCGCCACACCAGGTTTACTTACCCATCACTCTTAAGTAACAGTAGAGCCTTCATATCATTCATTCTAAGTTTTGGCTGGGAGAAGTTTGCCCGAACAATTGAGGCTGGAAGAGTGTTTAAAACTTATTTGAAAATTGTCAAAATTTTTGCAATTCTGTTTGGTTGCACAGAAATGACACATTTCACTCTTAAATTACAAAAGAATTTGAAATAATTTATGTCAAATCAGAAAAATGAAAATCATTTTATATGTTTTTTTATATGTATGTATTACAAGCGGTGCTTGTTTGTAGGGCTGCACAGTTTCACCAAAAATCAGGCATCAAAAATAAATATTATTTTTATTATTATTATTATTATTATTATTATTAAATAAAAATATTTAACAAAATAAGAAAAATTACTATTGGATTATTTTACTGTAAAATAAAATATGTTTTTAAAAATAGTAATGTTTTGTTTTACATTACAACTGTAAAATTACAATACTAATATTTATGGATACTTTAAATATCATCATTTTAAAACCATCAGGCTTTGTTGATAACAGTCGCCTTCTAAGTGCGTTTTACAGGTTCTTATTGCAAGTTTGGGATGCTAGTTGCCAATTTTTAAAAAAATATAGTACCAAACTTCAACACACAGCACTTCTATAAATGTAATTAAATTGTAGCTTTTAAAAATTTGATAATCGCCCTAAGCCATTTCGTGTTTTTGGTTTTATTTTAATTCATTGTGCAGCCTTACCACATTTATACTTTTGTATTTTTCCCCTGAAGTCCACTTATGAGGTCAGTCAAGATTTCTTGCCCCCAAAGCAGTGATAATTTAGATTTTCATGCCCACTTTCATGCCACCCTCTCTTGGATCCTTTTAAAGGACCCCTTATAATACATGTTTTGCTACCATACCTTTAAAACTTTATGTGAACGACATCTGTTATGATGGGCTAACTGGTGTACTTCACACTGTCGTACATCAAGGTGTGGCAAGTTGCTGAATACTAATATGTGTTGCTATGTAAATGAGAGTGTGTTATGATGAGCTCATTACCATATGACCAATGATTTCTGAAAGCAACATTTTTTACAGATTCGTTTTTTATAAATGTTTACTTTTAACTGGAGTGTTGACAATGTAATAGTATGTCTATGTACACTGTTTTACTTGAAATGTGCAATGAAAATCCTGTTTTCCGTGGTATGTCCCCTGTAAGGCTGATATTGTGTTATCTCAAACTAATTGTGCTGATCTGGTTCCTCTGACCAGCTGTGTGTTATTTGACCCTCCACTCATGTGGTGACTGTTCCACAGCCTTAAATTCCTTTCTGTGTGTGTATTTCTGAAAAGTGTAGCGAATGCCTTGACTTTCACTGGAAATCATGTTAAGTGATTTGGGACAGCGTGTATTGGCCACTGTGACTGTGTTCATTTGGTGTTAACTTAAGTAGCTTAAAATCACTCATTCAGCTGGGCTGAACACAACATGAGCTGCTACACTTCTTTGTTGAGTCTGCACAATGCAGTATGGAGTATACAATGAACTCTCCTTTTAGTCATTTCTTTACAGTTGATATTCATTCACAAGTTTTCTCATTTGATTGGATGTTTGTTTGTTTTCTACTTCTTTCATAAATTCGACAGTTTTTTTCTTTTAGTTGGTATATTTGTCCTTTGATGTTCATTCATTCTTTTCATTATTTGGGTCTTAGTTCGTTCATTCATTCATCCATTCATTCATTTGTTCGGTCATTAGTATGTTTTTTATGGGTTGTCCTTTTGGGTCTTCATTCATTCATTCAGTGTTTGTTCATTCGTTCTTTTGTTTGAGTCTTTGTTCGTTCATTCATTTCATACTTTCATTCATTTGTTCGGTCATTAGTATGTTTTTTATGGGTTGTCCTTTTGGGTCTTCATTCATTCATTCAGTGTTTGTTCATTCGTTCTTTTGTTTGGGTTTTAGTTCGTTCGTTCATTCATTGATTCATTCATTTGGTCATTCTGTCATTTGTTCATTAGTCTGTTCATGTTTTACAGGTTATTTTGGTTCTTCATTCATTAATTAGTTCATTAGTTTGTTCATGTTTTTTATGGGTTGTTCTTTTGGGTCTTAGTTCAGTCATTCATTCATTGTTTGGTCATTAGTTTGTTCATTTGTTCTTTTGTTTGGGTTTTAGTTTGTTCGTTCATTCATTGATTCATTCATTTGGTCATTCTGTCATTTGTTCATTAGTTTGTTCATGTTTTTTATGGGTTGTTCTTTTGGGTCTTAGTTCATTCATTCATTCATTGTTTGGTCATTAGTTTGTTCATTTGTTCTTTTGTTTGGGTCTCAGCTAATTCATTTATTCATTCATTCACTGTAAGGTCATTAGTTTGTTCAGGCTTTTCCCCTTTTGTTTATTTGTTTGTGCATTTGTTTTATGTGCTTTTATGCTTTTTCTTTAATTAGCTTATTCAAATGCATGTCTGTGTTTTTTCTCGCATTGTATTGATGTTTGTTCATTCATTCATTCATTCATTCATTCATTTTTGGTCTTTAGTTCGTCGTCAGTGTCATTAATGTATTAGTTTGTTTGTTGAGTTGGTCTGTTGATTTGTTAGGGTTTTTTGTATTTGTTTAGTTGTTAGTTTATTGATTTGTTCAAACATTTATTTGTTCATTCGTTCGTTCATTCATACCTTTGTTTGTTCCTTCAGTTTTTCCTCTTTCATTTATTTGTTTTTTCAGTTGTTTGTGTATTATGTTGATTCTTTAATTAGTTTCCTCAAATATATGTCTGTTTCTTTTATTACTTTGATGTTACACACACACACACACACTCACACACACACACACACACACAGTAGTCTCATTACATAAGCCAAATAAATATCATTTTAACAGACAGAAGTGACTGTCATTTTTGAGCATAGAGGGAGGCTGAATAAAAGAGAGGTAGAAAGAGCAAGAGAATATAAAAGAAAGGCAGGCGGAGAGATTTGAGTGGAAGGGAGAGGCTGGCAGTCTCTAACCACAGTGGTCTCCAAATCATAAATTTGAGAGCGAGGGAGTGTGGTTGAGGGAAAAAAAAAGGAGTGGGTCGAAAAAAAGAACAGCAGAAGGGGGAGTGATTGGAAGCGTGAGGAGTGGAACGGCACAACTCGTTTGCACTGGCACTCGTGTGGGAATTTTTGACCCTCACCCGCTTTCCGTGACTCTCCTCGACTCGGCCAGCCGTAATTATTCCTCTCCTTTTTAACCTTGAGAGGTTTGTTCTAAAATGAAACGAGAGGGGGGATGAAAAAGGCAATCAAGATGGACAAACCTAGAGTGAGAGGGTAGAACGAGGAATGAAAACAAGAGGCTCTTCTGTCCATCTCCGAACGCTTCCGTTCCTGAGCGACTGACCGAAGAAGAGCAGATATCTCCGCTTACCCACATATGGGGGAGTGAGCAAGCTAGCGACAGACAGCGAGAGGAGGGATACCCCTAGGACACAATCACAGGAGAACGCTTTTTCTCCACCACCTCCCTCCATTTTTTTTCTCCCCTGTTTTTTGGGCTGCTCTTCATGGGAGGAATGTGGAGGCAGCATTTTCCAGGCAAGACGCATGTTTCCAAAATTGGCCAAAAGCAAAAGTGTGTTTGCATGCGTGTTTGCGTGTGTGTGTGTGTGTGTGTGTGTGTGTGTGTGTGTGTGTGTGTGTGTTTGCACGGTTATTGCTTTTCAGTGGTGTCACAAGCGCATGTCTTGGCTGCTGTCTTTGACACATCTGCAAACTAGTTTGGCATGTGTGCGCAAACACACACAATGCATTGTGCTCTGGACTCCTTATCATTAGTGTGTGTGTGTGTGTGTGTGTGTGTGTCTGTTTGTTTGGCAACCAAATCCCTGGCTAATAGATCAGGAGGGGTGGAGAGAGAAGAAAAAGTGACGCAGCACAGATACACTCTTACTAGACTCTCATGCACCTGGTTTATTTCAGGTTCTGGATGGTCATTCAGAAATTTGACTATCTTAACTGTTTTTCCTGCAAGTGTCTATTAGCTTTGGAGCAAAATGTGTGTCCATTTCAAGAATTTTTTTTTGTTAGTGCATGTGTTCGTGTCTCAGTTGTGTGTTTGTGTGTGTGTTTGTGTGACTGTGAGAGATGAGGTTGCTTGGTAACCACAAGCAGCAGTTGACAGTGAGGTGAGGCACTTGCCTGCCAGCTTTTTATATCCAAGATTGCTTGTCACACACAGACACACACACACACACACACTCACACACACACACACACACACACACACACACTTATTAAAATCACAGCGGCACACCTAAGCAAGAAGTGGGGACACTCACAC
The DNA here is from genome assembly GCA_037194245.1 of Opsariichthys bidens. NCBI lineage: Eukaryota > Metazoa > Chordata > Actinopteri > Cypriniformes > Xenocyprididae > Opsariichthys > Opsariichthys bidens. Next base: position 18,339,392 of record CM074286.1, on the reverse strand, counting down.
AGACAGTGTGATGTACGTGCTGCCGTATTTAACACACACACATGCACATATCCACGTCAACGCAGCTCCATGGAAAAATCTCCTCATTTCCTTTTGTTTTTACAGACTTTTATTGTTCATGGGATTTCAAAGAGAGTATTACGTTTCTCTCTTTCTCTCGCTCTCATTTGTTTAACATACATTAAAGTGATAGTTCCCTTAACTAGTTAGTAGTTATTTATTCACCTTTGTGATGTTACAAACTTTGTTTTTATTTCTTCTGTTGAACACAAATGGAGATGTTTAGTAAAATGTTCGCCATTGTACTTCTGAAAAAAAAAAGACCAAAAATACCATAAAAGTTGTCTGTACTAATTTTAAATATTCAAATTTATTACTATAACTTTGTATGAGGAACACACTGAAATTTAAGGGATTATGTTTGGGTCCCTCCCTCTGTATATTTTAAATGTATAATTTTATACTTTCCGCATCATGATTGGTCACATGATGTGCATAAACCAATGGTGTTCTGCAATGTTCACTGCAAAAAAAAAAAAAAAAAATCTCTTGTTTTTTAAGTCAAATATCTAAACATTTTTAATCAAGAAATGGTTACTTGAGAAGCAAAAGTCTTGTTTTGTGCAAAATTTTGAGTTTATTCTTAAAACAAGAAATTTGCTGGTGAGGTAAGAAAAATAAACATTTCAAAGGGAGAACAAGATTATTTTTCTTAACCCATTGGCAGATAGGTTTTCTTGTTTTAAGCAAAAAATGTTTAGAAATTTCATTTGTAATGGAAAACGAGACAAAAATACAAAGTAAGAAAACATTCTTTGCATTGTTGCAGTGTCTTTGTTACACTGTTATTATGCATTTAAGTACTGAGTAATATTAAGTAACTACATGTACTTACTATAGGTTTAGGATTGGGGTTTGGTTTGGTTCAGGGTTAATTGTATGTAATTATGCAAAATGTATAATTATTACTATAGTAACTACATGTAACACATGTAAAAATGACACTGTAAAATAAAGTGTTACTGAAGAGTTTTCAGTGACATATTTCAGTCTGTTCCTCACACAAAGCTGTCATATGGTACAGAAGACTGTGCACATGAACTATACAAACTACTTTTTTGGTCATTTTTGCAGCTTGATGGTCACTGCATTTACATTTATTCATTTGGCAGACACTTTTATGCTCACTATATGCTTACATTGTATGAAAAAACAGTGTGAAAATTCTTAGAAATATTACTGTTCCAAGGAAGAGAGAAAGTCGTACGGGTTTTGAAACAACATGAGGATGTGTGAAAGATTTAATTTTTTTAGGTGAATAATCCATGCTGGGAGAAAACTGCAAAGAGTGAGAGAAACATTGTGATAGCGAGTAAAATAAAAAGCCTCACATCTCTGAAATCAATGTTTTTTCAGGATCTTTTGTGCACTGTGATCAGAGTAAATGTGGAGATGCCCATGGAGAATCGCTGAAGGATAGGGCTGAGATTTCCTCTGCTGCTCTCTGATTGGATAATTCCCCTGTTGGCCTCTGATTGGATAATGGTCGTGTACTGCTAGGATTGGACTCTGTTTGTTTAAAAATCACTGAGTTTAAGTTAGTCTTTGCTGTTCTTGTCCAAAAAAGCTTTTAGAGCAGGGTGTCTGAGCTCTGAAATTGTTTATGGGTTGGAAAATGAACAGTCGGCGCAGTTTTGTGAACATTGATTGGTCGAGCACCTTGTGTGTGTGTGTGTGTGTGTGTGTGTGTGTGTGTCTGAGAGCCCCATCGTCTGTCCTTCCCCCTCTGATTTCTCCCACTCTGATGTACTGATCGCTCCACCATGTCATTTGTGTTTCTGTTTGATGTGTCCACTGCTCATTTAAAGCGTGCCAAACCCCTGATCTCTCGCATCCAATCCGTTTCCCTCGGAGAGACACAACGCTGCCTTAATATCTCCCACACAATTATTTTTTAATAATACCATGGTAAATAATTCTCATTTGAAGTCCTTTTTAAATAGATGGTGGAGAGTGAAAAGAGAGAAACAAGAGACCGAGATGTTTCCCCCAAAGGCTATTAAATAAAATGTATTCATAACTCTGCCCAAATGCTGCAATCACCATGACAACAAGACACATGGCAGGGGGGCGAATGGGAAGTTCACGTTTCTCTCTGTTTTTGCAGGTATAAGGCCACAAATCATGAACGGTCCGATGCATCCTCGGCCGCTGGTCGCTCTGTTGGACGGGAGGGACTGTACTGTAGAGATGCCCATCCTGAAGGATTTGGCCACTGTGGCATTCTGTGATGCACAGTCAACGCAGGAAATTCACGAGAAGGTCTGTGGTCTGTTTGCACTTCTTTTCTCCTGCATCACTAGCACTACAGCAAAAATGTTGAATTTAAATTGAATCAGCAATTTAATTTTATTAAAAAAATTAAATACCTCAGGCCTGGGAACTGCAATATTCCTTCCTTCCAACCTACCAAGCAACCTTTCAACCAAACTTTCTTCCCTCCTTCCTTCCTTCCTGCCTTCCTTCCTTCCTTCCTTCCCTCCTTCCTTCCTTCCCTCCTTCCTTCCTTCCCTCCTTCCTTCCTTCCCTCCTTCCTTCGTTCCAACCTTCCTTCCAACCAAACTTCCTTCCTTCCAACCTACCAATCAACCTTCCAACCTTCCAACCAAACTTCCAACCAAACTTCCAACCAAACTTCCAACCAAACTTCCAACCAAACTTCCAACCAAACTTCCAACCAAACTTCCAACCAAACTTCCAACCAAACTTCCAACCAAACTTCCAACCAAACTTCCAACCAAACTTCCTTCCAACCTTCCTTCCTTCCTTCCAACCTTCCTTCCTTCCAACCAAACTTCCTTCCAACCTTCCTTCCTTCCTTCCAACCTTCCTTACTTCCAACCAACCTTCCAACCAACCTTCCAACCAACCTTCCAACCAAACTTCCTTCCAACCTTCCTTCCTTCCTTCCAACCTTCCAACCAAACTTCCTTCCTTCCTTCCTTCCTTCCTGCATTCCTCCCTTCCTTCCAACCTTCCTTCCTTCCTTCTTTTCAACCTTCCTTTCTTCCTACGCTCCTTCCTTCTTTTCAACCTTCCTTTCTTCCTTTCACCCAACCTTCCAACCAAACTTCCTTCCTTCCTACCTGTTCCTTCCTTCCTTCCTTCCTTCCTTCCTTCCAACCTTTCTTCCTTTCTTTTTTCTTTTCAACCTTCCTTTCTTCCCACGTTCCTTCCAACCTTCCTTCCTTCCTACGTTCCTTCCAACCTTCCTTCCAAACTACCAACCAACCAAACTTCCCTCCTTCCTGCATTCCAACCTTCCGTCCTCCCTTCATTCCTTTTTAACCTTCCTTCTTTTTAACCTTCCTTTTAACCTTCCTTCCTTCTTTTCAACTTTCCTTTTAACCTTCCTTCCTTCCTTCCTTCTAACATTTCTTCATTCTTTTCAACCTTCCTTTTAACCTTCCTTCCTTCCATCCTTCTTTCCTTCCTTCCAACCTACCAACCTACCTACCTTCCTTCCTTCCTGCGTTCCTTCCTTCCTTCTAACCTTCCTTCATTTGTTACTTCCTTCATTCCTTGTGTTCAACCATCCTTTCAACCTTCCTTCCCTCCCTCCATTTTTTTTTACATTTTAATAGGTGAAAACGATTAATTATGAGTGATGACACAAACAACTTTTGAATTGGTTCACTGAAATAGACAGTTTGACCTTTTTTTTGGAAATTAACTCAAATGTAATTTTTTGCTGTAGAAGTTTAAATCAGACAATAAATATGTAACAAATATGACAAGTCTTATTGCGTTGTTCTTACTGGCTGCATGCAGTAACAAACAAAACAACCACTGTAGTCTGATTACAAACTTCAATGAACTAGTTCTTTTAATGAATTAATCGAAGACCCAGAAATGCACAAGCTATTAAGTCAGTTTGGATCAGTCAACAAATTACTTGGTAAATCTATTACTAACTGACTTTCTCACTGACTGGACGTTTATATGACAACGTGCAGTTAAAGATTTTGTTGTAATAAATTGTTTGCTTGTTTTTATGAAAAGAACATTCAAATATGTTACATAAAATAGATATTTTTAGTATGTACAGTACACATACTAAAAATAATTCTGCTAGAAACACTGGTTCATACTAACATACAGGCTGTGATTTATTTTATGGTGACCCAATTATCAGACCCACTAATGCTCCATATATGATTCAAAATTATGGGTTTATACAGATTAAAAAACCATTTTACCGCATTTTTACCATTTTACCAATAACCAAATTGGAAGGAAATGTATTAAATGGCAAACTCATCACGAGAAATGCATCACACCCACATACTCCTCCCAGGATGCTACAAAGAAATGATTTATGTGTCCTTAATAAACATCCCACAGCTTTGTGCCCTGATGTTTATAGTGTGGTATAAATGTGTCTGTCACAGGTGTTGAACGAGGCAGTGGGGGCGATGATGTACCACACCATCACTCTGACTAGAGAAGATCTGGAGAAATTTAAAGCCCTCCGAATCATAATCCGCATCGGTAGTGGATATGACAATATCGACATTAAAGCAGCTGGAGAGATGGGTAAGAGCACTGGCTGCCAAGACATGTTTCCTGCTCACAATTTTTGGTCATAATAGAGACATTTGTAGACTAAGAAGTCTTCAGGTTGATAACTCGCATACAAATGTAAATTTGCCCCATTATTATTTTATCTCTATAAAAATAATGAGAATAATAAGAATAAAAACCTTGTCTAGAAATCATGTGACAACAGTGTTGCTTCAGCAGCATTCTTGACAATAATATACTCTTAAAGAATGAATAGTGAGAAACATAAATCATATTGTGAAAAGCTGTAGCAAATGAATATATAAAGATGTGGCATCACAGAGAACACACTACTGACATCAAATACTGCTCAGCTGAGAAACTAGGTTCAATCTTTGTTCAGAAAATCAAAGTACTCTGCATCTAGTGAGGAAACGTTGGATGTTTGAAAGTTTGAGGAGCCAAACGGTGAAGAAAAGTCTGTCAGAGACAGAAGAAGGTAGAGGAGGGCTAATTGTACCTCTGGGACAGACCGTTTCTACGGTTGGAATTAAAGAAGAAGGTATTCTGGCTCGAAAATGATCTCCATCTCTCCTTATAATGAAAGCTGGATGAACTTACAGGTCAAATTCATGAATGGATAGAATCACAGATGGACACAATTGCCTGTCAATTTGAATGGACCTGAGGCCTTGCATTGTTTATTAAATGTTCTGATATGTAAATGTGAATCTTTTTATATTCCATAACTTCTATGAATCAGAATGTGTGCATGTTCTACAGGTATTGCAGTGTGTAATATTCCATCAGCTGCCGTGGAAGAGACTGCAGACTCGACGCTTTGCCACATCCTGAACCTGTACAGGAGGAACACCTGGCTGTACCAGGCCATGCGAGAGGGCACACGGGTCCAGAGCGTGGAGCAGATCCGAGAGGTGGCATCAGGGGCTGCCCGCATCAGAGGGGAAACACTCGGTCTTATTGGCTTTGGTGAGAGACAGAAAGAAACTTGCAAACATGATCAAATTATGCAATTGTGTTAAACATTATATAATATATTAATGTTTGTTTGTCATTATTAAAAGCTATAAAATTAAATTATAGTTCATTTTTATATAAATATATATACATGAAATTTTCACAAAGTAATGACAAATGGATGGAAGTATGAGAATTATGTAGTGATTAAACCATGCAGTGAATAAAACTCATTAAATAAATACAGTTTAATACAATCTATCCCTAATATCTAAAATCTAAATTCAAGCATTTAACCGGTGAATTATTTAAAATAAAATTAAATTGTCTCCACACTTTTGACTGGTAGTGTGCATGAAAATAGTATATTTACATATGAAGTATTACAAGAACAGTAAAAGAATATTAAAATCTATTCACTGTCAGGTCATCCACGTATAATTTTTGTTTTCATATAACTAAAGTCAGTGGTGACAAGAGTTTGTTGAGCTCCAAGAAGGACAGAAAAGCACTATACAGTAGTTGTCATACAAGTTGTCATATATAAACAATAAACTGTTTGTATAAATATTTATGTATATTTGTGTTATAGGCCGTTCAGGACAGGCAGTGGCTGTTCGAGCAAAAGCGTTTGGCTTCAATGTGATCTTTTATGACCCATACCTGCAAGACGGTTTAGAGCGATCGCTGGGCGTCCAGAGAGTTTACACCTTACAGGACCTCCTGTACCAGAGCGACTGTGTGTCTCTCCACTGCAACCTAAATGAGCACAATCACCACCTCATTAATGATTTCACCATCAAACAGGTAGACTACACACAAACAGTCCATTAATTGCATCCTGTTATCATGAGCGCCATCTGGTGTCTGCGGCTTGATTTTGAGAAATCATGTTTTGTTAGATGCGACAGGGAGCGTTTCTAGTCAACACAGCCCGAGGGGGTCTGGTCGATGAAAAAGCCCTGGCTCAGGCTCTAAAAGAGGGCAGGATACGGGGGGCCGCCCTGGACGTTCACGAGTCTGAACCATTCAGGTAACATTGATTTGATGATTTACTAATTATAACAATCTCCATGTTGCTGTTTAGTTACTTCAAACATCTCTTCAGCTACCCAAATTTGCATTCTATTACTTCTATATAATATGCAAAATTAGGATTAGTGCATCCCAGATTATAGTACATTGACAATGGTGTCGTACAAAAATTTTCTGGTCTGGCATTTTACTATTCTTGACCATAATGGAAATTTGTTTTGGTAGAGCTACATATATTATGTCTTTTGCTTGAATTGTTGTATTATTCTCATTTGATTATTATCACAATGTATTTTAAAGTATCCAAAGTTGAGTAATAATGAATTTTAAGATAATTAATTTCGTTCATATTATCTTACTACTTTCTCAAAAGTGATCTTTCAAAATTTTGCATTTGGTATTAATAATACTTTTTTTTTTTTTAAAGAAACTTTTATTCAGCAAGGATGCATTAAATTGTTTAAAAATGACAGTAAAGATATTTATAATGTTACAAATAAATGCTGTTCTTTTGAACTTTCTATTCATCTGAAAAAGAGTATATGTCACGGTTTCCACTAAAATATTAAGCACAACCATTTTCAACACTGAAAATAAAAAGAAATGTTTCTTGAGCATCAATTCATCATTGATTTCCTAAGGATCATGTGACACTGAAGACTGGAGTAGTGATGCTAAAAATTCATCTTTGCATCACAGGATTAAATTCTATTTAGTAGTAATATATTAAAATAGAACACTGTTTAAAAGGAAAATAAATTTTAGTGAATGTACCTCAACAACACCAGTGATTATATGTACTCTCAATGTCTAATAATAGTATGCAAATTGGTATATAGTCTCATTCTGTCTCCCTTATGCTGGTTTTCTCTCAGTTTTACTCAGGGTCCTCTGAAGGATGCGCCCAATCTGATCTGCACCCCTCACACGGCGTGGTATAGTGAGCAGGCCTCACTAGAGATGAGAGAGGCTGCGGCCACTGAGATCCGCAGGGCCATCACTGGTAAGAAAGCTCCCATTGACATATTTGATAGAATGTTTTCCATTCAAAATGTTCTTCTAAAGATGTCATAGAATTTGTATACGAAAAAGTGATTATTAAAGGGTTACATGGTTTAATTATGCATGGTATGTGAACTGTGAAGGGGGGAGTCTTGATGAATCTCTCTCTCTCTCTCTATTGCTTTCTCTCTCTCGCTCTCTCTCTATCTATCTATCTATCTCTCTATCTCTATCTCTATGGCTTTCTCTCTCGCTCTCTGTCTCTCTCTCTCTTCAAACTGTCATTTTACCTCAGACATTCTTTTGTTGCTTAGCAAGCACCTTTATTTCCTTCAGGCAATGCAAATCTAGTTCTTTACATAAACCCCCTCCCCCCAAAGTATTCGTTCTATTGTACATCAGTCATCATGTCTCGGGTTTGTTCTGGTTTCAGGTCGTATTCCAGACAGTCTCAGAAACTGCGTCAACAAAGAGTTTTTTGTTACTACGGCGCCGTGGGGGGTGATGGAGCAGCAGGTACATCAGGAGCTCAACGGCGGAGCTTACAGGTGAAAAAAGTGATTTTACACACACACACACACAGAACTCCACCTATTATTTCATGCATTACCTGTCATATCATACTAACACTTGAGTTTGTTTCCACCTCAAACACCCTCGTTTCGAGGATTGAGAATCGAGAACCGATTTTCATTGCATTCAGTTCCATTAATCTTGCGGTCTCAAAAATCATTTCAATATAATTAACATTAAAAAAGGAAAAAAGTTTTCTTACATTTTTTTTTTAAATATCCAAACTTTATTAAAACTATAGATATACTTTGAAGTAAAACTGCAGGTGATTTTAAGATAACAAGAATATATCTTGAATTGTGTTTAATTTTCTTAACACATTGCCAAATACCAAATAGCTTTCTTCTCATTTTCTATATAAATGTAGCATAATTTAGCAATATTTATAAGCTAGTTTTAGAAAATTAAAAAAATAATTATAATTAATAGTAATAGTTTAAATCTATCTATCTACCTAATGTGTATATATATATATATATATATATATATTTATATATAAGTCTGAATCAAAACCAGAATCATTAAATTCCTTCTAATCGCCATCCCCCTGCTCTTTTTCCCACTGGATTCTAGATCTCTCCTTCCTCGCTGTGAGATGAATTACTCAACAAATTAATTCATTCTACTGTATCAGCAGCCAACCAGTACAGCGGCTGTGTTCAGCAATGCAAACAAGCTTCATTAGTTCATCCCTGTGTAGTGAGTGTGATCCCACCAGATAGCAATATGCAAATAGACTCAAAGGTTTCTGCTGTCTGTCCCTGTGGCACACATAAATTAACGTAACCTCTACATTGACAGCATCACCTCTAGCTTTACCCTTTAGGACCCTTCTGAACGTTTCCCAAAACTAACACCTCATTTTTTTATGCATTTAACTCTCCAACCCACACATAAAAACACACAATGTGTGTTGCTCAGTCTGATTGCTTCTCTCGCTCAGCAGAGTGGCCCAACCGCTACCAGCCGTTTCTCCAGGCGGCCTGCAAGACAAAATGTATACCTAAACAATGACAGGTAAATATTCACAGAGTCCTACAACACAGCTGTGACCACATCAAGATATTGCCCGATTATCTCTGAAAGACACTTGGTGAACAAAACAGTGAGGTCTGAAACATCAAGCATTTGTCAACTTTTGTTTTTACATTTATCATTCTCATGTGGAATAAAACATGCTATCAGGTGATGCCTGCCCATTTATGGAAGTGTTACATAAAAGCTGAACAGCAGTTGTACTTTTATTTTAATTACACATATTATTTGTTGCTGCATGTATTTTGCCGTGTTGCATCATGTTCATTTGTTGTTAAATGTTATTGTATGGAGGCCCATTTGTGCCACTCAAAATGTATTTGAGCTGTCAGTAAATCACGTGAGAAATTAATAAATCAACTAAGAAATAAATGAATATCTCAATAAAGAAATACCTTATAAGTGTGCCAACATAATGATTATAAATTATCCATTCATTTTCATGTTTAGCAATGTGTATATATATAAATAATTTTTTGGATGATTGATTTATCAATTTCTGAATTGATATATTGAATTCTTGATGTTATCTTCCATGTTATTTTTAACATGCTGGATTGGTATGTGAAAATAATCTCTATTTAGAGACAATTAAAAGTATTTTCTCCTTGGATGCTTTTTTTCACAATTCTTTTTTTTTAAATCAATAAAATGGCTACATTTACAGTAGTCTTCTGCTCTCCAAGGCTACATTTATTCGATCAGACATACAGTAAAAACTGTAATACTGCAAAATATTATTGCACTTTAAAATAACTACATTTTAAAATGTTATTTATTTCTGTGATGCCAAAGCTCAATACGTGGTAACACTTGACTGTAAGGTTTCATTGCTTAACTACTTTAAGAATGAATTTATTAATTTTAGTTAATGTTAATTTCAGCATTTACTCATACATTATTCAAATTAAAAGTTGTATTTGTTTACATTAGTTAATGCACTGTGAACTAACATGAACAAACAATGAATGACTATGTTTATTAAACTAATATTAACAAAGATTAATAAATACTGTAACAAATGAGTTGCTCATTGTTAATTTGTGTTAGTTGATACGAACAGCGTTGGGGAAAGTTACTTTTAAAAGTAATGCATTATAATATTGCATTACTCCCTAGAATGGAGCTAATTGCGTTACTTTGATACTTTTGAAGTAATGTGTTGCGTTACTTTTACTCATCTGGGCTGGGTTTGCTCGTCCGTCAGCAAATATAAAGGCCCTTTCACACCAAAAGAGAAATGACATGGCTGCATCATTCATCATTCAGACTGAAGGAAATGCAGTTTCACACCTGTACAGTAGGGGGTGCAGCTCAAAGAAACCTTTCAGCTGTGCTGCCGTTCTGCATTTCAGAAGAATAGGATGCAGGAGAACAAAGTTCAACACTCTTACTCTAGTAATAAAAATAAAAGAATCAAACACAAATGCAAGTCATTTTTATGAGATTAAATACCCGATTTCTCATGGGGACAGGAGAGCTGTCAGTCAATAAATGGGAAAATAAAGTAACTTGCGTTACTTTTTCGAAAAGTCACTCGTATATTGTCAATTTAAAAGTAATGCATTACTTTTATTGTTACGTGAAAAAAGTAATCGGATTACATAACTCTTGGAATGCGTTACCCCCAACACTGGATACAAATGAGACCTTATTGTCAAGTGTTACCATATATATATATATATATATATATTATAATATTCATAAATAGCAATGTATAATTTATTTCATGCGTTTAAGTAGAAGCCTTCAAGATTTTCAACCATGAAAAACATTTCAATAAAATGTGCTCAAGCTTTTCACCGCTAGTGTATAAATACGAAGTTTCTCAGCTAAAATGAAGCTTTGAGTCTGTAAGAATTTGGTTGTAGTCAAAGGGTGTAGCATTAAACTGATGACCTCACTGTAACTCTGTTTTCTCTGTCTTCTCTTCAGGTTCCCCCCTGGTGCGGTGGGTGTGTCTCCTGGTGGCATGGGTGGTCAAATAGAGGGCATGATGCCTGGCGGGGTGCCCAGTGCCCACCCCCTGCCGCCGGGCACCCAGCCCAGCCTCGCCCCTTCTCCCACCCAGCTCCTCAAACACAACGACCATAGAGAACACCTCGCCAAGTCATAACCACGGCGACTACGCACGCACGTGACCACTGACCAATAGACAGCAGCGTTCAATCATTCAGCAAATCTAAGAGACTAAGAGACAGTGAACGGGTGAAAAAGCAATCAGCTGCCGCTAGCTGCACCGGAGACATGCTTCACAGACGTCTCTCCACTGTCTTGTTTTCAGTTTTAGTGTTTTTCCGTTCATTTACGTTTTAACCCAGGAAGTTCGGTGGTTTTGTTTTTGTTGTTTTCGTGAGGGGAGGACATCATTTACACCTGTTCTACTGCAGGTGGGCGGCGCTTTCTTGTCAGGAGGCGTGGTGTGACGTAATGGCCACGCCTCTTTCCTCGTGCACCGGAAACATTGACAGATATCATGTCATGCACTTCTCTTCTTCCTCCTCACCTTATTTGGGCATGTAACAGAACTCAATGCAGTTATTCAGTTATATATTTCAACATGTTTCAATCTTTACATCCACAGGATTAGTGCTCGTCTTTGTTTCAGTGTTAAAAGTGCTTGATAATGAAAAAATATATATACAGTGTATCTATTAAGAGAACAGAGAGGTAAAGGCTGTTCTTGAGCAAAAATAAAGATGATAGTGTAATTATTAGCTTTTTTTTTCCACAACATTTTGAGTAGCTGACCTCTTGTTTACAGAATTGCACAAATTTAACAAGCACCAGCTCAGAATTCACACCTCTTTAAGACCCAAAAGCACAGTTTTACTGACATATATATATATATATATATATATATATATATATATATATATATATTTAGATTAAAATTTGTTTTTTCTGGATTTATTCAATTCTGCATCAGGTTTTTAAACGTCAGTTGAACTTCACCGTGAAGAACATCATTTTGATTTTGTGTTTGCTATGAGTTCTGTAAAACTCAAAAAATAGATGGCAGCTCACACAGAAAAGGGACTGGAGTGAAAAACCGCCCCTGTCTCAGGAAGAACATTTTCCGGCTACTCCAAAACACACGACAGCCCTGTCTAAATACTCGCTCCTTCCCATCAACCTGTCCGCCTACCCGAGGTATTTTTATAGATCTGACATCCAGTGCGTTTTTGGTGTTGAATGTATGACAGTTAAATTAGATTTGTATTGTCTAGTTTAATGTTTTTGTAGCCATACTTTCCTGTGATCCTCTCCCTGTTATTTTTTTTTTTATTTAGTTTTTTTTCTGTTCTTTATGTGGAAGCACACTGTTCAGAGCTCATTATGTTGTTTGTATGCAATATTCTGAGGTCCTCGGCCAACTCCAGTCAGGTTGGTTCCTGAACTGTTGGTTTGGTTTTTAGTGTGAGTATTTGTATTTGTTTATTGTACCGAGGTGAACATTTAGCATACAGTACAGTTCAAATAAAAAATACCGTTCTGACTTTCTATACTGTGCTTGTGTGTTTGTCTCACTTTACACACACATTTATGAAGGTCAGACAGGATTTGCAACACCTGCTGTGCAGTGACCTTCAGATGCCCCTGCATGTTTCTGCAAGGCCACAGGGGGTCGCTGTGGCTCTGGATTATTATAGTAATATTGATGCAGTGATATGTATATGTATTGTATTTATATGCTTATTTTTGGTAAAGAAATAAAAACAGGGAAACTATACTTTTCCAAAAATAAATCACAAACTTCACAAATCACACTAGGATTTTTGGGGCGTCTACATATAACTATTAACTATTATATTTAAAAAATATTTTTTTATTTATCAAAGTTTCCCAAATATTATTTCCTTACCAGAAAATGAACCCACACACTTAAATATCATTGCATTAGATACAAAATATCAAAGCCATTGGCATCTGCAAACAAATTGTTTTTCATATAATAAATCACGGTAATATGTATTGGAAATAATTTTTATTGAAGCAACACTTTGATGCAAGACCATGAAAATGTAACGTTATCATCTGACAATAAAATGGGCATGTTTTGTATGTTTTCTATAAATTCTGCCTCATTATTTTCCAATATTCTCTATACATCTTTAATCTCTATCTTGTTTTGCTGATATATATTTGCCTAGTGTTGATATTGTGGGTGTGTCGTTGAAATATGGCAGTACTTTGGACACTGGCATTGTTTAATGCATCTCAGTTGATCAGCACAGTCATTGTTTGAATTGTTGGAATGCACAGACAGATGCCAGACAGTGTTTTAGTGCTACAGTGAACCTCATGAAACTAAATACTGTATATTCTTGGATTAAGTGGTAATACAGGCATGGGGGTGTATCGTAGAGCCCATACGTGTGAGCATAAGGAAAGAGATAGAATATTCCCCAATGTCATGCAAAGAAATGCAATGCAATGCAATGCAAAAAAAAGTCATGTTTTTATATAATAGTATAGTTATAATAGCATAGTATCATATATTGATTATAAACAAATCAAAGTTTATCAAGTGCATATATCAAATGCAGAAATCCAGCTATTTTATTTTTGATTTGCAGGATTTAGTAATTAAAATGAAGACAGTTACAGAGAATTAAAAAGAAACGAAAACAATCTAACTACAAAATTTAGGTCAACAATGTCTGACAGTAACAAAATAGGCTTTATACAGTATTACATAATTAATATAAATATTGATGTAAATTCATAAATGTAATTTTTTTTATTAAACTTATCCCCAGAATATCACCTTTATGTTTCCCTTTTTAAGAAAATAAGAGCGATTTGAGCTTTTCTGAATTCGCATCGAATGACCTTTGAATTCTGGCTCCTCCCACTTCCGCTGCACAGGTGAGGCGCCTGTGACGTCATCGAGCATGAAGCGAGGAAACTGTTTGACGTCCAAGTTTTTCCTTCCAAACTGAGCTCAAAAACACCCATACAGATATGTGTGACTTCGGTAAGACACTCGTTTCTTCCGTTTTTATTGCACATACAAGAATTATAGTTGATTTATTGTTTAATTGAAGCAATAAACAGAAGGTTTCCAGAGAGAGAAGCCTCCGACAATCAGTTATTTGTTCTCGCGAAGGGAGCGCGTCTGTTGTAATATTTACATTTTTCTCGTTTTTTGTTCACTGTGCATGAGAATATTTTTCAGCTGGATGAACCCCTAAGCACATTTTTTTTTGTGACTCGCTTTAAAAACATTGTGAATATAATAAAGAAGTTAATATGTCTTGCATATAACAAATGCTATCTTTCCTTAAAATAACTAGCACAAGTGCACTGGTCAACCATAGCTAAAAGTCATTTCAAAACTGCTTCCTAAACGAATAGTTGGTTGTTGTAAAGCACTAGCAGTTTTATCTAAAGAATGACATTTGTTAGTGTGATTATTGAGACCACTGCTTAAAAGTAACATGATCTTCTAGACAAGCAGAAGGGTCCTGGGCGGCTGATGAAGAAAGGATTGACTCTCATCGTCATCGGTCATGTTAATTTCATCCTGAGTGCCATTGTCCATGGCAGCGTGTTACGCCACGTATCCAAACCCAGCAATGAGATCTCGACAGAGTATACTGCAGCAAACATCATCTCTGTCACCTCAGGTCTGCTGGTGAGTGATTGCTCTTATTTTTCTTCACTTATGTCCCATCTGTAGCTCCTAAACTCACAGTGAGTGAATCTTGAGAATATTCACTCAAAATGGGCACAGTTGCATCATGTCTATGAATGTAAATCAAAGAATTTGTGTGTGCTGTGATTTTCTCGTTAACCCAAGTGAAGTCTGCGTTTTGGCATGCTGTTTAGAAAAGTGCTGTTTTCACATGTATTTAATAGGGGTGTGACGAGACCACTATCCCACGAGACGAGACGAGACGAGACACGAGATTGGGTTCACGAGACGAGATTTTTATAGTATTTTTAAGAAATCCTCAATAATGAAACGTATGAAGGGAAAATAGTCTTTTATTCAACTGAAAATCATAAAATGCAAAAATGTTGGTGCATTTTGAAAATCATCTTGTAATGCATGTCATTTTACTTCTATTTTAATGAATTATTTGCAGTAAAACAACATGCAAACACTGATAAATGTTTTGCCACAAAATCAACCAATTGTTTTCTGCCCTGTATAATTTCACATGAGAAATCTCACTGAACTTCTTTCTACAGATTGAACATAAAATAAACAATATAAATAAAATAAACATAAAAATAAAAAATTCAAATAACACTTTAAGTGTCACTTTAACTGCAGTACAAAGTTGACCATTTCCCAGTCACTATTGATTGTGTGGCTGTAACTGTTATAAAGCTCTGCGAACACCGAGAAGTCCAGCCGTCAGCAGTGATAGCGACGCTTTCTGCCTCTTTAGGGGTCGTTCACATATCGCGCCTAATAAAGCGTGTAAAGCGCGGCCGCGTCGCTTCCTCCTTCTTTTTCAAGCGTTCGGGAGCTCGCGCTTCTGTCGCGTCTGTCGTTGCTATGCAACCATGAACTGTGCTCTCCACTACCATCACTTGGTTCTTGTCACATGACAAGACATTCTGAAATGTTGAGATGTTTTCCTCTCGCCGCGGCACAGGCGCGCCAGGAAAAAAACGAGCGCGCCGTACCATATGCGCGTCGCTTCCATTTTGTGAATGAAAATGCGCGCGATATGTGAACGGCCCCTAAGAGTCTGTACAACCTTGGCCGAGGTGTACGGCATAGTTTTCTTACAATGTTTACACATTGTTTGTGTCTTGTGTGTTATTCTTGCGCCAAAAACCAAAATGTTTCCACACAAACGATTTGAAAGTGGCGGGGGCATCTTGAATAATAATTTCACCCTCACACTGATAGCACGACGAGACAACTTTTCACCTCGACGAGAAATCTCGTCACGTTTTAGTCTCGCGAGATCTCGTCACACCCCTAGTATTTAACATTGATTTTGTTAGGCTTCCTGAGCAGTTTTAACATATCTACATTTTCCCACAGAGCCAGAAAAATGAAAGGGTGCTTTCACACCCGGGTTCGATTAACATCAGAGTTTGATTCCCTTCGTTCTTTTGGTCTGGACTAAAAAGGAAAATGATACATTTAGTCCTGGTTCGCTTAGCGTTCACACTTTAATTTTTTTTAACACCGAACCTAAAGATACAAAAAAATAAATAAAAGTTGCTTTTATAATATATATTTTGTGACATAACTTATCGAATGCTGTGTGCTGGGCTAAATGTGCTTGTTTTATGTGCTTACATTAGATAGTATATGATGGAGCTGACAACTCGTGAAGAGCTTATAAAATGTGTAAAGGAGTCAAAACAGTGACAGGCATCCCTCCATCACACACAAACAAAGATCTGCTGTGAGGAGACATGATGCCTGTACAAAACTATGGTGGGCAACATTGCGAATATGATGAGAGAAAATGGGTATGCTTGAGCATTGTGTCCTTTTTAGGGTCACATCTTGTAACATCATGTCATGGTTTTGGTTCATTTTCCATGTCTTTGCTCCAGTTGTTTATATTTCAGTCAAATCGTACCAGAGTTCGTTTGAAAGCAAACCGAGACTCATCTTTTCAGGGTTCGCATGGCAGGGTTCACACTTATTCAAATGAACCGCACAAAGAGAGTAATCGCACCAGAGAACCAAACCTGCCAAGTGTGAATACACCCTCAGAAATCGGGTGCGCACCTGCGAACTGTACCTGTGTCCGTCTGTGATACGGTTCATGTGAACTCCAGTATGATTTCAAAGTCAGCTTTATTGTCAGTTCTGCCATATATACAGCACATACATACAGAGAATTGAAATTCCGTTACTCTCAGACCCTCGTTACAGGTAACATAACAATACAATGACAACATAAAACATAACAATATCAACGACGACACTACAAGAAATAAGTAAAGTGACATTTGCTGCTATTTACTGCTAATATGAACACAATCGTACTAACTTGAGGTAGTTAACCACTATTGATGATGTATTATTTGATAAAACTGTTTGTGTGTTCTCCCTCCTTTTCTTGACAAGAAAACAAAACCAAAGGTTCAAAAATCAAAATGTAAAAGTGAGGTGAACAGCTACAGTATGCATTGTTGTTCATATGTGACAGGGGTAAACAGCTGCTGCTTTGATGACGCGGGTATACTGCGGTTCGGACCCAAATAAAGTAATGTGAGCACAATCCAGCTGGGGCAGGAGGAGGGGGGAGCAATCGAACTCTGGTTCGGACCAGTCAATCAAACCAAGTGTGAAAACGCCCTAAAATTCCACTTCATGCCTGCAGACCTAATCATGTTTTAATATTTTTCTCAGAGCATCGCAAGTGGAATTGTTGCGATATTGGTGTCGAGGAATATTACCAAATGGAAACTAGTAAGTAACATTTTTTTTTTCTGTTTTAATATCATATTTCCCAGGCCTTCTCGTCACGATTGTTCTGTATATCATTACAAAAATACTATGTTTTTCCTATTATTGTTTAAAGTCAGCATGAAACAGAAGATGCAATAGTCTTTTGTTCCTTATTGTATGACCTATGAGTGAAAACGCTTCTCGAACAAGAAAAAATGTAAACACCATTTTTAAAGCCAGTAAACACTTCACATCAAAGAGGGCACATAAATAAAAAAAATAAAAAACCAAATATGATGTGCATGGATAAAGCATTTAAATACTGTGATATTCCTTTAAAAAAAGCAAGAATTGTCCATGTTGATTTCATGATGACATTAACAGCTCTGTTCTTCTGCTTCCTGTAGCACATCGGTCTGTTAGTGAGTTCCTTTCTGAACGCCCTGCTCTCGCTGGCATGCTTGGTGGGGCTGATTATGGCGATCAGTCTAACCATTTCAACTGATGGAAGCCACCTCATGAAAGGATGCAATTCCACTAACATGCCCGCGAACGCACGTTCTCCGGTTATCGTCAACTGCCCTTTTGATTCCACTCGCATCTATGTGAGTCTTTCTATTAGAATTCATCTTAAATTTACAAAGAAAGTTTTGCAATAGGGTCTCATTTGTTAACATGAACTAACAATGAGCAATACATTTATTACAAGATTTATTCATCTTTAATATTAGTTAATAAAATTACAGCTGTTCATGTTAGTTCACAGTGCATTAACTAATGTTAACACATACAACATTTAAATTTAATAATGTATTAGTACATTTTGAAATCAACCTTAACTGAGATTAATAAATGCAGTAGAAGTGTTGTTCATTATTAGTCCATGTTAACTAATGTAGGTAACTAATGTTAACTAACAAGACCTTATTGTGAAGTGTTACCATGAAAGTATTATTAGTAAAGCATCTATATGTACACTGGCATCAAAAGTTTGGAATTACTTTTAAATGTCCATTTCTTCCAAATATTCCAAACTTTTGACCACCAGTGAAAATGCTTATATAGTGTATGATTCATCTAGTATATGAAGACTGAACTTCTGTTTCTCATCCAGGACACAACCCTTGCTCTGTGGTTCACCTGCGGTGTATTAACTGGGATGGAGGCTGGATTATCTGTGTGGTGCTTTATTGTGGGTCTCCAATTAAGAGGCATCGGACCCTGTGCTCAAACGTACTTCAGAGAACAGGTACAACTCTGAATATTCATGCAGATGGCTCAGCTGAATTAACCTGCTGTGTAAAGCCATAATCATTTCCCCAGGGATTTTCTATAGACTGATTATGGAAATGAATTTGCAGGGTTCATAGCTCTTTACATTTATGCATTTAAGGAAGAATAAAGCAGGTGCTTTTATTCAAAGCAACTGACATTGCATTTAAGTTATACATTTTAACAGCCGGTTTACTTTTAAAGTGCCCCTATTATGCATTTTTAAATATTTCCTATCATGTAGTGAGTAAAAGATCAAAAAGTGTTAAAGATCAAAGGGCATGACAAATAAAGTTATTGTCTCCTAAAAGAAAGAATCGATTCTGAACTGCCAAAAGGAGTCATCAGCAATTCTAGTCTCACTTCTTGTTACAAAGCTATGTAACAAATTTGGATAATGATAGCTTATGGTCTTCACTGGCTGCCAGATATGGTTCCGACACGCACAATAAGAGGTAGGCCAATAACAAAATCTGACCAATCAAAGGAGAACTTTAAAAACTTTTTATGCGTTTTGGACGTTCATTTACACAACAGCGATGTTTTTGGTTCCTGAAAACGCAAACTTCTGAAAACGGGTTTCAAAGTGCAAGTTTTTGAAAATGATACTTATCATCTTCTTGTAAATCACAAAAACACGTATCTGTGCAAACGGTGACATAATGCAAATATGTAGTGTTTCTTCACAAAGTGGCATTGCCAACTTCTGGCCTGGCATGAATAATACAGTGTTTTAGTCGTTTTAGCTGAACTGTGTGAATGGGTATTGTTTTATCAATGCTTTCGTCTGTACGCGAAATACGCAGAGGAAAAATTTTCCGTTTATAGTACATCATTTCATGTAACCATACCCTGAATCTTCAAATACGCATTTTCAAACTCTTTGAGAATTGAGGTGATGTGCAATGTGTATTGAGAAGTTGAAAGTGTTTTTTGACCTTTGATGCATGATGCATTCTTCTTATGTAGACCTCCAAAAATAAAATTAAAAACCTTTTAAAATTGCACAATAAGATATGTAATATGGGTTGCTCTTTATTTTACAGTACATGTGCTTACCTAAGAAAGTACTGGGTAATATAAGGTAACTACATGGGTTAAGGTTCAGGGTTGGTACCTAGTTATTGGAATTACTATAACATAGTATGTATACCGGGAACAGGACTGTAAAATAAAGTGCTACCATAATATAAGCTCTTTTTAATCAATGTGATTGTATCTGATCTCAGCTGGAGGAGCAGGCCCTGGCGTCAGGATCAAAGATGGACCAACACCACACAACTCAAGGAGAGCGTCTCATTGCACATCAGTCTGCCAACGCTTAGAGAGAGGTGGAATATTTACTGTAGTGAAACCGATCGTAATGGTAGTTTTTATTCATATGGAGTTACGTTCTGAATTTGTATCAATTAATAATGTTAAATGTCAATTGTTTTGTAAATGATTTGAAGCACTGAGGCTACTTTTTGGACTGAATGTTTTCAGTGTACACTCATATAGCCCAAACCATCATAGACTATATTCAACATTATTTTCCGAAACTGCATATGGAGTTACATGTTTTGCAGTTATCGTTTACATGGAAACTAAACACACAACTTAATTTCAAAAGTAAGCTGATGATTTTGAATTGACAATTTGTATTCTTTTTTTATATCGTTATTGTGCTCACAATGTCAAATATACCAAATACTATTTTATTTTACTTTAAAGGAAAACAAATGTTTTACTACCTAATGTGCCACACCATGAGCTCTCTATAGCCAGTTGTCCTACAAAGTCCAGTATGCAGTATAGAGAGTGCGCCAGACTGCCGTCAGAGACTTTAATATGGGGTGGATTCAATGATGCAGAGAGAATCTCACTCACAGATAATCCAGTGTGATTACAGTAGTTAAATATTGACAGAGACATGACTGAAACTGTCAAAACAAAGAGATTTCCCTCTGCTTGATGCATTATGTTTCATTTCACTAGACTGTGTTTGTTTAAAGAGCTGTAATATAGTTTAATTCCTGACAGGTTACTCAAAAGTCCCTCATGTCAGAGCAGAAAACCTTTGCTGTCTACATTTCATTTTATTATTATTTTTTTAACTCTGTGGTATGTTCTGAATGTGCATTATATTTGAATAAATACATTTTAATATAACAAATTTAGTTTTCAGACCCTTTTCAATGTGCTCCATAATGACTGGGTACTTTTTTCTTCTTTTTTTTTACTTTAGGCTGAGATATTTTTGATATGCAGATTTAATAATTTCATTTTAGATTCCACAACTAGAACTTTGAAATGCTGAACATTGTTCTTTTATATCTACACTTTAAAATAAGTTTTACACATTTGCTATATTGTTATTAGTAGTTTTATGAAGTTATCTAAAATTACATGAAAAGTATGTAGCTTTAAAATGCTCAATTCAAACAAATTATTTGACTTTCTGAAGTGGTTGAACAACATTTTCTTAAGACCTACATTCACTGACCGTTTGTTAAATTGGAAAGATAGGTCCCGTGACCTGTTTTGTGCCTCCTGTGATCTACACTGGCCCTGTTTAATTTCATGTGTAAGTTGATGATGTGTTATGGTAAAGCTGACCTCATTCACTTCACTGCACCTGTTTGGGTGCTGGACATCTGCTGTCCAATGCTTCAGAGTGTAAGAGACAACCTAGTTGTCTACAAACAATATTATCTCAACTTTATAGTTATTACTTCATATTTTATCAAGATAAAGAGGAAAAAGTGCATAATAAAATAACCTGCTCCCCTGGGTATTGAGGTGACCGTGAAATTTAGTTTGAGTTACATAGCTAAGTTAATAGTATAATATTTTCAGTTTGTTATTATATACATACATATTTTTCACATTAACTTTTATTATGTTGTGACTTTGATTCCTTTGCAATACTGTATGTAAAGTTACATACAAGTTACTCTGTATCTGCAGACTAATATATATATATATATATATATAGAGAGAGAGAGAGAGTTATAAAATAATTCCCTCAATTATTCGTTTTAAAACGGCATTTAAAATGCTCTCTTGCTCTGTCAGAATTTGAAACGGATCCCGAGGGCATGCGCAGGTCCTTGGAGTTGATTCTCGCTGTCTTGGGGAGGGGGCATAGAAATACAATAAGCTGATAGAAAGGAAATTAGTTGGAAACCCGTCGTTAAATGGGCGGGTATATCTACAGGGAGGTTGTTATAACTTGCCAGGTAAGATGTGTCTATATTAATAGTCATAGTTTGGACTCCCACAGTGTATTTTCAATCAAATGTCTATTCGTGTTTGTTTCAGAGTACTGTTATTAGGGTGTAAATCTTGCAGCGCGCGGAGTGGTTTTGGTCACATGGTACTTGTTACTTTTCTCAGCGCAGGTGAGCTTGGACTAATCACAATCTTTTGTGATTACAGTTTTAGATTTATTACATTGAGAGAGCTGTTTTAGATCTTTCATTTGTTTGCAAGACATTCATTCATCGAATTAAAGCATTTAAAAGATTATAAATATTATAATAAAATCTTTTCTGACAAGACAAGAAACGTCGTAGGATATGAATGCGGTTCAATGGCGGTTTGTGCTTTTGAGCCTCACGCGCCCCCTGGAGGAATAAAGGTTCATGTCCGCTAAGAAACGGCTGAAGGTGGGGCGAGTCGGGACGGGAGTTTCGTTCGTTGTGAATATGCAAAGCCACCAACCGTCCGTGACGCTCTTCATGTGCTCGTTTCGGGTAGTTTACGGTTTTTGTATCCATCAGGGTCTCCATGCAAATAAGCATCCGGAGCAAGTGTTTTCATGTTGTGTGACTGTCTGAGTGAAACTGCAGCAAGGACTTCAGTGTATTGCATGATTGGAGGTGCTGAAATCAAACCTGCTGCGTAAATCTACACCGAGAGACACGCTGTATTGTGTCATATGAAGCAAACCAGATGATCTTTGCCAGGGAAAGGTAAAGTTTCATATGCATTATATTGCACGCGCTGTTCAGGTTTTTTAACCCACAAAAATATGTGTTTTTATCATCTATTTAACATCATCATTTATGGTCTGCTGTTCCTTTTTGGAAATGCATGTTGATTAATGTTCAGACACGAGTAATGCCATCATATGTGTTGCACTGCTGACACCGCAGTCCTGTGTGAAATATGGGAAATTATTAACGTATTTATTACGTATAATGCTGTGTTAAGTGTGCTTAGGTTTCCTGTAATGACATTATTTGAAGAATATAGATTAATTTGACATGGCTAGTAATATGTGGTGTTTTCATTTTAGAGAATTCAAGAAGACTTTATTCGGATTTTTAACGTCTGGTTGCTGTGTTTCCTGTATGGTTGTGTTTGTGGACTCACACAAATGTGTTGTGAGGGGGATGGGATGTTTACACTGGCTCCTGTTAATTCAGATTGAACACAATCGGGATTAAGAAGGGCTGAGTGAAATGACATGTGAGAAACTGTATTCTTGCATATTTCTCACTGCGATTTTAAAGTAACGATATCATTTTTAATAGTAGTTCATGACAGTTAAGCACATTTCTCCCCAAAATGTACAGTACTGTAAAGCAATAACAGTAATACTGTAATGAATGTCTGGACAATTACTTTTTTTTTTTTAATAAGAAGAAATAATTAAATTCACTCTAACGAATACTACCATAATGTATGTTTAAATATTTTCCTTTACATGCACTTTTTTTAATTGTTGAAGAAATGTGCTGAATTGTCATGAAAATAATGTCAGAATGAAAACAATCTTAAGCCTAAAATGGCTTGATTTTCTTTAAGAAAAATATAGTTTTGTGCATTTTCTTTTTATTTTGGAGTTGAAATATGACCTCTGACATGTTCTCAACAGGTTTTGTGAGGTTCACCCAGTTAATGGATTGTTGGTTTTGGTTTACGGCTGTTATAGCAGCTGTTAAAATGCTCTTGCCCACTACAGTAACTGTTTACAAGCTGGGGTTTACAAAAGCTTGCTTTGCTAGACACAAAACTAATGAAGTTAAACAGTTAAAACAGATATAATTTGCTTATTTGCACACACACATTGGCTTCAGTTGAGTCTGGTAGCATCTGTATTTTCTAATTCTTTTTTTAATTCATGTGTGGTTCCAGGTATCCAGTATCAGTTGTCGTCCTAGAGCCCCGTTTGAAGGATCCACTGAAAACCAACCTGATCGAAGACAATTTCCCATTGATTCTGTAGTCTTGTATGCATGTGAGAGGATGCACAAGGAGTCTGATCAAAGCGTGCACTGACTCGAGACGCCGGTCAACAGACAGGTATCCATGAGGACCATCTGACAGAACAGGAAGGGGATGGAAGCAGTCGATCGTAGCGGTGTACCTTACACACTATGGGTGTGGCAGGTCTCTGCGTAGAGAAGAAACCCTTGTGCTTGTGTTCGGCTTCTCGCTCCTCTCAGTTCTGCCATTCAAACATGGGGCACAATGTGGATTTACCTTTCCGAGGGATGTGGCTCTTCGGTGCTCTGCTGGTCTTGTCCCTGTTCACGAGCAGCCTCGGCATCCACATGGACTCGATGGTGGGCAGTCACAGCATGTTCACCTGCGAGTCGATCGGTCTGCGTATGTGCCAGGATCTACCCTACAACACCACCTTCATGCCCAACCTCCTGAACCACTACGACCAGCAGACGGCCGCTCTGGCCATGGAGGTAACGAGCCGTTCCTTCTGTCTTTTCCTGCTGGGATTTAGAGAAGGTGCCACAGAAACAGGGTTGCCATGGAGCTTGTTGTCGTGGAAGCTTGTGGTTTGTGGTTGGTGCTTTGATGAGCTTGAATAATTTAGACTGTCGGTAGCTCTTGCAAGTGAAATAAGCTTTATATCATATTTTTAAACCTGAGTGTAAGAGCTGCAGGATTACAGGTGATATTTTCATGGGTTTGTTCCTGTTGTTTTGATCTTCAGGGCCACAACTTGATCCGAGCGTGTCGTCTAATTTGCGTCTGTGGTGTTCGGATTTTGATTTCGTAAATATCTTCAGATTTTGAGATGCATTTTGCCTTTTTTTATCGACTGGGTGATTTTACTTGCTTATGGAAATTGTTTGAGAACCCTAAAAGTTGAAGACATGAATTCTAAATATTTATCCATTTGGACAGGAATCTATTTTTGTATTTATTGAATATATTGAAAACTGGTTGTCATTAAAACCAGTGTTTGGTTAGTTACTTAAAAAAAAAAGAATAAGTAATTAATTAGCTAGTAATTACATCTTTAACAGTGTAATTAGATGACTAATTACTCTCTCGAAAAAGTGTTGCATTACTTACTACTAATTACTTTCTAAATCCCATTTCAACCTCGACCAGTTGAACAATACAAGAATAGACTTGAAACTGCTTTTTTAGTTCTTTAAAATAAATCACATAAAATTGCAAAATTATTCTTGAACTGAGCAAAGTATTTAAAGGGAGAAGGTTACATTAAAACATGCATTTTTAACATTTAGATGTAGAACATTTTTGTTATAATCCACTATTGTTTTATATAGAATTGTTCTATAGTCTATACAGTATTTAATTCAGTTACTTCAGAAGTAACTAAATTAATAGTAATTAAATTATAGAAAAAATCATATTAATCTCTTACTTTAATTTTTTAGGGAAAAAGTAATTAAATTACAGTAAACTTCCAAATTTGTTAATGAAAAACAATGAGATTTTTTTTAACAGTTTATTGTGGCATTTAATACTATGAACATTCTCGTTTTTGTAGATGCCGATTGTGCTTGCTCAGGACTTTCTCATAGTTTTAATGCCTGCCACGGCCATTTTGATGAATCATAATGCAAAATGCAATGAGATCATTTTTGCCGGAGGTTTTTTGCGTAATGGATTTGTTATCCATCACAAACTTAAGTGCTGTTACATCCGCGTCAAAGATGGTAGAAATCATCTCCATAAAAATAAAGGCTAAAATAATCATAAATAAAAAAAAGATTTTTTTTATCACTATAAATATATTAATAAATTGTATACTAAATGAATGAATATGTTCACATTATAAGTTAAACATTCTCCTCACTTGAGAGATGTTGTATATTGTTTCATTTGATTGAAAAAGGAAAAAAAAATCTAAAACATAATATGTAAAAATTTACCAACACATTATTGCATTAATTAATAAATATAAATAATAGAATAATTCTATAAATTATTTAATTATTAAAAATATTATAAATACTCAAACATTTCTTCCTGCTAAATAATTATACTTTTGGATATTGATTATATCAGAAGTGGAATTTATTAACTGTTTTAAATGATTTGTTTCTAAAACAGCCCCACTGTAACGCTTCTGTTCCGTCTCAGAAATGGAATGTTTGTTTAATGCCGCTTTATTCCATGTGTTGAAGGAACTAATGGTGCCATTTTACTTTTTTATTTTTTTTTTTCCCCCCAGTTCTAATGTTCTCATAATCTCTGCTGAGACCCGTAATGGCTGGATTGATTTGAAGCATGGAATAATGCCCTTTCTCCCATTGTTTCATTCAATTAAACACAATGAAGGGGATAAGCGTCCATCTGTGTTCTGAGATCACAACAGAGCAGCTAGTGTCAGTTGCCTGCTGTAGGTGTGGGGGGGTCACGTGACCCGGGTGGCACTGAGGTTCATGGTGGTTCATCTGTCAGGGGTGTACAGTATCCCCTGTGGATATGTATTACATCACCCCGAGATGCCCTGCTGGTGAACCAGAGCCAAAGTCCTCAAAAACAAGCCTTACCCCTGTAGGGTGGATGAGTTGATGAATCGGTTATTCGATGAACTGCTCCTGTCGCATGACTTAAAATAGACGCAGTAAAATTGTTGTAATCACAATTTTTGTTTAAATGTTTAATGTGGAATTGCGATTGTTCCAACATTACTGAAAGTATTTTAACTTAAGAATTACACCTTTAACAAAATCAGTATGGATTGCAATATTTTTAATAATATTAAAATTATTTTCCCTATATACTGATTCATCTTCACAGTCAATTGTTTTTACAAATCCTATGTGTGATTCGGAATTTATTAAAACAAATCGGTTCAATATTGGACACGGCTGACGTGTGACTGTTGAACAAGGGCTTTATGTTTCTTTTTTCTCTATAAGCTCTGTTAGAGATCGGATGAGATTATATGGAAATCTCATGTGTATGTTGTCTGAAGTTTTCACTGTTGTGAATGAGGCCAGGCGATTAGCGCTGACCCTGATAAAAACCATAAATATAGGTTATCCATGTATTATGTGCTTATGTTGAGCTGGAATCTGCGCTTGTGAATCAAATCCAACCAGAAGGATATTATGCTTTTGCAGTCAAAGCTAATGTTAAATTAACTTACAGAAGTTGGATGAATATCACAAAATTCTTTGAAGATTTTAAATAAAATTTGATTAAACTTAACACATTTCACCCCCAAATTAAATTATTTGCTCATTTTTGTGTATAAAGTTATAAGAGTTTTTTAAGCACAGGCATTTCCCCCACGAATTCTAATTACTGTAAAAGTACATTTTATTTTAAATATATTTATACAGAAATGAAAAATCATTGAAACTGAAATCATGAAATCTGATTTACATCTTTTTAAAAGAATGTGTTAAATTCAGTATGAAAAAACTACCGTTATGTATAAATAAAAAATACATTACATTACTGATAATTGAAAATGTCTTAATGCAAAAATATTTTAATGGTCCTAGAACAGGCTTCATTTATAAACCCCCCCCCCCCCCCTTTTTTTTTTTTTTTTTTTTTTTTTTTTTTTTTGTATAGTACATAAAATATTTTAAATCGTACTTTTGAGTTTGGTGTGAAACTTGACCCACTCATCTAGACAGGACTCAGTTTTCACCAGCACTAACCAATGGGTAATTACAAATTAACCCGAATAAGATGTAACTGTCGGTTTCCTTGATGTTTCACCCAAAGCACTCACCCTTCCCGCCCTGTGCTGATTAAAGAGCTCCAGAGGAATTTACTGTCTGGTTCATTTTGAGGTCTAGACGCCCTTATTGTGATGCGAGCAGTGATGCTGTAAGTGGGAATCTGGCCGAATAATGACAGACCCGAGTGTGAGGTCATCAGAAACGGGCAAAAAATCTGATGCCACGTACCAGTTGAATTCGCCTACATTTACTATGCCCTAAAAGTATACTGTTTTTGTGTAGAAGAGTGTGTAGCTTTAGTTTAAATCCTCCACATTGAGTTGAAATTAATTTCCTACCGTATCAGAGAGAAATGTAGTTGTGCATTGATGTGCCTGTCATGGGTAGTTTTTTAAACATTTTTTACTCATGTTTGTAATTCTATAATACAATCCTCGTCCAAGGCGCAATGGGTTGTGGGGAATATTAGCCGTCAGAGTGTCCATGAATCTGCACTTCGAATTCTAACCAGAAATGGTAGACAATGCAGGTATCTTTTGAACACTCATTTCAACATACTGCGATTTGGGACGCACTGATTCTAATTTATTAGAATTCTATTAAGGACAGCTAGTGTGCGTATTGCGACGGAACATGAGACTGAGCGTGCTGATACTGTAAACTATTACTTAGTGTGGGATGCTACGTTGTTGTCACATGACCACAGTACATTGCATATTTCATTCAGCAAGGAACGTCCAAGAATATATAATGCTTTTCACAGTCTGATCAAATAATGGTTCAAGGAAGATACTGTAACTAAAGGTTTCATTTGTAACCGGGGAAATGAAAGTCAAGTTGACAGTATTTCACGCATTCTATTTAATATTGCACATTTTGGCAAATGTGAAAGATCATCCGCGTAATCCAGGCATACAGAAAATTTGCATACTATGACACACAACCTACATATGCAGCAATAGCAAGAGTAGTATGCTAATGTGCTTTTCTGCACAATGCCTGAAACATTTTCCACAGCAGAGCAGGAAAAGAGGTAGATCTGGGATAGAAAACAAGACACTATTTAGATAAGCTTTGTTTTTCTGTTGCTGGCATGTATTTTGATGAAAGATAAGGCATAGAAAATACAAAGAACTTGCTGACAGGTACATTTTTAGCATCACTAGTGTTTTGTTTTTAAGAGGGAGTGACAAATTAAAAGTAGCTCAGGTCGGAAAAACACGTCGAGTCCCCTGCGTTCAGTTCCTCTCTTGCTTTTTGTGAACTCAAGAACGGCCCCTAAATCTGCACATTTTTGTGTGCATTCAGATTGAAATAATTGTAATGGTGTGTTGTTTTTCTGTAAGACCCCCTGTAGCTTCTACAGAACTGCTCTTTTTGAGTTGGACTCGAATCTCTTTCACCCTCCCCAATTCTCTCCGTCTTCCTTAACTGGGTAGAGGTGTCACCATGGTAACAAACCGTAATTGTAGGGCCTCAAAAGGACAAGCTTTAGTGTTCCCAGGAGGCGGTCTCTTGCATTGACCTTTGACCCCTGAGGATGAAGAGTTGTCAAAAGCCCTCCACTTCAGATGGGCCTGTTTTCCTGCATCAGGGTTACCATGGTATGGCTGTTAAAAATTTGGGAAAGAATGCTTGGATGAGTGAAACTTAGGAAAGATGCAGCCAGGACGAGAAGTGATATTGATTCAGGGCTGGTTGAATGACAGGACAGAAGGAGTGTGGGAGCGAGCTGTCCTTTCTTTCTTCTGTTTTTCTTCCAGAGCTCAGATGAAGGAAATAACTCCGCGTTTGGCCAGTTTTCACATTCAAGGCTCTTGAGTCTTTCACGTCTGTGTGAAAGTGGAGGGCCGCCCAGAGCCAATTGGTGACTGCAGAAGGAGTTTATCTTTGTTGTTGTTCTAGGAGAGACAGGATGTGTTTTATTCTCTGTGTGCCCCTGAACACCACAATTCATTCACCCCGTTCAGAGCGGCCAGCATGTTGC
Organism: Opsariichthys bidens; assembly: GCA_037194245.1. NCBI lineage: Eukaryota > Metazoa > Chordata > Actinopteri > Cypriniformes > Xenocyprididae > Opsariichthys > Opsariichthys bidens. Next base: position 18,309,658 of record CM074286.1, on the reverse strand, counting down.
CGTGTCACTCACACGGACGATTCGCTTCTTGTTTTGTGTCCTCATTTATAAGCACTCAATCAGCGTCTCTTTACATCCGTGAGCTCAAAATTCAGAGTATGGCCCAGAATATTTTACAGCATTTTGAATAATGCATAAATGTTGCAAATTCTACTTTTCATAAATTTATATCTCAGTAAGGTCAGTTTTAAAAAAAAATTTATTCTGCAAGATGCATTAAATTGATCAAAAGTGACAGTAAAGACTTTTACATTGTTACAAAGAGATTTCTATTTCAAATAAATGCTCTTCATTTGAACTTTCCATTCATCAAAGAATCCTAAAAAAATGGTCAGTTTTCACAAACATATTAAGCAACACATCTGGTTTCAACATCGATCATATTTCTTGAGCAGAAAATCATTATATAATGGTTTCTGAAGGATCGTGCGACACTGAAGACTGGAGTAATAATGCAGAAAAATTAAGCTTTGCATCACAGAGATAAATTAAATTTTAAATGTATTCAAATATATTATTTTAAATGGAAATATTTAAATTACTGTTTTAATGTTTTTTGATTAAATAATTGCAGCTTTGGTTGATTTAAATAGTGTATTCAACCCTTGAATACATGAATGTTTCGCCAATCACGGCATTTGTGTCGCGCATGGAATACCAAACTGATGCGAGTGGATCTAAAACCTTCAGATGACACACAGCTCATCTCTCCCTCACTGTAAGTTACCGAAAGTGAAACCACACACACACGAAACCCTTAGCACTGTATGACGTGACAGACAGAGATGTCTTCCGTTCACACAGCGCGACTGTTCCGAGAATGCGGTTGTGAGTCCTGAAAATTTACGGGTGCGAGTTCGGTTATAGAATGCAGTTGTCATTCCCGTGAATAACCATATTGTGTGTGAACGTAACATTGACTGCATTAAGGACTAAAATACAGGAATGACAACCGTATTCTGCTGCTGTTTGAACATGGCCATAGATGGATTTCTCACTGCTGCAATAGTATAAAACTCTCCTGACATTTAATAACAATTGCAAAAGAATAAAATAAAGCTTATTTTGGTTTTGGCGTTTAAGCATAACACACACACACACACAGGTTTCCATGTTTTATAGACGTAATGATTTTTATACTGTACAAACAGTATGTTCTATCCCTTAAACCTACAAATCACAGAAACCTTTCTGCATTTTTACTTTATCAAAACACATCATTTAGTATGATTTATAATGCTTTCCGTGTGGGGACATTTGGTCCCCTTAGCGTAGAGAATACCAGGTACACACACACACACACTCTGAGAGATTTAAAATGAAGTTTAATTTCCTCAGCCGACAGTGATAATGTAATGTACTAACTCGTATATCAGCAGATTTGATTGATTAATGCAGCACAACTTGTCTGCGTTCAAACCCTTGTTATTTACTAGAAAAAACATTGGATCTTTAGCAGGGATGGTGGAGCTGATGTGAGCTGCAGACAGACTGATGGTAGGTCACTGTTGATGGGAAACGTCCTGATAGTATCTGACAGTGTTCTGGGCTAGAGGGAAGAATCTGTTACGTAAAGACTCTACAACTCTTCAGTTCCGAATGTCTAGAGCACATCAGTTAGTCAGGGCTTGTTAACTCGAGATTTAAGCTGCCAAGTGTATACAAGATGGATAATTAGTTTGAATGGGTTATGTGTCCTCCCAGACTTTGCATTCAGTGTTGACTGCCTTTTATTAGTAAGGTTTGGTAAGACAGGCATCACCTATTAGGCCTTGGACAGTAAATCGTTGAATCGCAAATCGAGAAATTATTCTCGATCGATTCTGATTCTGAATGCACAAGCGCTCTCTTCTTCATGAGCATTTGAGTGTGCAATTAAAAACTAGCCTAGGGCGCCATCTGCTGTGAAAAACTAAGCTCAGAATCCATTCAAGTCAAGTCAAGTCAAGTCATCTTTATTTATATAGCGCTTTTTACAATGCAAATTGTGGCAAAGCAGCTTTACATTAATAAGAAAATGGTGTCATTGTGCAGCTTATTCTATATATTATTGATTCATTCCGTTGCAAATATCAATAGTTATTAGTCTAGTTAATTTATGTATATCAGCACTGCAGAAAACAGTGACGTAATCGTCCGGCTCAGCTCTGTTTGTATACAACGGCGCCAATGCAGGCATATCAAAAACACTGCTGAATATCAAGCAAGTGTCCCCAACTTAAGCAAGCCAAAGGCAACAGCGGCAAGGAACCAAAACTCTAACAAATGGAGAAAAAAACCTCGGGAGAAACCAGGCTTAGTCGGGGGGCCAGTTCTCCTCTGGCCAACAGTGAACACTTGTCCGATACTCAGGCAGAGTTACAGGTCATTAAACCGTTTTGGAATCGCAACAGTCAAAATATTTAATCTAGTTTAAGATCTAGATTCAAGAGAGAATCGCGATGCATTCAGAAAATTTCAGAAGCGATCCATGAATTGAGATGAATTGATTTATTGTCCCATCCCTATCACCTATTATTGCTTATAGTTGGGTTTGTTATTAGACAAAAAATGTTATTCAGTAATGTTCTATATAATAAAATATGCCAAAAAAAAAATCCACAGATTTGCATGGAATGAGGGACCTGGGCTCATATTTAGAGACCAGAACTTCACAGAGGCTTGGGGATTTCAATGAAATGTAGGATTAAATGAATGTAAGATCTGTCATTTGACCTGTCATTTGCAGTAATTTAATGACTAATGACAGCTTAAGGAAGTGTGTTGAGCAGAAACACAGTCATTCAGAACCAAGCAGGGCACGCACAACAGCCCAGTAGGGAAAAGGTGACCAATTCTCGCATTAGAAAGACTGAAATCCTTTGACTTTCTAATCCTGAGAGAATGCAACTCTCCGTTTTCTCCTCAAACACACTCTCTGTAAAGTTGGCAAACTGGATTTTCCACTCCACATGGACTGTTTTCTCGGCCGATTCCACCTGTTCTCTGAGCGAAGGGGGTGTGTGAGAGGGTTTTCCTCTTCGGATCTGATTTCACTCTTCATCCATGTCCAAATCTGCCTGAACTGTCAGTCAAGAGTCCAGTCCCTGCAGTCATCCATTCTGATTCCTCTACCACTGTTTTTATGGACATGTACTTGGTAAAAAAAGATTATAACTGCACACTCACTAATAAGCTTATGTCTACCAACAATTTGGCAACAAGCCTTTGTCATGGTGCATTGATAAAGCTCATTGCTAAAACATTGGTAGAAATAAACTTTTAAGTGAGTGTGCAGTTATATTATTCATGTTTTAGGGTAGGTATGGTAATGCCATGATATTCTGGTAAGATAAGGAAATCGTGGCCCTTCACTTTATCTGGGTATTGCTACAGGACTTTTTTGTAAAGGAAATTCTTTCTGTTTTTCTCTTTCTGTAAAACTCTAAATGGTGCCAACCCTTGTCCAGATATACATGCTCTCTTTTCACCAAATCCACATTGAAATACAGTAGGTAAGCATCTTTGTGTTATTTTTCTCACCAAAGTTCTCAAGTAGCCCAGGAAGCCGTAAAAGCATGCAGCCATACTCTGAAAGCTCGAGGCTTTCAAAGGTAACCTCTATTCATCGATTCTTTAAATGAATCATGAGCCTGACAAAAGAAAAACAGGCAGAAACTTAATCCATCCATTGAAGTGTTAGAGGAGTGGCGGTTGGCGACTGCAAGAGACAAATGTGCTGTTTTGCACCGCTGCCAGAAACCCACCCGGTTCCTCGGGCTGCTCCTCCTACACAGTCTGGGCTCGCAGGCACGACGGCGCGGTATTCACATCAACCCCGCAATGTTTTAATTACCATTACCGTCTTAGACATGGAGATTAGGCTAAATAATATGTATGCATCTCTCTTTCGGGAACGTGTGAGTGGTCTTGATTAATTACACCTTCACGTCTCTCTGACAGTCAGACAAAAAGATCTATTCGCAGAAAATTGAACTCTTTCGTGCATTAGTCTTGCCTTATTTTTTGCTGGTCACAGTGTGAAAAGGTGTAAAGTGAAATTTGTAGAAAAGTAACATTTTACTTAAAGCCTTTGTGTAATGCATTCAAACAAACAAAAAAAGTTCATGTCCTGGATTCTAATTGATGGTGTTCCAGTAGCCCAGTAATATATAATTATATTTAATTTTAATTTATTCATATTGCATTTTAATTGTATGTTTAGAATACAATTAATAGCACAGCCCAAGCTATTTATTAAATTCAGTTGTTATTTATTTTTAGATATAATAATCAACACTCTAAAACAACAACAACAACAACAAAAACATGTAAATTAGGCAGGTTTTGCATTAACTTCAATTCATTTTTGAAATATAATCATTTACACAGTTACTGTCATAAATTGTTTTCGTGACAAATTTAATTAAGCATATTAAATAATTAAGACATTCATAACAGGTAATGTAAATATAATGGATATATAAGCTAACATAGTGCATATATTTAGTGAAATGCTCCCCTCTAGAGTTCATGTCTACTGTAAACTAACATCTTGTGGACAGTAAGTGGCTTGCCTGAGGTAAATGTAATGCTATGTTAGATATTATTCTCCTGCTTTTTATTCATGTCTTTCTGCAGTTTAAACACTGATTTGAGAGATAACTAAACTAAACTTATTTATGCATAGGTCACTCTTTCTTGTTGTTGCGGTTAGTAAACAGTATTGCATTGCTGCGTGCGCCACATTCCGGATTGGAGTGTGGATCGCCGTCTGACTGTATGCTCCGAAACATGACGTCTGTAGCTTGACTGTTCAGGACGAATACATGTACTGTTACACCCCTAATATATATGCTTGATATTATTTTGTTTGATATATTATATGTATATAATATAGAATATACTATAATATTGAGACTCCAAACCCTTTCAAATTTTCCGTCTTCTTAATCATGATAATGGTATTGATTCCTCTGATTATTTATTGTAATGCATTTTATCTCTTTAGAAATCTTTTTTTTTTTTTTTTTTTTGAAAATTATAAATATTGAATACACTAATTTTATTTTATTTTTTTTAACGGTTACACCTTTAAAAAGTATTATATTCATCATAATACTTTATAATGAATAATGATTGTTATTTATAGTCAATGCTTAAGGAATTATTTGCCCTTTAATGGTACAACTATAGTCCTCAGCCAGTTGCAGGGATGTCACCAGCTCTGTATTTTTAAACAGTCAAGTAGAGAATAATATATATGAGTTAATGTAGTTATGCAGCATGAGTTACATATTTCAAAACCCTGTCACATAGGGTCGGGCATATACTCTGATGAGCTGAATTTTTAGGCCGTTCATGCAGAATGAGATACATACTTTAAGTCAGTTGTAAAAGGGACGGTGATTTGTTCAGCGTTCCCTACAGCACTTGTATGGTGATGGAGACTGAGAGATTGAGAGACTGAGAGTGGGGTCAGTGGGGTCAAGATCCTCTGAGAGAGATGGATAGATGGAGAGAGAACTATCCTGATGCTCTTCCCGCTGGGAAGGTCGTGCTGAATGTATCCTCGTCCATCGATTCTAAGTGCACACGCTTGAAGACACACGCTATGTGAGTGTTTACAACACACGTGCTGCTGCCTGCGTGCTGAAATATTGAGAGCAATTGTGCCTGTTAAAAGCATGTGAGTAATGGAGGGTGAACACGCTTCAGTAAAGTATATCCTAGTGGGGCCATTTATTTTGTTGTACTTCATAGTAACTGACTAGATATCGCAAAATAGCTATTCATGCTTCAAATTGAACCCAAAAGCATTTTATATGCTTCAAAATCTCAGAATTAATACTTGGATATAGTTTTTTTTGATCATGGTACCATGATGAAACCATGTTTTTTGGACATGTGCCCTGGTAATACTATGTTGTTCTATGAAATACCTTGATACATATGGTATTAGCATGTTTTTGACATGGCATACTGTGTTTTTTGGACCATATAATACTGTTCATATCAGAACATTGCTTGGCAAACCTAAACAACTTATGGTTACACTGCGTCAGCATTGTAATAAATATAACTGTCAACGCTGGAACAATCTGTCAGACTTTGGAAAGTAGGCTATCATTTCTACTTCGAGTTGGATTTAAAAAAAAAAAAAAAAAATAGTGCTGCTGCGGTATGAACAACATAGCAGAATCTTTCATGCTTGACATATTTTTGCTGTCATATAGTTTATAGTATACGGCCCAGCCCTCCTATTAGACAGCCCAAAATTCCCTTTATAGATTTGTGTCATTTTAATCCAGCTTTCTTCATTTTAAAGTAGTTCATCATTTCCCAAATGTCTATGGCTTGATGGATGTGCGGCGCTCTTTTCCTCATCAGAAGACATCAACCCTCAGGATTGTCTGTCTAAATTTGGCAGTGCTGCTTTTTTTGTCAGTGTGCATTCTTTAGGGCCTTCTTTCATGCTCACTAAATAAAAGGCTGTGATCTCCATTCTGTATTCAGAGTAAGCCTGCAAACCGGCATTTCACGCTCCGGCAGGGAGAAGACTCATGGCGTTATAGTGGCATCTCTATCTGCTCGACAGATCCAGAGTTCGCTCTGTGCTCTGTGTTCCGAGACAGAGACGCTCTGAGCTGCCGTGTGTTGTTACACCCCTGTCATTCACATGCTTTACAGAATTACTTGGTGCTTTTGGGGTGATGCATGGGTATCAAGCAAGTTTTGACATTTCAAAGCAGGGGTTTTCAAACTCTATGTTGTGTTTCAACATTCAAACATTCCCTTTTAAATAGAGCTGTTACCCACATTTGGTTTGCGACCTTTTGAAATGGCTTAAATGAAACAATTTGGACATGGAGTCACAATGATACCAATGGGACTAAACCATGTAGTACCTTAAAAATAAAGATTAGGAAAGAGAAGTTTATTAAGAATGAAAATTTCGAAGGATATCTTTTATCATTTTAGAGTTCACATAAAACACTGTCACCGTTGGCATATAATGCAACAAAGATAGCTAAAGCAACAGAATGAACTAATAGACCAACCAATCTCTGTGTAAAAATAAAATAATAATTTTGGTGAAATTGAAAATATTTTGGCTTTTATCACTGTCTGTCTTCAGAAAACGTATTAACAAAATCAAAAATTTGAGCCGAGGAAGTTTCTGATATTTGGTTGATTTGGACACGTACTGACCCTGCTCATAATTTACCCGGGGTTCACAATTAATTCTGGGCATTCATAAACTGACGTATCACACTGTTCATTCCTAAATCCTTGGTCAACATATTTGCATACTTGCGATGTCAGTGTCACTGATTGGATGACCACAGCACACGACCAGTTATAAAATAACCACGACTTTATATAAAATCTCTAAAAGAACATCGTGCGTTCTAATATTGTATATTGCCAATGTACTATGCTAATAGAGAAGATGACATTAAGTGAATGCCAACTTTCTGTCTGTCTGTTTCTCACACAAAGCTATGACTTTGTGGAATATAGTGCAAGTTGTATGTACTCCTTTATACATTGCGTGTATTTGCTCTGTTTGTGTATAGAATGTTGTGTTTCCTTCAGCTTGTAGGACATATGCCGCTGTAAGGCGTCCTGTCGCCTGCGACTGCACTATCGTGTCTGATCCACATAAATAATGAAGACCGCTGGAGTAATTCAGTTCCTCTGTTGTACCTGAGCCCGACTCCCATAAGACACCCCTGTTATTTCCTATTGCACGTGTCCATGTGTAACAGTAGAGCAGTGAGTTATGGGGAGGACATTCAAAATCAATACAATGTCCAGTTCAGCGTCTACAGGGGGGAAACATGTCAAGAGCGATGCAAATTCTGTTCGTACAGCTCAATTACTGAAGCGTATGTGGTTTCCGTACGGGAGGCTCGTGTTTCTTTTGATGTTGCTTTAATTCACTCGCTCCAGAGGCAGGGTAAATATTTCATAACCTTCTTCAAATATTGATAAAGCTTTTATTCACGGCTCATTTGCATCACGTGAATTATTTTGGAACTTTTTTTAAGACGCGCTGGAGCTCCTTGCTGGTTTTCCCAGCAGTAAACTGGTCTTTTTCTTGGTGGGAAAACCGTAACTCGTGCAGATTATCCGTAAATATTGTCGTACTTAGGGATCAGGTTCACTCGAGCAATCCATGCAGGAATGAAGCGTGAATGCTGCGGTGTGTCAATCTCCCAGTTCTTTCCAAAAAACACAGTAGTCACAAAGGGCCATTCCCCAGCAGGAAGTGCATATGTGTTGGTTAACCCCAGGTGGAGGCTCATTGTCTGTTCCTTCAAAGATTTAAATTTAAATGCCCAGCTCTGCAGCTGCTCTCTCTCCCAGCATGCACTGGGCCCCTTCAGGGCACAAAAGCATCCTTGGAGCTGCCAAACTGGCCTGTAATCCTGCTGAAGGGGCATCAGGTTACTGTGCCCAGACAACTTCCTGCTTGTCTTTTTGCACCTTGAGATTTCGGGGAGGCAGGGGCTGGATTCACAAAAATCTTCTCAAGAAATATTTCTTTATTCTTGAGAAGCTCATAAGAATGTTCTTGGGTGCAGTTCTTGAGCGTGTGTTTTCTTTTTCTAACAATAAGCTCACACTCTTTTTGTCATGTTTTTTTAAATGTGTTGTGTAAATAGTTCTTTTTAAAGAGCCTGTCTCAAGATGGAGCAGCTTGTTGCATTCAGAAGCGCTTTATCTTTCTTGCGCTCTCTCTAAAGTAAGGCTGCACGATATATCATACTAGCATTGGTATCGCGATGGCAAGTATGGCGATCATCGTAGTTGATACGTGATCCGTATGGACCAGGCACCACAGTTTGAAACGCATGTGATTCTTGGTTTAATTGCAAGGTTTAACCATAGTAGAGAGAAAGTTTATGATTTGCACATGTTTTAGCTCCTGTCAGTTTAAACATTTAAGAGATTTTAAACCATTCAAGTGCAAGAAGACGCGAATGAGAACTCAATTCGGACACGCAAATTCCGTTCTCTTTATTTTCTGCTTGTGCTTCAAACAGAACACCCAAAATTATGTCAAAATGCCTATCTCTATGAGTATCCTCACATATGGCTTATGTTTGTGAATGTAAACAATTGAGAAAGAAAAAGAAAACAGAGGCGTTATGTGACAGCAGCCTAATATACTGTTGTTTTACATTTCTGTATGTGAATACTGTTAGACTGAAAAACATAGGCTAAAGCACTGTTCATTTCATTGTCTCCCTGTTATATTTATCTATGCTTGTAATGTGTTTGTGTTTTGTCTATGCAGATGATTCACTCCAGTACAAAATCACCCCAATGTTGAACAACAAAATATCGCAATGTTAGTTTTTTCTAATATCGTGCAGCCCTACTCTAAAAAATGTGTACTTTATCTTTTATTACACATCTGCATACACATCCCTGGTAATACGGTTTATTATTTGTCGCTAGTGTTATGTTTTAATGTTTAATATTTGAGACAACCAAATGAATTCATTGAACATTTGGCCTTTGGAGATTTAAGGCAAGCTGAAGGTTATCCTAACTTAAAGAGGCTACTTACGATGATTTTTAAGAAAAAAAATTTTCGGAAATAATGTTATTTCTATTCATATGTTATAAAATGAAGACGCATTTCATTTTAGGAATGTTTTGTGAATCTCACCCTAGGTCAGTGTTTCTTCAATGAATCTGAAGCATATTTAGGAAATGTTCACAATGGTCAGCATGAAATGTTTCCAAACCCTTTTACTTCCAAAATGTGACACATTTCAGAGTAGAACTGGCTATTAAATGGGCAAAAATATGGGGTGGGACTTGACTTTATCCATTGGGAATTGATCGGATGTTGAAAATAAGAGGTCTTGATGACATCACCTGAAAGGAAAGTTGATTCAAAAACAGAGCAAGTTGTATTTTGATTCCACAGACAAACATTTCTGTCGATTTTAATTTCATGTTTGGCTTCTGCCTGAGGAGTTTTCTTCCACTACTGCACTTCCGCCTAAAGCCTTTTTCGTAATCTGAAAACTTGTCAAAAATCCACTGGGGTTCATTTTTCTGCCAAATGGCTGCCAGAGCCAAGCTGCGTTTTTGTTTTTTTTCACGATCTGTCATGAACTCTCTGGACACTTGGCATGAACTAACTCTCTGTTCTCCCTCCTCAACAGCCCTTCCACCCCATGGTGAACCTGCAGTGCTCTCCAGACCTTCGGCCATTCCTGTGCGCCCTGTATGCGCCTGTGTGTATGGAGTACGGACGGGTGTCTTTGCCCTGCCGGAGCCTGTGTAACCATGCCAAAAGAGACTGCCAGAAGCTCATGGATATGTTTGGAGTCACGTGGCCAGAGGAGATGGAGTGCAGCCGGTACCGATTCAACAGTTAGAGTTTTTTTTTGTTTTTTTTTAATAGAAATTTTATTTCCCAGTGTTTCAGATATAATTGCCACATCATTGCTGAGGTAATTTGCATCTTAAACATGGAATGGATCTTAAAAATGGAAAAATGTTTTCTGACTAAAATAGTGCTTTAACCAAATGCAGATGTTCCAGGGAAACCTTTAATCTACAATGAAAAACAACCCGTATGATAAGGGAAACTATGCTCACAATTCAAACCAGCTTGAAATAAGCCTGCAACATATTTCAGCTTAATGTTTGCAGTGAAAAAAAAAGCAGTGGTAATAAGGAAACATACTTTCAAAGCAGTAGTTATCAGAGAGTGCAAGTGTTTTTTATTACTTCAGAATGATCCTTTTAGTAAGGGTGGGTGAAACAAAACTTGAAAGCGCAAATGTTTGTACCAATTCTTGGCAAACACGAAGAGAGCAATACTCGATTAAATGTCTTTGTCTCTTAACTGCAGGTTCCCGGACTGTGAAGAGTCTTACCCTCGCGCCGTGGATCTGCTCGTGGACGAGGACCCCACTGACCAGTCGCCCATGTCGGTGCAGCGTGACTATGGTTTCTGGTGTCCCCGGGAGCTCAAAGTGGAACCCGAGCTCGGCTACACGTTTCTAGGTGTGCGAGACTGCTCCCCTCCCTGTCCCAACATGTATTTCCGGCATGAAGAGCTCACCTTTGCCCGCTACTTCATTGGCGTCGTCTCCATCGTCTGCCTCTCCGCTACGCTCTTCACCTTCCTCACCTTCCTCATCGACGTTACACGCTTCCGCTACCCGGAGCGGCCCATCATCTTCTACGCCGTCTGCTACATGATGGTGTCGTTGGTGTTTTTCCTAGGATTCCTGTTAGAGGACCGCGTGGCGTGTAACGCGGCCAATCCCGCCCAGTACAAAACATCCACGGTGACTCAAGGCTCGCATAACAAGGCCTGCACACTGCTTTTCATGGTGTTGTACTTCTTTACCATGGCAGGCAGCGTGTGGTGGGTCATTCTTACTATAACCTGGTTCTTGGCCGCTGTGCCCAAATGGGGCAGCGAAGCCATTGAGAAGAAAGCCTTACTCTTCCACGCCAGCGCGTGGGGAATACCTGGCATGCTGACCATAACCCTGATGGCTCTGAATAAAATCGAGGGCGATAACATCAGCGGCGTGTGTTTTGTGGGTCTGTACGACGTTCACACTCTTCGCTGGTTTGTGCTGGCGCCGCTGTGTCTGGATGTCCTGGTGGGAGTGTCGCTGCTGCTGGCTGGGATCGTAGCGCTCAACAGAGTCCGAATGGAGATTCCCCTGGAGAAGGAGAATCAGGACAAGCTGGTGAAGTTTATGATCCGGATCGGCGTGTTCTCCGTGCTGTATCTGGTGCCGCTGCTGACTGTGGTGGGGTGTTACGTGTACGAGCAGATGCACCGCTCGGTTTGGGAGATCACATGGGTACAGGAGCACTGCAGAGAGTACCACATACCCTGCCCTTTCCAGGTAAAAATCAATACCTATCACAGAAGCATATCGTCTGTCTGTCGTTACATTTACATTTACATTTACATTTAGTCATTTAGCAGACGCTTTTATCCAAAGCGACTTACAAGTGAGGAAAAACAAACAAGCGATTCTTCATGAATTGGCAAATAACACAGGAAGTGCTCACAACACAAGTTTCAGACATTGCTCAGTACCATAAGCTAGAGTAGGAAGGGAAAAGGGAAGGAAAGGTTGTTTTTTTTTTTTTTTTTTTATGAGGGGATCAAGTGTTCACGGAAGAATCGTTATATCTATCGTTCTGTCTGTAAACATATAACAACATAAACGTTTTTAATGTTTCACTTTGTCGTTTTGTTCTGCAACATAAATTACACACACCCATACTGAAAACGTGAATTTTTGAATCAGTTATGTTTATTTTTGTAGAAAAGGGGTGTGTGTGTGTGTGTGTGTGCTTGTGTTTATGTTGTACCAACAACACGTCAAAGTATCGTCAAGTTATGTTCACGATTTTACTTATGCATTGAAAAAACCCATTATAAAACCTCATTGGAAAATCTCGAGGAAACCAGCAGCGAATTAGTCTTCCGGGTTCATCGTACCTGTCCTGCAACACTCTATACATCCTTGCTCTAGAAAAGTGTTAAATTATTTAAAAGAAAATCATAGTGGTCAAAAGAGATGTCCGGTTTAGGAAAACTGAAATATTCACCCTTTATTAATTAATATTCTAAAATATTTTGTAAGCATTTTGCTTATTTGTGTTTGGACGGTTGTTTTATTTTATTTGTGAAAACACAATGAAACATGCCAAATCGTGTGGACATAATTTTTGGCCAGAAGAAATTATCGACACATGCTAAAACAAGACAGAACCAATGAAATATTAACTGATTATGTTGTAATTCGTCTGCTATATTTTCCACTGAACAAAAGTTTCTCTATGCATTTTTTTTTTTTTTTTTTTTTGCATAGAAAAATAAAACCTGCAGCTGTAGTTTGCTTTTTTTGTCAAATCAGTTTTTTGCCAAATAATACCTTAACCAAGTTTAGTGTTTTGTTCTTCCCGTATATTTATATAAATAAAACATAAAAAATATTTTCCTTATATTTTGATGGTTTAACCAAACTTGTAGGGTCATTAAAAACAAATATCCCCTCCGGACATCGTTTGTATTTTTGTATTCTGAGTTGTGGCAACAATGCTTTGACTTTATAGCAAAATGTCTTTAAGCCCTCAGATGGTGTCTTATTAGTGTTTCTTGCAACAAGGCATATAAAACTGTCATACTTGTGCAGAGAGGCTAAAGATATTTAGAATAAGTACCTCCAACCTTTCCAATTATTTTTCCTCCCCTGATCTTATCCTCCTCCAAGTGTTACACCAGTATTTCTAATCGCTTTCTCTAAGATAAAGACGCAAGTGTTTGACTGATTTATTTTACAGCTGGTTGGATTGAACTGACTGAATGAAGATGATTGTAATAATCGCAACCTTCTGCAAGACCCACATATGTTGAAAATATCCATCGTAATGGTTCTTTTGTGTTGGGGAGTGAATGGATGGTGAGATACGATCCAGTGCAGTGATGCATGAGGCATTTTTATTACACTGTAACCGTAGATGCTCGGCCTCTCCCTCCACACAATAATAAACGGATCCGAGTGTCACGTGGTGTAGTAATTCTCTCCCCTCCCCTCCGGCGTATATCTCCTTGTTCACCATCTCTGGCTCTCTTGCTTTGGCTTGTAAGATGAATGCCTACATTCATCTCACACATTTAACCATTGAGCATGTTTCGTTTCTGAGAACTGATAGAAGCCAGTTGGCACTAGCAACAGTCCAACATATGACTTGTTTGGAGGACTTGAGTAAACCTTGACTCATTTTTAGGTTTTGAGATTGTGCTCATTGTATTTTTTGTATTATTTTGTATATAAAAAAAGACCATTTTTAACATAACTTTTTAATTATTAATATTAATTATAAGGAATAAATATTATTAAATTATTTAAAAGTAATATAATTTTATTCTTATTTAGATTTTATATTTATTTATATTATTATTTATATTGCATATATATATATATATATAAAAATAATAATCATGCAAAAAATTAAGTTTAAGGTACTTTTTCTTCAGGTTTTCAGGATCATTTTTATTTATATGCATAATAATAAACTTCAATTTGTTTTTACTAAATTATTAAAAGCATGGAAAATGCCACATATATATATATATATATATAATTTAAGTAATTGATATATAGCCTGTTACCCAGTCCTGTGTCCAGGATTACTGTTCAGATACTATACATCTTTTTTTTTTTTTCTTTCTTTCTTCTCTGGGTGTCTTTCATCATTGGGCTTGTTAAGTCACGCTGTGCTGCCTGTATTGTGCTCAGCCCTGTAGCGCTGTGGAGAACAATGCTGAGGGGAGAGCTGTGTGAGGCTGCGTCTCATGACGAAGGACAGACCCCCTCCCCGCTATGATTAAAGGTGGTCAAGCCTGTCATTACCTCAGCCGCTCCAACAAAGACCACAGATACTGACTCACAAAAGCTCAGGGGCTTGAGCAGGGCTTTGATTGGCTCTACATGAGAGACACCCTCTGTCTCAGTATGTGAGGTCTAAAGAAGTGAGGTGACACACTGAATCTGATGACACGTGTGTTTTTCGCTCATTAAGGAGGGTTCTTGAGTATGTGACGGTAATGCTCTTGAAGGATTGAGGATGTGCGTCATTCACCCACCAATATCTGTGGATATGAAGACATCTTAGTTTATGTTAATGAAGTCTCCTGCTAATGAATGTGCAACTATAATCATAATGTTTAGTAATTCTGAGCAGAATTAATGCTACTTTCTGTTAGAAGGCATTATTATAATTCCAGGCCATTTTCATTGTTCATTTGCTTTCAAGATTTCACCCTTATCTTCAGTATTATCCCACAATAATTCATCAGGAACGTCATCAGTATATTTCAGCGATTAAAGGCCGATTTCACGGGGAGGGGGCCATATGAGCATTTGTTATTTCTTTCTTTTGCAATTTTACTTTTTTTTTTTTTTTTATTGCAAACCTCTTCGATACAGTACTCATGGCACTAACAATGGCAAGCTCATGGGTTTTATTCCCAGGGAGTGTATGAACTGATAAAACATATATCTTGAATGAAGGTTGCTTTGGATAAAAGCAAAAATGTAAATGCAAACCCCTTTAGATAGTCTTGCCTAAAAAAGAAGATTAATGCTATCCATATTTCTTGCAAACTTTGAATATTCTTCATTATTAAACAGTACATGCAAACTAAATTTCAAATTCAGAATAATTACAGCTTAATTATGACCAATTTATTTTAAATAATAGATTCATCCACAGTTCTTGCTATGAAAGTCCACACTCGACGTAAATGTCTCGAGCTCTCCTCCTATTAAAGTGTTCACCCAAGAAGGAGAATTCTATCATTAATTATTCACCCTCATGTCATCCCAAACCTGTAAGATGTTCATCCAGCTTTGGAATGCAGATTAAGATATTTTTAATGAAATCTAAGAGCTTTCTGTCCTTCCATCGACAGTCTACGCAACTACTACTTTCAAGACCCAGGAAGAAAGTAAAGACATCATTAAAGTAATACAACTCCAGTGGTTTAAAGCGATAGTTCACCCAAAAATGAAAATTATCCCATGATTTACTCGCCCTCAAGCCATCCTAGGTGTATATGGCTGTATTCTTTCAAATGAACACAATCGAAGATACATTTAAAAATATCCTTAGTTCTCCAGTGTTTATAATGGTTGTGAATGGCTGCCCAAAATCTGAAGACTAAAAAGAAAAATGCATCACTCCAAAAAAAAAGAATCCATACGACTCCACGTGGTTAATAAAGGCCTTGTAAAGTGAATCGATGCGTCTGTGTAAGACAAATATCCTTTATATATAAAGTTTCCGGCGCGGCAGCCATACGCATTCGACGTACGTCCAAAAAAGCGTTAACGGTCTACGCAGTGACGTGGCATTAGACATCTAATTTCATCCCATGTAATCAACTGAAAACACCCTCCAGAGATTTTTCATATTTACTTCATTTGCGTTGGCCATAGGCGCGGTGTATGTGTTGTGATGTGACATATGCGTGAATGCAGTTTTCAGGCGCTTTGACCATGAGCCCCTGACAGAGGAAGAGGAGGAGAAGAGGCCATTGTTGTGGCTTGTGCTCACAAGATAAAGCGGGATTGTCCGTGAGCAGCGAGCTGTGCAGCCTGAAGAAGTGAATGGATACACACTTAGCTTGTGCACTTTTAAACACACTGGTACAAGAAGAAATATGTTTTGTAATAAGTTTTGAGCGCTTGGATATGACAAAAACAACAAAATTACTAAAACATTACAATTAAAATGAAAACAGGAAATCTAAAAATATTATTCAAAATATCGACCAAAATTATACCAGTAAATAACACTATAGTGTAACAGTGAATCAACACAAATGTGCTGAGTGTTCTGGTAAAGAATGCAGTGAGCGTGTGGTGTATCAGAGCCTGAGGGAGGCCGATCAGAGACGAGCTAATGTCTGAACATCTCTGTGTAGGTGGAGCAAACCAGCAGGCCTGACCTCGTCTTGTTTCTGATGAAGTACCTGATGGTGCTGGTGGTTGGGATCCCGTCAGTGTTCTGGGTGGGCAGTAAGAAGACCTGTTTTGAGTGGGCCAGCTTCTTCCACGGGCGTAGGCGTAAAGAGTGAGTAACCTTCCTCATTCGGGGTTTAGTTTACAGGAGAGAAGACTCAAGTGTTCATTTAAATCTTGTGGTATATACGAGATGGTGTTGATGGACAAAGAACAATCAACATTGTCTTGGAACTGTAATGCTTTTATCAATAGTTTTATTCAGAAAGCTTTCTAAAGCCAGGGGTTTTCATGCAGCAGATTCCCCATTTCTAAAAGATAAAGGCCTGGTTTCACAGACAGGGTTTAGATTAATCCAGGATTAGGCCTTACTGCAATTAGGGCATTTAAGTGGCTTTATAAACGTAACTTAGAAAAAAAAAACACATTACTGGTGTGAGTCTTGAGGCAAAACAATGGCTCTGATGTATTTTAAGATGTCAGTTAAAAAAAAGCTCAAACATGCATTTTAGTCTGGGATTAGGCTTAAGCCTTGTCTGTGAAACCAGGGGAAAGGCAGCTATAAAGAGGCATTAATGATCTGATATATATATGTATATGTGTGTGTGTGAAATATTTGGAGAATAATTATTTTTTCCATTACATTTACACATTTTTGATGTAATATATAATGAATATAAATATTAATTGAAATGCATGTTATTACATTTATATTATTAGATTATAAAGTTATGATTTTTTTTATTTTTAAATATGTAAAGTTTTAGTTATTGTAATGTTTTAAAACTTTAAATATACTTTTAAATCTTTCTGTATGTAAATAATTTATTCCGCTTGTCTATCCTTTATCTCTGTTTTTCAAAGTTTATTTGCCTATATTTGAACTGATTTTACCCTGTTGTTGCCAGGAAAATAGCATGAAACAACCAAACAAATAAGATCATTTGTTTCTCTTCTGCATCCAGCAGCGGCGCAGTGAATGAAAGCCGGCAGGTTCTGCAGGAGCCCGACTTTGCTCAGTCTCTGCTGCGTGACCCCAACACACCCATCATCCGCAAGTCCCGCGGTACCTCCACACAGGGCACGTCCACCCACGCCTCCTCCACACACTTGGCCATGCTGGACGATGTGCGGAGCAAAGCCAGCAGCGTCCACAGCAAGATGAGCAGCTACCATGGCAGCCTGCACCGCTCCAGAGACGGCAGGTGAGTTCAACAGTATCTCCACAATATGATGATCCACTTATGCTCTGCATATGTACAGTACACTCAAGTAAAGTGACATATACACCATAGAGCAAATCTCAACTGCCTGATTTTTTTTATTTTGAAAGCAAAATATATCTTATCATATATTTAAGATATATATATGTGTGTGTACGTCCAACTCCGCATACATACATCTAGGTCAGTGTTTCTCAAACTTTCTCAAACAATTTTTTTCTGAGGACCACCTAACAGAATCCCACTCGAATACGCCCCCCAAAAACAACAAAATAGGTTGGATAAACTACATTTAAGTTTAATATGCAACTGTTTCAAGTCAAAAACTAATTATTCAAACACAAGTGCAATGATATGATCCATTTTTTCGTTATTAAAACACACTGACGTCACGCGATGCGGGTTAAGAGCTTGCCTAGTGTAGGTCATCTTTTCGCGGACCACTATGGGGCGATGGCGGACCGCACTTTAAGAATTACTGATCTAGGTTGATATACTATGGGTGTCCAAACTCCACAGGGCCACTGTCCTGTTAGTCTAGCTCCAACTTCCCTCAACAGACCGACTTGGAAGTTTCTAGTATGCTTAGCAAGGCCTTGATTAGCTGGTTCAGGTGTTCTTTTCTTCTATTTTCCTCTGAACCTGATCCCCCATAACTCTTTTGCAGTCCCTGACCCCTCTGGTCTAATGCAAGTTAATCAGTTGAGCTTCCTCCAAGAGTGTCATATAATTTTTCATGTGCATACATGTTGAGCTATGTGTTTAAAGAAGCCTGAACTTAAATAACCTGCTGATTTTTTCCCTCTGATCAAAGGTTCACCCCCTCCAGCCACAGAGGCATGGAGGAACGCCCGGCATATGGGAGCATGCCACGACTCAACGAGCAGCTGTCCCATCACGGAAGCCTTCATCGCCTCGACAGCCAATCCAGACACGGCAGCGCGCGGGACCTGAGCAACGCACCGGCCACTAGCATAACACACGGATCCAGTATGAACCGCGTGGTGGAGGAAGACGGGGCGAGTGCGTAACCCAGAGAGGTCAAGTCTCTCAGATCGGAGCCTCCATTAGAAGCGAGAGGCGCATCTGTTGGCACGGGAGAGTCCCCGTCCTGTAGGAGCCTGGGAAGCCGTTAACGGACAGACATGTGCTTTGGCAGCAGCAGGGAAATCAGAAACTTGATGCGTTGATGCATGCGTGTTGACAGAGCCGTCCTCAGGATTTGGCCCATTAGCGGCGCACCTGAGTAACAAGATATGTTTTCTTTGATACTGTGAAGTTCTGTTGGATGAAGTTTACTGCATGTTATGCAGCGTCAGGATGAAGCAGGACTGGCCGCAGCTGTCCAAGGGGAGATTTTTCCCATTACATCCATCGCGCAACCCTGTTTAAAGAGTTAATGGATCATCGATGCTTGAAGACTGATGGCTGTCCCATTAGATATCAGCTTTCAGACCCTTGACGGTTCAAAGCGAGGGAGTATCAGTGGTTTTGTGCCTCTGGCTAGCTGTATTTTGTTTCTCATGTTAGTAAGGTTGAGAAGACGGACTGATGGCATGGAGAAACGATGTACCAGAATCCTCACCAACACCTGTTTGTGCTTTGTCCAGCTACTTGATGGCTGCCTACCTCATCACATTGGATTACTCGAACCTGAATTTCCTTATTACACTTGATATTGTTTCACTCGTCACATTACAGAAAATGGGTTGAAAACGGCGTTTCATTATAAATCTGTTTTTTCCGACAATGTGTACAAGAGTCTTAAGCTTTGTAAATGGTGCTTCTCTCTGATGTTGCTTCATGAATATTTCAGCAGGCCATTTCCTCATGCGCTATACTCTGTCCAGAGCTCATGCGAAGGCCATTTGAAATGCACACAATGTGTTTTATGGAACATAATGTGCTGTTGAATTTGTAGACGACCATGCGCTGTTTCACAACACGCTTTAAAAGTGAAGTTCTGAGTGTTTTTGTTTACGTGTTGAATGAGATTACCGTGGTACTCAGTGCCTAAACATGTGACTTTGGACCTGAGCTTTGTAAAGCTGTTTTTTTCTGATCGCTATTGCTGTATGCTATAGCTTTGCCTTCGTTTTCCCAATCACACTTGATCTTCATGCTCGATTCTCCTGTCCACTTTACTAATGAGGAACAATACAGCACTTTAACTGTGGCTATCTGTTGAATGTGTAGAGACATTAAATCCAGTCATAGCGTCGTTCAAGATTTCAAATAAAGCTTTTGTAAGAAACAAAACAAAAAATTGCTTGAGGTGTGTTTTGTAGTTCCCCATTTTATTGAAATAGTCAGATAATGAGCTTTCCATGTGAAAAGTGGTGTCCAAACCAATACAAATAACAGTATTCCACCTTAAATACATTTGTGCAAAAAAAAGAAATAAAAAGGTCTACATTGCAGTATGGGGTAATTCATTTTCACATCCCAGCCATTCACGCCACACGGGTCAATAAAATACAATAAAAATAAAACCAACTAAAAAAAAAAAAAAAAAAAAAATCCAGCCGTACAGTCCTTAAAACAAGTGATTACACCTATGACATGCAAATCTGTACATAGTCTTACGAAAATCAAAATCAAGAAGACGAAGAAGAAACAACGATATGATATGAAGTAGCAATTCACTAACAAGGCAAACAAGATCCTCACGTGAAATGCATGCAAATGTGTGAATGTGTCTTAAAAATCTCCAGTCGTCTCCTCTCTAGTCCATTCTACCTACGTTGACCAGTTCACACCGATCTAAAAAAAAAAAACTAAGGCACCTCCCGCTCTAATATTGATCTATTCATTGCTAAGTAACAGTCCTAAATATCAAACAACCGATAGATCTGGATGTCTGTCATTTCTACAATCTTGATCCTCCATAAACATATAATCATTGGTTCTGACATACCTGAGATCATTTCAAACAGGTTTCCTGTTCATGTTAATACCATAACCCTGGCAAATTGTTTCTAACCCGTTACAGCCTTTTTTTTTTTTTCTTTTAGAAAATACAACCTGTATTATGAGTATTAGTTTCGGTTTAGAAATAAACATGATCGTGGAATAGAGCAAATGCATAACTAAGGTCCCGAGCAATACCACAAAAATTGCAAGAGTGAGCGCTTGATTTAAAAACATGTGCCGAGTTTGCTGGACTGGTCCACAGTGAAGGTTTCAATAGTGCTTGCATATAATGGAACATACAAAATGCTGGCAATACTAGAATTAATAAAACCACAGGTACATACGCACAAACTTTATTTCTGTATTGTATGTGCTTCATTACTGAGCTACTTTTTCAGCAAACATTAAAAGCTCACTCAAAAATTAAAAAGCTGTCATTACAAACCCATGTGATTTTCTTTTTATCATATTTTTAGCATTATATTAAGCAACCGTGAACTGCAATGTGTTTTTAATGTCAGCAATTTTAACATCAGACACGGACAAATATACAAAAATAAAAGTTAATAATCAAAAAACAAAAGTAAGTTTTTTAGTATTTTATTTTTACAGGTTAATCAAGGTTTTTAGTATTATTTTTATTGCTACGTGGCAAACAAGTTCATTAGTATTACAGAATTCAAAAAAAAAATGCGAGGGAGGCAGCATTATTAGTAAGTATTGCTTATTGGAATTAGTTGTGGGGTATTAAAAAAATTTAGTTGAAAAAAGGGTGTTAAAAAAAATTGAATGTGTGAGGACTGAAATCATTGAGGAAAAATTGGAAAAGGTGTGAAAAAGGTGAAGATGTGGCATGTTTTGAAGGATGAAAGGAACATTTGACAAAAAGAACAATGTTCAAAAAATTGTGAAACAAGGAAAAGTTCAATTAAAAAAAAGAAAAAAAAAAAAAAGAAAAAAATAAAAAAAGAAAAGAAAAAAAAAAAGGGAAAAAGAGCAAAAAAATCAATCTAAAAAAAAAAAAAGAATAAAAAAAAAAAGAGAAAAGAAAGAAGGAAAAGAGGAAGGACAAAAATCAAAAAAAAAGACACCAGAATGGCAAAGGCTCAGCAAATAATCCACTGAACATGATCCAGGATGAGAAGAGACAGAACCTGGAGAAGTAGTACTAAGTAAGACATTAGAGAGACGTCTGTGTATCAAGAATCTTATAAAAAATTTCCCCCCCCCAAAGTCCAAAAAAAAAAAAAAAAAAAACAAATGTGCAGAGGTTACAAAAAAACAACAAAGACACATCACTACAAAGAAGAAGAATGAGACATTTTTTGGAAAGATGAGAAAAAATAAATCTTTTTTTTGTTTTCCCAAACCAGGCAGTTTTGTTGAGAGACCCCCCCCCTCTGAATGAAGCCCCACAGCACAACACAGAGACAAGTGAGCATGGAGGTGGCAAGCATCATGATGGGCATATGTTTATCCCTACTATGGTGTTGGGCCTATTTTATTTGCATACAGGATCATGGATCAGTTGCATATGTTTAAAATAAATACTTGAAGAGGTGTTGGCCATTGTGAAGAGGACATGACATGACATGAATGTTGTTTCAACAAACAAATGACCAAAACACCACAAAAAACCAAACAAAGTCTTGGTTCCAAAAAAAAAACAAAAAAAAAAAATGTGAGTGCCCCCCCAATCCAGCAGAATCCACCTGACCCCAATCCAACTGTGGTCTGAAAAAAAAAAAAATGCAAAAAATAAAAAAAAAAATGAAGAAATGTGAATGAAAATGTGAATGAAATGAAGTGTGGGTGGAGTGGAAACAGCTGAGAGGCCACACAAGTTTTGAGGTTGGCCACACACACAGCATGTCAAGCAGTTTTAAAAAAAAAAAACAAATAAAACAAAAAATTATTAGTTTAGTGATATTGCAGATTGCAAAAAAAAAAAAAAAATTTTTTTTTTTGTTTTTTTTTTTTTTGAGTTGTACAGTCAAAAGGTAGACACTATTTTTTTTTTTGACACACACCCCTTTCAACAATACCCCAATTGCACAGCCTTAAGAGCGCGCATAATAATGCTGGCTGGGTTTCGTTTGTTTTTCTGAGAATCTACTGAACCTAACTGTTGTTTGTTGCCACGTAAAAAAAAAAAAAAAAAAAAAAAACCTTGATTATCTGGTTAGTCCACATTGTTACTATTATATTTTGAACAAATACTGTATATATATATATATACACATACATACATACATATACACGTAACCCTGGACCACAAAACCAGTTATAAGGGCACAGGTATATTTATACAGGTATATTAAGAGTCAAATAATACATTGTATGAGTCAAAATTATCGATTGGTCTTTTATGCCAAAAATCATTAGGATATTAAGTAAATGTATTCCATGAATATAAATGTATCTGATTTGATTTGAGACACTTGATTTTTTTTGCACCCTCAGATTCCAGATTTTCAAATAGTTGCACCTCAGCCATATATTGTCCTATCCCAACAAACCATACATGAATGGAAACTTATATATTCAGCTTCAGATGATGTATAAATCTCAATTTCACAGAATTGACCCTTATGACTGGTTTTGTGGTCCAAGGTCACATATATCTCCTTGCATTGCATGGAAAAGAACTGCGTCAACATTTTTGCCTTTCCCCGGAGGAATTCAACCAAAAGATCGGAACAGCATGCGGGTGAGTAAATGATATACATTTTCATATTCAAGTGAGCTTTTCCTAGGCACAACCTGGAATATTTGGGAATTCTGCACAGACGTACAATCGTCTGCATCTGCAAAATTTGTTTTTAAGGAATGGCTGAAATCCATTTCTCATTTTAGCAAATCTGACAGAAATATTGCTTTGCAAAAGCGAGCAGTAGTGCATGTGAATAATTAATACATGCCCATTTAGTGCTTGAAATTTGACAGAGGGACAGCTAAAATTGTCGCACCGATGAGGTTCTGTTAAGTCGTAATGGCTTGGCTCTCTAATCTGAGGTATTCTGAGGTTCAGGGATGTTTGAAAGTCAGGCCCTGCACATTTAAAACAGCAGCTTTTTTGTACGTCCTTGCTGAATACATTTCAATATCAAATGACCCAATCTCCTGCTGGTCCCTGCTGTGTCATTATGAGCTGCAGGAAGTGTTAGAGGCAAAGCGTTGAAGCCCTTTGAATGCTTCACCTGATGAGTTTAGTGTTTTTCCATGTCACACAAACATTAAATGCTCTGAAACTAGTGGTACAGCTTACACTACATGTTATATTCACATGTACACTTTAGGCAAAATTTGGTTCTTGCGAGTTGGAAAATAAAAACAAAATACTAAAAGAATTATTAATATGAATAATTAAAGAATAAAAAACAGCTCTTTGGAAACAGCATTATTGCTTCGGTAACAGAACCGTGAAGCACAAATGTAGGCAAGACTAACATAAACAAGGCTGCAGTGAATCTGTTACATTCAGCACAACAGCTTATTAAATGGATCACGTGTGATTGTAAGCGGTTGGAGAGTTCGTGCATTCGGTGATCTACACGTTCCTTGATTTCTCTTAAATCTGGATCTTGCACTCAATGTGACAGCATTCATGAAACAACAGCAGATTGAATTTGTTTAAATCGTTCTTAGAAAACATTCATAGATCAGATGTTTGTTAAATGATATCAATTTTACGTTGAATTCAAAATATTTAAGCGATTTCTTCTTCACATAAGAATGGTTTTTACCATTCAATACAACAATTTGTGCATGGCTGTCTGCATGAATGATTTCACTGCAGGCTTTTTACCGTTAACAACAATCAAATATACATCAGAATGACTTTATGAATGATTTACACAAATATATTGTTCTCCTTGTGTTTCATGAATGAGGCCCAATACTTTTTTTTTTGTAGTGTTCTCAACAATGGAATTTATGGAATTACAAAAGACTAGCATATCTTGACAAAATAATGCTAAGATTTACATAAAAAGTCTGCATGATTGACACGGAAAATAAAAAGGAAAGAAGACTCTCTCAAAGCCAAGTCACACTTATTTAACAACAGGATAGTGTTATGATTTCATTATATATTATACTCTACTTAAACTCTATTTACATTATTGAACTCAGAACTCTGACCTCTGAATGCGAAGGTCGGCATGGCACTGGAGGGTAGAAGCTGAGTTATACAGTAGTGCCACAGCTGGGGGGGGGGGGGGGGGGGGGGGGGCTCTATCTCTATTGGGACTCAATTGAAGTGTTCTCGTTTTATCACACTGATTGGAATGCCAGGAACAGTTTTCCATGTTAGTGTTTGTTTTAAAGTAACATCCCTCCCCGATCAATTAAGACTTTTGAATGCATATTTTTTTCTTGCATTAGATGAGGCACACTTGATACAGTTGTCAACAAACACTGATAAATTCACGTTAAAGCTGTGTGTTTGCCTTTTCCGACCCTTTCCACATCCGTGGTGGTGAGTGTCGAGTTGCTCTCAGTGGACCGTTCCTCCATTCAACAGAGGAACTGAAACAGTGGCGATGGGTCCACTCAAAAGGGATGTAAGGTGCACGGTAATGTGCGTGTAAAACAATCACATGTGTAATGCACACTAATACACGCGAACACACACCTGGCCCCAGCGGAGTGTTTGGGAATATAACGTATAAGAAGTCTCTGTTAAATGCGTGACTCAGAAAGAAAGCGGCAGGGCTTAGCTCATGTCTCCCAGCCGAGATGCTCGCCACGCTCCAGAGACTGAGTCTTGCTCTTGTGTGAGGATGAAGGGCTCGGTGGGCTGCTCAGGTTGGAGCTGTTGGAAGCCGTGGAGTGACGTGGCGACTCTGAATCCTAAAAGCAGGAGAAAGACACGGAGAAGATGAATAAACAGACCAAGGGCTTGATTTACTAACAGCTTGCACCAGCACAAACCCTCTTTTGGCATTAAAAAACTACTGTCCGGATTTACTAAAGACACGCAATGAAAAATTAGCACTGAAAAGGCATGGACAGGGTTATTTTTGAGGCTGACCTTTTTACATATGCATTCATTTCCCTTTCAGATGCAAAATTTATGGGAGGAGAGTATTTAAATGGATCATGCAAAGTGGTGTTTGCGCCATTATTTACCACCCAAAAAAAGCACGTCTTAAACCAGACGCCAATTTGTGCTGATCTTGGTAGATTGTGTTGGTCATTATGGAAATGATCCGGCTGTGTCCTTTAATTAGAGCGTCGTCAGTCGATCATGTGCAGAACTTTCCGTTCCCATCAGTGCTTTTTTAGAGTTGCCTCACACGCTAATTTGACTAGGCCGAAAAATACACTACCATTTTTTCTTCAGCAAGGATGCATTAAATTGATCATCATAAATGGTATTACTGTCAATTATGTTCCAAAAGGTTCATGTTAATAATAGTTTCTTGAGCACAAAATCATATTCAAAATATTTCTTAAGGATCATGTGACACTGGAGTAATGATGCTGAAAATTCAGCTTTGCATCACAGGAATAAATTACATTTTAAAATATATTTAAAAGTACACTATGTAATTTGTGTTCAAAATGTTTAAATAATAAGTCAACACATCAAACAAGTTTTTATATTTTAGACCTGTCGGGGTGGTTTTCATGGGAAATTGCATACATGTGTCACTCGTCTCTGCATGTTATGTTATCTGTAAATAAAGAAAAATCGCTCTGGCTACTTTGACGCATATATGGCGTGGGGGTGGCATGGGTAAAGCAGCTAAATCTTAAACCTAATCATCCGTTTAAAAGCAGCCAAAAAGAGAATGCGACAGAACTCGTAATAAAACAAGAATCAACACTGGCTTGGCGTTTTGGAGATGGTAAGAACTGAGGGATCTAAAATAAAGGAAGTATTGTGTCTATGAATGGGTTTATCTACAGTAACATCCTCAGCCAGTCAGCTTGAGCGTCTTTCCATCTAAACTGGTTAAATCTCTTAAGCCAAGAATAGAATGTTTTATGAGCAGTAAGATCATTTTTTTTATTGTGCTCTTCAAAGCACAACCAAAACAATGTTCTTCTACAAAATGCATGCAGTTTTGTTTTTTAACTGCTAGAGGGCCAAGAATTACATAGTGTATCATAAAGGAAAAATAACAGCTGACCATTTTAACCCATTTCCAATCTTCAAGGACTGTGACTGTTGAGTACATATTTCAAAAAATTAGAACTAGAAAACAAATTACATAAAACTGCTGAAAACAAGACACTTTGCACAACATTTACTAAAAATCTGAAAATATTTGTTATCCAATTACCCGGCAACTGGTCGATTTTGGGTCTGACATAAATCTATTAATCTTATTGGATGATGCGATCATTTAAAAAAATAGCCAAACGTCAGCTGATTAAAGAGTTATCACTAGTTAGAACAACCACGACAACAATCCTCTTCTTCATAATATAAAGTGGATGGATAAAAGGTGCTATGTAACACATTAATGCAAGCAAGCGCTGTACACTTCCACCACCTACACAGCTCAAACACGCTTTCAATGTGGAGACAACTCAACTAACCCATTTCCTCCATATGAAGTGGGATAAATACAGGTCTAGGACAGAACTACAGGGTTCAGATCTGAGGGAGTTACCTTTAGCTTACTAAGCAGGGTCCTTAAAGCCCTTTTCAGATCAGGGGTCTTCTCAGTGGGTGACACTCCCGGCCACTAAAGAGTCACACACAGCACCCACACGTCATTATAGAGTCGATGTGCACAAAGTCAAACGTGGGGGCCAGGCGCAAACTGTGTTTGTGTAGGTGGAGTGTTAGCAGGTCAACACCTCAATCTGTGGATATGGTGCCACTTCACACACTCAAAACATGCATTTAGCGTGAGAAAGAGAGGATGGAGACCCTCCAAACACATTTTGGCATGTGAAATACAACGAATACCTGTATATTGGTTTTAGGGATTGTATAACACACTTCTAGTGCTTTTTATTGAGCATCGCAAAGAGCTCCAGGAGTGAAACTTTTACCTGTTCTGATCAATCCGGAGGTCAAATCAACATGTTAAATCAACATTCGCAAAAAGAATACATCAAAGGGGCAAATATACCTTTACAATTGAAATACCATCAGTCTTGTCATTCAGAAGGGACCAAAATATTTCCACACGGGTTGCAGAAAGTTGAATTTATTTTATCCATAAAGAACATTATTTCTAGCAATAAAAACCTTTTGAGTGTGACTGTTCAAATACGTTTTTTTTTTTTTTTTTTTTTAAATGCCTAAATTAAAAATTAATAAGGAAAATACTTTAGAAACCAAGGCATCTGGAAAAGTAGTCACTGACATTTGTTTCTGGCACTGACCTCTCTGTCAAACTGAGAGAGAGGGGCGTCACTCGCGCAGTCCATGCCCCCTCCGGATGAGAGCGAGCCATCAGAGGGTGATGCCATCTGACGTTTGGTGGAACCGTAGTTTCCAACTGAAAAATCCCTTCTCAGTGCACTGCCATTTTGAGAGGTGGACCCTGGGATATGGGACACAGTCATCAACAGATCCTTAAGACATTTGCTGTGTCCCAAATTACCAACTTAAAGAGAGAGAGAGAGCATGGTTCTGCACTTCGGATTATAACCAGAAAAAGTAGACCATCCACGTATCTTTAGAATATTAATTTCAACACACTGCGATTTGGGACAAACTAATTCTAATTTCGAATACTATTTAGGAAAGATGGTATGCAAATTAAGACACATTGTCTCATTGCAACAGACCATGAGAACCTGAAAGTTCAAATTACACTATGTCCAACTTAACAACAATTGATGACGAAGAATGAAAGCTTAAAAAAACATCCGAAAGTTCAAAAAGAGACATTGAAGATCTGAAAATTCAAAATTCAGTTTGAAATTCAAAAGACAGTTCTACGAATTCAATTATTCAAATTGCTCTTAACAACAAAAAAGAAAACAGTTTCAATGGCTAAATATTTGTGACCATATGTACACTGCACTGTTAACTATAACTAGAATATATAATATATACGTTTAAAATATTCACCAAATGAGTTTTATTTCCTATCAAATTGACTCTTTACTTCTTTCTCTTAACAAATTTCTATTTTTCTTCTAATTTATTCACTTTTCCTTACATTATTTTTCTTCAACAATACATTCCTGACTCATTATTATCCATATATTTCCATCTATGAACAAATATTTCAGTACTCACGTGTGCCGAGACCACTGCTTGCGCTCATAGATCGGCCCGGTTCAGGCCTGGCCTTGCTGATGGAGGGGATACTAACGGATGCTCCCAGGACACCACGGCTCTCCTGAGGGCGCACATTCTGAACACCCCAAAAACATAGTGGGCATGAAAAACCTCTTGCATTACTTAATGAAATCAAACAATAAATCAAATTTACAAAAGCTGTGGTAAAAATACACCAATGTCTCTGTAAATGATCTTAAATTACATAGCAATGGGGAAAATGAAATAATTTTCTCACTTAGTTTTTTCAACAAGACAAAACAAGCACAATATTTTTTCATTTAAAACTTGAATTTGTCACTTTCAGTCCGATCCACTTCCTGAGACAGCGTTTCTAAGAAATCACTTACTGCACCTTTAAAACTAGAAAAAAACTGAAAAAAAACTAAAGGGATAGATGATTAAGCATGCATAGAAACAAACAGATTGTAAATTGGGAATAATCGATCTGTGACACAGGCAGATAGTCTGAACACACAGATTGAGAGTGAAAGTGAGCTAATGCATGAGGGAATAAATTTATTCTCTACAGAAAACAGATGGACTGAGTCTGTGTGTGTGTCCCTCTAGTCCTACCACAGAGCAGATGGAAGCAGGGGTCCCAGGGGCGGAGCTGAGGGACAGGGAGTGGGAGGAGAGAGGGGAGGAGTCCTGGGACAGGAAGTTGTCAGCAGAGGTGACAGTCATGTGATAGACATGCTCAAAGCTGGTAGGGGTGGAGATGAGATGCAGACGAGGAGAGGGGAGAGGAGAACCAGGCTACAGCAGGAAACCCAAGAGGAGTAGATATAGAGAGGAGAAAATGGAAGAAAAAGAAAGAAAAAATATACTGTGGCGTAAAATAAAAAAGAAGAATATGACGGCGACAAGTCAACAAGAGTTGAAGTCATTTAGAAGACAACATGAAAACAAAACTGATCCTATTTACTTCATAAATGTTGGTTATAGAAAATGCCCGTGGAACGTGGCATTACAAAAGTCAAATGTAGTTTTATGCTGTCTTTTAATCAAGCTCATTTATAAAACTGAAATAACAGTGGAAATAATTAACAGCTCATGCTCATTAAAACAACTCTTAGAAACAGATGGACGGAGGCGTATAGAAGCAGGAGAAGAATCGGAGAGGTGACGTTCTCCCTGCTGTTAGCTGCTCCTACCATTGGCAGATCTTTCAGGATCTGGATCCCATCTCCCGGGCCCATATGAACCACATGGTTGAAGTTTGTTGGGTTTGAAATTAGCTTACTCCTCATTTCTGGGTCTCTCAACATCTCCCTGAAGAACACAAACTATGGAGTGAGACCCAGAGCACATATACCTTCCCAAGACTAGAATAATTCAAAAACAAATTGCAAACATGAAAATTAGATTACAATATCAGGGTTTTCCACACTGAGTTTTTTACAAAAACTTTCACATGCTGTTTATTTGCAAAGAATTATCAATTTTTTTTTCTTCTTTAAAGATGCACCAATACTAAATTTAGCCAATTATTCAGAATAATATCTACAGTTATATAGTTTGATTTTCTTAAGGGAAAAAAAAAAATTCTCCCTACGAATGCTGTAAACTATACAGGGAACCCTCTCAATTGGTACATTGCTATAATATTAGAGCTTAAAATGAACAACTTAAGGCCAAACTATTATATTTCACTGCTATTACTTTTCAGATATAATAATTACACTCAAATAAAAACTGAAACATCTACGTACAACTCGGGTACTTGTCTTTGTCAAATTTATTCAAACATGCATATATGTATGCATGTTACAATAAATAAGCTCCTCTCTAACATCTTTTATTGCTAACTTAAGAATTGTGAACATTGGAGAACTTTCCTGAGTTAATGCAATATAAAGTTAAGTTTTTTTTTTGTGGTTTAAACACTGATTGAGTGATTACACAAGACATGATACATTTTGGTAAGTTGTACTGTATCTTTCATCATACCTTTGGTGGTCATTCATGTTTTTTGCCCTAAATTCAATACAAGAAACATTTTATGCAGTCTGACATGTTTTTCCACCCCCTTTTGACAGGTTATAATCGTTCCAGACCATTGGCCGTTTTTAAACAATTAGCCAGTGGCCAGTCTTTTATCTGCCAATTGTCAGTATCGGCCAATAAAAGCAATTATTTTCACTGTTGGTCACTGGCCAAATGTTTAAAAACAGCTGATGATCAGTGATCAGGGCTGAAAAATACATCAGTGCATCTCTAATTGACTTGTTACCGACTACATAAATATGTAAATAGGAAAGTTGAACCATGGATAAAATTATTATGAACAGCGTGACACATGAAACTTTTCGAAAGGTCCAAAAAAATAGCAATTTCAAGTGTGAAAAGCCCATTAGAGTTTCCTTTAGAAGTCAAGGTGTTTAGTGTTGCTAGGCTTGAACATCACCTCCTCTGCAGAACCCTCTCCTCCTCCGGCACGCGGAAAGAAAAGCGCCGTTTGCTCGTCACGCTGCGCACCATCTGTTTACGGCTGTTATCAGATGTCTCTGGCACCACCAGCTCATCTCCTTCTGCACATCATTACACAGTACACAAAACATTAAACACATTACACTGCACATTAAACTGTATGAAACGATAGAACAACAAATGTCTATAAGGATGTACAATTCTGTTGCATCACATATGCACGAGTTGATGCTTTCTATTCACAAGATGCTGCATGTTAAGCCAATGAGCAAAAATGGACCCCATTCTCATTTAAAGTGCCTAAAACCATGTGAAAGATTTTTCAGTGCCTCAGAAACAACTTTTCATTTTCTTATCTTTTATTTCCTAATGAATATGCATGAATACGTGGGGCTAATGTTCAGAATTCTGGAGCAGCAGCAAGAGGGAGAATTTCACCTGCTGTCTTGTTTTTAAAGTAGATGAGCCGTACAGTCTCCAGCCCCAGCAGGTTTAGAGAGCCATCCGCGTTCAGAGGATTAACCTGCAATGCAGGAGACACACATCTCATTATCACACTGCACTTTTATTTACCACCTGCTTCTACCATATTTTATTCCATAAAGTGATGAGAAGCTTTTCTTATGATGTGGTATTGGAGATAATGAAAAGGTGTACATTTTTCAAAGGCATCGTTTGAATCCACTCCATAGTGTTGACGTCAAATACATCCACTGCATTCTCGCTATACACTGACAGATAAGGTGCATTATAACCTGCAAGACAAAATGTGTGAGAAATCATGATCTTAGCACTAAACCAGTAAACTATTAAGCAAGCAAGTTATCCTCAGCATGCCTACATTCCAGGACATTTTATGAGCACAACATCCGTGGTTGGTGACTATTATAATCCATGACCACGTACTTAGAACAATGCACACCCTCAACATGACTACACAAAATATCTAGTGTTAAAATAAGGTGATATTATATACATAATATATTATTATTATGTATTATTTTAAATATAATGGGCAATAGGACCAAAATCTTTTATCACGTTGAGATTAACTTTATTTCACGATCAAGATGATAATATATCATGATATATGATTTATTTTTACTTTAAATAATGATATCAAAAGTTTTGATGCCACTGAAATTTTCTTGTCACTATTTTCAGCATCACAAAAAACTTATACTACCCTAAGTTAAAAAAAAAATAAAAAAAATCAAGCTTACTGAAGACAACTAAACATGATAAAATAAAGATAAAACTATTAAAAGCGTATAAGAAACCAATAGAACAGACACAAATGAAATAGACCTACCTGAAAAACTTATAGTAGACTACATAAATTGTAATCAAATACATAAAAAAAACACTGCTTTGTCTTCACTGTGTAAATTGAAAATACATTAATCCTTATTAAAGCTACAAAAGTGATTCAGTCAAGAGCAGTGAGAGATTTTCAATCTTTTGTTGTTTGATTAACGTTAATGACAGACAGCAGCTGATTTATTAGGCTGCTCTCATTTCAAGAGCGAATGCACGGATCCAATATACTGTTATACATTTCAAGTGCAGTAATTTCATCCTGAATTTTGTTGATTGGTACTTTCGTACTTTAAACATGTAAACACAATACATAATAATGTACGGTACAGAAAGAATAATCGTCACTCACGGCATGTGGTGGGTTTCGCCGGCCACATCAGTTCCTGTTGTCGTGAACGCCTGCCCTGGCAGTCCACATACACACCAATACTGCTAAAGCACAAGAGCAGCTCTTTACCGGAGATTTCTACGAGACAGAGAGCATCCAGGCTCATCTGGTTGATGAAGTCCAGCGTGTGATCATCACAGTGAAGGAGATTATTGATAGTTCCATCCCCCTGAAGACTGTAGCGCTGGAACCCAGACGGGAAGCCCACGTAAAGCTTGTCGACCTGAAGACCCATCCACTGCACTGATCCTGGGATGGTGATCTCCCGCAGCTTCCGATGGCGTGTTTTGCTCTTATTAAGCTCGTAGATGATCACCTTGTCACCAGGTTTTTTCATGGCCACAAAAAGGCATGTGAGAGATCCGTGTCTGATCGTGCCCGAAACCAGAGTTTGGCAGCCTTTGGTCTCCGCTATCTTGACGATTTCGGATTCGCGGTCATCCAGGGCCGTCATTGGGTAGAGTCGCACGTGGCCGTTTCGACCCGATATCACGGCAATCAACTGTTCTGATGGGATCAGCTCAATCCGATGGACTTTCTTATCTGCTACCTTGATAATCTCTGTGAATAGGAATATATAAACAATAAAAGGCCTTGTAATAACATC
Source organism: Opsariichthys bidens (assembly GCA_037194245.1). NCBI lineage: Eukaryota > Metazoa > Chordata > Actinopteri > Cypriniformes > Xenocyprididae > Opsariichthys > Opsariichthys bidens. Next base: position 18,276,000 of record CM074286.1, on the reverse strand, counting down.
AAAGAGGCACTAAGATGTAAAAATACAACAGATAAGTATAGTAAACCCAGATAAAGCTTTTAATTACACTTACCATCTTTGGTAACATTAATAACAAATAGCCCTTCCTCATTGCCCAGGGCTATCCTCTCATGATCTGTGGATAAATAGAAGCGAGTTTGATAAATGTATGCTGGATTGAGTGGGACCTTTGCAGACCAATTTTTACATTGCTGTTTTATTAAAGAGGATTTTTCTTGCCATTCTGAAGTTGAAAACTCAAAGAATTAATAAATATTACATCAAATTCAGCAATATATCATTATATATTCTATCACACTTTAAACAATACTATGCAGACATAGTCTATCCATACCACTCACAGAAACTAAGCTACAAAAAAACAACAACATATGGACATCACTGTCTAACCTCTCGGTAGGTGATCATGTTAATGAACTTGTTGCCATGTAATAAAACACCTTGACATTAACACTATAAACACAAGATTATTAGTATATGATGGATTGTACCTATAATAGCAGCACACTGTGTGGTTTTGATGAGAGGCAGTGTGCTGTCATACGCCTCTTTAGGGACGTAAACAAAGCGCTCTTTATGTTTGCTCTTCTTCAAGAGGCGGTGAAGCTCGTTCAGCAAGCCAACCCACTTGGTTCTTTCCTGATCACTATCAGCCAGGATCAAGATGGAGCATTTTTTATTGCTGGATGAGGAGAGCTGTGATGCTGTCACCTGCAGGAGAGGAAGAGGACAACAACTTATCACCGAACATGGGCACAAAATAATCTTCTTAAATTACAGTACAAAACTTATCAATAAAATATTCATATTCATGTTCAGCTCACCCTGAAGATACAGGGAATGTCCTTCCTGTTCGCATGAATGACATCTGATGCCAAAACTGAGCTAACTGAAAATTCCTCGTCCCTGCAATCAACAGAGAACGAGTTAGATGCCATGCAAACGCAGTCATTAGAATCAAACACAGGCCAGACGTTTGTTTTGAAGTCCTCTCTGACCTCATGTCAATAACCTGGTTCACCGTGACACCAGGCTGAGCAGCTTTGCCCTCTGGGAGATCATATAAGAAGAGTTTGAAGTCACAGACCACAGCGATGGCCCTCTGCCACCCCTTCTTCACACCTAATGGTTTAGGCACCTAAAAGAAAAGATCTCAGAATTAGATCTAAAATTACGAAAAAAAAACCCTCCAACTTAATTATTATATTATATTAATATATCCAATATAGCAAAAGTATCTTTGGTGACCAACTATTTTTAAAGCTAAAATATTAAATTAAAGGGTTAGCTCATCCAAAAATGAAATTTCTGGCATTAATTACTAACCCTCATGTCGTTCTAAACCCGCAAGATTTTCGTTCATCTTCAGAACACAAATTAAGATATTTTTCTCCCATAGAAAGCAATTAAATGACCACATTCAAGATCCAGAGAAGTACTAAAGACATGGTTAAAATGTCAATTGGAAAAAGTGGTTCAACCTTAATGTTGTGAAGCGACAAGAATATTTTTTGAGCAAAACCCCCCCAAAAAACAGAAATAACGACTTTATTCAACATTTTCTTCTCTTTCCTGTCAGTGCCCAAAGGAAACTGAAATTAAAAACTGTTGTTACTACTTCTTGGACCTTGAATGTGGTAATTTCGTTGCTTTCTATGGGAACTAAAAACCTTTCAGATTTCTTAATCTTAATTTGTGTTCCAAAAATGAACAAAGGTCTTGTAGGTATGGAATGACATGAGGGTGAGGTAATTTATGACAGAAATGTCTTTTTTGCGTGAACTAACCCTTTAATCCTGCTCCATTTTCCAGGAAGATAAAAATTAAATGTTTATCTGCTGATAGTTCGTGATAGTAACTGTAATAGTTTTGATCACAAAACTTTCATAGGGATTTAAACTAAAGCTTCTAACCCTGACATGGCCCTCATAAACTGTGCCGACGCCTTTCTGGGGGTCGATACCCAACGGTCCTTTGGTTTTCTCCAGTGGGATCGGGCATACAGCAGGCGCTTTGTCCGCACACGTCACATGACAGGAGAAATTACAGACTGCAGAAGGAAGAGAACAAGGTGAATGCCAATCTTAACGGCTATTATTATTTCCGTGACAACCTCAGCTGTTGCCAGGGTGACCCATTACCTTCACACATACAGCCCTGTCGAATGATTCCCACCATTAGAGATGTACACTGGTTACACTTAGTGGGTGTATTGAAGGTCTTCACCACGAATTGATGGGCCTTTGGCAAAAACGAACAATTTATAAAACTATAAATTACAACATATAACAGAATATAAGATATGTTTGACTGCCTGATATGAATGTAGCTAGAATATGAGGAAAATAAATTAATGAATTACTTTAGGTGTGCAGTGAACAGAGCTACTGTATCCTGATCGAACAGGAGTTTGTGGACCTCTTTGTGGCTGATCTACCTGCTGGAAACAGTCACGGCTATTAGTCACAACATGCTAACATCCTATTACAAATGTTCAAGAATCATCTGCACCATCTCTTTTTATGAATGAGTGAAGCTTTGTTCCAAAACCTGTTGATTTCCCAAACTAGACAGCCCTATGAGGCATCATAGGCATGCCTTTGGACAAATTTTATGGTGGCACCACATGTGTACTTGACAAGGCAATGCGCTGTGACAAGTTCAGTGTTAAGTTTCATCCAAAATGGCAGTGCAGTGTACTGTTTTTAAGTGTCTGAGTTTCAGAGTTGCTAAAGGGGTCAGACATTGAGAAGTCACCTCGTGAGACTCCGTATCACTGGTAGTTGAGGGCGAGCGAGAGTGTGACGTGACCTGGGATCTTCCATCTTCCTCCCGGGATGGTGTGTTGGACAGGCTGATGTTGTCGATGGAATCAATCTATTAAGAGGGTTAGAAAAAGGAAACATTTAGCGAACCGAACCAGCTGTGCTATGAACAGAAGATGAAAAACATAACATGGCGGCATTTAGACCCAAGACATGCCTGATAAACGTAACACAACAGGCTGTTTGCGAAGACATCATGCACATTAGCAGCATTTTGACAGGACAGATTTTAAAAACATTTCCAAGACCCAAATAACATGTCAATGATGCCTGACAGAAACAAGAACCAAGAATTTAGAGAAATCTGAAACCCTGCTGAGCACAAACATGTCTGTTTCACAAAAAGCTTCACAATAGAGTAGAAAGAGCAATTATATGCAAAACTGAGCTAGAAGTTGTCATCCGAACCTCCACTGATAATGCAAGATGAATGGAAAAAAATGTTGCATATGTATTAGCAACAGAAAGTGTCAGTTTGTAGTCATGATGAAGAAGAAATTGACCCTGACAAATAAGCATGTGCACTTGGGAAACCCTCACCGAAGAGTGGATATGCCACTTCTGCCATGCAGTAACAGACCGCAGACATGCATCAAAGTCACACAATCAAACCAATGTAGAGATAAACCTCTGCACCGGACACAACAAAAGGAGCTTACACGTCTGCCTTTGGTGGCCGGCCCACAGGCAGTGGAGCGCTTCATCACAGACAAAATAGACAGATAGGAGGAGAGAAAGAAATAAAAAGAGAGCAAACAATATATGAACACAGAGAAAAGGATTTGCACGCTTACTGGATTTTAAAATTACGGGCTCAAAAGCCCAGAAGTAATAATCGAGAACGTATTTCAGGCAGTAATTTAATCCACACTAAACCATGTAAAGAGAATATAAGAGGAAACATAAATATCAATAAAATCAAAATTGTGTGAATAACAAATGAAAAAGCAGACAGAACGAATCAATGTAATATAGCCAAACACTTTGATCACTTTTGCTGCAATTTCATTCTAAAATGAAGCCACATGCCACCGCTCCAAAATACCTACATCAAACTGATCCAGGGCAGAGGTTGGAGCATTGAGGAAAGCCAGGAAGGAATTCTGGGAGTCTTGGTGCTTGACCCCTGGAACACATAACATGACTTAAATGTCTTACGCAAAGATATAAACCATCAAAACAATGAATTCAACTAACTGAATTCAAATTTTCAGGCTTTTACCTTTAGACAATCGCAAATTCTCAGTTTCCTGTTTTAGCCTCTGGATCTCTGCCTGCAGGTCCTGGTTCGTCTTTTCCAACTCCTCCAGCTTGCTGTACAGAACAAAATCCAACACAATGTAATGACCCTCACCTGATTAATATGCCAGTGTATGGCCATTTTTAGATTATCAGTGTGGCCAATGGTCAATTAACGTTTTACTGAATTATTAAAGTCACAATGAAATGAAAGAATCTACTATTTTTTTTTCTTGTTGAGGAGTTTGGGAAATTGGTTCTATCCATCTGTTTTGTTGATTTGATTTTGAGATGTGAACTCAAAAACAGCTGAATTTTTATTCACGCTGACGTTTAAGACCCAACACGAACAACTTCATATTTTTATTTTCTCACATGCATTTAAATTCAATAATATCTAATATAAAATATCTGCATAATTTCTAGCTATTGTTTATACAACTCAATCATCAAATTATATTTTCTGAATAAAACTGGGACTTGGACATTGGTCAAACCCATATCTGTTGATCATTCTTACCAGCTATTCACTGGATTGTCAACTGAATAATACCAAAGTCCCTTTTAGACAAGTCATTTCACTTGGCGGCCATCTTTGAAATGCCTAACGGAGAGCTATTTCAGTATTGCAATTGAAACTTCTATCTCTTTGAATGGGGAAACATCAAATTTTGTTCACCAAACTTACTATTAAATTTCATATTTGAAATCACCCACAAAATCTGACAACAACTGCCTCAATTTTTTTTCTAAATGTTTAAATCATAAAAAAAAGAAAGGAAAAAAAAAAAAAAAGGTCAAGCTGGACCAGCCAATGCACATTCGCTGTCCTAAGCACACGTCTCAGAACACTGACTGTTTCTATATTTTATTTTTATAATACCGATCCACCAACAGGTATATCACAGGTATAGGCTGTTCTTCTGCAAGCTTTAAAATGAGAGATGTGTTTTACCACTCAGTGGCCATATGGGATGCCTTGACTTTGTTGAGCTCATCCTGGATGGTTTGTTTGGCTCTAATCTCGGCATCCAGGGCAGACTGCAGCTCCAGACGGGCAGACATGTCCAGCTTAGCCAAACGTCTCATCTTCCATGGCATGTCCTGGAAAACCAGAAGAAAAGAGAATTAAACATCTATTGGGTCTCAATACAGCAAGATTTGGTGCCATTAATACATAGTTAGAAAAGGTCAATGTTTAGAATAAACTTCATTATTAACTCATGCTACAATGCATTCAACAAGTTAACAGTCAGGATCAAAGATTAGTTGTAAAAGGAATCTCACAGTAGCACGTGCACCCATACTGGTGTTCCTCAGGCCTTCCAGATCTTCTGTCATCTTAGTAGCCAAAGCCTGCAGATATCCTCGAGCATCTTTCTCATCACTGACCCTGAGAGAGAAAAACAGATGTTCTGAACTACAATTCCAAACATGACCACAAGATGGCCCCATGGCCATGCAAGAACCAAGGGTTTTGTGCCAAAGAAACAGAAGTGAAACAAAAACTGAATAACATTATGCAGAGCAGCAAGCATAATAACCATTATTTCCCTTTTTGAGAAATATTTATTACATATTAGAATTTTCAGCCTCTTTGCATAGAAAAACAGCAGCTGTGATTTTAAAACAGCAGAAGCTCTTGCTGGGCAGTTGTTTTAAGCAATGGAAAGAATAAACAAAAAAAGGGGTCTTTTATAGCTAGTTCCTACTAACCTACCTTTGACTACTGGGCAAATGTTATGTCACCTTATTATTATTATTATTCATTATTCAAGTTGCTAAGGTTTATAATATATCCCTGCTCCACTCTTTTCAGATCATTCCTACAATCCTGCACTTTGGCTCCAAGGTCTAGATTTGTACATACTGCCAAATGAACTGATACATTAGATGGAGTAATTCTTTTTTAAGAATTTAAAGTCAGTTTGTTGTGGAAATGCAAACTAATTGTGCATGCTTGAAATAGTTACTTTTTGGGATACAATATCTGTAAAATAGCTAATAAATCTAAAGAAAAAAAAGCTATTTTCATACAAAAGGCCATAAATTCGTCAAATGATGTTATATAAAAAGATATATATATATTATATATTTTCTCCTTAAAGTTCAGTGTTTGGCTGGCCTGCAACAGGGTCATAAATATATCATCATAAGGGCAAAAATGATACAGATCCTACATATTTAAAATGTCCAAAGATTTTTATTGTTAAAATAACAATTGATATTGTACTTTAGGCTCTTCAAGCAATGGTTAGCACCTCAGCAGACTACATAGTGACCTGCAATGCACAGCAAAGGCAATATAAAGTAACTACACTAACATTGGAACTGATAAAAGTGGCTTTTTTCACTGAAGTTTTCTCTGAATCTAAGCATGATCGAGCCAAAACGATCACATTCATCAGATTAAACTCTAAAAGCACTGATTCCAGATTAAATCATGCGATTAGACAGCAAGGTAAAAGCATGTGTGCGTTTCTCACCATTGAATGATTTCTGTGATCTGGGCCTCCCAGTGGGCAACACTCTCTTTCTTATCAGCCAGTTCTCTCATCTCCTCCTCCAGCTGTTTGTTACTGCTGCTCAACTTCTCAAAAGAGGACATCATCTACACACAAAATAAAAGACGTATTCGTTCTTATGAATACGTATACATTCATTCAGTCAACCCACAGACTTTATTTTGAAAATGTAGTTTAGTACATCAGTCTGTTCAGTGAACAGAAAATAATCTTCATTTGGAGGTTTTTACTCCAGCACAACCCAATTAACACAACAGGCTCAAAAACATGCCCATCATCATTTTAGAACATCACAAACCAATACAGCAATTTAAGAAGCCAGATGTAATTATACGGACCAGAGAAACAGCAACTGGCTCTCATCAGAGCCTGCAGGATGTAGAATACCCTCTATATTTCCCCCCTTAAACCACCAAGAACCACGAAACGCTCATTAATAAACATAACCCCCTCCGTCTGCAATAGCTCAGTTGACTTCGCAGTAAACATGTCTGCTAGTTCACATATATCCAGTCAACTTTATGATTTAGATGTGCTCTCTATCCTAAGCAAGAGCTGGTGAGGTTGACCACCCCATAATTGCATTTGCATTATTTAACATTTTCTTTTAACGCTGCACTCTGACCGGAGCTCTGAACCCTCGCTGTGGTCCTCGGGATAACCGTTCCAGAATTCCTGTCTGTTGATCAGCATATTTCCCTGTGCTTACACAGGGGGGAGAATGCTGACTGACTTCCCAGTAAAACACTGGCATGGTGGACCATATCTTCAGCTTATGGAAACACTCAGTCCGCAAATGGCAACGGCATGTTTTCTTTCTTTCACAACTGAGTGCTGCCCTCCAAGGGTTCTTCTCTAAACATCTCTGGCGTGTGTTTTTTTGCCCTCAGCCTCACTGAGAGCAGTTATGAACGGACACGTGCACACGGAGGGCTCTCTTTACGCTCTATTTGAAGCGCTCAGAAACGATTCCCAGAATTAATTAATAGTTTTAACAAAGAACATCAACTCTGACCGCTAAGAAGTAAAGTCATCTTCAGCACAATGACCACATCAAAAGCAAAGTGGAATCTTTGACTTCAGTAATATGAGAGATGGAGGTTGTGGTTTCAGGATTGTGGGCAGATGTGTTAGTGTTGCACAGCATCCTGGAGCCACACGAGTGTCATAGAATCCAAGCCTAAAAATACTGGCATGCCATCGGTTTTTTCAAATCATAGTAGTTTTACTATATTGTTTAGATAAAATTGTTTGCACACCAACAGTTACCTTCTAACTTGAACAGGATAACCCATCTAGTTTGCTTTTAAAGCCTTGTGTTTATAAATGCACACTAATCCGACTCAAACTTTCCAACTTGTAGATTTCAAATAAAGATTGGTAGTGATGCTGAAGTCATGTGATTGTGGTGTAGTAGCCTAGCTTCTGACGATTGTTTTAGGCTTCAAAATGAATAAAAGTTATGTTCATTTGTGAAAAATATCTTGATGAGCACCTGTAAAATCATAAACTTTTGTCGGTCACTTAGCTTGTATTGTCTTTATGTCAAGGGAATCAGAGTGACGCTAATTTCCAGGCTGGCCTAGAACAATATGCCAAATATGCCATCCCTGCAGTACTCAATATGAGTTTCCTAAAGCAATGCCTAAATAGATATTTGGATATTGGTTAACATTATCCAACGGCCTGCGGTGCCTAAGGGACATCAATGGAAAAACAAAGCCATTTCAGAGTTAAAAGTAAGTTATTTCAATTTAAAAATGATTGTAAAAACATTTTTTGTCTTTGAAATAACCTGCATCAGTGCATTAAGTAAACAGGCTGGACTGCTGAATTTTATGTTGATGTTCATTTATCTTGACAGCCCAAGTAGTGTATGAATGTTCACCTTGTCAAGTTCAATGGAAAGTTTCTTGTTCTCCTCTGACAGCAGCACTCGCTCTCTCTCGTACTTCTGTTTGTACTCTGTCTCAAACTTCTCTCGTTCAATCTGACTGTGAGGGTGAAATGATTGATTGAGCATCAGGGTTAGTCAGCATCTGACACACACTGCCAACATACTGACACAAGCCAAACTCTATAACTTATTTTAAAGAGGTCATGATCTACACTATATTTTTTATTTTCTTAAGACCCCTTATATTGTTATTCAAGGTTCCTTGCACACAAATGATTGTAATTTAGTTTTACATGACCATTTCTGAAACTCTCTGACCAATAGATTTATCAAGTAAAATAACATATTACGGCACGTTGAACAATCTCTTGTGGTAAGATCAGTACCTTTCTCTCCGGGTCTTCTCAAGCTTGTCTTTGAGCATCATGATCTCTTTCTTCAGGGTGAGCTGCTGTCCCTCTGCTTCTCGCAGCTCCTTCTTCAAGTTCTTCAGTTCGTTGACATGTTGTAATTCCCTGCGCGACAGCTCTTCCTCATAGAACACAGTCTTCTTCTCCAGGTCTGCTCGTAATTTACTGAGCTCCTGGTGCTGCTCAGAGGACGCAATGCTTGGAGAGCGGCCCACCTGCTTCTGCTGCTTCACGACACATGAAAAAAAGGAGATTATCAGAGACTTGCATACAAATCATTTTAAGCTACATGAAATTAATAAATGTAACAAATGAATGTCTTGTGAAGTAAATGACTAAAAACCTTCTCACAATATAAAACAATTTACTAATAAATGTGAATAATTCATAAATTATGATCAAAATAAGATAATACAATAATAAAACTAGGGATACCAATATTGTATCAGACCCAATACTGCGCTTATGTACAAATACTAATTAAAATGCTCTGATACAAACAACCAATCCCAAGCAGCGTGTACTCAGAGAGCATCATTTGTACAGAGAGCAGAACGGACATCAGAGAAGGATGTCTAATGAAGTAAGTGTATGGTATTAATAGAACGTTAAACAAATTAAGTATTTACGCCTATATAGCTGTTGTGCACGAGAGTGGATCAGGATCGCAGTCGTACAAGCTTGTAAAGCGCATCCCTTTTCACAGACATCGCTGGAAAGTTTGTAGTTCTGTCGTATATGTCAATAGCAAATAAAGTAAACCAAGGCACATATTACTAAGGTTAACTAACAATAAAGAGAGAGAGAGAGAGAGAGAGAGAGAGAGAGAGAGAGAGCACTTCTTTTGATTGCTCTTGATTGCTGATCGTTGAACTTTATCCTCAGATCAATGAGGCCTATGATTAATCAGTTTCAAAAATAAATACAAAACCTGTGCTAATTGAAAGAAAACAAGTTGACAAAAAGACTGAATCATATATTTGGTGATTTACAAGCAATTTTTACACGGCCGGTCATTTTTGACCGGGAACAAAAAAAGGTCTTACAGGGGTTTTTTAACACCGCATAAGGGTTAACAGTAGCAATGTTTCCATTCACATATTTTTATGCACATTTTGGGATATCCCATAAAAAAAAAAAATGCTGGATGAAAACGTGTTTGTGTGCACAAACCTTCATTCCCTCCAGCTCTTCTTCCAGCTGTCTGCTGTACTGCTCACTGCGTTCCCTCAACTTCTTCTCTTTCTGAGACTCAGCAGACCACTCTTCAGCCTGGGCCTCCATCTACACGCACAGACACATATTTAATGTATGAGCCCACTGAACAGACTCCTCCGATCAGCTGTTCTCCTCCATTCTAACCTCCTTCTTGGCCCGCTCGGCTTTTCGCACATCCAGCCGAAGTGCTTCCACCTTCTGATTGAGGGAATCCATCTCCTCCTCTTTGTCCCGAAGCTGTCTGGAGAGTCGTTGCTTCTGTGATCGCAACTCCGTAACCTTCTCGCTCACTTCGGCAAACTCCTGCATGGCCATTTTCCTCTGGCTGTCCGCCTCTTTCAGCTCCTTCCCCTGAGCTTTCAGCTTCTCTAAAGACTCCTGCAGGCCCTGTAGCCAAACAGTAAGCAAAGTTGTACAAAAATGAATTAAAACCATTTATTTAAACAAAAAATGTATTTAAATAATTTATTAATCATACATTATTATAATAACAAGATTTATTACAATGAATAAAAAGCATTAAATAAACCATTTAATTATTATTTCACACACTTTCATACTGACTTGTTTATTTATTATTATAATTGAACTTATTTATTGAACATTTGAGTCTTTTATTTTATTGTGGTGATTGTCGTTTTATTAAAGTTCAACAAAAGTTGAGGTGAAGGTTGTCATATTCTAAATGATTCTAATCAGTGAAAATTAAACAGAGGCCTACATTTCGCATTACATAATATGTCATTATCCCTCTCAAGAGATATTATGTGGCACTTTCACACAAATCTATAGTAAAAGACACTGCTTGTGTGAAGCTGCAGTTGTACCTTCTGCAGGTCATCTCTTTCCTGCTTCATGCTCTTGAGCTGTTTGTCTAGAGATCGGTTCTGTTTAGAGGAGTCTTCCAGATCCCTGCGGGCAGAGCTGGCCTGTTCTAACTGCTGCTCCACCTGTCCTGTATCTGAAAAGGAGAGGAGAGAGACACAAATACATGGAAGAGGCACAAACAACAATGCGAGGCATTAAAAACATGATTAAAAGAATTAAAAGAATAAGCAGCAATTTATGTTGATCGAAATTGTTAGTCAAATCTCTATAAACATATAAAAAAAGTGTAGTTACATGAGACTAAATTTGTGTAAATCGCGTTTATAGGAGATTACCTGTGATCTGTTTGTTTAGCATTTCTATTTCCTCCTTCAGTCCACGGATCTCAAACTCTCTGTTGGAGGAAACAGGCCCATCCATGCTGGAGTACTGCAGAGCCTGAACCGTTTTTGTGGCCTCTGAGAACCAGAAGACATTTCAACTGTCAGCCAGGCAGACTAACAACTTTGTGGAATTAATTTAGCAGAAAATAAGCTAAGGGCCAGACACCTTGTAGTTTGCGACTGAGCTCCAGCTTTTCCTGCTCCAGACGGCGGATCCTCCGTTCGTATGCCTCAGTAGCCAGACTGTCCTCCAGGCCGCGCTGCACGCCCACGTCCATCTGCGTAGGTGCCACAGTCTCCCGCAGGCAACCACGGTCAGACAGCGTACTGTAGATGAAAATAGGGTCAGGGGTCAAATGATCACACTAAAGCAGGAGTTCACTCTGGCCCTCCAGGTCCACTTTCCTGCAGATTTTTGCTCCAACCCCTAATCAAACACACCCGAACAAGCTAATCGAGGTTTTTAAGATTACTAGGAAGATACAGGCAGGTGCGTTTAATCAAGGTTTGAGTTAAACTATGCAGGAAAGTGGACCTCAAGGACCAGAGTTGAGAACCTTTGCACTAGAGACTCATACTAGTCAAGATGTGATCAATTTTAACTTATTTTTGTTTTAAACACAGGGAATGGGATAGTAACACAAAGCAGGCCAGATTTGAACCTGCAGCTCCTGCATGATCACCTCAGATGAGTTTTAATGCGATATCTTACCAGTTACTGGTGTAGGTGAAACCTACAAATGGGAGATGGTGTCCTGAGAAGGCGGTGTGTGAAGGAGGTGGCATTGTCTCCTAAAACAGAGCAGAGAGTGTAAGCTGCAGCATCACTAAAAGATCTGGGTTGGTAACCAAAAAATTGTAGGTTCAAATATGGTAGGTCAAAAACAAAAGTGCTATTTACTACTGTGTTCTTCAGGCAGTCATCATCCACATCAAAGTTTGATGTGTCAGATGGGCTGCTGACTTCAGGGATGTAGGGAGCGTCACAGTTCCGAATGTTCTGCCAGTCAATGCCAGAAAAGAAGGGGTGTTGTTTGAAATCCACAATGCCGTTCTGACCCAGCCTGTGTTCTCTGGAGCAGATGAGTCTGCGGATCAGGTCTTTAGCATTTTCCGAGACGTCTGTCACATGGGCAGGGAACTGGAACCGCTCCTGCGGGAAACAGGGTTTGAACAGAAAACCACTTAATAAAGACACTCTTGATCTACAAGATTAAGTTCATGCTTTAATGTTCAAAATAAAACATTATTTTTTCACATATTTTACACTGTTGCAGTTCCTCTCTTCCCAGTCTTTCAGTAACGTTTAGTTACTGAAGCCTGTCCTTCTAAAAAGTGCAATATGCTCCTACTGTGGAGTTATTTTGTGCTTTGTAAGTTTGCAGACCTTTTTCATGCTCAAACAACTAAATTACACACTAAAAAGTCAAAAAAAAAAAAAAAAAATATATATATATATATATATAAAAAAACTATATAGGCCCTCTTTGCCTCTTTGAAGGTGGTCTTAAAAGCTTTGGCTATGTTCACGCTGCAGATAAATGTGGCCCAAATCCCCAAGTGATTCATATGTTTTTCACATGACAGTGTGGACAGTACAAACCGCACAGAATCTGATCTTTTCAATTCCAATTTGTGCCACATGAATATTTGCTACTAAATCCGACACATGTCAGATGTTTTGTACACTGCACTGTGAACACTTAAGTCATATCAGAATTCATGAGATTTTTACGTCACTCGAGATCGACATTCGTCACGATTCTGCACTCATGGGAGCCTATTCAAAGATTTTACACACCCAAAGCTGCGAAAGGTAGTCAGTAGAAGGGCAGTGATGTGTCAGAACAGTATTACAGAGACACCTCGATAATATAAGCAAAACATGAGGGCTGGTTTCATAAAAGTTTCAAAACTTTGCTCTCTTTTGTCACATTATTGTCTTTATTTTTCATAATGACTTTTTCACTGTTGCCACTGGTTGTTTTGCAACTCCGTGGTTGAAGTGGCCGCACTAACGAGATATTTTACCCCCAGTGCACGATTTTTATCGGACTACCCCATGGAACTGAGTAGATTTTATGGTAAAACGCTGGCAATCCCCTTTGTATCATTCTTGTAATATTTAAATACACGTATTTAAAACAATACGCATATTTAAAACAACAATGTGAACAGCTAAACAAAAAATCAGATCTGAGTAAAAATCGGAATTGAGCATTAAGACTTACAGGGTGAACGTAGCCTGTGTTTTTGTCCGGGATCTGTTTATCTGTCTGCCTGTTTTGTGTCTCTCAGTCACATGTGTTCTTTGTTTTGAGTTTCCTTCTCCTCCTTAGATCCCATGGTCACTGTTATTAGTTCATGTCGTTCAGCTGTGTTTTGTAATAAGTTATGTCATTCACCTGTGCCCCCTTTCATTACTCCTCATGTGTTCCTGTGTATATCTACCCTGTGTTCTCCTTCAGTCCTTGGCAGTTATCATTTGTGTATGGTGGAATGATTGTATCGCTGTGTTCCTCGTGTTCATTTTCAATTAAAGTCTGCATTATCGGATACTGCGTCGTTTGAAGTGTTCATTGCCAAATGTTCCATAACAGTGTTATGCCTAAAAACACTATATTGTAAAATCACTGCAGTGCATGGCCTTTCATGGATTGTTTTAAAATAACGTTGCAATGACTCTTGTACCTTGTGGTTCATAATCTTGCCGTACGTTTCCACCAGGGATTCTGCATAGAAAGGAGTTTCCCCATACAGCATCTCGTACATGCAGACACCTAGTGACCACCAGTCACATTCTGGGCCATATTTCCCTTTCCCGTCCTCCATAGCTTGTAGAATCTCAGGAGAGATGTAGTCTGGAGTGCCCACAGCGACAGATGACTGCACCTGTGAGGACAGAAACTGAGTTTAAAGATATGCTGGAAAGTTAAACAGAAAGAAAGTTTGCATATTGCATACAAAACTGGAACATATATTTTCAATTTAGCAAGCTTTAATTGGACTGGTTTACTTTACAATTGCAGCAGTAAAGAAATATATCGATTCTTATTTTTAAACAAAGTCACGTTTACAGGGAAATGGTTGACAATGCACTTTTAGGAATAATATATATTCAAGAGGAACTGTACAGAATTTTTTGCTTTGTTTTCTTACTTATGTCTGTTAAAGGTCTGTACTGAAGTCATTTTCCGATATTTTTCATGTATATTTGGCACAAATGACTTCCATTAAATGAATTTATTTTTTGCCATTTAGTCAGGTCTAGTTACCGTTTAATAGTCTGTCAAGTTGTTTCTAAAGTTTAACTAATATATTTGGGATCAAAAAGACACTATATTACATGAAATGCATCCTGGTGTCAATTCGGGACAAAATGTCAGGTCTCTACCTGCAGAGCTGTGATGCCTGGTAAAGATTTTTTTAAAAACAATGCAAATCATTTGAATGAATCTCACAAAACCTGTCAAGAACATGTACAGGTCATATTTCACCCAAAAAATGAGAGGAAAAAAACGACAAAGAATTTGGATTAATTTTTTATTTTTTTCCCCCCATTAAATCTAGTCAGTCTTTTTGGTGTCATGAGATTCATCTATTTACTGTAGTGCTTGTTATTATGACTGCAGGAGAATTCAGGACCTGGTATGTAGAGAACAGCAAAAGAGAGAGGTTCAGTGTCTCTCTGAGCATCACACGAGCAACTCATTTACATTTTATAGTGATGAGTGTTGTGCCTTTATTGGCACAACACTCATCACTTTAAAATACAAATGAATAACTCAAGCCATCTCATTGGTTGCAGCCAACAGAGGTGGGCATAGCCTAGGGGAACAAAGTATTCAGCTATTCAGACCTCTCAGAGCACAGACCGCCTTGAGAGAGAAAAAGAGAGCTAGTGATATCACTAGAGACCACTAATGAATAAGGGGGATGATTGGAGCTTCCTGGCCAGGGTTCAAGGGGGACTGAGCCGGCGGAAACCGTCTGTAATGCAGCCTGTGGCAGATGTGTGCAGCTGGAAGAATTTGTGGAAGTGAGGCAGTAAATTAGCTGCTTTTGCTGGCAGTGACACACACTTGAAAACACACGGACATGTGAAGAGAGTTAGGCACACACGTGCGAACACGCAGAGACCACACTCACGCTGCTCTTGTCAGAAGTTGGTGGGATATCCTGCCGAGCTATCTGCGACGTGCCAGAAAACAGCAGCACATATCAGATCAAGTGAAATACTCACCTCTGCTTCAAAGACTTGCGAATGAAATAAAACTCTGATCATAAACTGCCTTTCAAACCGAGGGTATCCTCTAGGTCTCCAATTATTTTATATTAAAACAGTGTGCCTACATGACTGAGCAGGATCTGAGCAATTTCTTTTCAAGCATAACTCTCAATTTATTGTCCAAGCACTTCCCATCAGAACACTAGATGAAAGAGCATGTGTCATGTGACCTAGGCTGGAACACACTACATGACTTTTGCTCCGATTTTTAGACAAGTCGGCAATAGTTGCCGAAAATCTGTCAGTCTAGAGATTTTGGCCAATCAGAGTCGACAGAATCTTTCACATCCTAATATGCTGATTTGCTGCTAAAGAAACATTTTTATTTGTATCTGTTTATTTGTATTTCAAAAACAGTTGTGCTACTTAATTTTATTGTGGAAATCGCTACATTGTTTTTCAGGATTCTGGAATAGAAAGTTCATAAGAACAGCATTTATTTGAAATCATAATAAACATTATAAATGTTGATTAATTGAATGCATCTCTTTAAAAAAAAAAATGTTTAAAAATTGCCTCCAAACATAATTGGTAGTGTAACTGAGGCAAAATATTCTTATTACAGGAAGTGAACTAAAATATGGGGAAACAGATCTGAAACTGACCCCAAAAGTTGTACACTTACATCACAGTAAAAAAAATGTCTGAATGTGACTGCGTGAGACTGCATAGTTTTGGTTCCAAAAGTTTTTCTTATTAACTTTTTCCATAGTGATTTAAAAAAATATCTTCAGTAGTGGATTATGTCATTCAAAATGCTCAATGGGACTTTAAGTCCCATGAGGCAAATGCTTTAAGTAACATTTTTTTAATGATGTTTTAACTTGAAATCAAACCATGACTTTAGTGTTATTGCTGGCACCTGTTGAGCTGCAGAAAGAGAGCTTAAAGCTTTTCAGAAAACAAATATACACAAACACATTGTGAACCTTTCAAGCCAAGAAAAGGAGACCCAGTTCACACAACAATAACACAACCCATTATCAGCTCTAAACATCAATCCTGGCAACTTCCTTCTTCTGTGAAATATGAGGATTAACATTCTGGCGTGCTCTTATGTCTGCATATTCACTGATATTAAAATGGCCACAGTAACATACTAACCGTTCCATCCTCCCTGAGTTTAAGACAGGAGCCGAAATCTGCAAGTCGAATGTGTCCATTCACATCCATAAGAATGTTATCTGGCTTGATGTCTCTGTCAGAGAGAAAAAAACAAAGACACATTAATACAAAAACAATAAAAGATATGAGAGGTTATGTGTTGATGTGAAAGAAGTTACTATGAGCCATGTTCAAAGCTGCCAAGGTTATGGATTCAAATCCCAGGGAACACACAAACTAATTACATTTATTCTTTGAATAGATAAAAATGCTTGCAAAATGCAGTAACGTAAATGTAAATAATGCTGTAATTATTGTACATGGTTTACATGGGAAAAAAATCTTTTAGAGGCATGTTACGGCTTACTTTATTTTACACACTTAGAGCCAGTGCGTACTTTAGGGAGCTTCTTAATGAGACAGAGTAGTAATTCACAGTGGGTTTCACAGTGGGGACTTGTGTTCGCTCCGTAAATCACCTCTATTCCTGAGAGAGCCACACAGGAAACGGCTCTGTGATACAGAAAGCCTCCATCCACTCCTCTTATGAGAGGAAGTCAAAACAAACAAGAGGTCAGAGATTTGAACCTGTCATTTGCAGGGCAGGATTAGTCTTAATAAGCTACGAGAAGTGCTCTCTGCCCCGTCTGTGACCTGCCCATGGGGCAGCCGGCACTAGAAGTATAAACAAATAGGCATCAAAGTGTCGCAAGTTCGTGTCTCTATTACAGCTGATCTAAACCTGTGTGTGAGAGAACACGCTTGAGGCGAGAGCAAAACACACACTGTTCTTATTCTCCTTGACGCTCTTGCTCTTGTTCGCCCCTCGTAAATTTGATCCAGGAGGTTGACGTGGAGCTGTAATAAAGACGGAGTGAATGTTTGCATGTGCCTTGTATAGACATGAATTACTACAACACTCATGATGTGAGTTTCCTTCAATAACTCACCCAAACAGCCCCTGAATCCTGGAACAATATTCAATGGGCAGTCAGTTTTGTTTTTTTAAATAACTTTAGTAAAAAGCCCTATTGAGATCTATAATGAAACAGTTTTACTAAGAGCTGATTTTTTGCAGCATTTTTATATCCTCAAATTTAAGAAATGAGTATTAGTATTTTATATTATAAAAAGTATTAGTAAAGATTTCATCAAAAACAATTAAACATTTTCCATTGACATTATAAATAATATTTTAGATGTTTGGAATTCCCTAAAACATCTTTAGACTATTATAATGATATGCAAATGGACTACATTACCATTCAAATGTTTGGAGTTAGTGAAGAAGTTAATTCTTTAATGATAAAATTGATCAAAAGCTACAGTAAAAGCTTTTTTTCCAACGTATATTTTAAATAAATGCTACTCCATTGAACTTTCTATTCATCAAAGAACCCTGAAAAATGGATTAAAGTTTCAATAAAATATTAAACAGCACAAGTGTTTTCAACATAAATAATATGAAATATCTCTTGAGCACCAAATCAGTAAATCATTATGATCATGTGACACTGAAGACTGGAGCAATGATACAGAAAATTCAGTCTTAATATAACAGAAAAAATATATATTTTAAAATATATTAAAATAGAAAACATTTTTTATATATTAATAATAATTTTTACAATATTTTTATTATATTTTACACCATACCTTTTTACTGTACTTTTGATCAAATAAATATAATTACAGAACAGACATCCAGCAAACATTCACAAAATTGTTTCAATTTTCAACAGCATTTCTCAATAAGATTTTACTGAAAAAATTATCTTCAGTAAAATGTATTATTAGCTTAATTTTATATTTCAGTTTTTGCTTTAGTAATATTGCAATATCAGACACAATAGTAATTGGCATTGATCCTTCAAGTATCATTCATGTCTATAAAATTAAGTACTTTTTATATTTGTCTGATGAAGAAACTAAAGTATTTATAGTTAGTTTTCCTTTAAGAATAGTTTAAGAACATAAACTGATTTGTAGACATGTACGTGTTTTACTTCTTGTAATGTTGATTGTTAGAAATGAAACAGAATTTTTTGAGTGTCATCACCGTTTTCCTCTGATCCTAGAACAGACTCCAGGAGACCCTGAACACAAACACCAGATGAGTCATGTTAATCATTTGGGTTGGTTTGCATGTGAATGGTTCCGCCTGTTCTCTTGAGGCGGCCTCCCCTCACAGTAGCTCTGCCTCAGTGTAAACATGGAGGGAAAGCAGCCGGAGAGGGGCGGAACAAATAAACACGGCCTCTAATGAGGAAATCCAAACCCGTGTCATTGCCATACCCACACATGGGCCAAATCCACAAAGGTCCTTATCTGGAAGAAATGTGAAGTTTCGTTACCGTATTCATACAGCTTGTACAGACTCTTTAATGTGCCCAGAAAACTGTTCCCTGTGAGGAAGTCTCCATGGCTGTCCAGGCTTCCCATGCTGATTTTTTTTGGAAGAGTCCCCAGTTGTGACTATAAATTGTAGTAGACCACGAAAGTACTCATTGTTTTCATTCCTTAGCTCTCAAATGGAGTCGCAGCAGGAGTGTTTCATGAAAAACTTGTTGCTTTTTTATGTGAAATCCTCAACAGTTCACAACCCCAGTCCGTACAGAACATTTATTTAAAATAAACAGCAAAAATGAGGCATTCAGATATTGCCATGTCACAAACATGAGCACATTAAAGCAATAGCTCACCAAAAAAAATGTACTCGCTTCATAGAAGGTTCAAGTGGTGTGTGTAAGGAATTGGAAGGAAGCAGAGTACGGCAGTTTCTAAAGCAAGCAGTGCCATCTGCTGTTAAAAGCTTAGCTCAGAATCGAAGCGAGAGAGAGTCGCGATACATTCGGAAAATATCACAATTGATCCAGAATCATTTCTCGATTCACGATGCATCAATTTATTGTCCCAGCCCTATATGCCGGGCAATAATAAGTCAGCGTTCAGACGTAGAACCTGGAAGCGCTGCACTGTCTCTACAATGTGAACAGTGAGAATGACGGAAGAGACAAAATTGTTCAATAAAGTCGCTATTTTTGTTTTGTTTTTGCACACAAAAAGTATTCTCGTCGCTTCATAAAATTAAGGTTGAACCACTGCAGTCACATGGACTATTTTAACGATGTCTTTTAGGTACGATAGTACCTTTCTGGGCCTTGAAGAGGTCATTAAATTGCTGTCTATACAGGAGTTAGAGAGTTCTCAGATTTCATCAAAGATGAACGAAGGTCTTACAATTTTGGAAAGACATGAGGGTAAGTAATTAACGACAGAATTTTCATTTTTGGGTGAACTAACCCTTTAAGCGGAGCTGCCAGACTAGCCATTAGCATCAAGTTTTGTTTTGTGTGAAACATGATATTGGAACATATCAACGAGTCGTTCCAGGCCTAAAAAATAAAGGTTTTATGATGTAGGAAAACTAACACTTGGTGACAAACTAACAGTTTTATTTAAAAAATAAAACAGGCATGAAATTACCACTATAACCAGTAGAATGCGGCAGATGAGCACTTATTGGCATCTTACGCTCCGCGCACACATGCAGGGGAAAGAATAGTAGGGATAAATCTTGCATGTGTGTGTGGGGGGCCTCCATAGCTTTGCCATCTCTCTCTAATATATTTTTTTTTCACAAGTTTTGCTTTTTAATTTATAATTTAACATTATGAAGTCGCTATTACAAAATATCAAATCATCAAGAAATCAAAGTCAAAAGTCAAAATCAAACGTTTGGCATTTTTTTGTTTAAATTATATAAATGTAATATTATTAGTAACTGCACTTATGAATGCAAAACAATAGTAATTTTATGATTAAATTATCTCCAGTGATACCAAATCAGTTGCTGGTGCCACCATCTTAGTAGCACCGGTGCCACTGCTCTAAAATATTAGTCTGGAGCCCTGGAACGTCAAGGTTGCTTTGTTTCTGCTGTGATATGTAAGTAATATTACTTTTGCTATGCTTCACAGAACCAAGATATGCTGTTGAACTTAAATAAACATTCTGCGTTTTAACGCAATAATGAATTCTCAGGTCAATTATAGGCATATGACCCAGTGAGACGCACCTAACAACATGACATAATCTTCCCTTCCCCCTAGTTCGACTTCCCCCCACCCCTGCCAGTAGGTGAACTAAACCCCAGTTCTGACAACACCGGAGCTAACATCATCCCCTCAGCCAGCCAAAGTGCTGAAAGAAAAACTTATCTTCCACTTACATGAAGGATGCTACACACAGGCCCTGACAGAAACACAACGCTGGGAAGCAGGAGGACATTAAAATGTGATTAGTGCTGATTTCCTGCCATGTCAATGCACGTTACCACAGCTGCGGCGAAACTACATGCATATATATATATATAAAGGCTAATGTTTAACGTATTTGAGGAGTGGAGAAGAGTGTCTTAGTGTCTGACCATTTATAAAGCCACAATATCAATTTTTATGTCCCAGAGTTTAATTCAGGTTGATTGGGACACTTTCGCAGTCAACTGAATGACAAAAAGTGTCCCAATCAACCTGACGTCTGCTGTCACAACACACTTTCCAAAGCAGCCTGAAATGAATATCTGACTGAATTCTTTTTTTTCTATTAATATCAAATTCATCACTATAATGTGAGATCAGTACAGAGAAGAGGTATAGATGACCTTAGTGTGCTATTGGTCAAGCAACGTTTCATGTCCTCAGGGTCTCTTTAACACACACACAGAGAGAGACAGGAGGGCCAGCAGCTGGTCAGTAGATGGGCAGGTGGTGGAAGACTGTGTGTGTGAGTGATAGAGACAGTAAAGGATCAGTGAGCACCGAAGAACAGAGCCGTGTTGTTAAAAATAACTTCTCTTTCTCTCTCAGCCAGCCCAAAAACAGCACTGACCCACAGAACATTGGAGGAGATGATTCTGATTGGTCCGTTATGGCATTCTGCAGTCAATTATTTTTAATGACTTATGAATAATGACCATTTATTTACTGATTCAGAAAGAGGGTCATTTACAAAAAAGACTTAAATAATAATAAATAACAAATGCAGGAAGAGAGTAATAAAGATGGAGCTTGGGAGAAAAAAGAAAAAGCAGGAGAGTGATGTCCTATTAAGGCATGTGTTTGATGCCAACCTCAGGGCATGACGGCTAGACCACTGGAAACTCTTATCAGATTACCTGCTATGTTTAAAGAAAAAAAGAAACCAGTACTGCCAAGATACTGAGAGAGACAGAATTCCACAAATTCCTAATATCAACATGGTGCGAGGGATATAAAAGGATTCTTATAGGCTGTGTGTCCACCAAAGGGTTTTCCTAAGGTCAGTATATTTTTTTCAATTGTTCTCAATGGGAGCATTGCATATTTAAATACGTTCACACTTAGCGCCTGCCTTTTTGGACGCTGAGAATTGAAAAATATTCAACTTTTGGGAAAACGCAGCACTCATCACTCTCGCTTTTTACCCAGCAGCCCAATCACAATGGAGGAGGGCTGGGACAAATACCATACAGACAAACCGCCACATCCTGCTTATACAATGGCAACAAGACGACAACAAGAAGCACAACAACAGAACAAAATCATTTAAAACAAGAGCCAGAGCAAATACTTTACACTCTATCGACATTATTATATTCAGAAACATTATCGTGTATATACTGCATCATAGCAACCAAAATGCTGTGTCACCCGAAGCACTCTCAAGCAAGCAAGGCATTTTAAGAAGAATGCCTGGTGTTTTAGGCTGGCTAAAAACCCTTTTTTGGACACATGGCTTTAGTTTACTCTGCACTGGTATTAGAGATGTTTCCAAAGGCAAGCATCACCATCAATAGTGCTCATGCTAAATGTTAGCGATTTGAATAAACTCCTAACACAGGCTTTTTGTCATGGCAATAAAGCACTGTTGAATTTGCATTGCCAGAAAGAGAGAGTGCTCAATGAACTGAAACGCTTTCCCATGACTAGGCGCTCCAAAGTCATGAGCTGTACTTAAAACCCTGCAATTTTCCCTATAAATGCATAAACAGTAAACACTGATGGCCTTTAGCATGACCCAGCATTCCTCTCTATTGCGTCTATTTGTTATTTGTCAGTCTCGCGAGTGGAAGGGGGTGGACAAAACCGCAAACATCCCCCCAGCCCTTCCGCAAATAGACCACTTACAGTGATGACCATGTTTACTCTACTAGCAGCTATTTTCTTTTCCTGATTTTCTCTTTCCACAAAGACAGACGGGAAAAGCTGCTTCCTGCAGTTCACAAAACTTTTAACATTAAGATCTTTTCAGGATAAAAAGTGGCAATAAAAATAAGCAGTGTTGGGCGTGTAAACAAAGCTTGTTTTTCACTGGTCAGTGAAAATATTTAAAAGATAAACAATGCTCAATATTCATGCTCAGTGTGAACTAGCCCATAATCACTTCCTGGCGTCTAATTGGTTTAAATCCACCTAGCATAACCCCACCTTTTGTTAAGAGTATTCCAGACAAAGCACACATTTCCCAGACACTTCACATTAACCAATTAGCTACATATCAACAAATAAAGGGTCAAAGATATCAGAGTTGTGCATCAAGGCCTTAACACACACAACAACAGAAAGAGCGGACAAGTGATCAGAGAAACAGGTAATCCTGCTTTAAAAGAGCATGTTGATTTGTGGACACCATCTGCCCTGACATCAGACAGAAAGAGAAGTGTCATGGCTAACTGACCACAAATGGTCAGCTGTCCAGTCGTACAGCCATTAGACAGCCTCATCTCAATGACACTGAGCCTCTCACAAAGAACCGTGTCTCATTTCCTGGAAATGAGGCATCACTTCCTATGAGGAGCAGAACAACTAGCAGTGGTGTACCACTTCCTTCAGGGTTTACTCCACATCCTGTTTAGTGGTTTACAACAGGCCTCAACTTCCTCAACAGGTGCTGTTTTTCTTAAATGCATCTAAAATGACTTTAAAAAATTGAGAAAATACAACAAGAATGAGAACAGTACAGGGATGGAGTTACTGCATCCCAGAACAACAGGATATAGTCACTAGTGCAGCTATGCTACGGGCTACTCAATACGTCAATCTGGATAATATCACAACGGGACACAAATTTAGGATAATGTATTTTATTCCATTCCATATGATTAAAAATAATACTACAGGTAAATAATACAACATTCTGCATTTTCACGGTTAGGGCTATCACAATTTCTTGATTAAATTCAAGTACTCGATTGCAGCTCACCCATGTCAAATAACCAGCAAAATACTGGAAATAACGCATTCCACGCAAGAAGCAATGAACCGCATGATTAGACTATTTTCTAAGACTGCAAAACATATAAAAAACATTTAAAAGCCATACTATAGCATAGTGCTATTGTGAATTCACAAAGGCTGCAATTCAATTAAATAATGCTCTGCAGGTTTAAAATATATGCGCTTTAAATATTTAAATGCTTGTAGGTTACATACCTCAGAGTGAACCCATTCACAGCAAATGCTGCTCCACATGAACTGTTATCATTTACATGTTTGGAGCGCATCTCAAACTCTATCTCTGCATATGCTGTGAGTTTCGGATGCTTATAAGTTTCTCTGGTATTGTTGCCACCAACAAAAATCATATTTACTTGATTAATCGTCAAAATAATCGACTGATTACTCCATTACCAAAATTATCATTAATGACAGCCCTAGTTTAAAGTAAAGTTTTTTGTTATAAGAGACAATAAAATCAACTTTGTGCATCAAAACCATTCCTTTCCAGGTAAAAAAAAGAACTTTATTTTCAAAGCCAATGAATTTGTGGCAAACATTTCAGTCTCTGAACAACAGTTTAACAATTTATTTAAGCCACAAAATAGACTTCGTTCCATAAAATAGGTGTAGTGAACTACTCAAAAAAGCATTTTTTAAAATTAGCCAAAAATCAGTTTTTCACCCCTCACACACATTATCACATCAGTCAAAAAATTCGTCTGGCAGTAGGTTAGGATAGTAGAACTAAAAACATGGACAAACTCATGGGCATCTATCACTTCACTGAATACTTGCCGGCTAAGAAATAATTACTTCATGATGCATCTGTTTTTAAATCCACATCATCTGAATATCACAACATTGATGTCTGTCAAAAAATAACATGCACAATAGGCGGTAGTATTTACAAGAAGCAGAGGTCTAGTGAGTACACAATATCATTACACTTGCATGATGGGTTTTTACCAATTAACTAAAATGAATCAGCCTGCTACCTGAGAGAAAGATATCTGGGAGATTGCACCAGACTATGGCTTGTTCGTGTGAAACGTGTAAAAAATGAATAATAGTTTGTTTAACTTTAAAATCTTCTTCATTAAATTTTAATGTTTTAACAGTTTTTAGATCCTCCCCAAAAAAGGAGAGTTTCAAATTTCCACATTCAGAGACTTAGACGAAGCCACTGATGCATTATAGCTTGTTTTATTCCTAGTCAAAGAAAATAGAGCAGTGGAGAAAAGCAATTGAATGCAATCCATAAAGATGCTGACTAAGGCGGTTCCAATCATCAACTGATGACAGTTATTGGCAGTTGGCTCTCAGAAACCCCAAGGACCTGGTCAGGAGAGTGCCGTATCTATCCGACCCATCAGGTTATCATCCCAAGAGAGAGGGAAAAGGGATGGACATTCTGATCAATATCTACACACAGTCCAAAGGAGTGTCAATAACCGGATTATCACAAACAGACCATGCTAAACCACTATAGAGAAGATCTCAGGATCTCCAGAATGACTGAAGTGTGTTTTGCCAATGTAATGGAGGCCGACCTCATGATCAGAATGAGCTCCAGGGTGGATTTTCTCTGCCAGCAACTAATTCGAGCAGAAAACATGCACACCTGAATCAATATTAACCCAGATTATACAATAGCTTGGAGCGGAGCTGTGATGGAGAGGTTAATTCCCCATCCAAAACAGCCCTGAGAAGAACCTTACAAGAAGAGACAAACTTCACATACTTAAAACTACAATGGCTTCCTCCTGATAGACAGTTACTGTACTTCATAAACTTGAACCTTACTGTTGTTACACTTTAAGAACAGGAAGCTGTGAACTGCCATACAAAGGTCACAGAGTAGTTTACTGCTAACTTCAGTGTCGGCTTCCAGCTAAAAGAGACCGCAGGAATGCGAGGGGGCTTCTCCTGCGGCCTCCAGGATTCTGCAGATGGTGATCAGTGATGTGGTAGAGGATCTGGGGTTGAAATCTTACTCAGAAGCTGCAGTGCTGTTCATTCCTCTGGGAGCTCCTGGAATTCCAGGCAAAGATGGACGATCATGGTGATCCCAAGGGGCTGTGCAGCTGTGCCACACCACGCACTGAAATCTTTAAGCACCATCAGGATCTCACTACACACTTTGGTTATGTTCTGAATGGAACACTAGCATACTGTGTACAGTGCAGTACTGTATACTTATTACATTTTTACAGAAACAGATTTTGCAAAAAAAACATCTGCAGATATCACCTTGCCCTAGTACAACAATCTGAACAAAACCCTTGGTTAACAATACAAAACCAGTCCAGAACATATCACAGTTATATTTCACTTAAAATATTAAATTGTATTTTGCATAAATTGGACTATTAAGAGGTTTCGCAAAACAGTCATGACTGCCATCACAAAACAAGTCAACCATCTCATTATGCATTTGTGTAAATGAGGCGTTCACACAGACAGCCATTTAAAGCAACAAGAAGTCATTCAATCACAATGAAAGTTAGTGACATGAGTAAATATTGCAGATATTTTTAAAAGTTTAACTTTATTCAAATTAGCAGCAAATTAAAAGCAGTGTTTCCATTGTTGGGCCAAAAGAGAGTGCTCCACAAATGTGGCCAACCACATTTTTACTCTCACTTCTGGGCTTAATCAAGCCACCTCGGGTCTTCCTTGGGGCCAACAGCCAGGGGGTTTTCGCATAAGTACACATATTATTATGAGAAATATTAGAGACCACTTAAAGAACTTAGGCAAATCATCAGGTTTCATCTGATATAAAGTTATAACGTTATAAAGTTATAATTCTGGATATTTTTCTTCCAAAAATGGATCACTTCGCTTCAGAAGGCCTTTATTAACCCACTGGAGCCGTATAGATAACATTTGATGATGTATGGATGTGCTTTTTTGGGCTTCATAAAAATAGTACCATTCACTCCCATTACAAAGCCTGGAAGAGCCAGGACATTTTTAATATAACTCCCAATTGTATTTGGGTGAAAAAAGAAAGTCATATACACCTAGGATGGCTTGAGGATGAGTTAAAATTATGGGATAATTTTCATTTCGGAGTGAACTATCCCTTTAATGCAGTTGTTTTGTGAATTCCTGTGATCATGTTCTCTTTTTGTGTTCTGATTTTATTTAGTTTTCAGTCAGCTACCGCCAAGTAGGTGAAATGGTGGGGTTGTGTGACACTGTTCTATGGAGACGTATTAAAGGTGGATTTTAGTGTAGCGCTGCTGTGCTACTGCCTCAACAGTGAAAATCCAGCTTGGTCTCATGGGTCAAGGTCCGAGGCTATTGGCCCCACCCATCATTTTTTTCATCATTTAGCAGACGCTTTTATCCAAAGCGACTTACAAGTGAGGCAGTTAGGGGTTAGATGTCTTGCTCAAGGACACTTTAGTCATGGTATTGAAGGTGGAGAGAGAGCTGTTCATTCACAATCCTCACCTTCAATTCCTGCCGGCGTGGGAATCGAACCAACAACCTTCAGGTTAAAAGCCCGACTCCCTCACCACTAGGCCATCATGGTGTTAGCCCAGACTCACACTGGCCCGATAGTGGAAAAGCGGCTAATGCACCGACTACTAATGGGAGTTAAGTCACTGGAGCTCATATGACCAGAGCCGAGACAGACTGCAGATGGCAGTGATGTGGCTGTCAAAGCCTCAGTGGTGACAATGAGGTGTCAAAATCCCAGACACACCACTGGGCTCTTCTAGGAATATGAATGTTAGATGTCTTTCAAACGCTGGACAGACTCGCTCATAGCCAGACGCTGAGGGAAGGTGCTGAAAATAACCTGCATTCAGGAGATTGTTGCTGCTGGTCTGGTGGTGTTCACAGGGTTGGTCCCGGGCGTGTCACATACCTGTCTCCATGTGGAATGAGAGTAATGCGGGAGGTGAACCGCTGACCTCTGGTGAACAGGTCGGAGCCGCGGTCACAGAGATCCTTGTTGCACTCAGCTTACACATATGGAGCCCACTTGACTGGAGCTGAACATACAACTATTCACAGTTCTCGTTAAGAAACAGAATGGAGACACTTTAACTCCTTAATTTGTTTGTTTCCAAACAACATCACAATAAACTGCTATAGCCACCTGGACATCTAGTCAAAGTTTTTAAATTATTAAAGGGAGTATTTCATAGAAAACATCTTCTGAAATAAAAGACTACTGTGACATTTTTAAGGTGCCACATGGACAATTTATGGAAAACAAACATAAAAAATGGTCAGAAAGAAAATTAGAAAACTATTATCATAAACAAGTAAATTATTATTCTATTACAGTAGAGGAAAGTTTCAGGAAATCAACATGAAAATGTTTAATACAATTTTCTTTGTAAAGTGACTTAAGTAAAATATTATATTCAACAAGAAAAAAAATGTAGGGTGTGACAATTTTAACAATATTATACTTATTAAATTTATTAGATTGTAAAAAGTTCTCACTTTATGTCAGGTGGTTTGAGGGGAGAAGCTGAACAAATTAAAGGGATTCAGGATGTTTGGTTGAAAAGGAAAATCATTACAGTGGCGTTATTTTGTATTTGGAAAATGTGCTCAGATGATTGTGCACAAGAAATCAGGTCAGTTTCGATTTCATGCTGACTTTAAGACTTCCTTTCAGTTGATAAGATATAAGATTTCACACAACACTCCAAATACTGAACCAAAACACTGAAATTCTTCCTATTAATGCAAGGAAAACACCAGCGCAGCCATGCGCGTACATTCACATAAGAGAGATGTAAGGTAATAGGAACAGCTGTCTTGGCCAAAACATGTCACAGTTTATCACTGAACATATGGTGTGAGCTCTGACTACCACTCAAACGCAAACAGCATTAACTGGACAGCAGGAACATGTAGTGCATCAACATAGGCACACTGCTGCAGGTGACAAACATACACTTTATATTCTAACAGTGAAAAACAAGCACCTGAGATATTAAAAACGCTTAGTGAAGAAACTCAAACAATACGTAACAGACTTGCTGAACTGAAAAGCCTCCAGCATGGGGTACAGACTAACAGGAAATTCACAGCCTGGCACACAAATAGGCAACTTCCTGCATTGCCTTTCCACATAAATGACAACAATGGAAGCCCCACCCCTTCGTCAAGCCGGTCTACTCAGCACCTTAAGTTTAGCTTTGGGTTTTTACTATGGAAGAGGTTATGTAACCATTCATTTCAAGCTTGAGTAAATCTGTCCAAAGCTGGACGATGCACTTAAACTTGTGTAAAAATGGAACTTCATCTATTTTCCTTTCTTGGAAGGGAGTTGTCCACAGTATTGCACCCCTTTTAAATTGTCCAAAACAAATCTCTCACGGCCGACGTGGTTGAACCTGTAATTACAGTCCTTATTTGAGTTCCCAGAGAGCAAACTGTACGCATGGACTTCTGCTCTGCTCCATAGCAGCAGCCTGCAATTAGTAAGACCAGAATAAATCAATTCCACTGGAGCCACATCTGAGAGGCTGTGCGCCTCCGAGCGTTATCCCTGGAACTGTGCTCCGCGTATATATAACGCAATAGCAACTGGGCAGACAAAGGCAGTACTAAAATTTCCTCTGTGATTGCTGAAATCCGAACAATTTGGTCACTTCCTGTGTTCCCAAAAGAATTCACATTCCCACAGAACAGCACATAGAGATTATTTCCATGCAAATTTCACAGTGTTGTGCAGTAGAAACAAAAAAAGAGAGAGAACGACCAGCAAAACCAGCCCAAATCTGTGAGTGGAATGGTCTCACCTGTGAACATAGTGCAACTGATGTACAGAATCGATCGCCAGAACCATCTCCGCCAGGTAGAATCGGGCCATATCCTCTGGTAAACGGTCCTCAAACTTGCTGAGAAGAGTCAAGAGGTCACCGCCTACATAGTAATCCATCACCAGGTACTGCAGAAGACAGACATAAAAACTTACATACACCAGATACGACGGAAATGCGCAGATCGATGCAATGAACAAACGATTGATAGATAGAACGAGAGAAGGGACGACAGAACAGCAGAACAATACATATACCGACAGACGGATGGATGATTGGATACAATGACAGACAGATAATTAGAATGATAGATAGAACAACAGAGAGATACTTGATAGATATACAATAGGAGTAACAATAGAATGGATGGATCCTTGGATGGATGGAATGATAGCTACAACGATAGGCATAATTAGAACAATAGACAGAAAAAAGAGAGATTAAAAGATTGATAGATGTAACAATAGGATGGATGGACGGGACAAATGCAGGAATATTCAATTTTGTACTACTATGGTTTGGTGGTCGAGACAACCTGTATGACCACATTCACCATTTAGACCTTTAGAAGAAACTGTTTGCTTGCTGGGAAAAACCACATGCATTAAAACATGCCCATTATTTTCCTGATGGAGCTGGCTTGGCTTACTGGGATTCTCACAGTAATTACCCACATGGGAACTGGCCAGAGGTGCGGTTCTCTCCTGTCCAGCATCTCTGAGGTCTGTCTGCACTCATGAAGCAGACTGAGAACGTTTAGAGACTACTGGGATTGACTAATCAAGTCTGACATAATCAAAGCTCCTGTTAATGTGGAGTCAGAGGCATAGAGGACAGAAGCCTACCAGGAAGTTGTCATCCTGAAAGGCATAGTGCAGCGTGGTGATCCACTGACTGTCCCCATTCACCAGCACATCCCGTTCCTCCCGGAAACATGCTGTCTGGTGTAAAAAAGACAAACAGGTGATTACATTAAGTTAATCTTTAAAAAAGTAATTTTCCAAACCACACCAATTGATTTTGCGATAGAAAGATTTAATTGTGTACCTCTGCTCTTTTCAGCATCTCCCACTTGTTGAGGATCTTCATGGCAAACACCTTGTCTGAACTCTTCACCTTTACAACTGCTACCTGTAACACCGGAAAACACACAGAGATCTGACACGCGGCTCCTCCATTAAGAAAGCAAGAGGAGATTTGTAGAGGTCCTGATAAGATGATAAGCAGCTTTATGTTGCTTTTGTTCCATCTAGATTACCAGATCACACATGGAAGTGGTTGGTTATCAGTGACAGCCGAGTGTAAACCTTGTGTTACAGGCCAGGTCAGGTTACTAAGGGTGTACACATATACACACACTGTGTGCTACCATGAAATCATGATATAACTCATTCTGAGGGAAGAAAGCATTCTTCACAGAGCAGCACACTCAGGACTCAACAAGTAAAGACAGTCAGCTGACAGCAATTCGATCTCAGTGTCAATTTCACTGACAGCCCAAATCCAATT
This sequence comes from Opsariichthys bidens, assembly GCA_037194245.1. Lineage (NCBI taxonomy): Eukaryota > Metazoa > Chordata > Actinopteri > Cypriniformes > Xenocyprididae > Opsariichthys > Opsariichthys bidens. Next base: position 18,244,693 of record CM074286.1, on the reverse strand, counting down.
TTAATAACTCAAACGTTGAACTGCAAAATATTTGAATAGTTTGAAATCTGACCCGAGCAACACTTTTATATAGTAGTAACACACACATACATTTATAATGTCCTATAACTAATATAAAATACACTAATATATAAAATAATAACAACAATAGGTATTGGTGGGAAAAATCCAAATAATAGGGAACATTGGTCCAAACACATTCCCTTAAACAGCACACAATGATGTTTGAGCAATAAAATGATGTTTGGTCCACACATTTAAGTGTGAGCATCATGGGAAAAGGAAATGGAATGGACATATATTTGTCTTGAACTCAAGGTGTCCAAGTGAAACAACGGTGTGATTCACTCCCTGCGATTAAATAAGCCAAAACAAGCACGCATTGAGTGGCCTGCACATTCTAGAATGAGCCAGGATACAAGCATTATTCCAAAGAGAAATCATGCTCTTCACTCTTCCACACATCTGACAGGGATTTAAAATGAACCCAATCCCAAAAGCACAGACCTTAACATTTAGATTATGGACTGCTAAGAAAGATCTGCTAAAACTTCAGGCAAGTATCAGATCGAAAGGACCCAGAGACTGGAAAGTGACTTTTAAAATAGCGTTCAGAATGCTGCCTGGCATTATGCCCTCAAAACACACAGCCTTACATGGGCCAAACTCCCACAATGCAGCCTTTGAAATATAGTTATGGAAATCTAATTATTACTCAAAAACGGCATGTAACTTTTGTCATAACTTTGTCAACAGTACAAGATATGTGTGGGTGGCAAGAGCGAGTAATGCAAATAAAAAAGGCAATGAAAACCAGGGGGAAAAACATCTAACAGCAAGAACATTTGTTCTTTACTCCGATTCACTGGTGGCCTGAACACAGATCATTGACTTTTTGTCACCTTTAATTTTGATCCTCTACAAATACCACTGGTGAAGTGGTTCAAATTAACCTAATTTATCACAAATTAACCAGCTTTGCTTTAGGGATGCACTGAAATAAAAGTTCTGAGCCAAAACTAAAAATTCAAGATGGACTGAAAAGCGAAACCGAACATAAACAAGTAGAGTAGAACAAATATAAGGCAATTTTTATATTAACTTTTGAATAACATATTGTTTCTACTCCAATTTGTTGGTGAAATTTAAACATTTAAATGACAATACACTGTAATAACTTGTTTTCATGACAGATTTATTTAATAATATATTAAATAATGACGACATCACAGTGTACTAACAGGTTAAGTAAAAAATATAATGAATGTGTAATACAGTGGACACATTTAGCATAATGATCTTCTCCAGTTTTTTTTTTTTTGTAGCTAACTAATGAGTTAGTGGACACTAAATTGATTTCTTGAAGTAAATGCAATGGTAAATGGCATTGTATAGCCTATAAGCTGCTTTATTTACAACTTCCCTCGGCTGAAACGCTGATTGAGCGATTACATGAGAAAGGATTCATTTCGATAAGTTGTGATGTATCTTTCAACATACCTACTGGTGTTCACCCATGTTTATTTTGTGCTGTAACTAATAGTAAAAAGGAGAAGAGATGATCGGCTCATGTGTGCTTGATCTGTGCTGCTGCTTGAACTGAGGTGGCTAAAACAATCTGTCATGCCATGTTAAACAACGACATTTATTGTTTGAATTTCGTAAACAAATCGGCAGAATTTTAAAGTTGAGACTTTACTTCATAATAAAAAGCACAAAGCTTTCCGTGATTATTGGATGGCAGGAGCACAACAAATATTTCTGTTGATGCGAAAACAGCACTTATTTGCGCTTATTTTTGTTGGCAAATGAGAATGATTTGCGTGCTTCGTCATGGTTTCACCGCGGGGTTTGCAGATGATGTTCACGTCACGTAATTACGTCATACGTCCTTACTTCATAAGGTTCCCATGGCAATAGGGGGAAATTAATGAAGTAAACGCAACATTTTTCACATCTCTGCTAAGATATATGTGACTTTTTTGCAACGAAAATACAGGGATTATGAAATCATGCTAGCCCCGCATATCTTGCTTGCTGAAAGTGCGGCGTATTTGAAAAAATGCGAACCCGCATAAATATGCGGACTTTGGCTGATTATGCATTAAATCAGGCGATCCCATAATTGCATTTTTCTGGAGGGACTGGTAATAGCTTATCCTCATTGTGTGCACAAAATAGATGCTGAACAGTCAAAATGTGCCACTGGAGGACTAACTAACTAAACGCATCTTTCTGTGACTGATTTCAGCCGTCCGTATAAAACCATTTCAGCCAGAAACACAGTAAACCCAATACTAAAGATTCAATAAAATTTTTTAAAATTGTTTTAATAAGAATATGTTACAGGGAAATTATAAAAAACAATTATTATTGAATTAGGGTACTTCTGAAATGGAATTTTAACGTTTAAACTTTAAACTAGATAGAAGTGCAAGCACACCAGTGTCACAGCTACGAAATTGATAAATCTAAAATCAGTACACATGAATGATTAAATTAATGTCAATCATCAAATAAGTATTGATCAGAGAAGAGCCAGCGATGTTATGAGAGATTTTAGCAGTGCGCTCCAGCCTGGCTCCTGTCAGTGTCTAAGAAACCAGGATCAGGGAGGCACGGGGCCGCGGGGGTGACAGGTCAACCTTAACACAGAGACGACCCTTTGACAACTACAAAGACCTCCGTTCAGAGACCATGACAATTATCAGCATCTGCTCAGTGTACTCTCATATTGCAGATGGTGACTGTGTCATGGTCTTTGAACGGAACTCCAAACATAAAATATCCAAGAATGAAAACAGGTTGATTCTGGCTGCTAAACCGTTAGCTTATGTTAAACTCTTTCACTTTTTCATGGGGTATAAAACTGTACTTTACTCATTTTATGACACGTAAAATAACTTGGCAAATATTTGGGTCATGAAAAAATTCTTTGCCCAAGAAACGACGTCACCAACAAGGGTCTTAAAGTAACACATGCCTGTGGTCTGTAGTCCGAAAGTCATGGACTCTTATAAGCTGGTTCTTGTAATAAATCAAGTCAAAAAGTGTCACAGCTATGAAACTGTAATCTGTTTGAGAGCCGAACTGAATTAACATCTATCTGAAATGACATATACAGTCACGAAAGCATTAAAAGTCTTTTATTTAAATAATATTTATAAAACAGTACTGTTTAGTATGTGGTTTAGAACTTTCCAGTACTTTCATCAGTGAACTACATACTCAGTACTCAAGTGTGCGAATTCGAAAGCAGCAAATCAGTCATTTAAGAGCCTGAGAAGTGTCTAAAATGTATTATCATTTAACAATTAGGTTTATTTAGCACGCACAGATGTGGCCAAGTCTGACATTATATTTTTTTTACAAAACATACTATGATTTGGGATAAACTATTGTTTATACGAGTGGTTGTCAACTGGTTGTGTCTCAGATCTTAGACTTTACATCAGACATCAAATGGCAATCCAACGTAATACCAAAATTGTTTATTTCACAAAAACAATAAAATTAAATATTTATTCATTTATTAATAAAAAACAACCTTATCAGAAAATTTTTGTGGTTCCAAACCATGACTTGAGAGCCATTGCTATTATGTTATGGATAGTATAGGAATTCAGATACAGTCTCAACCGCTCAGATTCTTACCTCACCGAAAGCTCCTCGACCAATGACCTTCAGTATCTCGAAGTCCTCTTTGTGCAATCGCATCTGTTTCACTTTAGAGGTAAACGGTTTGGCTGGGGAGAGAGAGAAGGCAGCATGGAGTTATTGTTGAAGACGTTCAAATCCATCACTTCACTATGATGTGCCACAAAGACCCGATCTTCTTGAAGGGATTTGTAGCAGTTTCAGTTACAGCACATTTACACAAGTCAAAAGTTCAGAGGCATCTCTGAGCAGGTGTGAAAGACAGATTGATGGTGTACCACAGCAAAGTTTTTCTTGCAACGAACTGAGCTCAAAAAATTAATTGGCCACGGTGACTTTTTTTCCTCAAATAATTATTTCATGTTCATTTATTTATTTATTTGGCAAGTAGCAGGACAGCGTACAGTCATCAGGTCATTATGAAAAAATAAACTCGCTCAGGGTGATATGAGACCCTGATTATTTTGTGATAATATATTTTAATTTCCCCTGAGATCCAATTAGAATTTACAAAGAAAGCTTGTCGTACAAGTTTGTGTTTTATTAAGACTGAAATTGCCATTAATCCAAAGCATCAAGTGTGGGGCCAATGTACAATGACTAACATTATAGACAATGGTTTCTGTTTTCAAGGCTGCATTCTTCTGCAATGAGAATCAATTATCACTTTCATATCATTTTATGGAGCACACAAAATATGATTTACTGTGTGGTTGAGAAGCTGCACAAAGGGTTCCTTTTAAAAGCTGTGAAGAGGATGCATTCAACTCAATTGGCCAAGGGCAATTAACACTTTTGAATTTGATACATTCAAGCCCAAGTATTAAGAGCTGTTAAAATGGGTTAAATCAACACTGGTTCTTCTTAATTTCATTGTTTTTCTTAACCTTAGTAACCAGTCTATGCATCACTAGAATTTCATAAGGAATCGGTGTGCACTTTTTTGACTTGGACCAAAGCAATCACCAAGCAATCATCCAGAACATCTCAGAATACCCTAGCAACCACTCAGAACCACCCAAAACCCCTTTGCATTGTGGCAGCAGGTTTTGCATGGACAAACCACTCACATTTTTCCATAAATATTCTCAAACTGTGACAGGGAAACTATAAATAATTGTATGATAAACTGTGGAAAGGCTACTACATTCTATTGAAAGCTTGCGATGAAACAGCTGCCTCCCCCTTATTACCATCGCCACCCTTCGTCAGGTTCTCAACTGGAGTGGGTGTTAGAGAGAGGAGGGGAAACAACCAGCACTGGCGGACCCGTATGCCAATGCAGGGACACACGCGTCACTACCGTAAAGCTGAGGATGTCCGGGCCCCCTTGCCCCTCAAGTGCTGCGGCCATTGCAGCTGAAGACACCACCACCTCTCACACCCCGGACCAAAGAAGCGTGTGCGACATCAGGGACCCCACCCCCTTTATCTGGACCAAAGCATCTGAGCACTGCCTTCCCCTGCAAGTGCCCCTGCAGAATGAGGACACCAGACCTACAGTTTTATCTCCATGGGCATTTTATGTTTACATTTATACATTTTATTTTTATGTGAATAAACACCTCTTCGAGGCCTGACGCCACACCCACTGTGTATGTCATTGCTCCTCCCAACACAAACCATACAGCTACAACACTGTGCGTGGCTTATGAATGAATTCTGTATTGGTCAATGAAAGTCACATTGAGCTCAAGACTGCTAGCACTAGAGATCAGACACAAAGACAGATCTCTTTTCGCTTGGACTGCATTAAATCCTGTCTCTTATAGAGACAACGAGCTTTGTTCTGTTCAGTTAACCCTGCATAATAAAAAAACTGATGTAGTTAGCTGAAACCAAATACTGAAAGAGTTCTGATATAAGCACACTTGGTTTTTAAAGAAACAGTTGTCCCTAAAATGGAAAAATATTATAACTATTGTACACTACTGTACAATATTTCTGATATTTCAAGTTATACCAAACTTTTATTTTGAGAGGGTCGCCAAGACCTTCGATTTCCTGTGTATATGATACGAGAAATGTCCATAATTGTATCAAATTAATCGGTGAAAAGTTCATAAAGTGACTCTAAGAGCAGCTCTGCAGATGAAGTGTTCATGTAGGCTATGAGTGAGACAGCAGACACTGAAATCATCGCGAGCGTCACGCGTGCTTCAGTATTTGTAGTAGTAGACTGCAGCGTTCAGTCATAGAGACTTCGGATTTCAATATTAGACTTTTTTGGCTTTAATATTAACACTGGTCCATATTAATATCTGATTCATTGTACAGCCCTACTTTTGATATATTCATCCAAAAATTGCCAAATTCTGTGGCATTCCGCTTTAAACAGTAAGTTATTGTGACTGGATTCCATGACTTCATCCGTATTTTCTGCGTCACGGAAAGCATTTGGCTCTACATGGTATTTGTAGTATTAAAGAGGTTCAGGTTCGGTTCAGCTTCTGTTTATGTTTGCTGATCAATGTTTATATGTGAGTAAAATTAAATCTGTTCCATCATAAAAAGTAAAAATTTGGACTAAATCACTCAGTTCATATGGATTAATTTTCTGATCTCTTTATGAACTTTTTTAAGTGTCAAAGCTGTCTATTGAGGGACATAAAGCTGTCAGATTTCATCAAAAAGATCTTTATTTGCGTTCCAAAGATGAACAAAAGTCTTATAGGCTTGAATCGACATAAGGGTGAGTAATTAATGAGAGAATGAACATTTTTGGGTGAACTAACCGTTTAAGAGGTTATCCAATAATAACAGTGGCCATCTACATAAAAAAGTTTTGTCTTAAAGCAGCTTGTTTTAATTCTATGGATGTTAGAGAAGCTGGAAAATGGTCACGTATTTGCTTATATTCCCAACAGAAATCCTTCACTAATGGGGCTGGCCTCACTTCTATGGAAACAACAAAAATAAGATAAGAAAATATGGTAAATCTGACCTCTCTCGTCAAACACGCAAATCCAGATTCCATGTCCCTGTTGCAATCACCTGACTAGGATGTGTTTTTACTGTCATGGCTTTGGCAAGAGTTTATAATTTCTGTACTAATGCACTGTTAAATGAATCAAATAATTATCACCAGAATGCATTTGAGCAAGTTATTTAACATTAAATCCTAATTGCAATGCAACAATTTACTAGTGACAATTACAGTGAAAAAGTTCTACAACGGGGCAAAATTACAGCCATTCAGGATGTTTTTGATGTTTAATATGGATTTGGATCAATGCGATTTCACTGGAATTACAGAGTAAATCGTAATAGAAACAGAAACCAAGCGACAATCAAAATGTTTAGTTTGTCATCGCTTGTTGCTCTAGCTGGATAAGAATAGTGTCAGTTTTTAACTGCCAATGCTGATTTCCAGAGAACAGGATAGCCAATGCTGAGATATATATGTGTGTATATATATATATATATATATATATATATAGTCAGTTCTTGACAAAATTCTATATCAATAGACAGTTTTTGCATGTTGCGTCCATTGCTGAGAAGAGTCTGCTGTCATCATACAGTTCGAAGGCAGGTTCTAGAGGCGAAATCACTGATGCCCCATGGGGTTTGTTTTGACACATGAGGTTGCATGCTGCATAGAGCGGGACACTTCAGATTGTCCCGCTCATTGTCGGATTTAAAGCATAGACAATGAAACTGTATGTATACAGTACACTACCATACACTATAAAGTAGCTAATCAATTTGTTGACTAGATGTCGCATTAGTGAAGAAAGAACAGCAGTGTGTTTGCCGTTAAGGCTGAGAGGACGGCAACATTAGTAGTACCTCAAGCGGTTCAAACAATGTGACAAAAAAACACAACCTAAATGTTTAATGCCACGATTGTTAACATCTATTTTATGTAATAAAATCGGTACAAATCAGTCCATTTATAACATTAACTAAAGGTTAATAAATATTGTTCATTTGTTAATTTCTAATACATTTTTAACTTTTAAAGCTGTATCTCTTAATATTAGTAAATGCACTATGAACTAACATGAATGATCAGGTATAATTAATATTTCTATTCAGTGCTGTTTTTTTTTTTTACTTTTGTATTAAAGTTTAGCATTACTTTAAGTGTTATGTTTGCTTTCATTTAGTATCCATTTTAAAAACTATCGGTTGATTACTGGGTTATCACCCAGCGTGTTAGTACAACCTAGTTCACTATCACTATTGGTAAAATCAGCCAACTTCTAATATTTATTTAAATAATGTCACCAAAAGTTCTGCAGAATATCAAGCATTATATTGGTATATCAACACACAACTTCTTAACATGGAAGATGTATAGCATGAGATATATAATTTCTTGCCTCACACAGTGAATACACCTCAAGGCCACACATTTCAAGCAGCAAAGGACAAGTTTCACTAGCCAAAATGTCAGGTGACCGATTTGTTGATATGAAATCTACACACACAGCTTTGTGGGATATGATTCCATGTAAACATAAACAATTCTGTGAATATCAAATGTTACCACTGTGTCAAGAATCCTTTTTACAGGGCATTAGAAACAGATGGAAAACAGACCACCTGGAACTGCCTCAACTCATCAACCAACCAGGGAAAGTGTATGAAGTCTATTTATGAAGGACAGTTTAAAGGTCAAGCCATCCAAAGAAGAACCTACACTGTTTCCAAAGTGTTCAAAACAACTGGAGTATGCTTGGGTCGGTATTCTTTAAAGATCTGAATGCAGAAAGCTCATTGTGTATATATCACTGTCACAGTCTCCAGCGTAAGGGGACACAAAGCTGCAAATCAAATGAACCACACCATCTATCTCCTGCAATACCCAAGAGACCAGCATTAGAAGACCATATAAAGGCAAAGACACTGGCAGGATCATTAAAACACGATTTCCAAAGAGGGAAAGAAGCGCTTAAAGCCAGACTGCAGAAAGACTCACAGATATACTTGTGAGCGCGTGCCGTGTTCAAACCTGCTCTGCTAGACTCCAACATCGAGAGCATTTTCGCTATGAAATGTCTTCATAATACAAACACTGGGCCTAGAATAAATTGTCAGCTTTCGTTTAATGTCAAAGGGTTATTTCATACACTATAATGGAAACAAAAACTATTAATTTCAGACCAATCATTTAAAATTAATAATTAAGGTACGATAATTTAAGAACTTAATCTGTAAAAATCTGACATTTTTAAAGTCGAAAGAACCTGCAAATGGTTATATAATGTGTAATGCAACCTTAAAATCAGAAGAATTAAAGGTGTTCATCTTTTACTATTGTGATTAATCTCAAATACACAAAACCATAACATTCCGTGTCAAGAAAGACAAAAACAACATGGTCTGCAAACATAAGCTAGTCTGATACTTTGAGGATCAGTCATGTAATTAAACTTGGATGGATTTTAAAACCATAAAAAACAACTGATACTGTTTACGCATTGGCCCTTGATTTCATATGTGAGAACGCCAATAACAATGGAGGAACAAGTCTGGTCCTAAACCCAATCCGTTCAGGACAGACAACAAGATTATAACCATTCCTCAAAATCATATTGGTCTTGCCAATCACAGCAACTAAACAAGTGTTGACTTGCCAGATACAAATAAGGACTAAATATAAAGGAAAAGCTTGTAATGAGGAGGATTCAACCTTTGAATATGTGAAACCTCCCAAAGTTAAAACAAACCTAATCCCAAAATATGAGACCGGTTATACCTGACAGCAAACCCAACCTACATAAATAAACTTAAGACGGTAAGAAAGCTAGAACACTGGAAAAGGAGATGAGGAGATGTTGGGGTTCTGACAGGACAGTCACATAAAACCGCCTGGGTTGTCAATTTAAACCAGCTGTCCGGAGGAACTCACTATACAAGGGGACTTCTTCAAATACCAGAGGGTAGTTGTTAGTCACCGTCCACCGAGTCAGCCTTTTCTTTCAAACAGCTGGGCCTGAACAGCATCTGTGACTTGCACATTCCTACATTTGCCTTAAAATAAAAGTTTTCAGATGGTCTTTCTGATCAAGCACGGAAAGAACATGAAATTGGCTCACTAATTACTAATTATTCAATGAATGCATTTAAAAGGACAAAGAAATGCTGTCAAAAATTGGCAAATTATAAAAACTGTTTTGAAGGTTAACATACACATCAATGAACAGAAAATGCAAAAAGAAAACTGTTTTAATATCAAAATGTCAAAGACATGCACAGAACACAAAAAGCAAGCAAATCTACCTCTGCTGAACAGATTTTGCTTCAGCAAGGTTGTGCATGTAAACAGATTCATTCAAATTTGCCACACTATTTTTTTAAAGATGCATGATATGTGAACAGTACACCATGTGAATATGTATGTGAAAATAATTAGGTTTAAAAAAAATCATTAAACATGTGATAAAAGTAGATATAGGAAGCATGCAATATCAATCCATACTTTTTCTAACTCAAACAGTCATATGTCATATATCATAATATGTAATGTGTTTACATTTTATACATTGTACTTTGATGCTGGATTTCACTTCACATAAAGACTTTTTGATAACACTTTATTCTACAGTGTCATTGTTACATGTTACAAGCAGTTATTGTAGTAATAACTATAAAATATGCATAATTACATGCAATTAACCCTAATCCAAACTCTCACTCTAACCCTAAACCTATAGTAAGTACATGGAATTAATTATTACTAAGTACTTAAATGTATAATTACACTATAATACTGACACCTTAAAATAAAGTGTAACCGATTTTTTTATACATATTCAGTAGTGGCCGAAAGTAGATATTAAAAGGAGATATTTGTTTTTAATGGCCCTACAAGTTCGATTACACCACGGTCCAGACTACACTACACAACCCCAACAGAAACATTTCAACATGAATGCATCAATGCAGTTCTCCTCTAGACTTTATAAATCAAACCATGACATCAATTATGATGGATGTTACATGTACCATCTCTACAACTGTCAACTGTCAGATAAAAATTAAAATATCCAATCTAAAGCATGTGGTCATCACAGGACCCTGCGATAACACAAATCTGGCTGATGATCTGGGCGCGAGTTCAGTCTTGTCCTGGCATCGTCTTCAACCAACCTGTGGCTTAAAGGGATGTAAGGATCATTTTCGCCTATTGCAACGGAGAGAGCTGTTTACAGTTTTTAAAACGCTGAACTGAAGTTTTAAAACTACAGGACAAATCAATAACCAGAAGAGCCTACACATTCCTTTCATTACAGCAACACTGCAGTAGCCAAATCTTAAAGAGTATATGCAAAAGAAATGGAAAGTATCTAACCATCAATGATTTTTCGAGAGGAGAAATGAATCAAAATGAATCCAAGTGTCTTACATTAGTCTAAAACATAGCATATGCTCAGCTTAAGAGGTCTACAAGCGCATAGATTCACAGTTGTTTTCTGTTCCCTACCAATGCGATCTATCCTTTGTATTATTGTGTGATAGTGTGCGTTTATTATTCTCTACCGCACTTGTTCGGTCTATACTGCATGCATCATGCCTTCTGTTTCCATGGAAGGAATGTTTACAATTCAGGTCATTCAGGGTAGCTGCAAGTCACGCCACAAAATAAACAAACAAATGGCACACTATGTTCATTCACGGTGGAATGTGATGTAGCGCTCCAGACATTTCCTGCTCAACTTAAACATGTAACAAGTTTAAAGTCATATTCATTAGTTAAGCTGGGTCATGAGGCCCCTGATTAAACATACTCAAACAATACACTGCTTCTCCCATTACACTGTATATGATTAGCTACATTTTAGCCACATGACTATTCACATGTCTATGTGAATTCAGTGAATCTATTTTCAACTTTATCACCACAAAAGTCCATGTCATATTCCATGCTTGGAGAAATGCTTTGTATAACACAAAAGAGGGAGATTTCATATTTCATACGTCAGCAATGTTATTCATAAAGAGAATGACACGGAATGGCCCAGGGGACTTTTTCTACCTTATTCATGCACAAACCCACCAGCTATAGTCTTTCCTATAGGGAACCAGTTTGATCAATCATTGTGACAGAGAAAACCACATCCTTCAGCGTCAGAACACTTTGGCACAAGCAGAATTAGATTTCTTAGCTAGCCCTTTAAGACATTTAATAGCACGCGTATGTTTGAATAGAAATCGTTTGTGACAATGTTTAATCAACGTCCAATAACTTTTATTCCTTTTCTAAGGTTAATTTCAATCCATGCCCCATGATATACTGCACAGCCTGCTGGTATGATGGCTCAGAATTTAACAGCATGTTGCTACTTGACTTTTCCAGAGCTGTACACATACACACACACACACACACACACCTATGATTCAGTGCTGCCAAATGTGGCTTAAAGACATTTGTTGAATGAATTTCAGTGAAATATCCTTATTTATGAGTACTTTGAAATCCAAACATCTACTGAACTTAGGCTTGTATGATTTAATCAATAAATGTAATGAGTTTAGATGCTTTAAACAAAATGTATGGGTTTAAGTGGGCTTGGAGATGAAATGCATTTATTTAAAAGTGGTCTGGACATGAAAAGCATTGATTTTAAGTATAAATGTCTTAAAGCACCATACTCACCCCATTCCAAAAACTCAGCAATGTTCTTCTCTCTTCTGAGTGGGGAATTGATGCACTCATCATAAAGGGAGATGAGAACATCCAGAAGAGTTTCCATACTAAAACACTGTCCATTAGACTGAACAGGACCATCCAGGATCAGTTTTTCCAGCTTTTTCAAACGCACTTCTCCAGACATGGTTCAAAACGAGTGTTAGTCCAAAATACAATGTAGTGTAGTGTTATTAAAATCGATGCAGATACTCTTCGGATGAGATCTGTAAATAGCTATAAAAATAACCCACCCATCATCACAGTAAAATGCAGTTACAAAACTGCAGTAAACTCAAAACTAATTTTAATTTCACATACAAATAAAACTTGTCACTACATCTTTTAAAACACTCAGTGGAAAATAAACAAACCAGCCAATGAGATAGGAAAAGACAATTTAAGCATTTATCCCCAAAAAAAATCCTTGCCCTTCTGTGTAAAACAGTAATTTATATCTTGCGTTTAAAATATTTAATTTAGATATCTAAGTGCCTTTTCTGCAGCTACTCAAGCTAACCAGCTAACAACATTCTCGCGACACAAGGTCTCTTAACTGTTTTTTTTCTCTCATATAAATACAAAAATCATGTATTAATATTAACAAATACTCGTGTCAGACCATTTCAAGTATATAAACTATAGAATATCCCCAGTTTGTTCAACTTTAACGGGTTAAAATAACTGATGCTAATGATCCGGCTAATAAAGACGTTTGGCTAGTAGGCTAACAGATTTTAGCTCGTCCTCAAAGAGAATTCTTCTCGAAACCAACAAAGATAACATGACACGCCCCCCAAATGTGATATTTAGGCATTACGTGTGTGGAAAATATGGATAAATTGTGTTTATATCCGCAAAAAAGTGAGTTTAGCGAAGTTCTCCAAAGGCACCGATTGAGTGTCACTTAAGTTTTCCTCAGCCCTTTTCCCATGAATATTTCCTCAAAAAGTAAGTCCTGCAAGGGGGATGAAGTCCGTCAGATGATGATGATGATGATGATGGGGTGAAGATGAGGAGGGTGGTGGTGGTGGTGATGTGGATGCGGGGTGACGGGGTGATTCTCTCTCATCTGCCCGCCGCCGCTGAGTGTGTTTCAGGAATGATGAGGAGAAACATGGCGATTCTCTCTCTCTCTCTCTCTCTCTCTCTCTCACACACACTCTCACACACACGTTGTGTTTTCATTTTTTATGGGGACATTCCATAGGAGTAATGGTATTTATACAGTGCAAACTGTATATTCTGTCCCCCTACACTACCCGTACCCCTAAACCAACCCATCACAGAAAAGGTTCTGCTATTTTAGATTTTCAAAAAAGATAATTCTGCATGATTTATAAGCTTGTTTCCTCATGGGGACCAAAAAAATGTCCCCACGAGATCAAAATTTACTAGTATTTCTGTACCTGTGGGGACATTTGGTCCCCATAACGTAGGGAATACCCACACACACACACACACACACACACACACACACACATAGTCATGCACATTCAGATACACAGACACACATCAAAATAAACATACATATCCTACATGCACATACACATATATAAAGGCATTTACATAAACATACAGTAGCCAACAGACAAGGACACATTCACATATATAGACCACACACACATAGATAAAGAGTACATACAAACTCTCAGACACTCTAAAGAAATACTATATAAATAAATATGAATACACTTGCATATACATAAATAAACACACATGCATTTACAAACACAAACAGATGGACACATTTTCACAATACCTATATAGACACAAATATAAACACGTGTACATAAACAAAAACATAAATATGCATGCATAAATACACAAGTATACACAATAAATACACGTCTATAACAGCTGATTCGCTTAACCAGAGAATTTAGTGTTGGGAGTGGGCTGGTTTGGAGGGGGTGGGGCAGGTTGGGGTCACAAGTGTTCAAACTTTTATCTTTTATGATTGTTTCAAATATCTATATTGTATCAAAATATGCTAATACTTTATTAATTACTTTAACTAATTACTTAAATAATTTATATTAGGGTTAGGGTTATTTATATTAACTACAGTCAGCGTTGGGGTAAGATCTGATCTCAAATCAGTGTTGGATGATCGATCTATCTATCTATCTATCTATCTATCTATAGGTTATTTTATTTAGTAACCTATATTTCTTCACACTTTAATAAGGTGTCCATCAGTTAAAGGTAAGAGCATTTTATTAAATTATAGTGTCTGTCCCTCTATCTATTATCTGTCTCTCTGCATATCTGTCTATTTAAATCTTTTATTTTATTTAGTAACCAATGTATCTATATAGAACCTTTACAGTTTTTTTTATTCGCTTTGGTACTATTTTCACAAGTAAGGTGTACATTTTCAAAACTCTTAGTACAAAACTCCAAACTGATCACACTTGTAACACAGCTACACTGTTAAAAAATTACTGTAAATTTTACAGTATAATACTGGCAGCAGGGTTGCCAGCCAGTTACTGTAAAATTTACAGTAGTGTTACTGTAATTTGATTTACAGAATTTCCCTGTATTCTCTGATTACAGTAAATAACTGTATTTTTTTAAATTACGAAGGGTCAATTTACAGCAATATTCTGTAAATTTGAGTCAAACCAACCCGTGACCCCAGAATGCATTGCAGTTTACAGCAATATGCTGTATTATTTAAAAAACAGCCAGCGGCTGTAAAATAATGATATAATTTTAACAGTAATTCATTACAGTGTAGTTATTCTTTTAAAACCTGATCTCATGCTTTCATTCTAGTTTTACATATTTTCCTTCTACATAATCACTGTTTGAAAACACAAAATCATTGTGATATGTAATGAGAACATTTGGTTTAATCACCGAAACACAACAGTATGATCTTCTTTCAGTTTAGTACTTTTAACAGTTTATTATTATTTATCAGCTCATTTAATAGCAAACAAAGCAAGACACATGTTTCAAATCATCCTTGTTACTGAAATAATGAAAGTAATACAGACTACAGATGCCGCATTAGAAAATAGAAAATACACTTACATTACCCAACTTATGTAACATAAAATCCATAATGTTTGTAATCTATTCAGTATTTTATCAAAAGGTGTGAAGGTTTTGTGCTAGAACAAAGTTTGCTGCCAATGCAGTAAATGGTCTCACTGTGCCATATGCTTGAATCTATACCGTACTTGACCATTACAGATGAAGGGTGAGTTACAGTATGGCATACTGTAATGCAAAATGCTGTATTTGATGGCATCTGTCTCTCTTTTTCTGATGCATCTCTGATCAATATGATGTTACACAGTCATTGAATGATTCCTCTCTATCCTGTTCTATGTTCACAAATTGCAAATTTTTCTATTTCTCCCTCTCTCTTTCACACACACATACAGAGACACACACACACACACTTTAAAAGAACATAGTGTTCATCTAAGATACAATAAATCACTTATGTAAAAGAATTCATTACATTTGGTTATCCATAATGGAAATTACAAACAAGAAACTACATCTATAAAATAAATATCTTTAGAAATCTATAACAAATTATTCATTGATTAACTATTAAGTTCCGTTGGATAAAATAATAGACAAATGTATTAAACTGAACAAAAAGAGATGCAAATGAAAAGTTTGATAGTAATAGCATTATGAAAGGCAGTCACTGCGAATGAAACGTTTGTATAGATGAAACACTCATTTTGTGTTGTGAAAAGGATATTTTGAGATTTTATGTTCTAACACAATTAAAAATATGCTGAAATGTTTGAAAAAAGTGCACTTTTGATGATCTGTGAACTGTGATATTATAAGAGTTTTGAAAATGTTAACACTTGCTTGTGAAAATTATGCCAAAGCAATTAAAAAACTGGGTATAGCACTTTATTTTACACTCCTGTTCCCCATGTACATTTTATGGACTTATTAAAGAAATTATAATAACTAGGTAATAACTAGGTACTAACCCTGAACCTACACCTAAACCTAACCTTAACCCCTGTAGTTATGTTATGTTACTCAGTATTATAATAGGCAAGTACACTGTAAGTACATGTAAGTGCATGTACTGTAAAATAAAGTGCAACCAAAAACTGTAATAAAGTGTCCATCATTCGAAGATAAGAGCATTCTTTTGGTATATTAAATTGCAGCATATTTACATAGGACAATTTAAAAAATGTTAATAAATGGAAAATACTACAAAGTTACTTCTATCTGTGAACACACAACAACAATGTAACAAAATTCATTCCACTAAAAATAAAAAAATAACTTTAATTGCTTGTTTAAATTTTTAAGTAACATCAAATCGGTACCAATGTGAAAACCAGTGGTAAGTACATTGCACGTTTCGAACACGTTGAATTTAATTATTAACGAAGAAAATAAAGGTGAACCTCTGAGGAAATGACTGAAATTATGGCGACAGGTTAAATTGAATTACGTTATTATGACTCAAAACAACACCTTTAATTTTACTATGGCATAATTACAAGGTCTACATGTGTTTACACTGTATGTTGAAGGTTCAACACAAATGTGTGTTTACTCTATTGTGATCAAAATCTGCAAATGCCAGTGCTCCCCCTGGAGACTAAAACAATCCACAGACTATCTTCTCCAGACAATTTGGTTATGGTCTCATACTAAACATAGTAAAGCAGCGTCACCTACTGGGCATTCAAATGATTCATTTACTACTTTTCAAATCGCTTGTATGGTATTCATGGAAATAAATGGTTCCAGTTGGGATGTGAGTGAATGAATGGACATAATTTATGGAATGCAGACAAACTGTGATTCAGAATAAACTCTTTATTCTGGTTTGGCATTTTCGAGTCAAACCAGACTGTTTATTAACAGTTTGTCTGGCTGAATAGCTTAATTTCATTTCTATTAGTGTTGATAGTGGATCAAATAAAGCCCTCCATTATAGCAGTAAACATTAAGGACATCTAATCTGTGTAGCTGGGCTGGTTTCAATGAACAGGGTCTATAATGATCATCATTAACACCTTTTGTGTTTATTGGGGCTCTTGATTGAAAGGGGTAAAATGCAGGACAGTGTTATTGTTGGTTTAATCCTTCTGATCCCTTTTCATATGCAATTGGAAAATGAGAAATACCACTTTCAGTCTAGATCATCTAATTAATTGATGTGCTATAATTTGCAGCATTGAGCAATCAAAGAAAGTCGGTTGTAACACCCCACCCTCCAAAACAACCGTCTATAGGTATAAATAATAGTTTCATTTAATGATTCATTAAGTCTCGAGCCAAAGATCTTTTGTTATGATGCTGTGTATTCAAAACACTCAACGTCTCATAACATATCTTACAGGGACTGAAAATGTACAGTGAAATTAAAATATAATTTAATAATACTATTTAATACTGAAAAATAACTATAATGGTGTGTATATCTACAATATGAAATTTACTCAAACCACTGGTGATAAAAGTTGACATTTTTCAGAAATAAAAATAAAAAGCTATTTACTTAGAATACTTTTTGACATTAAAAACATTCACAAGAACATGGCATTGAATAAATTGGAATTTATCTATAGCAAAACACGAATCCATCTTTCAGTCTTTATTTATTTGATGAAGAGAGTTTTGTCAATGCAACGCAGGTGAAAGATTTGACAGAGATGCAATTGTGTAAACACATTAATTTAGCATTTTCTGAGCTCTACAGTTATTATTTTTTAAATCATGAACATTTGTATTATTATGCCTTATTATCATCTCAAACTACTAACTTGTCGGCTGGAGTTTTCAAATATCCAGTTTGGTTTTCAGAAAACTTTTCTTTATGCCATGTTAGTACTTCATACACAAAAATGAATAAAATTGAAATGTTTCAAAAGTTAGCTCTCTATGAATTTTAGCTCTTAAATTTTTTGTTAGAATAAAATGTGTCTTATCTGTTGTGCTGTTGACTTCATTTGGAATAATAATAGTCATGTTGATTGTAAACATCGGATTGTACTCGTCTTGCCCATCCTGGCAAACAGCGTCAGATAATAACACGATTACCATGAAAACATGGCTGCGTAGCAAGTAAATTTGCTTAGCTGTCTGACGTGACGTGATCCGTCATCAGCCGTTCCTGTGCCGTCATTGTCTGACATCCCAGGACAACCTGTGGCCCCAATACACAATACACAGACTGGGGTAAGTTTAGTCCCTATGTTGGCAGGACTGAAGAGGTCTGAGCAGTCCTGCAATAGTAACAGGACAATCACCCCCTTGAGAAAACTCCCTCCAATCCACATCCCCTCAGCACACTCCTGGATTTACTGCCTCTGTTTGTGGAATAATGACTCTCCTTCATAGGACAGCAGGGGTGGGCATTTCTCAATACACTTTCCTCTCTCCTCTTCCCTTCCAAATACACTGCTGCTTTTACCAAAGATGGTTGAAGTTGGAAAATAGAAGGGAATGAACTGAAATACAGGCAGAAAGTAAAGGAATGTAACAAATAACTGAACCATGCAATAAATACATTATCACAATTTTATGCCGTATTAGTTGCATTATAAATCATTAAAAGCACACTTTTATTCACAGAAATCTTTTACCCTTTAGAAATAAACGGTAAAAATACTTTGAAATAGGTTAAACTGATAATTAAATGTTTAATAAAAGAAAACTATATATTATATATTATATGTATTATTATATTATAGCACACTTGTTTCTTAAAAAAAACACACTCATTTATGCTTTAGAAATAATAAATGAATAAAATGAAAATAAAAAGCAATCATATTGTAAAAATGTTTGAAATAGATTACACCGATTAAAAAAAAGCACAAATGTAAATACATGAATTGACTGTTTTCATACATTTTTATGAATACATAAAAATATATATAACATAATAATGTAATATGATATAAAACATATATTATATATAGTGTGAATACATAATGCACTGAACAAACTTTGGATGAAAAATGTTCTTCACAAAAAAATTCATAATGTAAAAAGTGATCTATTCTAGATTAAGCTAATAACTGTATAAATACATAAAGTGTGAATACTGAAATATTTATATGCATATATACAAAAAATATATAGTACATAAATATAATATAATAATTTATTTACACTCTGATTTTGAAAACACAAAAGTTATGAGCAATAATAGAAGGCCTAAATGGGACATCACTTTGAAGGGTGTCTTTTTTAGGTTGCCTCCCCTTTGTGAAGGTGTGAAAAGCCAGACAGGGTGGGGGGAGGAGGAGGTGGTGCAGGGGGGGTCAACTGTATATAAACCCTGAAAGACTCACTCAGTCATTCAATCAGGAGAACGACACTGGCATTGCTAGATCAAGCATGGCTTTGCTCATCCAGCTGTTCATTTGTGCCGCAGTGATCTCATTAACTGAGGGGTTCGACCATGAGGATATGAAGCAGGCAATGCTCCAAAAACTCGGACTAATGGAACTCCCGAGAATTCAGAAAAGAGATTTAGAAAATCTAGTCGTCCCGGCTCACATCAAGAGCAAATATCTGTCCATGCTGAAACTTCATAAAACGCGTAAGAGGAGATCTGTGCCAAGCCTGGCAGGAATTCTAAGAGGCATCCATGGGAATGCAGGTGGGTTACAATTAAAAATGTTGTGCCAAATTTAATATTACAGTACTTACATAATATTTTGTATTTGATATGGTCAATTATTTACAACTAAGTGATCTCGACTGATGTTAAAAATACATTATTGTTGCGAAATTAATGTATGCGTAACTTACAACTGAATTTATACAATGTTAAAAATGTACTAATATGTCAAAATTAATATGAACCAAAATTAATAAAAGCTATAAAAGCTTACTATTAACATTTAACTTATAATTATACTTGACAAAATTCTACCATTAAAATATTTTTAATTATTATCATCAAATAAAAAGAATGAAAAACAGTTGCTAAAATCGTTTTTACAGTGCATCTGTCATAAACAGTGGTCTAACATATCCTGACTTTCTCAGATTTTACAGGAGAAATCAAGTACTCTGACACAACCCGCCAGCGTCTCGTGTTCGACATGGAGGCCAGGCTGCAAGAAAACACTGAGGTCACCATGGCCGAACTGAAACTTTTCCAGACAGCTGTACAGAATCCATTCAAACCTGAGCGGAGGAACCACAGACCCATAAACCATGCCAGAGTGAGCATCTACTGGGTGGAAGTGCTGGGAAACGGCTCCAACAGAACATCACTAATAGACTCAAGGTATGTCACATGTCCAAATATAATAAAAGCATGAATACTTTACATGAATAAATTATCACAACCTTTAATTTTATAATGCATGAATGGAAACTTATGATTCTATGTTTTCCATTTTAATAGACTGGTTCCAATCCATGAGTCTGGCTGGAGGAGTTTTGACGTGACTCAGGCGATTCATTATTGGTCTAAATCCCAGAAAAAAACACGTTTGCATCTGGAGGTGTGGACTGAGGGAGAGAGACCTGGTAGCTACGCGGCCGAGATGGCCAAAAGAGTGCGCTTCACCACACAGGACCCGAAAGAGAACACCCTGGAGAAGGACATGGGTGCACCAGAACTTGTGTTTTACACCTTAAACCTGGAAGAATATGGGTGAGCATTGTAATTAAACTGCTGCTTATTTGGTTTGTATGCCATGCATTGTACTTTACACCTGTCAATTATATATTTATTAACTAAAATCTTTGATTGTCATGTCAACAGATCCCAGGGTAACTGTAACTCCGGCCCAAACAGCAGTAAGTGTTGCCGGGAGGAGCATTTCATCAACTTCCGTGAGCTCACCTGGACTCAGTACTGGATCATTGAGCCGGCCGGGTACCAGGCGTTCAGATGCGCTGGAGGATGCAAGCAGCCCAAGCGCGGTTACTATGGATATGGGCAGAGGACCTGCGCGGTGTTGGAGAGCGCGCCGCTGCCCATGATGTATCTGGTGAAAAAGGGAGATTACACTGAAATTGAGGTGGCAGAATTCCCGAACATGATTGTAGAAAAGTGTGGCTGCTCCATGGACAAAATCCCTTCGGTCTGACACTGTCTGAGGTTTGCTCTCAAATGAGAGGTGATGTTGTAAAATGAAATGTCTCAGAGTTGAAATTGAACTGAAATCCACGTTGCAAGTCCCCAGTGAGCACTTGAAAATAGAATTATTTATGAATTTTTAGATTATGTAATGTAAGCAATAGGCAGTCCCTGTTGAGTGATGTGTTTTCTGAAAAATAAAATGACTAATTTCATATTTAAGAGTCATTTTTTCTTTCATAATTTTTCCATTAACATCATTTGTCATTTTAAGTTCACACTGACTGTCTAGAACAGTGGTTCTCAACCTTTTCTCCCAGTGGGCTGCACTATGGTCCAAGTGCAAGTCTCACGGGCTGCATATCATTTACATATGACGTCACCAATGAAAACCAATCAGACTTAATGTTATGGTATTAGCAGATAAATGTCATTATTATACCTAGATGTTGCACACACAGAAGAGTTTTCGGAGTTTTCTGGTGGCCAGGGCTGGCTCTAGGCATTTGGAGGCCCTAGGCAAAATTTATGTTGGAGGCCCCTGTTACACCAGATTTTGTGACCATCGTATTCTGTGACCGTGGAGGGCGTGGTTATCATTGTGCTGCGTCATATACGCAAATCGCGTAAATTCTGACGATAAAAGACATTCGCACGAGAACGTTTTTTTCTGTATTTATATATAATATAGATATAATAATAATAATATAGAGAGTATATACACAATATGTTATTCGATAAATATTATTCTGAATTGCAAAACAAACAGAAAAAAACGTGAAAACGATAACGTGAACGCGCGCCAGCGGTTCAGAGGTGTTCGCGCGAATGTTTAATGAACAACAATATGATGGAAACACACATTTCTCTGCAACTACTACTACTACTCTGCAAACAACCACATTGAGTTTAATTTGGACAAGCAAATAAGCATTTATGATGTGAATAACCAGCATTTCTAAACAACAGTTTCGAACAGATTTCACCTTCTTTGGCTTATCGTCAGAAATTACGCGATTTGCGTATATGACGCAGCGCAATGATAACCACGCCCACTGCGGTCACAGAATACGATGGTCGCAGAATCTGGTGTAACACCTCCACATAAGGTTACAGGATGACCTTTTAGGCCGCAGGTCATAACCCTGTGATTAACCTTATAGAAAAACCTCTAATATTCACTACCACTTAAAATTTCTTTCACACCACCATTAATTATTATTATTATTATTAAACTGAATTTATTGCAACATTTTATTATGTAAATTACACTGTCAGAAAACTGAACATTTAGCGTTTTCAGGCTTTTATTTGTGCTTAATGAATAAAACATCGGAGATGTATACGTTTAGGCTTATGGCTGCTATAAATTTTACCTGCCGCATGATGGCACTGTTTTATTTTCGACACTGCATTATGGCGAGTTTACTGTTTTTGGAGTGTGCTCCTCTGGCTCGGCTCTGGCGTTAACCAAACTCGGCGCGTTGGTTCGTGATTGACGTGGCAACAGTAACCCGGGGAGGCGGGGCTAATCTTGTTGTTGTTGCTGTTGGAAACGGTCGCGCCAGCAATGGCTGCTCATTGAAATCATTCATGGATCCTCTACAGCAGACACGATTGGACTTCTTCGCTACATTTACGCCATATAATGTACGTTTATTTTACAGACACCCTATATCTAACAGTAGCACATGTCAGATTAAATAGGTTCGCTGAATTTGCGCGCGAGAATATCAGAATACTGTGCGCTAGCAGTGATTTGTTTGCATTGTTTTTAGCTAGCGCATGAGTTTTAAGCGAAGCTACATCAACCATCACTGACCCAAACATACCCATTTTGGCATTTTTCAGATTTGAATTAAAAACCAGACGCAGTCAGAGTTGTTTTTATTAGATTTTAGACCAGCAATGTAATCATTTATGTAGCATACCATAGCGGGAGTTTTGTTGGCTGTCAAGTTAAATATTGCATAATCGAATTAACAGTAATTCTAGTATGGGTAACTAAATCATTTGTTGGTGATTGTACCAACATAAGCGAATAAAAAATCTTTTAGAAACACCAGTTGTTAGATTTCATTGTAATAAATGATATTTTCAGTTTTAGGTTTGTTGTTCCAGAATGAATTTGTCTAAATGTCATCAGAATGCCAGCAGGTGAGTACAGATCACGCATACTTGATGTATAACTACTCTCTTCTCTGTCACTGATGGTCATAGATGCACTTGACTGTAAATCTCTGTTTGACAGGTCAAAGCGATGTGAGAGCTAAGACGAAAGCTCGCTTTGACGAGGTGTTGAAGAGATACGCAAACCCTCCCTCTGAGAAAAAGAAAGCCAAAGAGATCGCTGACCAGTCCCAGGAAATTATTGTGGTTAGTAATAGTGAAAATAATCTTTATTTAACCAAGAAAAATCTCATTGACTGAAGGTTATTCACTGTTTACCCCATTATCTGTTATATGAATTACATCCTGTATTCTTGCAGCTTCAGACCTTGAAGAAGAACCTAGATTTGAGTAAAGACACCGAAGATGATGAAGCTATCCTCCATAACACATATGATCCAGCTCAGGGCAGTCCTAGATACACCAAAAACAGGCGACGAGAGAGAGAGGCATCTGTAAAGACTAACATAAACAATGCTGTAAGTGAGGAGGAGCCCAGCGGGAGAAAGAAAAGCAAAAGGAGGCTACCACAACCACCACCCTCTGTTCAAGATGAAGACGACAACGACAGGAGGACTGATTCAGACACTGACGGAAAACATACTAGGAAGACAAGGAAAGAGAAGGATAAAAGTGGAAAGGATGTCAGTCGGCAGAAAGAAGAAACAGAGAGGGAAGACGATTATCTACAGGCGTACCAACATCAGATCTCACAGGAGGAAGAGACCGCTGGGAAGAAGACGGCACGGAAGAAAGCTGTGGAGAAGTTTACGGAGAGCCAGCTGCTAAACAATGAGCTGGAGAAGAAAAGGAAGAAAGTGAAATCAAGAGAACATGATGGTGATAGAAGGTAAAAGATCACAGTTAATCATATTCTTGGAAGAATTGTGTTCCAGATTATTTACCAAACTATGATGGAATTTTCATATTTGTCTGACCAAAGAAAGTCATTCTTTTTTGCTATTCTGTTTGGAGATGCAAAAGATGTAGAAATGACACACTTCAGCTTTAGTTCAAGGTTTAACATGGTTAATTATAGTGTGAGATGCCTCTTAGAGCAAAACGCTTTTTTAAAAAAAACATTTCGAAGGTAATACGTGTGATGCCTTTTTTCTTCTTAATTTAGTTTGCCTTTTTGTCTGCAGTCAGACTGAAGTGTCAGTGAATAACCAGACAGAAAACAACCTGGATGATGTTGTGGAAGAGTTCAAGGAGGACACAGTCAAATCCAAAGTGAAGAAGAAAAAGAAACAAAAAGAAGGTATGATATACTGTCTGCACAATCTTAATGTCATCACCATAAATTCTTTTTTTTGTTCAAACACATGTCATATTGCATAGAGTATCTGCTCTCTTCAATTTGACATCATGATAAACATCAGATTAGAGTGAAATAAATATCTAAAAATGCATACTATTAAATATTTCCACAATTTTTCTGATTTCACATCTACAGTATCCATGGATTATTTTTTGCTTGTCACCATCATGGAAACTCAGTAACTCTTAATATTTGTGTATATTGTGTTTATTTCATTGTTATTTACATGTGTGATATGTTGGGTTGATTGTGGTTATTCATTTCTGGTTGTAGTGATTGTTGAGGAGGAACAGGCAGAACAGAAACAAGTCTTTGATGACAGTCTAGTGCTGGGAGTTTATATCCACAGGACAGACAAGCTGAAGACAGATCTGATGGTGTCTCACCCTATGGTCAAAGTTCACGTGGTTGATGAGGTCAATGGACAGTATGTCAAGAAGGAGGACAGGTTTGGATTTTACTTTACTTGTTTTTTTTTACCTAAAAACAAAACGTGCTAGAAGCCAATTGGATGACTCATTCGCTGCGTCTTAAATCGCACAATGTATAGTAGGTACTTCATTTGGTTTGAAACCTACTTCGTGACCGTTAAAAAAGTATGTTCTATATATTACAAAAATGTGTAGTATGAATTAATGTCTGACGTACTACATTCGCCGTGTTTTCACTGTCATGTCACATAATGCATCATTTGCGTTGCTTCACTTCCATTCATAAATCCTCTCCCGTGGCCTCATGGCATGGTAAAGTGTCCATTGATTGTGTACTTTATAATCTCGGCCGACGTTATAGGGCATTTGGGTACTTTTGCCTACTGTTTTTCGATTCAAATACTTTGTATTCGGACATACTTCTCTTGTTTTTGCATACCGTACAGTCAGGAATTATTTGATATCAGATGCAGTCATCGTCGTCATACCAAATGTAGCCAAATTTTTACCCAGTTACTTATTCCATTCACAGCCATCGCCATGTTTCATCCTTCTATGAGCAAGAAAACATCGAGCACATCCTGCCCATCATAACTCAACCCTTTGACTTCAAGAAACACAAATTAACAGTTCCGGAGTGGGAGGAACAGATCATCTTCAATGAGCGCTTTGGATATTTCCTACAAGACGATGATGAGAGTCCACGAGTGATACTGTTTTTTGAGGTTTGTGCACTTGTTTAAAAGTATATTGTCATCCTCTGAGCAAAGAAAGGAATGACTAAAACACGTTATGATGTTACAGATTCTGGATTTCATCAGTATGGAGGAAGCACGAACAAACGTCTCCGTTGACCATCACGAGCGGGGTTTCCGGAAGATAGCGTGGGCTTTTTTGAAGGTACCAGCTTGAATTTACAGTAGTCTACTTTTGCTATGTTTGTTTGGTTATTTTGTCTGTTTGCTCCATAGCTGTTTTGTTTATTTTATGTAATTGTATCCTTTATTATTTCAACTTCTAAAATGAACTTCTAAAATTTCCACTAAAATCAAACTCTTCAAATATTTCCTCTAGCTTGTAGGAACCAATGGTGTTTTGAATGTTGACACCAAACTACGTCTACAGCTTTACTGCCCTCCTCTGCGGGCAAGGAAACTGCCTCAAACAGTTGAAGTGTTTCAGTGGTGGTCAAAGTTCCCAAGGAACAAATATGCCTCAACCCTCTACGTCACAGTAAAAGGCCTCAAACCACCAGAACATGTAGGTTTACTTTTTTCATTTAAAAACTGACAGTGGAAATACTATAAATTGGTGGTAAATGAAGTCTTTTCTGGTTTGGATTTGTTGTTCAGGTGGACCCCAGTATCCGCTCCATGATGGCTCTACAGCAGGAGCGGGGCAGCACCTCCTTCAGTGAGCTCAATACTGAGATGACCAATAAAACTAGCCCCCAGATACTGGAGAGCAAATCAGAAACCATGAAGTGGAGCCGCATGCCTGGACAGGTTTTAGTTTTTTTGCTTTATTGGTGTTAAAGATGGGGGAGTCAGGCTGTGTTCGAAATCACGTCCTCATGAAAACGAGTGAGTGAATTCAGACACTGAGTGCGCCGGAAGGGCTGCCACTTTTGCATAATTTGTACCTGCTGTTTAATGGTTGGTCCAGTAGTAATGAAAGGATTTATCTTGAACTCTTTCATGGAAACTATGTATAAACCACATTATACCTTAAACAATTAAAATGTATAACTGTATGATATTGGTATTACATTGTACCCACATTGGACCAACGATTTGGAAAATGGATGGATTTGCACGACCCTCACTGTGCATTATGGGTATTCTCTAGCGTTGAGTGTGCATCGGTTGTACATTTGGTACTGAGCTGCATTGTGGGATTAAATGAGTGCACTCGATAACGTTCACTATATTTGTGCCTGATTTCGAACTGGCTTAATTATTTGAATTGGCCTAATTATTTCTTATTGATTGTTTAAACAGGTGTGTCGCATCCCAAATAAGCCAATGCACTCCTTTCGTGGAGGTCAGATGGGCTGTTTTACTCTGCGTTTTTCCCATGATGGACGTGTGCTAGCAGCTGCATGTGCAGATAGAGATTCGTTTCCTATCATTAGTAAGTAATTTATAACTCAGTTTCTTTACATGTTGTCCTTTGTCTTTTTTATTTTTACATATTCTCACAAAGACATTTGCAGTTTAGTTGTCAAAAAATATGACGTGCTGTACTTCATTTAAAACTATTTTAAACATAATTTTGTTTATTAGTTTATATATTTATTCAGTTTTGATCTCATATTAATTAAGAGACTAGATTGACACATTTAGGAAATGTGTTTGTCACATCAAATTGTTCATTACCATTAAAACTAAATCAGTGAAGGCAACGTGGATAGTGTCAGGTATGTTTGTAGGAGACGACTGGAGTGTTTTAATACCAAATGCATGTGTGGTGTCATTAAGCACGGCAGGGGAAACGATGGTATTGGGGATGTGTGTCTGCAGCAGGTGTTGGAAGGATCTACAAAGTTGAAAATGCACCAATATCCTGTTATGCCTCAAGTAATCATTTACATTTCACAATGAATCTCTGTCTTATTTTTAGTATATGAGATTCCATCTGGGAAAGTTCTGGCATCCTTTAATGGCCATCTGAGTGTGGTGTATGATCTCTGCTGGTCCAGAGATGATAAAGATTTGTTAACTGCGTCATCTGATGGAACAGTAAGGTAAATATTGCTTTTTTGTGTATGCAGAGTTACCCTATAATATACAGCTCATTATGATATGTCACAAATATGAGTGAAAGTGTCAACCATTATACTTTGCTTTTTTCTTTCAGATTGTGGAATGTTAAACGACTGCAGAGTTTTGCTCATAAAACTCTCCCTCACCCCTCATTCGTGTACTGTGCCCAGTTCCACCCACAAGCCCAGAGTCTGGTGGTGACGGGGGGCTATGATGGAGTGCTGCGGGTGTGGAACATAGACATACAAGACGTGAATGGACAACTTCTGCAAGAGTTTGATGGACACAAGACTTTCATCAATACACTGTGTTTTGACCCAGAAGGTACAGTGTAAATTATCGTCATAACTTTGGATGTGACATTAAAAGTTGTGATTTGAGACATTAGTGACGTGGTGGTCTTCTCACAGGGAGCAGAATGTTTTCTGGAGACAATTCCGGACTCATTATTGTGTGGGGAACCAAGTTAGCGCCTGGGTCTCGCCATGGACTGACCAGTCAATGGATCATTGAGAAGGTAACAGAGTTCTTGAATACTGCCTGATACTAGCTATATAAATCGCTATATATCACTAAAGACTGGAATACACTACACAACCTTTAAAAATTGAAGAGAAAACACTAAGTTTCATGCGCTTGTTGACTTTGTAAATGGTAAAGGAGAAAAATGGGCATCATACACTAAACCACTAAGGACTAGTTCACATAGAATGCGATATTGCTGTTAAAAACATGTGACGCAGTAGAACAAAAAGAGCACAGGGTTTTGTGCTCTTCCGATTGAAGACGTACGTGTAGCGCATGTTTTCAGTGAAAAATAATGGCAGTGTAGCTCAGTGAAATGGAAAACAGCGAACGCCCCATAAGGTTCACACAATTAGCAGACTTTCAAGTCGTTCAGAGCCCAACAAACTGACACATGACAAATTAGAATATTATATGTTCTAAAATCAGCTCAAAATATCAAACTTATTTGATATCCTCCAACTGTTCGATTTTCTGCAAAATACGGCAACTCTGACTGCAGAATATCTGCAGAATGTCTCTATATTTCGACAAATAGTGTAGACTCCTTCAGACGGTATCAGGCAAATGTCGAGTAGTGTATTAAAGCCTTAAAAGGATAGCTCACCCAAAAATCAAATCAATCATTTACTCACCCTTAGGTTGTTTCAAGCCTGTATAAATATCTTTGTTCTGCTGAACACAAAGGTAGATATTTTGAAGAACGTTTTTAACCAAACAGTTGAGGGGCACCATTGACTTTCATAGTATTTTTTTTTTCCATACTATGGAATTCAATGTTGCCCCACTACTATTTGGTTACCCGTATTCTTCAAAATATCTTCCTTTGTATTCATCAGAACAAAGATATTTATACATGTTTGGAACAACTTGAGGGTGAGTAAATGATGACAGAATTTTTTTGGGTGAACTATCTCTTTAAGGGAATGCCAATTCACTATTTCTCTACAGGAAATTAAAGAGGCAGATCTGATTGGAATATCCATCAACTGGTTAGAGGTGCATCCAAATGGAAGACGACTTTTAATTCATGCCAGGGACAGCGTTTTAAGGGTCATGGATTTGAGGATGTAAGTATCTATCTTTTTATTAATATTTGATTACATATTTAATACTATAATGTAATATTATTACGTTCTGTTAAAAATATTTTTAATTTAGATCATTTTTAATTCAGAATTGATAACGTGCACAGATACATTGTGCAGAGTAAGACTAAATATGTGTATAAGGAGTAAACGGGGAAAATTTTTATTTCATGTTGACTTTAAATGTCAACACACATGCTTATAGTTCATGTTGATGATACCAGCATGACAGGAAGTAATAAAAGAAACAAAGTAAGTGAACAAACAATTGTTTTGCCTGTTACAGTCTTGCAGTGAAGAAATACATAGGTGCCACCAACTACAGGGAGAGAGTCAACAGCACGTTCACTCCCTGTGGGAGCTTCATCTTTTCGGGCAGTGAAGATGGACTGGCATATGTGTGGAACTCTGAGACAGGTTTGGAGATTGTTTTGGGTATATGGGTTATGCACAACAACCTCAAAACACACATATAGGTCTATAGAATAATGTGTGAAACAAAAGGGGTTACACTTGGTTAGATGATTACCTTGAAAGTCCATAGATATTGCCGTCACTTCATACTGCTCTTAACACAAGCAGACGCGATGAGACTTGTTTTTGTGTTTGTTCAAGTGACGTTCGGCATAAAGCCTATTTAGTTTGAAAGAAAGTGGAGGTTGAATTTGAATATCTCTTGTCCAGGTGACCAGGTCGCCGTTTACTCTGAGCTGTGTTATTCATCTGCACTTCGAGCTGTTGCTTTCCACCCTCATGAGAACATGGTGGCCTTCTGTTCCTTTGGTCCAAACCAGCTCATCCATCTCTATCTGTATGACCGGAAGGGTAAGTCCTCCAAATGACTCAGAAAACCACTGACTCCGATTCATCAGTAGCTGTTTTCATCCAAAGTTGCGAATTTAACTTCATAGACATCATAAATTACTTGCACTTCAGAGCGCACAGACGAAATCCAATAGACGTGGTCATGTTTGGAGATGGGTTCCTGCTATTTGGGAACACTGACATTTAAGACAGTTCGGTGAGGTTATTATATCGAACCATTTTGATGACAGACTGCTGGTTTGTCCAGTTATACTGTCCCAAAAGTCACATGACTTTTTTTTATGCGCATTGAGGAAATTAATTGATCACTGTGTTTTCGTCGCTGTTTTTGCGCATTTTGTTATCAGATTAATTCATTTGGCTCAGTTGAGCGTGCAAGTTTTTATGCACATTATTAGAATTTACGCTCATCTTGGGTGTTTCCATTCATTGTTTTTAAATGCGAAATCCCAAAATGCCAAACAAAACATAGCTTGTGTTTACGAACACACAACACAACTCACATTGTCATTTCTGTGTAAAGATGAGTGTTTCATTCCTGTACGCAGTGGCTCAGATGGAGGTGGAGAGTTTGAGAGGGTTGAGTCGTTCAGAGAATCCGGATAGTAAGACAGGCAGGATTTCATCAGAGGTCACGACCTTTCAGAACTCCTCTGCCACCGGCATGGACCAATTTGCCAGCACAGCTCGTATGTCCTTAAAGATGCAGCGGGTCAAACAGAAACTAGATTCTGTGCTGGTAAAAATGTTAATGATTATATTTAATAAATAATTGATTATTATCAGCATTATATAATTTAGTCAATAAGCAATCAGTAATACTTCAAGCCATTTTTTTGCAGGAGCCTCATCGTAGTTCCCCTGGTGTGGATATGTATGAACAAGGCAAGTGACATTCGTGATAATGTTTATTTGACATTAAGAAAATTAGCTGTTTTTTTTTAATACATGTGCAATGAACAATGTTTTTTTTTTTAAAGGTGTCATGTCTCACATGGGAAGAAGCTTAGAGGTGAATAATTGTATATTTTGTTCTTGGCTATAAAACAGTACTAGTTTTGGCTAGTATGGTACGGAAGCCCTGAAATGCATGTTGGAAAAAAAAGAAAACTTAGTATGGTGAAAAAAAAAGATGTGTGTGTATATATATATATATATATATATATATATATATATATATATATATATATATATATATATATATATTATCCAATTATTTCAAGATATTAAGTCGTTATTTCAACATTATATCTCGTTATTTCAACATAGTATATCGTTATTTCAAGATATTAAGTTGCTATTACAACATAATATCTCGTTATTTCAACATAATATCTCGTTATTACATCATAATATCTCGTTATTTCAACATAATATCTCGTTATTACAACATAGTAGCTTGTTATTTCAATATAATATCTCGTTATTACATCATAATATCTCGTTATTTCAACATAATATCTCGTTATTTCGACATAAGTGTCTCGTTATTACAACATAGTAGCTTGTTATTTCAATATAATATCTCGTTATTACATCATAATATCTCGTTATTTCGACATAATATCTCGTTATTTCAACATAATATCCCGTTATTTCAACATAATATCCCGTTATTACAACATAATATCTTGTTATTTCAACATAATATCCCGTTATTACAACATAATATCTCGTTATTTCAACATAATATCTCGTTATTTCGACATAGTATCTCGTTATTACAACATAGTAGCTTATTTCAATATAATATCTCGTTATTATATCATAATATCTCGTTATTTCAACATAATATCTCGTTATTTCAACATAATATCTCGTTATTTCGACATAGTATCTCGTTATTACAACATAGTAGCTTATTTCAATATAATATCTCGTTATTACATCATAATATCTCGTTATTTCAACATAATATCTCGTTATTTCAACGTAAACCTCATTATCTTAAGGACTGTGTTCATTTCGATATTCCCCACTAGAGGGCAGAATTCTTATTAAAGAGAATCAATTAAAGAACGCGTTGATGTTTCGTTCGCTACAGTGTTGTTACAGTGTATTATTAGGCCTATTATTATTATTTTATACATTTTCTGCCAGATTGTCTGCCAGAGTTTGTGTCAAGTGCCACGATCCTCGCCGTTTCTGCTGTAAACTACACTGTTGTTTTTTAAATAAAAGATTTGATGACGCATATACCAGCAAGAAGATGCGATCAGAATATGAACCAATAAGCTAAACTGCATAAGCGTTTTCCCATAAACTAGGCTACATATACACACGAGTGCCCAGCTGCCGATAGGAAACTAAACACAGTTTGTATAGCCTCTCTTTTTCTTTCTATATGTAGTCTAGATAGCGGGGAGGGGTATTCACGTTGAAAACAATTAAATAAAGGCAAGAGTTTCTGAATGTTGTTCGATATAAATTATGTAGACTAATAATGTAGACCCAATTTTCAGAAACGGTGCAACAAATAAAACGTGAAAAACACAAACAGGAAACTTGTTTTGTACACTGGTAATTTTATAAATACAATGTAATAAGCCTAGTTTTATATATGAATGGGTTGTTCGTCAACTGATTGCCCCCCGTAGAGGTATGAAGGTAAATCTGTAGCAAAACTTGTTGATTTGAATTTGAGAATCAATCATCAAATCTTTTATTTAAAAAAACAACAGTGTAGTTTACAGCAGAAACGGCGACGATCGTGGCACTTGACACAAACTCTGGCAGATGAGCTCATAAAAAATGAATAAAATAATAATAATGGGCCTAATAATACACTGCTATGGGACCGTAACAACAACGCTTTCTTTAATTGATTCTCCGTCTTACTCTGCCCTCTAGTGGAGAATATCGAAATGAACACAGTCCTTAACATAATGAGGCTTATGTTGAAATAACAAGATACTATGTTGTAATAACGAGATATATTGATGAAATAACTAGATATTATGTTGTAATAACGAGATATTATGATGAAATAACTAGATATGTTGTAATAACGAGATATTATGATGAAATAACAAGATACTATGTTGATATAACGAGATACTATGTTATAATAATGAGATATTATGTTGTAATAATGAGATACTATATTGTAATAACGAGATATTATGTTGAAATAACAAGATACTATGTTGTAATAATGAGATACTATGTTGTAATAATGAGATATTATGTTGTAATAATGAGATACTATATTGTAATAACGAGATATTATGATTAAATAATGAGATATTATGTTGTAATAATGAGATACGACCCCCCCCCCCCCCATATCAAGTTTTCTTTTTTTTTTTCCACTATGCGGTTCAGGGCTTCTGTATAAACTCAATATACAATGATCACAAAATATTTGCAATGGGATTGACAGTGAAAAATTTGCTCAAACTGACACCATACCATACAGCATACACTGTGATAGTGAACCTCAGTAATAGCTTCTTTTTTGTGTGTTTTTTTTTCAGGGCCTGACCTCAAATCTTCCTCCATCTCTACTATCCCCTCATTCCAAACTACAGATGTCCACGTCACTCAGCTCTCAACTCATTCCACAGGCAACACTCACCTCACACAACAGTATGTTCTCTACATTATCCTCGTATATATGATACATTATATATCATATAGGATAACTTAAACATGCATCATTTTGAAGAGCATGGCACACTTCTGAGACGAATGAGATTTATTAAAAAGTATTTGATATATTTTTAGTTTCTTTCTAAGGAATGTCATGAGGTTTTTAAGCTTTACATGTTCCTCTCCTCTCACAGGTGGTTATAGTCCCGCTGGGCAGCCCATTAGAAGAGCTCCATCCCTAAAACACCAAAAAGTAAGACACTGTGATCTGTTTTTTTTATTGCACTTCACATAAAAAGTTGAAAAAAAATTAATACTTTTATTCAGGAAAAATGCATTACATTGATCTGATGTGACAGTAAAGACATTTATAATGTTACAAAATATTTCTATTTCAAATAAATGCTGTTCTTTGAACTTTGTATTCATGAAAGAATCCTGAATGTATCACGGTTTCCACATAAAAATATTAAGCAGCACAGCTGTTTTCAACATTGAGGATAAAAATAAGAAATGTTTCTTGAGCAGCAAATCAGCATATCAGAATGATTTCTGAAGGATCATGTGACACTGAAGACTGGAGTAATGATGCTGAAAATTCAGCTTTGCATCACAGAAATAAGTTAAAATTTAAAATATATTAAAATATAACACAGTTTTTTAAGATTGCTAAATAAACGCAGTCTTGGTAAGCATTATAGACTTTCTTTCAAAAATATTAAAAATACCCAAACTTAATACCCAAGGGTAGTTTTTTTTGTTTTGTTTTTTGTATAAGCCGTTGTAATTATTATAAAAGATAAATGTATTTAACACTGAAGAATAATCCAGTTTTGCTCTTGAATTATGGAAGATCCTACTCTGTTAAATGAAGATTGTGTTAATGTCCACAGAGTTTACTGGACTATGAATTCTCTCAACAAGAAGAGACAGCCTTTGGGCAAATCCATCAGACGGTAAACTTTAATTAGTTTTATTATTTATATTACTATATATGTTGAGTTACTTTTTGTTTGTTTATGATCTCCTGTATGAAATCTTCTCTAGGTTGTGTCATTGTATGAGTACAGAGCCAATCGATCGGATGAGCTGTCTATACGCCGCGGTGACGTGATACATGTGCTGTACAAAGACAACGAGAGCTGGTGGTTTGGGCGGCTGGTCAGTGGGCAAGAGGGATATTTCCCAGCATCCTATGTGGCTGATGAAGGTACGTGAATAGGAGTTTGATAACTAAAAGCACATGTATGATATTATCTTGTCTAAATCCGTTAGGGGTGTAACAATACATTGATCAAATGACTCGCAATACGATGTATCGATGCAACATATAAAAAAACAAAATCTATACCTATATAATATAATATAATATATATATATATAATTTTTTTTTTTTTTTTTTTTCAAGAGACATCTTTATTTTAACACTGTACACATGTTCATGCAATGCCCGTCAATGTATTATTGGCACCAACATGTACATTTTTGTTTAAACTCCTGATCGGGGCAGCACTAAATCACTTTAAGCTTTGCTAATTTAAGCATTCAAGGGAAAAAGATGCAAAAGAGAAATTAATTCGGTGCTCGAGTGTTGTGTGAGATGTTAGTGCGTACACAGAGAGTGAGTCCTACTTGAACGGACAAAACAAACAAAATACATCAAAATGCCCGTCTTGGTGAATAGCTTGGTAAACGCAGTCGGTTGTGTCTTAAATGAATGTGAACGGTTGAGAAAGAAAACGCATGTATCAGTATATTGGATTATTCATTCAGTCTTAAAGGTGTCATAAGCTGTCATTAGATGTGTGACTTGATATGTTCCATATTATTTATTTTTCCTTTATTATTTAAAAAAAAAAAACATGTATATTTTTTTGTCGTGGATATCCCATTTGGGATATGGTTGTATCGTATCGCTGACTATGAGAATCAATATCAGATTGAATCATGATGAACCATTTGATTTACACCCCTAAAATCCAAATGTATCTCCCACAGGGAGTTTTGATGAGGAGCTTTCAAGAGCTTTAAAAGCACAACCATCACTGTTAGGTCAAGATGGAGTTGAGCGTGCAACACCAGTCCAGGTAAATGACAAATGATTATTTATCCCTCTCATCAAACAGATGAAAAAAACTCTTCAAATCACTAATTATCATGATGTACTTTGTCCCTGATGTTCCTCTTGCAGCTTTCTGCAGCCATCAGTGCCTCTGGAGAGCTGAAGATCATCTCCGAGCTGGATACTGACCCTGAAGCATCCTCCACCATGTATGAGTTAAAGGGAACCTATTATTCCCATTTACAAAGTCTTGATTTTGTTTTTAGCTCTACTAGATTAGGTTTTCATGCTTGAATGATCAAACAACACACGTGCCCTGATTGGTTGGTTGGATCAGTGTGTTGTGATTGGTCAGCCGCTTTGAGCGTGTTTGGGAAATGTCACACCCTTTACCATAACTGCGATTTTCAACACACTACTAACAATCAGGCCTCACCCATTTTTTATATATGTCTTTGGCTGGAATTATTTAAGTGAGGAATATTGTGACCGTTGTTAAGGAAAGTTACTTTTTAAGTAACGTATTACAATATTGTGTCACTCCTTAAAAAAAGAAATGCATTGTGTTATTGACTTTTTATGATGAGTAAATTGTTGCGTTATTATTTTCACATCTTGCCTGGGATTGCTTGTTTTTAATTAAAAAAAGGGTGCAGCTCGAACAATGCTTTCAGCTGTGCTGCCATTATGGATTTCAGGGAAAGTTCAACACTCATACTTATAAATAAAATAAAATAAAGGAAAGAAATACAAATGTGATTTTTATCTAAAATCATTTTTGCTTATAAGTATGGTTGAATTGGATCATCAAAGGTCAGTAGCAAAGACAATGGTTCATAAAGTGATATCAAATACATAAAGTATATTTATTTTATTATTGCAGTTTACATAATATTCCGAGTTTGCATTTCATTGTTATTATTCATTTTGAACAAATGCATGCTCACATTTACTGCAGACTAGAACTACAATAACCATCATGTTTACTCCACACTCAACATGGAAGCAGGACAGGTGTCAGTCAATAAATCTGAAAAAGCTCAGATATTTTGTTGTAAAGTTAACTGTAATGCGTTACTTTACTAGTTACTTACAAAAAGTAATCTGATCACGTAACTTGCACTACATTACAACGCTGATTGTGATGCATTTGTTCCTGGACAAAACTACAATCGAGACATTTGAGAAGTTCAGGAACTATATAGATATAAGGAGAACTCCCCCCGTAAAGTTGAAAATGCGAAGAAACATAATAGGACCCATTTAAAGTCTTGTTTTTTTTGCGATTGCTATTTCTCTTGTGCATATTGATTTTCTTTTCTTTACAGAACAAAAAAGAAGAAGAAAAAGGTGAAGCGGAATGAAGTTCCCTCTGTTCTGCCTCAGATCCCATCCTCAGATCCTGAAATGTCTTCTGCATTATCCAGGAGGAGACCCCTCCCCAGACTAGGCCAGGCCAATGGTGTGTTTGAAGGACCGAATTGACGTGACCCGATTGGATTTCTAAGACTTACCTGTTATTAAGGAACATATAGAAAGGAAAAGTGTTTATGTGGATCTATCTTTTGTAGTTGGCCTTATTTTAAAATATATATTTTGTCATTTTGATACTGGTACTTGTAATATGTAGTTTTAGAGGATTGTTTTGTACTGTTTTAATGTATATATAGTGTTTTTATTTTGTTCATATAAGATTTTATTTAATGTAACATCAACAACGCCAGCAGTTATCATAATGGTCTTTCTAATATAAAAGTATTTTTCACATAACACAGAAGGGAATAAACTATGGCATTTATTTAGCACCAGAGTTAATGCATGCAATTGATTAAATGCATTTATACATTTCTGTGTGACAAATTCATGCAAGATTTTACAACTCACCAGGCAATTGCACATATTGTAAAGTAAAAGAGTAAACAACTTTTGCAGTGTTGGGTGTATCAATATTTATGCTACCACTCCAAAGAACCCAAAGATCTCATTGCTATGAAATGACTGCAATGCACATTGTAAAATTGTACATTTGTAGAAGTGGTTTCCATCAGTAGCAATAGCATGTAAATCTGTAAAAGCCGTTGAAATGGGGTCAGTCACAAACCGCAGCTAAGACGGGTAATCTGTTAAGTAACATAAAAATACAAATCCCACATTCTTGCACTAGTCCAAAAGATTTCTGAAACCTTAAGACCTCAGAAATAATCAATTGTACTGTACTAAAAGACACACTGTAATAATAATTATATACAAAAGGAGGGGTTTCAATTTACTCAATGATTTACAAGAAAAATAGTGAACATTTAAGTGAACAAATACAATAAATAAGCCAAAATATCATTCACCGTTTTACTTTAGTGTGTAAAATGTGCT
Source organism: Opsariichthys bidens (assembly GCA_037194245.1). Classification (NCBI taxonomy): domain Eukaryota; kingdom Metazoa; phylum Chordata; class Actinopteri; order Cypriniformes; family Xenocyprididae; genus Opsariichthys; species Opsariichthys bidens. The sequence continues at coordinate 18,206,190 of CM074286.1, read as the reverse complement.
TAATTTGCCAAATAACATTTTATATGCAAGATGGTTGAAACCAACAACCCATTGATGGGCAGCATTTTCTAGTGAGGGAATCTGTACATCACCCTAAAATATTCTCATAAACAGGGTAAAAGATAAAAACACTTAAGTGTTTTATCAAAAGGCACATCTCAGCTCTGTTTGGTGTAAATGTTATCTTGTTACAATTATATATGAAACATTAATACATATTGTCTCCTCCCTTAAAGGAATCTTCTGACAGGAATTTTAACATTTACTTTGTAAAGTTTCCTGTGTGAAGTTTCAACGGATGTGGGATGGTGTGTCCATCTCAAAATCATAAATGTATTGATCTCTGCATTCTTCATCTGTCATATTCCACATCACCTGAATTTAGCAGCAATATGATTAAGTTTGTTCTTCCATTTAAAAGCTTTAAACAGATCATTTCAGATGATATCAACCAAGACATTCTGTCTTCGGGAGAAGAGGGGATTTTTCTCCTTGAGATGATATTTCAATCTGGGCCTTTTGTGACCTGAAACAAATAAAATATGATTATCCATTAAATCACGTTTTACCAACTGAAGAAATGTGAATACTTTAAAGAGTAATGACTGTTAAAACTAGTATTGTAATAATATTTGCTGAATAAAGCATACATAAACTTACTTCTTTTGTATGTGCTCTACTGTGAAATATATTACTTGTAGTAAGGCCTAAAGAAAGTTAGGTTAAACATACTATCCAATAAATTAATATGTACAAAAATGCATACATAACTTTTCAGATAAGAAAAGACATTTTAAAAATGCTATCCACTTATTTGCATATCTTTGGTTCTTACAGCGAGAAAAGCAAGTGCGCCTTGAACTCCTGCGCTCCATTCAAAGTTCAGTGCTTGTGTGATGTATCCTCCAATGGTCGGCCCAAAGAACATGCTTCAACATGACAATTATCCAGGTTAAATGACTGGGAATTATTAAAAATATACTTGAGTAACAGATGTAAACTTTAATTCAATACACACCCAGCAGACCACACTGCAGAGAACAACCCTGACACCAATCCCAGTGTACTCAAGCCCTCCTCAAAGCCATTTTCACTGCAACAACAGGAATGTGTGCATCAAAACAGGTTTTTTTAATATGACAGGTTATTGCAGTTCAGTTTCAGGAAGTGCTGGGCGGTATACCAGTTTCAATTTCACGTAAGACCTTCATTTTTTTTTAAATATTGCCATGTAGCAAACAATTGAGCCTTCTCGAAGACCCGCCCCCTTTAGTTACTGTTGCAAAAATACATCACGGAGAAAAGAGGACACTGACAACGCGTCGGCGGGCATATGAAACAGTTTCATATTTAATATATCGTATTTTTTAAAGAAGTTTAAACAAATACTGTATGGTGTCTCTTTAATCGCTGTAGCTCCTTCAAGCGGCTCGTGAACCAACATCTCTTCATACTAGATCATTTAAACATGAATGAACATCAGAAGGAATGTTGTTTCAAGCGTGGAAAGATGTGACTACACACAATTTTTCAAGTTCAAGTTCACCAACGTTAATCTACTAACTCCCCTGACTGCTTTGTCGGACAAAATGGCGGATTCAGGGTTATGATTGGTCAAATCGCTTGTCAATCAAACTGTTTTTGAAGGATCAATTGCTCCATTCAATGTCCATGAAAAGCGCCAAAAAGTATATTGAGGTGACATATTTACTGCATATCCTTCTTTCTAATGGTTAAAACTCTATAACACAACAGTAAATAATCCACACAGCTAACTCTCTTTAATACTGAAAATACCACGTAGAGCCCCACAATTCCCGCAATCCGCACGGAATCCATTTACAAATGGAACTTACTGGATAAAGTGGAAAGTCAGAATTTTTGAATGAATAAAACAAAAGTAGGGCAGTGTACAATGAATCAAATTTCATTATGGACTAGTGTCTGTAAATATTAAAGCTCAAAAAGGCAGTTTTTGAAATCTTAAGTCTGTATATTCTGCATCTGTGAATGAGCACCGCAATTCTGTTTCATTCCTACTGTTGAGAGACTTTTGTTGGAATTGCCTGTTTGTTCTACCTGGAGAAATCGTATTTCTTTATTTTCTTGCTTCATTACCATCACTCCGCATGACTTAAAACCTTTATCCATTATCGCCAAAAACGCCAATATCCAAAGGGTTGTTTATGAGTGACTGTGGCTCACAGCTCGATTGCCAGTGGTGTCCCGCTGACTTGTAAGCCGTGCCCTAAAAACCTTCTCCTGGACGATGGTCATGATACTTATCTGTTTTGCTTGGGTGTTCAACATCTGAGAGAAGCTCTCACGGACCCGTGTCAGAGCGGTGTCTTGCCGAATTAGACTCTAATTCAACAGGAAAGCTCGGGCAGTTGCATTTGGCTGGATTCACACCGATGTACTGCTAAAAATAAGGCATACAAGTCTGTAGCTTACGTCACTCAAGACACTAAACACAATTTGTCAGCTACTTATTGCTGCAAACAGTATGTTGGAACCAGCAAATGTTGATCCCTCCATTCACAGTTCCTTCAAGTGGCTCTTCTGGCAATGGGCCATGTGACCCGTGAGAGGGGTAACCCTCATGGGATACTTCAGAGATCAGCAATTACTGTCGCTTATGGTTCATAAAGACAGAAATGTCCAGTCCCTTGGGCCAGGATGCACGGCCTTATGACTGGCCAAATTGCCAACTCTGTGCATTTCCACCAATCCCTCTGATATGGGAGACGTTACACAGGATGTGGTGATACTCGTGGTACCATGATGGCCAGCCAGACCATGGTTTTCTTTGTAACCAAACCATCTGACAGGCAAACCTTGGAAGGTTAGCCCCAGGAAGGACCTTCTCTGCCAGTTGGAGGGCAGCATCTGGCATCCAGATCCAGCTCAGCTTTGGGTCTGCCACTTGGTTGAAGCCTTACTCTAGAGCATTGTGCCTCTGCAGTTCTCCACACCATCTCCAATTTGAGGGCTTCTTCCACACAACAGATCTATGCCTCGCACCGGAAGCCGTTTTCTGCACGGTGTCACGAGCTTGATCCTGCAACATGTGACATTCCAAGAGTTAAGCCTTCTTCAACATGTAAATGGATAAAAGCAAGGCTGCTTCCACGTCGAAGGTGTTCTTCGCTCAGATTTCTGCATATCATGTTCGATTTGGGGGATCTTTTGTCTTGTCTGCAAAATAATAGATTTCTGGTCATACCGCCCAGCACTAGCTTCAGGGTTAATATCACTTATTCAAACCATTCCAGGAGACATAACTGGGTGAATTAAAGTCTCACTGTGCACAAGCGATCATCTCAGCAAAGGTGGGGATGCAGGTCATACACAAAGAAAAGCCCACCACGACCAGCATGAGGACGGTGAGCCAGAGCTGACTGAACACACAAAAAAACATTTAACTTGTGATGGTTGTGTGCATTAACAAAACTTAACCTGTAAACAGGTGGACTCTTTTTATAGAAGAAACTCAGCAGATTACTGCAGATGTGAAAGCACTTTAAAAAATAAAAGTGTAAAAAAGTTATAGAAGTTTGAGATTACAGTGAAGCAAATGTACTGAACTATTTTTTTTTTGTAAATTTATACAAAATATATTCACTAAAATAAAATTAACTCTAAAATTGTTAGGAAATCAAAGCCACATGTCTAACCAAGTTGTTATCTAATTTTAAGTTGTCACAAAAAATGAGCGCATTAAAAGTTTTTAAAGTATCGTTTCAATGGTTTTCAGGTTTTCAAAACAGTTTTCAAAGGATGAATTCTCAATGTTGAAGCTTTCAAATGATGAATTTATGATGATTACTAAAATATTTGATAAGAAAAAAAAGCATCAAGTGTCCCGCTAGCTGGACACCAACAATTAACAGGCTATACAACATTCAACAAATTTGAAAGTAATGTTTTACCTCCTAATATGAAAAAAGGGAAGTGGTCCGAGGAAACAGAAGCTCACCGCTGTGGCCATTCCTCCAATCACCATCATCCACTTCCTAATTGACTGCACACAGGCCACAGATGAAATTATTTCAAAATTTGATTTACACTTTTTTTTTTTTTAACTAAAAATCAATCTGGAAAAAAAAAACATTTCCCACAAACCATACACTAAAAACTAAACATCTTCAAAAACATAAAACTTATTTAGACAAATAAAGCAAGCAAATACGTAGGAAGGCAGGTAACAGAATAAACCATCAAATGTCATATTAGAAATTTCAAACAAATCTTCACTGTAAACATGTTGATAATTATTTAAATGTTGACTCACAGGATATTTATCACTGATCACCCCGAAGATGGGAGATGCCGCCCCATACGGCAGTGAAAGTCCAATCATGAGCAGCCCCACTGAACCAGCACTGAGATTAAGCTGTTCACACAAAACGTGTTTTTATATTATTATTGAAGAACTTTCTACATTAACATTCACATTTTTACTATATACACTAATTGAAACTGTGAGAAGAATCTATATCTTAATGCATTACATATACATATTAGTTTCAATGTACTTTCTAAAAATGAACCTTTTCAATGGCGAATATAGACAGTGTTGCATCCAGGAAGCCAAGTCCTGAACTCAATGTGAACACCACAAAGCAGATGAGAAGGATCTTTATTGTAGTACACAATTTGAGGAAGGAATTCTGGGAAGGAACAGCATCTATATAAGAATGAGATGAACAGACATGTCTATGTCTAGAGCTGGAGGGTAAACAATAACAAAATTAGACACATGGCAATCACATACTTGTGACAAAAGCAGTAATACCTAAATTGGAATAGACTTAGATTAAATTATTAAAATCATGTGATATTTAACCAACACGAAATCCGGACTAACCAAAGCTCGGTAAAATCCACATATTGAGGGGTACTGTCGCAAACAGGATGCATCCCGTGAAAACGAATGGGATTTCATATCCGAATGACTGATACAACCAACCACCCAATGGAGGCCCCAATATCAGTCCAAGACCAGTAAAAATCTCCATGAATCCCTATGAAAACAAGACATTAACGATTTCATCTTATATTCAAAACATAAGAATGGTTCCATCATTGTGTATATGCCTCGACCGTGAGAAACTAAACAAGCAGACAGACTCAATAACTGAACATTACGATGATTCTCTTGAGGAACAGCACATCTTTGTGACGTGAGCAATAGTGCCTCCTTTGTCAGTTTACTCCAAAACACTATTACTGCACTGAAAAACAAGACCACAGCTTACCAAAACAGTTGCTATGTTGTCGGGGAAAACTTTCGCTGAAACTGCAAAAGACGATGTAACGGAGGCAGAAAAGCCGATTGCATTTATGCACCGTGTGATAAAACAGAGCACGATGAAAACTGTACTATCAGACACTTGGTCGAGAAACCTGCAGAACAAATGGTATTTTCAATGATGAAACACAAAAGTGGACACACGTATAAGCACAAGGACGTTGTATTTGAAATATGTACCAAAATATAACGTGGGAACACCTATATAGAAGACATAAAAGCTAATAGACCTGTACTAAAAGACAAAACATCACAGAAACACTCACCCGAAAAGTACAGTACATCCACTCGATACGAACAGCCCTGCCACAATCATAAACTTGGCTCCAATCTGGACAATCTGAAACAGAGGTCAAATGCACTGATATAGAACGTAATCATTATGGAAAGCTGTTGAATATTATCTTCTGAAATAATTATTAACTTACATATTTACCAAGTATCAATGAGCCCACCAAAGTGCATAATGCATAGATTCCGAATATTAAACCAATCATAGTTTGACTGACACCTTTCTTCTTTGCCTAGAAAACAAATCAAGCAAATATTATATTTTTCTGTAGCAGAAGCTTATGCTTTAAAAAAAACTTTAAATGCCCTGAGCAGAGTACATTGAACAATTTCATATTACAGTTTATTATACAATTCATATTATATAAAATACAATCATTGTACCTCATTTGGGAAAAATGGTCCCAGAATGGAATAGCAGATCATTGAACTGAAGTTTATGGAGGCCATTGAAATAAGTGTTAATATCTGTTGTCTGGACATTTTGGTGGCTGGAGTCTCTGGTGGTGAAGAATCACCTATATAAAGTTTACATGGGTTCATTAGTCAGTAAACTGCTCGAGAGTGAGAGCGGTCATTGGCAATCGTGCTAAAAGAGTTCAAACATTCTACTACATGTCGATCACCCTATAAAATGAATAAAATAAATGTATTCACTGTACATACCTCTATCTTCTTCTATATCCATTGTCAAGTCTCTGAGATCTTGTAAATCTACCGCGTGCTCAACCTACCAGCTGAGAAACTCAACTGTGCTGATGTCCGATTCTCAAAGAATTGTTCTTTTGAACCGACTCTTTGCAATGATTCGGTCTAACCGATTCGTAAAGCGAGGAACACTCAGCTGTGTTTTAAGAGTAAAACGGTGAGGTGAGAAACAATGTGGGGAATATTTTTATGGTGAGTCCCATTCATATTTGAGGTTTGTCGTCGACTCAACAGTTTTTTTTTTTTGTTCTTAGCATTGATTACAATCAAACAATAAACAAAGTTTGAACAATAAACACATATCATAATAATTAAAGCAAAACATTTTCTTCAAAAACTTGTTACAAAATAAAATCCAAAATAATGGGGAGAATAAATGAGTCGGTCTGCTGAACTGGTTCATCAACGACAGGAACCGATTCGCTAACATGAATCAGACGCTTTTACTAAGCACACTGTGAACATAATTCCATTGCACCATCTAGAGGCCACACCATAAAGAAGCTTATTTTCGTCAGATGATTGCACTAATAACCATAATTCTTAATGAAAGTGTTAATACAAATGTTCATAATCAGAGTGATATCATTTCACAATATAAATAATCCACACAATTTTCATCAAACTAGTTTGATTTTATTTAGTGACTTAAAGCCTACATTCTAATGCTTTTTCAAGACACCCTTATAAGACATTTTGTAAATGTACATTAGAATAATTTAGCAATAAAGCACAGCTAAAGCCTCACATTCCACATTATTTAAACTGGGCCTGAATCTCCCAGTACAAAGTGGCTAGAAATAACTGCAACTGCAAATCATCAAAGCATACAACATCTAGAATAAGAAGTGCTTAAACGTCAACCATATCAACACTACCCCACTTTGAACCACTGTTTGGCTTACAACAAAAATGTGATTAAAACTGATGAAATTACTGGAAAACCTCAGAAACTAAGCAACAACAGACATATCATTTAGCTGATTTGCTGTAAGATATATTAAATATGATGCAGACTATTAAATATCAATACAGAAAAATAAATATTAAAACAATTAGACTAAATACAACAAAAGATGTCCCTTCACATAAACCAAACTAATCAATTGGGGTTGAATATTTAACTTAGGAATGCAAAAATTGTATATCAACTTTAAATTTCATTTAGATTCCTTTCATTGCATAATATACAGTGTATTAAATCTGATTTATATATTGATATGAGACATTTTTGGCAAAGTTAATGCATACTATATAGTTCGTGCTAAAGTGTCATGAACAATTAAAGTAGATTTTTTTAAGTACATCTAACTACAGCACTTCTGTCATGTTACTTACATGACAACGACAATATAATATCATATATTTGAAACTAATTTAAAAAAATGTTCAAACTTTGATTTCTGTTACTTACTGTAAACATTTAAAAGCAAAGATTTTTTTTGAAAAGGACATTACTGAGATTACTGCAAAAACACAGTGTGCAAATAATGCAATATGACTAAGACATTTTGTGAAGAACAAAGTTAAATTGATTTGTTAAACCATAAAAAAAAATGCATTCATAATGGCACAACTTGGAAAATGTGATTATAACTGGAATATATTATCTCGGTTTTTCACTTCATGGAAGTGAGTCATGGGATGAATATTCAAACAGTTTTTTCCTCTCTAGATTTCATTGAATTACTGACCACAAACAATAGTTAAAAAAACATCACTTTACAAGGATTATACATAGGCAATCTAAATTTGGCACATTTAAATCTCAGGAATAAACAAAAAGGAGGTGGAGATATCAAGGGAAAAAACAAAGCCCATAATTTAACGTCCATCTTAGATTTCAGTAATTACCTTTACATTTAAATCACACCATTAATGAAATACAAGGAAAAAAAAAATCAACAAAATTGAAATCATAAATGAAATAAGATTCCATCAAAACATAAACACTTAACTTTTTTTTTTGTTCAGATGTGTACCACCTTTAAGGTGGAACCTTAAATCAGCTTGTACCTCTGTAAACAAAAAGGTACTCTAAAGCACTAAATCTACTGTCAGACCACCTGTGTAAGTCTCGTGTACCTTCTGCCTGAGAGTGACCAGATCTCTCGGCTACTAACCGGCACTGCACAGACATCATGGCAGCAGAGAGCGTTACATTTCTCACAATCTGCAGTCAACAATAATTTCTTTTTCAGTCCATCTGTTCTCATGGACAAGATTGCTGGAGAGGTTTTCTATTTAAGTCTCTGAGTGACATTGGCCAAGGCCACAGCAAATGCCTGTACCGCAGAAAATGGATACTGAAAATCCAGGATGTATGCATTGCCATCGATTCTGCCGAACTGCATTACCTGTAACAGACAAATCACGGGTTAGAGGGTAGATGTTTGTTACTCGAAAGGAATTATTATGCATGGAGCTTGTCTTTTAAAAGGTGAACTGTGTTATTTCTTTACCCCTAGTATCATGAAACAGAATAGCAAAAAAATTGTTTTCAAACTGGTTTCCCTTCCATAAATAAATAAATAAATAAATAAAATTGCTTACCTGGCGTCCATCAAGTTCAATTTGAAAGTTTTTGGCTGACTCTTGTGTCACCCGTCCTCCAAAGTCAAGCTGGTAAACTTGGGTGGCTTCGTTCCACAGTGGCTGCTTGTTGGCCATGACATAAACAAAGCCTTGGCTGCCAAGACTACGATCCTCTCTCTCATTAGCTTTGCGGCACTTGATTTCCTCAAGTTCATTTGCCGTACGCAGATTGCGTTTGCTCTTCCATCCTTTCTTGCTGCTCTGGCTTTGGTTCATTAACTCATCACCACTAATAAAGAGCTCAGGCTCGCTCTCTGAGCTGTCCTGGAACTCATTGGAGGTCCTACTCAGTTTCTTGGCCTTGTTCAATGGCTCTTTCTGTCCTTTAGGCTTCTTTTTTTCCCTGCTGCCAAGTCTTGGGCTGGAGATCAGGGAATTGAAGTCAGAGAGTGTGCGACTTTCTTTTTTAGATTTCCCTTCAGACACTCCAGACATGTTAGCCTCTTCTGCCCTACTGTCAAGCCTCTTACGCCCCTTTTTGCTGAACCTCTCTGCTCCTTGTGGACTCTCATTGAGAGAGGACTGATCCTGAAAGCTATCCCCAGATTCTGTGACCACCTCGGAGGTGCTCTGATGGTTCAAGTGTTCAACAGGTGGTGGAGGGGGAGGGAGAGGAGGAGGAGGAGGAGGTTGTGGGGGAGGTGGAGGTGGTGGAGGCGGAGAGAGAACTGCCTTCTCCAGGGCCTGATGGGTCTTACTAGGCAGTGTAGCAGAATGGTCTGGCATGGGAGGGCAAGTGCTATATGTGCTCCAAGGATGCAAGCTCATTGGATGCAGCTGAAGGTTGTTACATGAGCTTGTCCCTGGGTACATGGGTGGCAAAGTGCAACAACCTAGATTGGTCAAATTAGAGGGATAACCTGGGGGTAGGACTAATGTTGGGTCTGGTTGGCTGAAAGGGCTCGATGTTACAATATCATTGGGGCCACATGGTTGTGCAGGACTCTGCATAGGCTGTAGTTGAGGCCCACCATGCCCTACTACCGGAGGGAAGGGTGAAAGGGATAACTGATAAGCTGAAGGAAGGGTCATAGAACTGGGACTAGGCGAAGGCTTTGTTGAAAGGACAAAAGGTAGCCGGGTCATGTCTAAGTGCTGTGGTTGGCCAAGAATAAATGGCGGTGGCTTATGAGGTGGTCCTGGAGGTCCAGGCAACAAATTTTGCTCTTGAGGTATCCAGAGTTGTTCTGCGGCAGGAGAGTCCCATTGGTAAGGTGGAGGTCGTTTGACTGTTAAATTGACATCCCCTAATGTTAAATGCCGTACTGACTTTTCAAGATGGCACTGCTGACTAAGTGTCTCATCTTCCGTAAAGGCAGAGTTCACGTAGACAGTTCTGTCTCTACTGTTGTCAATGGGACTCAGGAGGTTATAGGAGGACTGGGAAGCTAATGGTGAAGCACTTTTGGAGTGCACAATTATAGTGCTGTGTTGGGCCCCTTTGCCAGGTGGGAAGTCTTGCCTCACCACAGTTCCTCCAGCAATTCCACTGCTGTTGGTGCCACCACCGGTGACACTTACACTAGTGCTGCTGCTATTACTGCTACACTGAGTGCACGTATACAAAGCCGTGGGTATCCTTGGCTGATATGAGAGTGTAAGGGAACCGTTCATTTTAGATTTTGTTGGTAAAGTCCTCACTGTGTCCACCATTTGAGAAACCTTCAGGGTCAGTTCCCTTCGATCTCGACGCAAAGTGGCATGAATCAAACTGCTGTCAATCCTCTGTGTACTTCTGATTGTGTTCATCTGGTTTGATGTGTCTGGATATGGTGGTGGGTCTCCGCTTGGTATAGAATATCTAGGCACTGAGAGGCGACTCAGAGTTGCTGAGCTGTATGGCAACTGGACCTTCTTGTTCTCAGATGAAGTTACTTTCAATGTGGCGGAGCTGCCCATTCCTTGAATCCCATAGGCATTTTGGTTTCTTAACAGGCGTCTTCTTGGACGACACACCTCTTCGACATTTCCACTGCTGTCAAATGTGGTGATTCTTTCATAGCCTAATGGAGTTGGATACTGGAGCCCAATTGGATGAAGAGAGAATTCATCCTTAGTTAAACATGGATCTGTTGTCAGCGTAGTGCCATTCTCATTACTAACAAGGAGACCTGGAGGCGCCGTAGTGGGTGCGGCGGCTGCAGCAGATACCACAGTACCTGGGTAAGGTGGTGGAGGGTTTATCTTGCGCATCTGGACCTCAAGAGTGTCAGTTTCAATGAATGACTGTGGTCGTGAAGGAACCTTCAGAGGAAGCACTTGTTCTCCTCTATCTGGTGGCTGGTCTGGATGAGGAATTTGAGGCATCAGCTGTAATTGATGGAGGGTCAGAGTAGCATACCCTGAAGGTGGAGGCTGCAATGTCATTTGCATTTTGAGTTGCTGCTGCATTTGCTGATGCTGTCTTTGCATTTGTTGATGCTGCAGCTGTATTTGTTGATGTTGCTGTTGAAGCTGTTGCTGCTGCTGCCTCATCTCTTGAATTTGCTGTCGAATTTGTTGCTGTTGCTGTTGCATCTGTTGTTGCTGCTGCTGCATTTGCTCATGCTGCAGCTGCAACTGGTGCTGCTGCTGTTGAAATTGTTGTTGATGCTGTTGGTGGATTTGTTGTTGATGCTGTTGATGAATTTGTTGTTGATGCTGTTGCACTTGCTGCTGAATTTGTTGCTGCTGCTGTTGCAGTTGCTGTTGTTGCAGTTGCTGCTGATGCAATTGCTGCTGATGTTGTTGCAATTGCTGTTGATGTTGCTGTTGTAGTTGTTGATGCTGCTGTTGCAGCTGTTGTTGATGCTGCTGTTGCAGCTGTTGTTGATGCTGCTGTTGCAATTGTTGTTGATGCTGCTGTTGCAGCTGTTGTTGATGCTGCTGTTGCAGTTGTTGTTGATGCTGTTGTGTTTGCAATTGCTGCTGATGCTGGATGTGTTGCTGCTGCAGCGATTGTTGATGCAGCTGTTGCGACTGATGTTGCAATTTCAGATGATGCTGTTGTGGTTGTAATTGCTGTTGATGCTTTGATTGTTGATGGTCTTGTTGTTGCTGTTGTTGCTGACGTTGTTGGTGGGGTTGTGGTGGCAGATGATGTGGAGGAGGAGGAAGAGTTCCACTCAGGATGTTACTCATTTCCAGTCCGCTGAATATCACCTGTCCAGGGTTCGAGTATCTGGTTGGCACAGTGTACTGTGCCGTCACAGTGCCCTGACTATGCTCTGACACTGTTGCATTAGCTGCTGCTGCTGTTGCTGCTGCGGCTGCAGCTGCCGCTGCTGCAGTAGCTGTGGGATTGGTGAGGACATCAAGCTGAATATTCTGATTGGCTAGGAGAGACTGGACAAGGCCTATACTCTGTGTAGGTGACATGGCTTGCGCAGGGCTGTGAATTGGAGCAATGGGAATATTAACTGTGCAAGGAGGATTGTCAGATGACACTCCTGAAGGTCCCATCACTAGAAATAAGCAAGAACATCTTGAGATTAATTTCTTGATTATCTTTACTTCTTGTATTAGTCAAGCAATACAGAGACAAAATGTACAAAAATGTTCCACTGATTCTTACCAGGTAAATCATCTTCATCTTCACTGAACACATTGGGATTGAAGACGGGAAGGCTCATGAAGTCCAAGGAAATTTTACGCACCTCAGGCAAATAGATGGTCATCTGACGAGGTTGCAGGTGCAGCAAACTAGTTTTATAAATAACTGTAACATCATGCATTATTAGTCAAAACATTTAATAAATATTAGGATTATTCCTTAAAAAATATTTATTAAAAGTGTTAATTTGCACACAAAACCTGACATACCTGCTCCTAAGTTAGCTGGCAAAAAGGAAGCTAGGCCCACAATCTTAAACTTTGTTCCCCAGATGTTAGAGGTGACCTGGGCTAAGTAATTATGCTGCAAAGCAAATTTAGTGATAGTTATAGAAAATATTCAAGGTCAAAGTCAGTTTGTTGTCATTTCTCTTCAGCAAAGCAGGAGATTAAAGGAAATGAGGTGTCTACTGAGGTCATGGTGCAGAATATATTACAAAAGCGTAGCAGTGTCCAGTAGACACAGGCAATAAATACAAACACTTGTCTTATCAATTTTAGGAAAATAGATTCATATAAAATGATTTCCAAAATTAACTTGCAAATAAGATGTTAAGTACCTCACTAAAGCCATCAACTGAAAATTCCCTTCGAGTAAGACTTGGAGACCGAACTGGAGGCTTCTTTGGTAATCTAGGAGACCTAGACATTTCTTGAGATGTTTGGGCAAGTTTGGGAGACTTTCTTGATTCCATATTAATTCTAGGCAATAAAACAAATATGAAACAAAATACAATTGAAATAAATGTATTCTTGTATTTATTATCAAGTCAAAAGCTGTTGATTTGTTTATTAATTTTGTTTAGTTATATTTTTTTATAAATGTACTGCATTGTGTTTTGTAAAGGTTGTGATGGAACAAACATTTCTGTTAAATTACAGGCACCTTGTAATATTTAGGGAATTTCATATTCAACAGTACCTTATATGTTTAGAGTACCTAGGAAGCTTAGGAGACCTGTTTCCTCTGGAAAGTTTTGGCGACTTTCGCCCAACCCACTCATCACTCAACTCAATATCACTTGAGTCTGAGCAATTACAGCTGTCAGTCATATAGGAGATCATACCATTTACACAGACCTCATCTGAAAGACAAATTAAAGATGTCTGAAATCAGCTATTAAGACAAAAATCAAACAAATAAAACACTTACGCCGTTTGCTTAACAAGAATGTGGGTTTAACGGTCGCCAACTTTACATTTTTTTATTTGAACTTTCCTTTAATGTGTAATCCTTTATTGTGCATGTAAACAGTCTGAAGAGTTACAATGCATAAAGTTCATACCAAAGGAGTTAATCGCTCCAACAGAAAAAAACTTGCCTCTTTGTATTTCTGCTATTATTTTTGTGACTTAGCTACATCACCATGGTACAGATGTGTATAATGCCTACGGACTGCTTTGACCAAGCCTTAAATAACAACTGGGTAAGTAATTTCACTGGATTTTCAATGTCTAGGAGACACTGTTTTTATTCACTACAATGGCAAAAAACCCATTGTCTGGACTTCGAATAGCGACACTATAGTTACCACAGATATGATATTTTTTTGTTCTTTACAACTGTTCAACTGTACAACTGCTCATGACACCATGACACCTCGGGAGCAGAAACATGATTTTGGTGAGGGGAGTTACATTTTTGACACACTCTAGGCAGATCACAACAGACTGGGCCAAATGACCAATCAGAGGAGACTGCTTTTCGGAGAGGTGCCCTTTAAAAAGAAAGGCTTCTAAAACAGAGTGAAACGAGGTGCTGCAGCAATGTACAGTGTGAGAAAAATAATGAATTTATTAAACTTTAAACTTTTTTTTACGAAAATGTATTCCAGCAGAAATTATAAATAAGCATAATATGGGTACTTTAAAGTGTACATGATCAGCAATAGTACATATAGAAGTACCTGCTTTACCATCCATTTTTGGGTCCATTATGACAAACTCTGGTCGCAGTTTGCTGATGCGACGGCCCTTGAGAATAGGCACCAGACCTCCAAGGTGTTCCAGATAGAGGGTGTAACAGGGGCCTCCTGCGTCTGGGTTCTCCTCTGAACGTTTCATAGTGCAGTGCAGCCGTTCATTTCCTGCTGTGGGATAGCTCACAAAGTCTCTAATGTTGTTTGGATCAGGGATGGGGGGCTTGCAAGATGAAAAAGATTATGCATTAATTCAAATATTTGCATATCAAACTGTAAAAACTTCACTTCCTGCTTCCGTACCTTGATAGTTGGAATGAATGCAGTGGTAACGTAGGAACAGAGGAGAGAAGGCATGTTCAGTTTTCCCACATCTCTCTCCTCTTTAAGAGCACTGGCAATGCCCTGCTGACACAGAAGCTGCAGGCTGGCCACACGGTGCTCTACACGCACTACATACAGGGCTGGTCCACACGCCAGAAACAGCCGGGAGTCCCTGTGACCCCAGCAAATAGTAGTAATGGGTCTCTACAACCAAAAGATATTTAGATTATATATCGTTTATTTATACTTTAATGTAGGATGTAGTTTATGTCAGTGGTTCTGATATGGTGGGTCATAACTTAAAATGGACCATATGTCCACATTAGAAATTAATTAATAAGACATATATCAAATAAATGCTGTTCTATTCAACTTTGTTCATCAAAAAATCCTGAAAAAATAATAAGAAACATTATTAACAATTGAGCAACAATTATAAATGGTAATACTTGAGCACCAAATTAGCATATTAGAATGATTTCTGAAGGATGATGTGACTGGAGTAATAATGCTGAAAATTCAGTTTCTCATCACAGGAATAAATTACATTTGAAAATATATTAAAATAGAAAACAGACCTTTTAAATTGCAAAAATGTTTCTCAATATTATGGTATTTACTATACAAATAAATAAAGCCTTGGTAAGCATAAGAGACTTCTTTTAAAAACATAAAAAAAAGTTAATTATTCCAAACTTTTGACCGGTAGTGTATATATGCTCAGATTGATAAATGGTTGATGGTAAATGATTGGTCTGATGACTGGTCACATCTCACTTGGGCTGGAGTTTCTAAAGTGTATATATGTTCCCCTTGGACATTGTAAAACTTGACAAGGGCGTTCCTCATTAAGGAGGCACAGGCTGAGTCAGCGGGTAGGCCGTGTCTCTCCATCCCGGCCACTGCCAGCAGGTCTCCCTGAGAGCACCACTGTACCTCCACGTCTGAAAACCAAAAGTCTGTCCAGTCAGATAATACAGCATGTGTTATGTAGCTCTGTCATAATGAAACAACATTCATGATGAGCTATTTCATGGTTTTGAAAGGACAATTTGGGGATGTTTTCCTAAAATACACTGTAACCAGAAGTTCAAAATAGCCATACTTTAAAGTGATGATTTATACATTTTTATTATTTTAATTACTGCAAGTATTTTTATATATAATATATGCTAAACCTCTATTGTAGTTGAACTTATTGTAAATGTTAATAGACATTATTGCTTAGGACTAGGAAAACAACAGCATGCCATAGATGAAAATCCAGTGGTAAAACACATACTTACTAATTCATTTACTGCAAGAACAGCAGTGTTTTACCTTTCAGTCCTGAGCGTATAATGTTAGGTGAAAGGTCATCATAGTTGTTCATCAAACTAATGTCTCCCGATATGAAGCTGACCGTTAGCAGTGGTTTGAGATTTTGCACTTGAAGGGAAACATGGTTTTTACAGTTAATAACATTTAAAAAGTCATTTACATATCACTGCCTTGCAATCACCCTGAAAAATGTATAACATTTTCTATACCTTTAAAAGTTTAAGTTTTTTTTTAAATTTATTATTATAGTCATTTAGAAAGCAGTCTATGTACTGGTGCTTGTAAAAACCCAGGAAGGCTTTACTTTTTTCATTAATGGAAGATTTATGCAATATACTTGTATTCAACCTTAAATGTGATCTCAAAAAGTTAAGAGCCCTATTCAGTTAAAAATGGTTCTTAACACCATGGAAGAGGCATTGACATCTTAGACCCATGGAAGAAGCTTTATTTAAGAGTGTATTGTACCTTGAGCTGGAGTAGAGTCATCAGAGTCTGTATCGCTCTCAGTGCTGTCCTCCACCAGGAAGTTCGGGCAGTTCCAGGACATGCTGACTATGCCATCTGACTCATGCAGCAGAACATGGGCAAGCATACGGCCGTGGCAGTCCATAACTATGACTTGCCCGTCTGCTGTTCCAAAAAGCACCTAGGGAGATTAAATGAATGCAAACACCAAATTAGGGAAATCAGGCATTCGTCCAAGGGAATCGGTCCAAGTCATTTGTTGACCACAAACACCTTTCAGACCGTTTCCTTCAATTTGATGATGTCAAACCAAAAAGCTACCTGCTGGTCATCAGGGGTCCAGATTCCACAGGTGATCTGGCTCTCCAAATTGATCTCAGATGACCAGTGTCTCTGACCACTGACTGAGCCCACCAGGACAAAACCATCCCTATAGGCGATCAAGGCCTGTGTGCCATCATGCGACCAGGTGAAGTCACTCACCTAGACAACAAACCACTAGTTCGTTCAGCAGTTCATGTTAGAATCAAAGCTGCTTTTTGAACATTTTGATTCAATTGCAAAATAATTTGCATTTTTAACAAGCAGGAGTTTCATTAAGAGACACAAAATATAATAATCTCTTTTGAAACATAATAAATATTCATGCATGTACTAAAGTCTTAGTCTTTTTGTGTGAGTATAAGCATATGAATGCATTTTTAATCAAAACATATTAGTCCGTTCATCAGTCTTGACATATCATAAAAATATAACTGCACTCTGTACACAGATGAAAAATAACATACCTGAGCTCCTCTGTCATTCACCAGCTCTACAGACCATCTCCCTTCATACTGGATCCACACAAATATCCCTCCCTCCATGTCACACGTTGCAAGCTTCTGAAACGGTTCATTCCACCTTACAAGGACCACCTGTTAAAGAACAGCACCATGGGAATGAAATTCAAGCAGAATTTTGCAAGAGTTTAAAAAATTTAAAAACAGACATTATTTATTTTGGTCTATGCAAAAAAAATGCGCATGGAAAAAAACCCCCAAAAATGTATTCCAAATAAATGCGCATGGTGGGTAGGTAAGGGAATAATGGGATAATTTAAGTAGTATTCGGATTGTCAAATGTCAAATTTGACTGGATTTTTTACCTCATAGGAGGGTACATCATTTTAAAAAGATTTTTCAAAACATACACAGTAAATTATCGTAATTTTGAAGGTAAATGACTGTAATCCGTTAACGGTAGGTTACCTTACACTATGCAGTGAAAAGCTGTAATAGATCTAATAGGAATTTTCAGTAAAATGCTGTAAAATTTACAGTTTTTGAAAGTGAACCAGTTATCTTATAATTTACAATAAAAAAGAAACATAAATTGACATTCCGAGAATCAGCACACATTGATGGGTTATATATAGAAGTATGAAGAAAAAATCTGCAGAAAAAAAAAAAAACAGCATTGTTTATTTATTTCCTTCGGTTTAAAGTGGAAAATATTACTTAGTGCACATTTAAAGCTCACAATTCAAAAATTTAAACCAAAAAAGAGGAGTTATTGCCTAAACAAAAATCTAAAGGAGAGGCGAACTCCCACCTCACTGTTATGACCCCGTAAATTGAAGTTGATTCTTTGTGGGGTATTTCTGTCCCTTCTGCAGTGACTAGACGTGAACGTCACGCCCACAACACCCCTGGCGTTCCCAGTGGCAAGCCAGCCCTCCTCATAGTAGCGCCTCCTGCACACCGGCTTCTCCTTCTCACTCTTGGGAACTCGCCCTTTCCATGAGAGGCAGAGGATGTTGGAGTCACTGCAGAGGACCGGACCATGTTCCACCGCAGCCAACATCCCAACAGACTGACCAGGCTACAGGTGTAGAGGGAGAGGGAGTTAATATTTACATTATTCAAAACACCTGTAAAATCTGTGATGCCATTTTTGATGGTCAATACTACACTACATTACAAAACGTGCATATTCATTCTGTAGATGGGTTGTTAGGCAAGGCAAGATTATTGAATTATACATAAAGTGTATATTTTAAATGCTGTGACTGGCCAACATTGTAAATAGACCTTTGGGTTTTTGCATTTCATTTACAAGATGATTTTAACACGCAAAGAGAAATGAAAGACATTAATAGGTTGATTTGAAAATTACCAGACAATTTTTTCATTATTTTTGATATTTAATTTAGTGATACTAGTGGCACAGAAATGACCCACTTTACCTTTAAAGAACCCTTTATGGTGGAACAAATATATTTTTAAAGGTACAAACATGTAGTTTCTCAATTAATACAATAAAACGGCATAAACATGCATAATAACTATCAAAGAATTAAAAAAAAATAGGTAACACTTTACAATAAGATTATCATTAGTTAACATTAGTTAGTTAACATGAACTTATAATGAACTGCACTTATACAGCATTTATTAATCTTTGTCAGTGTTAAACATTTACTAACACTTTATTAAAATCTTAATTAGTTAAAGCACTGTGAACATGAACAACGAAAAACTGTATTTTCATTAACTAACGTTAACGAAGATTAGTAAATACAGTAACAAATGTATTGCTCATGGTCAATTCATATTAGTAAATACATTGTCTAATGATTAACTAATGAACCTTATTGTAAAGTGTTACCAAAAATTGTTTATAATAGTTTCAGGTGGAAAGTCACATGCCAACTGGCCACTTGTAGAACTAACTATCTGCTTCTAAAATAAAATGTAATAAAGAACATATACTCCTTCAGCAGAAAATATTATCTTGGAATGCATGAAAATCTAATATCTGAAAGTACTCACCTTTTCATAGTCCCTGGACATTATTAGTCCGAATTCTGTCTTTAAAGGAGTGCTCCATTTTGCTTGCTTATTCAAAAAATGTGCAGTACAACCTGAGAATGCTTAACTGCAAATGTTTCTTAAGAAAGAGTGTGACTGAAATCAGGCCATTATAGTCTGTGAATAATGCACATCATGAGGAATACAATTTATTCTATTTCTATTCAGCACGATGCAAATTATGAGAAGTCAAGGCCTATTGCCGTTTCTTTTCATTATACCAAACCGGTTTTCAGCCTTTGGTATTCCAGGATTTCTATGCAAAGAGAACACACACACACACACACACACACACACACACACACAAATGTATTGAGAAAGAATAAAGCACATCACACTAACACTGAAAGAGATCATTTACAAATTGAAGAGCAAGAACAAGCCACCTATGAGACAAGCGCTGCATGCAGAATCTTTTAAATACATTTCATTTCTCTGTCTGCACCCACACTTGAGTTGACATTGGTCCCCCATTACGTCACAGGATGTTTAAAGCTTCTGCAATTCATGCTTTACACTAAGAACAACGCAGCAGAAATTATGCTTAGAAGCGTCTGTACAAAAAAGGCGTGCAAACGCGCAAAAATATATATAGAAATCTGCACAAGTAGGGATGAGGCAGCTCGCAGGCGTCATGGCAACAGGGATGTGATGATGGCTGAATTTTAATGACACTCAGCCTAAGACTTCAGAACAGCATTTATTCTCATTTCAAATAGAAATATTCATTTTTATCCCAGGCTTATTAATATAAGTGAAATGTCGTTTACAACATAATCTCAGTATTAAACTGCTATAGAATTAATATAAAAATAAACATATAGGGCTTCCAGATCATAACTGGCTCAGTTTTACATATCTCTTTATCTCTTTACATGAGAATTGTGGCAGGTATTTAAGGCAATTAAGCTGGATGCAGTTTAGAATAAATCCATCAACTATGGTTGCCACCTACACTCGTGATATAATTACACAACCATCAAGGATACAACATTGACCATTATTGTGACATTCCAAAAAAAAACAAATGAGAACAATGTGAACCAAAAAGAAAATAATACATTCGCGTAATAAAATAAAAATTCTGCATTCATTTGTATCAGCAAACTCACCTCTACCAACTCGCTCTCAATGCGTCTAAATGGTTGCCAGATGCTCATGCTGGATTTTACCCCAAAGCACATTAAAGTCATGCAGTGAGACGCAGTCAATTGTCGCAAAAGAACCCTTTAATGGGGGATTTTTCAGGATGCGAAGGCAACCCGCGCTCTGACGGAATGGTGCTTTGGATCACGTGACTGCCAACCCTATCCAGATAGTAGCCTTTACATCAAGTGCGGTGCACAAAACGAACTGATTTGAATCACCAATCTTCATTATTTTTCTGTCATTAAGGAATTTGCGAATAATAGGCTATTAAGCTTCATGGATAAAGTAAAACACGAATTTCAAAGACTACGATTAAAGCACGCTACTAGAATGCGATTCAAAACGCTGTCTTTCATTGAGTGCTTAAGCGCGGTCAGTTTTCAAGTTGTTTTGGTCATATTTTTACTTTGACTCCTCTTTTTACAAGTGTTTTCTCGTTAATTTTCTATAAAAACTATTTGAAAAACTTCTATAGCAAGTTGCTATGGATGTTCACAAGTTTTTTTTCAGTCATGAACCGTTTTATGTCAAAAAGGTGGCGATAGGTGTTTAAAGAATCATTGAATCATTCACTCACACAACTCGTTAGAACACCGACTCATTCGCGACCTAAACACACGATTTACAAATTAAGATACTTTTCCCATCAATATTTTCAAATGCTAGACATCATCAAGACGTTGTGTAAAAACACAGCAACAGCCTAAATGATATATTGTTTAGTTGTTTCACGAATTAAATTTACAGGTTCACAATTACAAAAAACCGATTCGTTCAGTCAAAGATTCGTATTGGTTTTGTAGCCCAACCAATGTTTCTTAACTGCCCTCAATCAAAGGCTATTGGCTCGTACTACAGTGTTTAAAAAGGTAAGAAAGCTTACTTCACTTCACTACTTCAGTAAGTGAACGAAATATAGTCATTGTGCTTGGAAAAGCACGAGTCGTCGACTCAAAAGAATCGTTGAACCAAACTAACTATCTCACACTAAAAGACAAGTGTAGCAAGTTAAAGGATCAGATTTTTTTTTTTTTTTAAATGTCCCTACAACCTGGCAGATGACATTTAAATAGGTGTTCAGATGTCTTTTACAGACTTGGTAAGCAAATGGTAGGGCAGATTATTAACCTCAGAGTTTATGGTAAGTTTGACCTGAAAGTTTATTTGAAAGGAACATTTTCTTCTGAAAACCACCGGTTGTGCCTGTACTGATATATGTTGTAAATGGTGTAAGGTTTTTATTAGTGAAAAGTAATAGCACTTCCTTTGCTCAGACATTCTGCAACAAGGCTCAGTACTCAGGAGAGATACTTTTGTCTCAGGAAAGGCAGACAGAACAATACCATATTGAAAAGATTCCCAAGAGGCACTCTGCTGTACTCTCTGATGTTTGTGTATGGTCTACTTTAGTAGACAAAAATAGGAATACAGTGTAATATTCCTTCACTTTTGTATGTAGGTGTATTTTGGTACCATATATGGTAGGCTATATGAATATCATTTAGTATCATAGTCTATGTCAAAGTACACACAGTTTTAGACAGCTATGTGTCATATTGACCCATAGTTTTCAGGTGTTAGTGAGGCCAGCAGGGGGTGCTCACCTTGTGGTCTGTGTGGGTCCTAACACCCCAGTATAGTGATGGGGACAACATGTTGTCAAAAAGCACCGTGCTTCGGATGAGACGTTAAACCGAGGTCCCGACTCTCTGTGGTCATTACAAATCCCAGGATGTCTTTCGAAAAGAGTAGGGACTTAACCGCCTCCTAATCATCCCCATATACTGATTATCTCCTCTCCACCAATAAGCTGGTGTGTGGTGGGCGTTCTGGCCCAATATGGCTGCCGTCGCGTCATCCAGGTGGACGCTGCACATCGGTGGTGGTTGAGGAGATTCCCCCTTCCATATGTAAAGCACTTTGAGTACCCAGAAAAGCGCTATATAAATGTAAGGAATTATTAATTATTATTATTCTTAGTTTTCCCAAGTTTTCATTGATACTGAAAACTTGGTGACACTCACTGAAACTGATACAATGATAACACACAAACACCCCAAACCAACACTGGTTAGAGAATGTAAAGCTTCAGATGCACTGTAAAGCTCTTTTATTTTTAATGGCCATAACCTAAAAATAATTAAATTTAACATGTTACACCACTGTGTGCAAGGGTTACACGTTACAGTAAGCTTACTTTATCTAACATTAAAGTCACCATGAAATCAAAAATGGACAGTTTTTGATGTTTTATGGAAAATTGCATTATTTATTATACATGATTTACCAGGGCACATCAACAATTCATTTTCCCTCAGAATCTTTAATCAAATTAACTTCCCTTCCCACAGCGGCATCTCTTCTCTGATGACGTGTTTATTGGCTTGAGGGCGGGACAACCTGTCACTCACATGAGATCGCAGCAATTGCAAACCCCAATCATCCAATCGATTACCCAAATTACTCATGGACAAAATCAAGTCCCGCCCTACATTTTTTTTTATTGTTTGCACAGTTTGCATGAAGATAATGGGTCAAATGAGTGTCAGTATAGGATAAAACAATCAGATCCCTTCTCAAATCAGAGCAAGGCTTTAATTTGAATTGAATTCATGTTTTGGGATTTACGTACAATCCTTAGTCTCTTGCCGGAGTGCAGTCAGGTACAGGTCTCTTGAAAGATGTGAATGACACTGTCATATGCAGGTGGTGGAGTCTGTCTGGGGAGAAATCCTCTTAGACTGCCCTTTCCCAGCCAGAAAGACTCTGCTGGTTCCGTACTAAACGGATCTGTTATGCTAGGAATTAATGCAGCTTGGTTATCATCTTCTGTTTCACTGGTTTTGTTAGGCTTTTTTGGTGGTGGCCGAAAAGTGGAGTTCTGAAAGCTGGGGCTTCTGCCCAGCAGCTCATTTGGGTCTACGGAAGTCTGTCTGTGGAGGTTTAAAACCGTCCTTCCCGCAAATTCACTGTTCTTGTCAAAACCGTGACTCTTGTAGTGTCTGAGGTGGCAGTGTTGATTACGTGAGCTTTTAGATTCTGACGACTGGTTTTGACGTCTGGTGATCCTCACCGAAGCTCTCCTTCTTGACATCCACGTAAGGAGGAGGAAAATCAAGATCCCGATTAGCAGACCCATCAAAATCGACAAGCAGAATGCCAGGATGAGCTCCTCTGGATGGAAAGGTTATTGAATTTTGAGTATGTCGTATAAAAAAGCATTTTGAACAGTTAAAAAATGAACAATAGAACATTCATTTTCATATTGAATATTTAACTGCATATTTTTAGAGTTGCAGAGTTTAAATTGATATAAAATATGAGACAGCTTAAGCAAGGCTACAATGATAGTAAAACAAATGCGCACAAATTCTTACCAAAATCAAGAGGTTTAAGTATTTCCCAAATCACGTTTGTTTCATTTGAAGCCATAATAGTTAGCAGAAGCATATCAACATGCAGCCAAACTCTCGATCCAAGCCCACACGGACTGTTCACTGTATTTCTCAGAGAATCTGGCACTTTTTTTTTGCATAAAGGGAAACATTGTCGTCATTCTTCCTGCCTCTCTACTTGTAAAATTAGCAAGTGCTGAGCTTATCTGCTCAGGACAGAAATCCAGGGGAACAGAGCTGTTTCCTCTTGCATCATTTCCTTCGTTTCAGTGGATACAATACAATGGCCTCTTCACCCCATTATATTATAATAGACCAACTTACAC